>CM042687.1:13940763-15140763 GCA_023614405.1 Avena insularis
GATCAATTAGCATTAACCAGGCCATTACTCCCCCTGACCCGTCCTTTTGTCTTACGCCTCTCCTTCTCTCCTTTCCCCTCGACACATGACGAGCCCTAAGCTGCCTCAATTCGACCGCCAATTCAAGCTGCACTCTGCTCCGACCATCGTCCTCTCGGATTCCGGCCGAACCTCGCCACCCCTTGCCTCCCTCTCCCAAGCACCGGCACCTCCCCCACTCCAGGCGCATCTTCCTGTGCCACCTCATTCGCCCTTTGTTTGCCTCCTCGTGATCTCTGCGTCGCCTCACCACGACCGAGCCTCGGCGCCGTTCCTCACTCCGGCGAGGAATTGCTGCGACCACTGGCGCCCTTGCCAAGCCGTACCTCGAGCATCACCCGTCCTTGCGATCACGGTGAGCATCCCCGCCGTTCCTTGCTTCCTAGAACTGCCGCCACGTCGCTACCATCGCCAGCGCCATGTCCACGCGCCGCCCGATTCTTGGTTGAGTTCGCGGGCCGTGGGATCTAGATCGACGCATACGATAAAATCTAAGCGGCGGTAAGTAGCGTCCAGCCGTGCAATCTGTTTAGATCCTCGATCCGTGCGAATTTTGTTTAAAAACAGAATTTAAAAAACAGATTTAGATGTAGATTTGAAAAACTCTAGATAACTTTTGATCCACATCGCCTTAAAAAAATTACAAACTTTATATCAATAGAATCAGTGGAATGTAAGCCCTAGCTAACCATGTAGTTTGTTTAGTAAAAGGCCTCTAGTAGATTGTTTGGTTTTACAGAACATTTGTGTGCTTGATTAGATTAGAAAAATGGTTCAAAATGTTTTTGAGGTTGAAACTGGCAAATTAGCTTGTGGTGAACTTACTGACCCTAGGAACCAACCTATTATTTTGAAAATGAATTTGGAGAAGTTTAGGGATGGATTAAAATGATTTAGCCCATTTCTAGCCAAATAAAAATAATGAATATTTTGAAAAATGTTTCGGAGTAAAAACTTTGGGAAAATGATGTGAAAACAAACCTCCTCAATTCAAACAAGTTTTGGTGAAAGACTTAAAGTTTTTGATTTGATAAAACATTTTCCACCACATAAAAATGATGATTGATTTAAATGATCTATAGACAAAACCTTTTTCAAATGATTTTTTACCACTTTGAAAACGTCCACTTGAGCCTTACAATGCAGAAAGAAGAGACCACCTTGGCAAATAAAACTATCTTATGCATACTGCATGCATGACTTAGATCCATTATTTTATGTGTGTTTTTGTTTGATCGATTTTATTGGAATGCTAGTTGATATTGTGTTTGCTTGATTGATTGTAGTGAAGTTAGAAAGTGTGAAACTATAAGATCAAGAAGTGAACCAACATTCCCTACCAAAAGGCAAGTTACACCTACCATCAAAAGTCCTACGGCTTTTTACTATACTTAGTGGATTTTGAAACATGCATGAAAAGAATTTCTATACTTATGCTATGCTAAAACCTAATAGGATACCTATAAGCATTCCTTAGTAAAACAATGTAGTTATCACATGCTTAGCCATGCTATATTTTGAAAAGAGACACATGTTGAGATTTTATGAAGTTGAGAAAAAAGGACTTGTGTTTTACATAATAAACAAGGACTCAGCCGAACCACCTGGGTGGGATGCGATACTTTGAGTTTTGGAGAAGGTGGCAACAAAAGGAACCAGTCTTTGGCAATCTCTTGTGTGTTGTTAGGCTCCAAAAGAAAAACCACCCAGGAAACTTAGAGATTGAACATGTTTCTCCAATTGTGGCTTTCGTGGTACAACCACATGCTACTTATGGCTCGCTTGGTCAACTACATTGGGAGACTCCATGCATTGTCTTCAAAGCTACTAAAAACGAGGACTGAATCCTACATGGGTACTGAAGACAAGCTAGCAAATGGTGTATGGGAGGACCCTCCTGAAAGACTTCTCGCCACATTCTCAAATTCACAAGACTCCATCTTGGTGGAGCACTAATTCAACTGTGGGGCACACCGGGTGGCAACAAGATGAGATTGTGACATGTGGGTAAAGTGTACTACTTCTCGCAGAAGATAATAAAGAGGTATTATATATTTCTAGCTGTCCCCGGGTTATGGACAATAATGGAGCAACTAAAGCTTGAAGCTATGGGAAATCTCGACATTCCAATTTCTAAAAGAAAACTTTTAAGTGATAACAAAAGACTTGATGCAATTGGGGGTACCAAGAGCTCAAGAGATTTTTTGATGAAAACTTGGAACACTTGGGGGGTTACCTAAGGAGCTCAAGAGATTTTTGATGAAAACTTGAAATACTTGGGGTTACCAAGGAGCTCAAGAGATTTTGACAAAGACACTTGGTGGATTCCAAGGGAGGTGACAAAGACCAAAAACCATTTTGAAAAGATATAGGATAAATTTTTGCTCTTCAAGAAATGAGCTCCTTAAACCCTACTTAGCCATAAATATGCATGAAAAAGATAGGATCCACTATATTCTCACATATAGTAGTGAAACTTACAGCTACCATTCTGAAAAAGTATCAATTTTTCGTAATGTCAGAATTTTGTAATCGTTGCAGTGTTTGATTGGTTTTATGAAGATTGATTGATTAGGATTACAAAGCTCTACAAATCAATATGTTCTTCGGTCAGTGGCACTTTGACCCCATGCTTATGAGGATATTCCGGCTGCAAATGTAATGTAACAGCCAAAATGAGCTATGTATGATGTAATAAAATTATGTTATTCCTCAAGTTATAGTTATAATATGACCTTTTGTTTCTTGATGTTACATCTTACACAAAGGATGCTAGCTATTGATCCAGTGGACTAGCATTGTAAACACAGGGACTCCACTCTTATATTATTTAAAGGTTGGGACACTCTTTCATACAGAGCTCTACACACAAGCAGAGGAGCTCTGAAAGCATGCGTGAGATGCAAACAGACCAACTTTTCAAGCTTCGGGCTATGGGCAGTAGGGGTGATGCCACGACAGAGGCGTCCTTCCTCCTGGGAAACGCTGGGCTACAATGGAGCTGCACTAGCCATGGAGCTGAGCGCTGACGGTGCTTTGGAGAAGGGCGCTGGGCAAATATGATCGGCTTGGCGCAGGTAGGCGGGCAACTTGGCTGAAAAATGGGGTTGTGTCAAGGGTGAAGTGGGGCCACGATGGAGGCGGGTCTCCTCGGGAGGTAATGGCAGTAGGTGGCAAGGACGGATTCTCGATGTGAGGTGGTATGTTTGGAGTATGTTTTCGCACGCTGGCCGCTTAATAGCTCCTTATGCAACGGGTTGAGGTTAAGGATGTGGTGGTGTTTGCTTTTATTTATTTTATGTTTATTATTTGAAGTTTTTAGAAAGAGGAGGAAAATCTGTGATGGCTGGATGATGCGTGGCCCTACCTCCAATTTAAAGTTAGTTCTCCATGTTGGATGACAAGTCGCCTTCTTCACTTACATGGGCCCAAACCTATAGTGTTGTCAGTCAAAATGCCTTATATGTGAATACTGCGTATTCTAACGGTGTGACTTAAAATTGTACTGACATGAAAAAATTAAGAATCGTTTGTAAATTGAGCTCATTCGACACTTCAAATTGTGGTATCTTTCTGGAATTTGCTTCCTACCAAGGGCGGGTTGCATGCCGCATCATTTCATGGGAAGATTGACTGGCAATTAGGAAGTTTAGGTATCGGAGGATTCTATAGGCGGGCAGGAGGATTTATTTAGGGGGTGCCTGAGAGGTGACTCCCGCATTCCCCAGTGCGCGGCTAGGCCTCTGGGCTTAACACGTCTGGGCTCCGTGGGTATGGGCTCCCTCATGGACCTTCCTTCTTTCTGCCCTCATGTTTTCCGTTCTTGTTCCAGTGTTCTCACGGTAAAATATTGACTTTTGGCTTTTTATCCCATCTCAATTCGGGAATATTAAGTTTTCCGGGATTTTTTTGGAACCAAAAAACAATAGAAATGGGCAACTGGGTACTCTTTTATGGACATCTTTGTTAATAGGTTAGTCCCTAAAAAACATATAAAAAATACCTCAAAGTGAAGACAAAGCAAAGAAAAGTAGATACTAAACAAGCTTGGAACATAAAAATTATAGATACGCTTACGACAAGACGCTTAAAGCCAGAGCGTAAATCTTGCAAATCAAGGGGATTGAGAGTGCCGGATCTATAGCGCCATGACTCATCGCACGCACTTACCCACTTCTAACATGGTGGCATTAGTAGCAAGACTTCATGAGTAGCAGCCCATGGGGTCCCAGCTCCACTTGAAAACCTCCCTCTGACCCTTCTCACAGTGGTAATCTCTCCATCCGTACCCGCACCTCGAGAGAGCTTTGATGGCTAACGACCTGGCCAGCTGTGGGAACACAGCCAGCTCGGGAACGCTATGCTATGCAAACCAGGCCTCATCCAGGGCCTCGGCCACCCGCGCTGGTCGGCTTTAGATCGATTGACGGCTGGGATCTGCTGCGAAGAGGTTTGGTGCCACGTCGTTCTGATCCGGGTCATTCCACACGACAACCATTTATCCGGACCAAAGAGAGTAGCTGCACCTGATCCCCAAAGATCTGAGCCCGCCATAGTGTCAAATAGATGCTCTGGCCAGTTACCGGAACCTGGAGTTGTTGAGACCATGCCAAGGCATGCTCGACCTCCACTCGCTTCAACCATGTGCCATCCGGGCCCCGAGCGCCGACGCTCTATGAGCCAAGTTAGGGGATGTCGAGCCCTCCCTCCTTTGTGCCCGGCATGCACACCTATCCCACGCCCACAAGGCAAAGGGACACCATGGACGATATCCTCCCTCTTCCAAAGGAAACCCCTCATTATCTTTTCCAATGGCCATGATGGTCTTCTATGGGGAATATCGAGGGGACATCATGGCTAAGATTGGGATGGGCTAAAAAGTGTTGTCTTTGATCAATTCGAGACCTCCCTCTCAAAGGGTTGAGCATATGGAGGCCTTCCACGGGCATGGCAGTTTTGCCGCCACTCGAGTCGGCTAAGGATCGGTCAGGCTGCGTTGCTCGCAGGAGGAGCGGCAACCCCAAGAAAGGCTTCCTCAAGTAGGAGAGCTGCGAACCCTGGGCAGCGGAGTTGAAAGGTGTGATTAGCACAGTGCAGCCTTGGGAGACTAATTGCCTGGTTTCGCGGAGCACCTCGATCAGGCTAGCCGTAGCACTTGTCAAAATTGGGTCTATAGGACCTGATCACCAAGGCCAAAGTCCTCGGATGATCCCGTAAAGATCACCCGAAAATCCACCCTTGATGGTCATAGTGAACGTGACTCACATCATCTGCATAGATCGGTGGTCCCATGTTGGAGTCCTCATGGGCGAAAAGCCTGGGTGATAAGGCCCAAACTTTTTGCTTTCACGATCAACAAATGATAAACCTCCATGATTAGGATGAAAAAATCATGTGGGAGAGGGGTCCCTGGCTTGTCGGAGACCACGCTCGTTTTCGCCACCTTTTGGCCTCAGTGGAAGTTCATTCATCGTAACGCGGATCATGGCCCCGGAGAGCAGGGCACATATGCACGATACAGGAGACGCCTCCGAAGCTTCTTTTAGGACTTCCAATAGAAAGGCCTAGTCCACTGTATTGACAGCGCCTCGCGGATGTCCAACCTTGAGGAGCACGGCTTGGCCCTTGCTAGAATGAAGCTAAGGTCATTCCCTTGTACCATCATCAATGGTAAGTTGTCAAGTGCAGACATTGTCCATGCACGTAATGCACTTTGATGTACCTCTACTAATCATGCGGGAGAACGGGTGCCACCTCGTTCAAGCCATCACCTTGGCCACCCACTTGGCAATCCCATGGATCAGCCGGGATCAAAGGGGCAGTAATGTCAATTTCTTCCATACCGATTCTTGGGAAGGAGCGTATATCAGGGCACCATTGACCGCCGTGCAAATCTCAAAGGCAATTTCGCCCCAGAGAGCGAAGTTGAAGCGCCCATGACATCACTTTTGATGATACCCAAAGAAGTCACAAAAAACGGGTGGAGAAGTCATTCTGCCTGTGGCATCATTTTGTCCAAAGGCATCCTCTCCTGATGGTCGCCAAAAAATCTCCTCCTTAGAAAAATTCACGTCTAGGTGTTGTAGGTCACCGCTTGCGTACCCGTGGAAGTTCAGGGTCAAGAGAGAAAGGTCGGTCACCCGATGTCCCGGTAGTTCTTCGAAAATTGGTCCACGGCCTCAAAATTTCCTTTATCCTCATGTTCTGAGAGATCCGAACATTATCCGCTAGGAGATGGTCGATGAAGTTTTTCCACCGCGGTGGCTAGGCATGGTTGTGGAAGAAACGCCAAAGTGCATGCGCCACCTTCCCGGCCAAAGGATCTCTCGATTCTCATGGAAGCGTAGTGTTCTCAAGGGAGGCAAGTCCCGGAGCTTTTTGAGCAGACACCGCAATCCACGCTTCCTCGAGAAAGAGTCAGTCCACTCTCCATGGCAACATCAAAACAAAGGAACAACTCTTTGGCCAACAGAATCGTGAGATCTTGACATTGCCACGAATCTAGAGCTCCACGCAAAGTTTTTCGGCCACGGCTCGAAGCTATTATCGAGCTTTTGAATGGATTGGGTTCCCATGGTCATGGTGGCCCAAGACTCTTTTGAAATACTTCCATGAATCCATCCACCTTGGGCCAAAAGGGATTGAACTGAACGACGTGCTCCCAGACCCGCAGGTCCTGAGGTCAAGCGTGAAGCAGCAATAGGGTACAAGTTGGTCGGATGGTCCCGATGACAAGCGATGCGACTGATAGGAAGACATCTCGGTAGCGAATTTCCAGCCCATCGTCACGAACACCCCCGGCCAAGTCTCTCCATGGTAGTGGTTGGCGCTCGCTCATTTCGTCCAAGTGAACCTGCGCCCATTAAGGTATAGCTCCTTGAGCTCCAGCAATGCAAGAGTACGCTTGAACTCCGCCATCATGCGCAAGCGGTGGAGGGGCCCCTGGTTCTTGGTCTCAGGGTTGATTATGAGGTTGAAGTCGCCAAAGAACGCATCCACTTCTGCTGCCGCGGAGGTCCTCAATGTCCTGGGTCCTAGAGGAAGGCCCTCTTATCATCCTCACGCCGAGGCCCATAAACGCCTATGAACCACCAGCATGATCCACACCTCACGAGATGCGGCCGTGGATTGCGATTATTGCTGAAAGGTACGGGTGGGTCAACAAACTGAAGCTAGATTGCCAGAGAGCAGGATCCCAATCGTGTTCCATATGCGCGGTGAAAAAGAAACTATCGGGCGATGCACCGAGGCACTCCTCACCATGCGGTCCGTGATGACCGGCCATCTTGGTTTCGCAAACAAACTACCACTAACCCGGAGGGCGCTGTAACACGGAAACGGCAAGGCTTCGAGCAGGGGAATTCAAACCACGACATATCTCCAAATGCCAATACAAAAGTCGTGGTCATCCAAAGAGCAGGAAATGCAGTAAATGTCTCGAGGAAAGCAACTCGAGGCTGGTGAAGACTAACTCAGATTAGAAACTCCAATCGACGCATCTCGTTCACACAAGGCAAGCAGATTCTGGCATCTAGCCGAACATGCGCACGACCACATCGACATGTGTTGCTAGCGCAGGGAGTCTCGCTAAACAGGTCTGGGAGTAGGCATCCAAAGCCTTCGTTACCAATCACCTCGCCCCCGGGCAATCCCCTGGCCCTGGTGATGAGGGTGCATTGTTGCCGCCTAATCGGCGTGTCAGGCAAACCAGCCCTGGATCCGCATTTAACCCTCCTCACCGCCCAAACAGTATTTTCTTGTTCGCGCATCGCCATGGCCGGATGGCTAAGTGACGAAGTTTATTGGCATCTGCATGCCCCATGAAAAGCAGCTCGAGTCTCGCTGGCGTTTCGTTGCCTCTTTTACGACACCCGCCAATGGACTCCACGCCGCTGGCTCGAGCCATCATCCACCGAGAGAGGTGAACTGAGAAACATCCAACATGTCCAAAACCAATTTTGAGAGTCCAACTGGTTAGGGATGACAGCCAGCTCGCCTCGATGAAAAGTCCACATGCGACTACAACCCCGGAGGAGGGAAGTCGGGCACGCCCACTCGATGCTTAGGAGTAGAAACCAGCCCGCTTGATTCAAAAATTCAAACCCGTTAGCCGCTGGCCCTTCTTTCCGCCATTTTCCCAGAGATTCGGGGAGGCACTCACCAAGGTAGGGAGTTCTGCACAGGGAGGGAGAACGTCCACGGAAGGCGGCTGGTTCTCCTCGGTCCGCATAGTTAGCAGTTCGCTCTACCAAGGCAGCCTGATCTCTTAGACGCCGGAAAGCGGCGAACAGTCCACCTAGGCTCCGGCGCAAGGGGGCCCCGAGACGTGCGTGCACTCCGCCACTAGCCACGCTTGGCGAGGAGATGATCGACTCTGGCCAAAAGCAGACGCTTATGACGCGAGCCCGGGTCCCGCAGCCTCCACGCTTTTTCGGTCGACAGCCGCTCCAGCAGGCCCACCAGCGACGTACATCAACATCGCCGTGATCTTCCCTCCACCTTCGCCAAGGCTGGACCTCCACTCGTGAGTTGATGACACGCGACGCGCGGGCCTGGGCTTCCAATCTTAACACCGGAGGCACGACAAGCAGGTGACCACATTCACGATCTCCAGCATCCCACGAGCCACTAGAGCCCGACGGCGCCGCTCGAACTCCCCGCCCCGTCGCCACCACGACATCATCCTCGCCACGCACTTCTGCCACGCCATGATCGCCATCGCCGAGTCATCGCCGCCTCACCTTCCCCGGCGCCGTCAAGCCGCCAAGACATATCCTCCGCCTCAAGACATATCGTTCCGCTCGACCAGCCGGAGGTCGATCACATTGCGCGCATGTGTTTCCTCCAGCGGAAACCAGCCGCATCACCGGGCAAGACAACAAACCCTTGTCCTCTCCATCAGCGTCATCGGGCTCCTCGATGAGCAGAGCTTTCACGCCGGCAAGCGCCGGGTCGCCGATCCAGGCCACCACCTGGAAACAATGGCAGGTCTTCACGGACATGGCGGTCGTCGCGCAGACGCTTCTCCACCCATGCCGCGGAGCGAGCAGGGCTACCACGGTGGAACGGTTCCAAGCGCGCGCCGATTCCTCGTAAGCTCTATGTGCGCACGGAAACGGCGGACGGCGCATCGCCTGGAGTTGCCGCTGTTCCAGGTGGCGAAACAAAGAGAGAAACCTCTCCGCCCATCGATGCCGCGGCCACCATGTCATCATCATTTAACCCGGCGGCTGCAGCATGAACAGAAGTCCGCTGGCCACGAGAGATGAACCGAGAAGTTGTCTTCGCCCGCGCACGTGAGCTACCACCGCCATTTCCGCCTCGATCAGTCAAGGACACATTAGTCTCGATGCCCAGAGACGAAGGGCAACCAAATCGAACCCTCGGCCGCAGAAGTTATTTCAGCCGAGCTGGATGATGATCTGCTCTTATGGCGGGGTAGGGAGAGCTCACGCCGGGTATTGGACCACAGGTCACCATCACGCTCGGGCAATTCCTGACCAGGATCTCCACGCTCGCTTGTCACGATCAGCACGATCTCTTCCGGCCCCTGTGCCGCCACGAGGTGAGTAGAGAAACCCCATCCACACCCGGACTTCCATGTCCAGGGAGCTCCATGTGGCTCACCATTTACCGCACACGCCACGCCAGCCTCTCGGACGCTGCGCACCCTGCACCTGCCGCCTCTCGCCAAGGCCACCTCGGCCTGCTCGCAAGGGATCAAGGCCGCCTGGCTCCACGCCAAGGCCCCATCGGCCAACAGGCCCTGCGCTGCTCGAACGGGTGACGCCCACGTTGCCAAGCTGACGCCGCCCTCGGCCAGGGAGCCGAATCACCGACCTTCTCCACGCCCGCTTCCATCTGGAGCCTCTCCAAGCTTGTGAAATTAATATATCTAGACGTATTTTAATATATATGGTTATTTTGAATCTTTATGAACCTATATATTTAAAGAGGTTTAGATATATTCGATTTACAAAACTATCTTATATTTCTAAACAAAGAGAGTACTACCTTCGTTTATAATATAAACTTTTCTAGTAATGCAATTGAACTAATAAAGTGCTTATATTTTGAAAGGAGTTAGTATGTGCGTACGTAATGTGTTCTACTGTCGATGTGTGTTCGTTACGAGACGACTTGCTGCTTTCATATAACATGCACTGGCCCCTGTTCGTTTCTGTAGACAGAAGGGTGTCCTGTTCTTGTTCGTACCAAATCATTCACCCTGTTCTGATTTCAAAGACGGTCCAGATCGATCGGTGTTATAATGCGACAAGTAAATAATGAAAATCAAAATTAAAACACAGCAAAGGAGATACATATTTAATGTGAAAAAATCTCTTCAACAAGAGAGGAAAAAACCACGGATGCCAGCCAGCGAAACTTCACTATATCAGAGAGTGTTTTACACAACGCCGAAAATTTCACATATGCAACTTATTCCAACCGGCGACTTACAAGGGGTTTATATAACGGTGGAAATCTCTTCTACGATCCGCACTGCTAGTTTACATATATTTTATAAAATTTGGATCAACATATAACAATCGACACTTCTGCGCAAAGGAAAACCACTCTACCTAGCTCACGTACTAAACAACTAGGCCATTTCAGAACATGATTTCCTTTCCAAAATAATTCCGAGCATTGGACCTTGAACTGTTTTTTTTTCACTAATATTATTTTCTCAAAAAAAATTCTAAAAGGGTCTGACTTCACACACAACGTCACCCTCTATAAGATTGCTTAATGCGAAACGAGATGATTATATAGAAATTGTTGGAAGTATCACTGAGTTTCGAGGACAGAGTACATGGCGGTACAAGAATTGAAAGGCAAGAAGCCTAGTGACTTGGAGTACAAGAACATATGACTAATCAGATCTATCACTATTTTGCTCTATCCACTCTATTTTCGTGCTAAACATGAGGGGCGGTGACACTGGAGTTTGACCTGGCTCACCTCTCGGAAAGAGAGAGTGCCCGACGCATGAAAACATGGTGACTCCTTCTCTTGCTCCTCCTCATCGACAGAGATCTAGGTCATTCTCCTCTCCTTCTCGTCCATATCTAAACTTGAGGGGGTGGTGGCTCGGGTTGAGAGGAGGAGAAGGCGAGGCGAGACACACACGAGTGAAGAGAGGGAGCCGACATTGTTGACGTGTGTGTGTGTGTGTGTGAGAGTGTGAGTGTGTGTGCATGCCCGTGTGCGTGCGTGCGTGTGTGTGCATGCCCGTGTGCGTGCGTGTGTGTGTGTGTTGGCCGAGGGAGGGTGAAGATGAGGTCGACACCTACACTGAGAGAGCCTCTATCCTATGGCTAGCTGATATGATGACGAAGTCGTCGCCTTGATTCACCATAGGCTCGAGAAGAGCCCCTAGCTAGGCAGGGGACAACGATGAACATGTAATTGTTTTTAGTTTAAGTAATATGACATTATTGCAACATTGAACTAAAATGCAAACTACTACATACTTAAATCTTTAAATTGGTAAAATGGTTTCTTGTAATTGCACTTATCCATAGGCATTTTTTTGAAATGTCGTTCATGGACATGTAATTAATTTATAAGCAATGCATTTGATGCGGTTTTGGAAAAATCCCGAGAGCGAGAGGGTTTGAAGTTTGCACGGATGCAGTAAACTGTACAAAGAGCCCCAATGTCACCATGTGGCGCACCTTTTTTTTTAGCTGATGTGGCACACTACGGGGCCCCGTGATGCGCCAACCAAACCGATGGCACGAGATGGCCATCCTTCTCTGTTGTTCAAGATATCAGGGCCACTTAGGGCATTTTTACCGACTAAGACTCACTTAGTGCAGAGCCCCCTTTAACTCCGGTTGGGAGGCCTCTAACAGCGGTTCCTCAACGCTGTTGAGGGTTCGGTGTTAGGGACCTCAACACCGGTTCTTATACGAACCGAGTTAAAGGGTGGCGACGCATTAGGCTGCCGCGGTCTCAGCCCCCTTTAACACGGTTCGGGCTGGAACCGGTGTTAAGAAGGTTATGACAGAGATTTAGGCCGCTTTCATGCGTGAAAATGGCCTAAATCTCGCTGCAATAAACTTCTGCCTCTGCCCGTTTCGGGCGTATTTACGGGGAGGGGAGGGGAATCGATCAGGCGGTATACACATAAATCGCCATCGCACATACGAGTACATGAATAATTAAGCAACTATTATTATACACAAACATCGTCATCGGCACATACATCGTCATCGCACATACATCGTCATCGTTCATTTTGGTGGATATCTAAAGAGTTCTCCACCGGGTGACGACCTCATCAAGTATGAACCCCGCCAATTCCTCTTGAATGGCTCGTATGCTCAAATGGTAGGAGTTGGTCCCATCCGTTCGATCTGAATATATATGAAGAATGGGCCGCCAATATATATATAAGAATAAAACTCAACACAATTGATGGTAATAAAATAATGTTGTGGACTTTGTTTACTTACTCTGTTGTTCTAGTGCGGCTTGGCCTGTCAGACATATCGTGTTATAATGAACTCGCAAACATAGTACCCACATAAGTTATTGCCGTGTCCCTGATGCGCGCGCTACGAGAATAGAGAGTTCAATCAAAATAATAATCAATAAAGCATGATATAATGGAATTGGAAGCAGAATCAAAGAGATACGCAGACCTAGCTAGCTAGTATTACTTATATTTTGGTCTACAAATTTTAGTTCTTCTGACCACGGCCCTGCCCGTGAACCTTTTCCAAACCCTGTCCGGCTAAAGAAAATGGATAAAGGAGTAATTAATTACTTGTTGTCACGAAAGTTGCCGATCTAGTGCGATAATATGATTGAAATTACCTCGAGAATCTCTAAAGTCTGCCCATAGCTCTTTTTCTTTTCAGAACGAGTCCATGACAAGGACTTTTCCTGAGTCAGGTTGAATGACTAGCAGAATAAAGTGGAACCTACGCACGCATAACTCATCATCAGTTAAACTTAACATCAAGTAAGCCGAAATATAATGTGTACAAGAGAGAGGGTAACAGTACTCATTAGAAGTTGTAAGGCAATAGTATTTCCCTTTTGGTTTGTTGTCTCAAGAAAGACCTTAGCAAGTAAGCTTCATTGTCTGGTTTGTCTCTTACCACTTGTTCATGAACTCTATTTGGGTCAACGAACCCAATGTCAAAAGGGCCTTCTTTCCTGCATTCCATAACCTTTTTCCTGCATAATAGTATATACATATATGGTGAGCATATATATATACATGCAATTAATGAAGTGAATGAGATGAGATAGAAATTAAAGAAATAGTACTTACACACAATAAAGGCTGATGGCAGCTTTGAGTTCCTTCGATTGAATAGAAAATGCAAGTCTTGAATGTTGAAGTCGATCCCGCTGCCTCCGCATGAAGAAAATCTCATCTCTTATATGCGCGTGATCCATTCTTCTTTTCTCGCCTTGCAGAAATCAAGGTACCACTTGTGCAATTTTCATCTTTGTTGGTAGATTCTTGAGCTCCTCTTTCTGACGAGATTCTTCCCATACTTCCATGGCTGTATGGGGTTGGCATCGTGATTTGGGCAAGTTGTCTCCCATGACGTTCAAGTATGCAATGTGTCATCCCCATCTCATTGGCCTTTCTTTGTAACTCACCTCAGAATCATTTACGGAGGAGCGCCGTGTCGTAACATTTGGAGCGGGCGCATGATTGGTTTTCCTGCTCTCCGAGCATGGGAACTGTTTTCAGGGTGCCTCACATTGCTACTTTCAGTCTCCCCACGGCCTTGCATCCGCTGTTCAAAATCTGGCACTCGTAGTCCGCACAAGTGGGGTTTCAGGTTTCAAAAGATTTTTGTAAAACTTCTCCACCACCGGATCTATTTTCTCCTTCTCGGCCCAGATAGGTGCAAAGAATTTCTTGACCTGTTCTTCCGAGATCCTATTGTCTCCTCATTAAGCCGCGATTCCACGGTAAAACCGCAATGGCTTGGCGGAAGGCTGCGGACGTAGTTTTGAACTCTTTGGCGACGGTTTCCTGTGGATTTCTTTGTGGCGTACAGATGCTCTTCGTGGCAGTGCTCTTCCGCTTACGCTGAGGAGATGGCTGAAGCACCGGAGATGGCCGACGGGCCGGAGATGGCTGCCATACAGAGATGGTCAAGCGCCGGAGATGGCTGCCGTGCAGAGATGAAGCTCGATCGCCGACGTGGGAGGCAATTAGAGTGCAGTGACCTCCAATTTGGAAGCACGATGTGTTCCTTCTTCCAAAGAATGGTTGTTTTCACCGCAAATTTGAGTTGAGTTTCCCCTTCACCGTAGTGCATGGTCAAGTGTGCTTCCTCATATTCCTTCACAACCTCATCCACCCGACAACAGCATAGCCATCCGAATGTCGGCGGTGGTAAGTTCCACCAGCTCGGGAGGTAAGGCATAGCCGATACCACCTTAATGGATAAGCCCATTAATCTCACATGCAGCTCAGCATGTTCGCTCTCCGTGATCTCATCCACGGGTATCGAGGACCCGCCATTTCAGCGTGGGCGACGCTCCGTGGAAGCCACATCGCTTCCGCAGTCTGGTCCGGCAGCTCCAATGCAGGCTCTTCGTGCCGCTGAGATGGGCCGGTAGCTTGATGGCTCATTGTGCATTCACTTAGCCGCAGCGCCGCAAGTGCATGTTCTATCTGTGTCATCCGCTCTGTACGCTCTTTTTCTTTCGCGCCATCCGTGAAGAGTCGCTCGGGCCGGCAAACCCATCCTTCCACGCCATACCCCATGTGCCTCGTGCATGTCCAGGTGTTCTTTTTTACCGATGGCGTGTGAGCTGGTCATTCTCTCTGTCGGGATGGAAGGTCGGCGGATGTTTCCTCGTATGCCGTGATGAGTTCAAGGACGGGTTTGGCAAGGAGGGTTGGGAAGATACACAATCTGTTTCGGGTCCAACCTTGCCCCGATTCGTGAGAACCAAGTCTTTGCACGTAGGTCCCACCCATCCGTCTGGGGTGTGATCCTCTAGCGCAGGCCTTCTCAGCTTCCTCCCACTTAGGCCTCCGAGATATGTAGCCACTTGACCCGGCCTCCTGCGGTGATATTCCTTCTTTAGGGCATTAAGTGTATTGGTTTCAATTCTTTTTAGCTATAGCACTTTTTTTATATGTCTCAAATTCGGGTTGAGGTCTTATCTTCGATAATATGCGTCTTGAAATTTGGAGTCTCGCTAGATTTGACAAATTTGTTCAATTTTGTCTTCGATATGAAAGCGCTGCCATCTTTTTAGAGTCCACTCTTTGACCTTTTCCTTTATAACCGGTTGTTTTTATCCTCCTCCGGCGGAAGGGTGAAATTTACCAACAACGAATTCCAAAGCGTTTCTTTGGATCTGTCATCGACAAAGGTACCGCCTTCTTTGGCTTATTCCAATTTTCAATTATGATTGGGATTTGGTCCCTAACAAGAACTCCACTGACGCATAAATTTGTCTGCGGCCTTCTTGGGCTCCATCGGCCGCCATCAACACGGATGCTTTTGATCGTGAACTTTGCACGATCTTTCAACCGCTCGCTCATACTTCGCTTGCTCTTTTTCGTAGAAGAAGATGGTTGCTGGCTGGTCGATCCAGAGGGCTAAAAGAAGAAAGAAGCGTTAATTAATACATGTAGAAGAAGATTGTTGGTGGAAGTTTCCAGAGGCTTAATCAATTCATATACCTCATGGACTTTGTAAGCACTAAATTGCGTTCACGGAGTCTTCATCTTCTCCATGACTAGTACTTGAGCTGCCATCATGTCCCTCCAAGTTCAGATATTGTGAGGTGTCCTCATCAATAATGTTCTCATTATTTCTTCTTCTTCAAGGTTTCTACTAAGTGGATCCATAGTTTCTAAAACAATAATATTATCTAGAGTAAGAGTGTAAACATTCAAGTGGACTTGGATTCATACACAAATATACATATTATTCATACAAAATACACAAATAAATACACAAATGAAATTAAACCCTAAGGATGTTTGATCATTTTAAACAAGTTCCGAGGGGTCGAAACCCTAATCAGGATGAGTCAGAGGTCCAATTTGTATAGAAGTTTTAATCTATGCAGGTAATACAAATTATATTAGCCGGTGAAACTATGTTGCCCGCGAACTCGCCCCGCTTGACACCCTATCTATACTACTACTCCCTCCATAATTACATGCCATCTTAGTTTCGAGTTTCCCTCCAACACTAAGTAAACAATATTATCGATTTATTGTTGTCTAAAAATCAAACTAAAATCAGATATATAATTCCCACGGGGTTGTGATTCCAGGGACATATTATTTGTAATTTTCTGAACATTATTTATTTTCTTATGAACTTATTACTCTAAATAAGCCATTATACCATTTATTTAATTGCTGAAAACCTTATATTATTTGGCTTAACCTTTTGCATATTGATGATCTACACACAATTGTGAATCCATAGGTATATTATTTGTGATTTTTGGACCAGTAGATATTTTACTATGAATTTATTAACCTAAAAGACCATTAAAACTAATTAAATTATTACAGTAAACACGTGCTGTAAAAGTTAAATCCAACTTGATAATCTACTCAATTTTCTGAATTCATTGATATATAATTTGTTATTTTTGGATCTATGAATCTTTTATATGATTTTGCAAGATTATACAATTTCGCAATTTTTATCTTTTATTCTATTTTTCAGGAGAGTCAACGTTGATCAAGGTCATTGTCACGACGTAGTGTGGCGCATTCTAGTTTGCTGGTACCCTTCGACCTGGGGACAGATGGTGGCTGTCGGATCTTAGATTGATCGACGGTGCAGGCGTCCGAGGCGAGACTCACCGCTGGGTGACGGGTGGCATGGCTGCCTGCCGGGCAAGTGCTAGTGGCGATGCGTGCGGTCTCCAGCGATGTCGAGTGGCTGCACGAGAGGCGGGTACTATGGCTTAGAAGGTTGGTGGCCTCTGCGTGGATTTCTTCCTCGGCGACAGAGGCATCTACTGAGATTTGGCGGCGGCGCAAGGGTTCTACGAGAATTGCGGCGTCATCAAGGCCTCAAGACGGGGAAGAGGTGGTCAGGCGATGCAGTCCAAGTGAGAGGAGGTCATACGGAAAGAGAGGGTCGGGCGACTGCCTCGCGAGGACCTCGAGCCCAAGCTCGACAATGGAGGCGGCGGCATGTAGATTCGTGGCGTAGAGAGGCGGGTGATGTCGACGATTGAGGGCACCCAGACGATTCCTCCCTCACTCCGAGGGCTGGCATGGCGGCGCTTCTCTGCTCCGATGGCGCCACGGTGGCGGCAATGTGGAGGTTCGATCGCCTGGGGAAGAAAGGAAGGGAAGGAGAATTTAATACCTTTAACACCGGTTCATGGCTGGAACTGTTAAAGTTAGATTCCGTTGCACAAGATTTATACCTTTAACACCGGGTTCCAGCCACGAACCGGTGTTAAAGGGGGTGCGTATAAACGAATATAATGCGCTTCTTTAACACCAGTTCGTGGTTCGGAACCGTGTTAAAGGGGCATTTATTTCATGCAATAAAGGGCATTTTTAATTCAAAATATGATATGAATTTAGAAAATTCATATCTTTTCATTTCAACTCAGAAAAATATGAATAATATATCATAATTTTCAAAAAATAATATCTATCCATTCATGTAAATCATTTTATATTTACTTTACATGAAAATTTTCAAAATAATTAAAACACTTACATATAAATTTTGATTATTCAATTCAAACAAAATAAATTGTTAAATCCTAAAACTTTGAACATAAGAAATATTAAGCATCTAAAATAAATCTAACCCTATTTTATTAGATCAAATCATATTTTAATGCCAAGATATTTTGTATTAACATTTTGAATTGATTGGATATTTAAATGTCGCATCTTTGTATACCTTGAATCTCATCAAGCCTCGCTCAACTTGCATTGTTTTTTGATAAAATAGCATATTGTGAACCTAAAAATGATTTTTGTAAAAATCTTGAGCATCGTGATCATGTACCTGTAGTTCATATTCACCCACTTCCTCGATTCGGTAGGAATTTGTATTTTTCACGAGGTGGACGGAAGGTTTCAGATCCCCTGTTGGTACATTGTGCATATAAGGTGGTCTAGTATTTTTTGTAAAATGTGTTGGTGGTTTTGAATTAGCCATTTGGTGGTTAAGCTTCACAAAACCGTTCGCTTTTTTATGCTTGGAAAATGGAAAATGCCTTTTGGTGCGATAAAAGGAAAACTTCCTCTTGCAACATTGTTTGCCATGCCATGATGCACATGTATACAATATGTAATATTATCACAAACTATGCCTTGATTCTAGCCATAACATTGGTCATTTGACCGAAAGCCAAAACCTCAATGAGATAGGTCATTTTGTAAAGGTTTTTCGAGACATAATCAATATACCAAGTTTGAGATTTTTCCTTCTAACTATGTCACATAATATAACACCATGAAGGTTTCCTCGTATTTCGATCTTTTTATTTTTTATCCCGTTTTAAACTATCGATAAACTTTATCGAACAACGGGCATGATGATTCTTAGCTCGGGCCAAGCCTCCTCAACTTGCATTGTTTTTTTGATAAAATAGCATATTGTGAATCTAAAATGATTTTTGTAAAAATCATGAGCATCGATCATGTACACGTAGTTCATAGTTCCTGTCGACCCACTTCCTACCGATTCGCAGAGGAATTTGTCTTTTCACTTTGGAGGAAAGTCCTGAAAGGTTTCAGATCCCTGTTGGTACATTGTGCATATAAGGTGGTCTCGTATTTTTGTAAAAATGTGTTGGTGGTTTTGAATTAGCCATTTGGTGGTTGCTTCCCAGACAAAACCGTCCGCTTTTGTCTCGAAAATGAAAAATGCCTTTTTGTCGATAAAAGGAAAACTTCCTCTTGTAACATTGTTTGCCATGCCATGATGCACATGTATGCACAATATGGCCATATTATCACAAACTATGCCTTGATTCTAGCCATAACATTGGTCATTTTTGACCCGAAAGCCAAGAAACCTCGAATGAGATAGGTCATTTTGTGAAGGTTTTTCGAGACATAATCAATATACCAAGTTTGAGATTTTTCCTTCTAACTATGTCACATAATATAACACCACGCAAGGTTTCGCCTGTTTCGATCTTCTTTTATTTTTTATCCCTGTTTTAAACTATCGACAAACTTTGTCGAACAATGGGCATGATGATTCTTAGCTGGCCAAGCTCCCGCTCAATTGCATTGCTTTTTTGATAAAATAATATTGTCAACCTCGAATGAGAATGCAAATAATAGTAAGTTACATAAAGCCGGAACTGAAAAATTAAGATACATAAAGAAATGAAAATTAAGATACATGGCTGATTAAGTAACAATCGGAAACTTGTTTCGGAATGTTGGAGTGATTCCAGTTCCGCCACACCTATAATACCATGCCATTAAATGCGTGACCAGCCGCCGCCGTTATCGCCGGCGTTGCCGTCGGGTCGCCGTAATTGAACCTCCGGAGAGTACGCTGGGCTAGACTTGAGGAAGCATGGGCTGGACTTGAGGGTAGCAGCGGCATTTGGGTTAGAGTCGGCGGCAGGTCATAAACCATGACGCCTCGAGAGTCCGACCGCCACCATAGCCGGCTGGCCTCGTTGAAGTTAGAGGAGGTGGGCCCTCCTCGTGCTCCTGGTACGCCTCTCACGCCGATCCACGAAGAAGGCTTTAAGTAGGGAAATAGTCGGGATGCCATCCGGGATTCTCCGCTGCTCGGCGTGAGCTCAAGTAGTAGTGGTTCGTGATGGCCATCCGCGCGCCACACCTAGAGGGACAGGAGGAACTGCAAGACGCCTGACGCGCATCCAGCCGACCTTCGACATCCGGTAGTAGAAGCGGGGACACAAGCTCAAGTAGCGGGTGAGCGAGAAGGTCGGCGCAAAGCGCCTCGCCTCAAAGGGGTTAGTGCTACGGTGAAGCCATGGGAAAGAGTGATGAGGTTGCGATATGAGTCTAGAGATGTAACAATGACAATGGAGGCCAACCTCACATATATATATAGTGAACTAAGCGGGGAAGAATTGGAGGAAGAAGCAAGGGAAGAAAATGGCGGAAGAAGAACTGGCGGGAAGAAAAATGGCGGAAGAAAAATGGCGGAAAAAATGGCGGATGATTTTATTCCGGTTGGAGACACCAACCGGGACTAAAGATGAACCTAGGTCCCTGTTGGAGACACCAACCGACAAAACACGAAATCAAGACTAATAATAGGGGTGAGTGTCGACATTATGTCGTATGCGACGTAATTTTGTCCCGGAGTGGTGTCACCAACCGACTAAAGATGAACCGTGGGTCCCGGTTAGGTTGGAGACACCAACCGGGACTAAAGTTGAACTTTAGTCCTGGTTCAGAGACACCAACCGGACAAAACACTCTAGTCAGCACTCAATAATAGGGTGAGTGTCGACGCGATTATGTCGTATGTAAGCGTGAATTTGAAATTCCGAGGATGGTGTCACCAACCCGGGACTAAAGATGAATTTAGTCCCGGTTGGAGACAATCAACCTGGACAAAACATTAATTTGTGTCAGCACTTAATAATGTGGGGTGAGTGTTTACATTATTTCGTAAGTGTTTCACACTATGCTCGAGCTGTTTGTACTATAAATAGGGTACTTGTGAGTCCAGAGTCCTTCTCAGCCTGTTTGAGGCTATGCCTTACCTCCCGAGAGCAGGGATTGATTATTACTATTAAGCGCTTTGAAGGGAGATGCCGACTTGAGCCTTAGTCCTCCCAAGATCTCGGTGAACTCGGTCATAGAGGCACTCCTAATATGTGAAATTAGGTTAGCTCCTGTGTGTATTGATCTAGGTTAGAGAAGTTACAAAGCTGCAAGATGGTTTTCAGAGCAGTAGGATTATTGACTACGGCTGCTTGTGGAGATGTCGACTTGAGCTCTAGTCCTCCCAAGAGATCTCCAAGAAACTGGCCAGCAGAGGGCACTCCCATATGTGACTGCCGCTGCTTTGGAGACTGCGTGATCTTAATGGTAAGCACTTAATCGGTCAACTTCTTCTCATAGTCCCATTCCATCCACAAACATGACTAACAATCAAGACATGTATTAATATTAAAAACATGAACTAGGAGTTACATAATATGAGCATGAACTTGGAATATGTCCTTCCTTATGGATCGCTTCAGGACGAATCCATGGAGCATCTTCTTTATCAACGGGAATGCTTTGGCCGGCTTTTCACCGTGATGCTTTTAATTTCATCAAACTTATTATAATCTTCCGATGTCCGCCTTGGTTCCCTCGATTCCCAATGTGATGTTTCTTTTCCTCGAAAGAACTATGTGACGCTTTTGGCTCATCACATGATGTATTCGCTTGCATATTTTTTTTCTTTTTTGGTCCTGGAGGATATGTCCTTCATGATAGAAAACCCGAGCCACATCATTGGCTGTGACTTAATGGTTCGCTCTAAGTTCTTTGCCTCACCTTCATAAGTGATCAAGTTGAGATCCACCATTGTCATTCCGTGACTTCTTTGTCTACCTCAATTTCTCCTCTCAAGTTAGCTTTGACCCATTTGGTATCTAAACAAGGGGACCTTAAAATTAGGGTCCATAGTCAAGTTCCCATATCTCCCATGAACCCATAATACGTGGCCTTTTGGCCCATTGTCTTCGTCAGAGATCGAAGCTTTTACACCACCGCTTTTGGTTGGTGCTCTTTTTTTATCTTGGCCTATCGTAAAATGTCTTCTCATTTATCTCGCACTTTGGAAAAGTACATAGTCAGTATGGTGTCTCCGCCAACAAGTACAAATGCCTTCTCATCCCCAATAGTGGTGTTATTTCGTGGAGAAGTCTTTTGGCAACAAAATTTTCAAAACTCATCGCTTATGTGTGTTCACTTATAATCCATTCACTCAGACCGCCTTGGTGTTTGAGGCGATTAAATTCTTGTGTTCATTGATATATCGGGCAACCAAGATAGATCTTTGTAAAACCGCAGTAGTGTGCTTGATTGAGAGAATGCCCATTCTCACATATCATTGCTTTACATCCTAGGGCTTCTTTTCCACGCAGCCTCCTCTTATATCGTGATTCTGGAACACCAATCGCCTTAAGGTCGTGAATAAAATCAACACGTAACTCAATGACCTCCTCTGTACTATCCCTTGGGAGATGCTTCCTTCGCCTAGCAAAGGTTATGAAAATATTTCTTTAAGACTCCCATGTACCACTCCAAAGGGGAAACATATTATGTAGAAACACATGTAGACTGACTGAATGGCAATCTCTTCTACTAGGTGAACCAGGAGATGCGCTTATAATATTGAAGAAGGATGGTGGGAACACCAACTCAAAGTTGACAAGACATTGGCCACATCTGTTGTAACTCGGTAGGGCTTTCCGATTGATTATATTTTCCTTCGAGATATTGCATTGAGGAATGCACATAGCTTCATTAAATGGGTACTTAACATTTTCAGGTAGAAGCTTCCCTCAATACAATCGGAAGCAATTGTGTCATAATCACGCGGCGCAAACATGCGAGACTTCAGTGTTTTGGAATTTTTTCTCCGCCATATTTATTATTCCCTTTATATTCGACGAGAAGCTTTATCGACGACCTGATAACGCTTTCGCACATTCAAAAAGATTTCTTCTTCGCTTTAGTAAGAGCCGTAGGCTAAAGCAGGGAGTTAAGTGGCATCAAGCATACTCTTCTCAAGTATCATCAGGATGCATAGGCTCTTCAGGGCTTTCGGACGTTGCTGGTCCCGCCATAAGCTCCTGTATCTTTGTCTTCCTGACATACACTCCTAGAAAGCCTAGCAGAATTCACGCAAACATTCTTCAACACGCATCACGCCGATTAGAAGAGCTTACCTCTAAGACTTTCCAATAGGGTAGGTCCCAAAATATAGATTGCTTCTTCCATTGATGGAAGCTGCTGCGTCCTAAGATCGGCTATCTTCGGAATAGATAGGATCGCTGTGACCTTTTCCAAAGATTACTTCTAGGTCGCTCACTATACCAAATACTTCCTCACCGCACGACTAGAGTGATAGGCTTCTCCGGGTTTCGCCAGACGCTTGAAAATGTTTGGGTACCTTTCTTCTACTCGATGCAGTTCGAAGAAATCGGAAAGATAATTCTAGGTACACAACCTTTCTTACATTTATCCAAATATACACTTTCGGCCTACCCCATCTAAATAAGTAGTGCATGCATGCATTGTATCCCTATGTTCGTCTTCTGCCTTCAAATGTTACTTTTCAAGAGCAGCTAATCATTATGGTTACGTAAAAGCAATGCTCAGAGGGTCAAATGGCTCCCCTTTGTTCTCATCCCACATACACGCATGACACCTGGTTTGGCCACAATACCAAAAAAAGTTCTTCAACTAATGGCCTTAGGTACACATCAATGTCAAGTGCTGGTCGGGTTGCCTTCGGCCCTTGGATGAGTTAATCGGCATCATAATGAACTTCCTCTTCATACACAACTAAGGAGGAAGGTTATAGATACATAGGGTCACAAAGCCGTGTCGCGATCGCAGCTCAAGCCACTAAAGGATTCATGCCGCTCGGTGACATTTTAGACCAAACCTTAAGTTCCGCTTATGCCACGCAGGAAGCGGTCCGGCACTACTCGCCGACTTTTCTCCAATCTGGACCCATCAGCGGGTGTCTCAACATCGCTGGCTTTTCTTACGGCTCTTCCATAAAGCATCACAACAACTTGGCATGCGTTTCTTTATTTCAAGAGACGCTTAACCATGGTATTATAGAGCATACCACATAACCCTTGATGGAACCTTCTTCCTAGGGGCCTCGCCCCTCAACATCGCCAGATCGGGTTCTCGTCTGATCTTATACCAGCAAGTGCAAAGGCGTACACAGCTCGGTGCATGCATCCAAATTCTCATACTTCTCACCGCTGGTAGAGGATGCGTACCATTAATGCATGTATCTTCAAGACATGCCTAATCCTAGAGGGTAGACAACCTTTCTTTTCTTTGTGGGCGTACTGGCTTGCCGCAACTCATTATTTTCTTGAAAGAAGATTCTTCATTTTTACCAACAACTTTGAAAAAATGCGCCACAACACACCATTCTCTTCGCCTTCTTCCATTGCGTGCATAAGAACCAATGTGGCACCTAGCTTTTTGTATCTTCGCAAGTTGGATACAACAATGTTTTAGATCCTTTTAACATCCGTGCTTCCAGCCTCTTTCCTTCTCCTTTCAGGCCACATTCTTCCTTTGCATCAAGAATGGCCCGGACCTAAGATCGCCATCAGCGGGCCCATCTCGCTCCTCTTGATCTTCATTATTCACCCTCGCTGTATTATCATCATATTCGTGGATACATATATGATAAGTTGTCATCATCCTTTCTTCTTTCGTTGTCTTCTCATCACAACCCCCTTTTTCTCCGTGCGCTTGGTCCAACAATTATAGCTGGGCATGAAACCGATCGAAGCAGGTGGGCGCGGAATGGTTCTCGTATTTGAGTAGTCTTTCTTGTTCTCGGACAAAGGAACACACTTGACAATTGATGATAAAACCAATATTGTGACCACGACGATTGCATTAGCCACAAACGGTATGAAATTTTGAGGCCGGTAATGTACTCGGAAGCGCGGGCGTCAATCAGACATCCATTGTTGCATCGGTTCATCTGCATTAATATGTAGTATATATCAAAACAATAGGGAGATGACCATTTATATATATAGTACTATCAATGACACATGAAAGGATAGTTGTCGAATTCTAATCCGAGACGTAAAGTACAACAAGAAAACTTTATTTCTGAGCTCTCGGGCATTTCAATTCGAACACCTCTTGTGCATATGAAAAAAACTAGCACTCTTCATTAACTCCTCTTGCTAGCCTCCAAATGTAGAAAGAATGGAAGAGTGGGTGTGTGGGCTGGGCTGGTGTCTTATGATAGTTCTCTTTAATTACCGGGAAAGTTCATGCCATGAACCGGTGTTAGCGTGGGTGGCAAGGCCATCGTTAGTAGTCCTTAACACCCTATTCGCGGCATGAACCGGCAGCAAAGGAGGGCTCTTTTTTGTCATAGGGCCACGCGCTTGGTACGCTTCTTTAACACCGGGTTCAGAAGAACCGTGTTAAAAGCCCTTTTTTCGATCAAATAAAAGACCTTGTTTCACTAGTGACTCATCCTGTCTCAAACATGTTCGAATCCTGTTCGTGGCGACATCGCTGGACGCAAGGCGCTGGGCCCCCAGCGGCCGGGTTCGACCTGAATCGTGGGACAAATGCTGGTCTCGCTTGATTATTCGTGGTATCTAATCCGGTCTACTTGCTATGCCGGTCCGGACAACAAGCGCTGGTCCGAAAGCACCGCCTCCTACACGCACCCGCCCTCTGCCTCAAGCGCTTGCACAATAGTCACTTTTTTCTCCCGAATGCTCGTGACTCCATATCCCATTTACCGAGGAGGCGCAAATCTTTTATCAACGATGCGCCTGCGGATATAGGAGCGCCACCGCAGGCCACGCTGCTTAAGCTGTCGAGTCAGTTCGACACGCCACATGCAATCCCACCGCCTCGCCTCGCTCGCGCTCAGAATTGACGCGGACACCTTCACGTGGCGCATAACCTGCTTCGATTATTTGGCTGAGGTACGTCAGCCGATCCCTTCAGGCGGTTATCCTGCCCGCATTACGGGTTGGGTATCGGCCATTGAGGGCCAAGTATACTTTTGGCAGATGGGCAAGAGCTAAGGGCACGGAGTTCTTCTACAAGAATTTTGTGAGTCATCGCCCGACGAGGAGTCCGGACGGTGAGACCGAGATTTTGTCAGAAGCTACACAAATGGTGCACGCACCACTACCTCTTGTCCAAGCGGAGCTGAAGCCAAATTCAGGAGCACGACCTAGAAGAAGGCTACATATGCCTTTGACAATTACTACTTCCATCCAACCCATCTGCACTTCAAAGAGAAGTCATTCCCCGGATGAAAGTGCGGCCAACGTGGAGCGCTTCATCGGGAAAACCCTAAGAGCAAGGTATGATGCAAAGACAAAGAGCAAGTTTTCTCGCGAAGAAACCACAGGCGTTATCGAACCAAGAGGAGGAAGGAAACATTTTAAAGCAAAGGTGTTGTGCAAACGTGGAAACTCGCAGAAAACACAACTCAAGACTTGCCCCAACTAACAATAAGTTTGTCAATCTCATCAAGGTTGCGTTTAACAAATGATTAACTGAATGATGCGTAAGGTGAAAGTGGTTTGGCAAAGAAGTAACATTAAAGTTAGTCAAAGGGAAGATGTATCAATGGTAAAGATTGGATCATGTGGTCCATAGTTCACTAGAGGTGTTCTCCTTAGATAAAAAACATGGCATCCTCGTAAACAAATTATAAAGTGTAGCAAAAGTAACTGATAGGACTGAGCAAGCGTGCATAACAATGCAATACTAGATATAAAGATCCTATGAGATTCGATTGAAAGCAATACAACAATATACATAGACCGCAGCATCCAATCGCATCTATGACTAGAAGTCCACCTTTGGCTATCATCTCCAACCCCTCCAAGATAAGTTGCAAGCAAATGCATACAAATCGCTTTTAGGCAAAAGTGTGTAAGGTAAACAATCCACTTGTTCCATGAACAAGAGACCGTTGTTTTCCTAGTGGAATAACACATCTATAACCTTTAGAGAATTTTATCACTTCCTTTGATTAAATAGAGGCTTGAACCCACTATCGAGCATAAATACCCCCTCTTGGAGTCACTAGCAACTACTTGGCCAAGATAGCTACTAACAACGGAGAGCATGCAAGATCACAAATAACACAAATATGATAGAGTCAATAAGACCAAACCATTAATCAATCTGACATAGTAATCTCAATATCCATCGGATCCCCGCAAACACAACATGCATGATTGTTAAATAGATGAGATCTTTGACTGCGGAATCCAGAGCTCAAGCAAGATCTGTATACATGAAAGCACAAGGAGGATATACAACCATCTAGCTACTACATGGACCCGTAGAGTCTGCTGTGGAACTACTCACGCTAATATCGGAGGGTCGGGCATGATGAAGAAGAAGGCCTCCGGGATGAGGGATCTCCCTCCATCATCATGGTGCCGGAAGAGCTTCTGCATCCCTCTTTATCTAGGGACGATCAGGTGGCGGCTACGTATACCTTCTATGGGAATATTGATCGGTGCAAATAGGGTTTAAGCATCGGGGATTTTATAGGCTGAAGAGGCGAGGCTAGGAGGCGGCTGGTGGGGCCTCATTTAGGCGCGGCCGCAGTGGGCCTGCTGCTTAAGTGCGGGCCGCCTGGTGGCGCCCTCCGCCTCTCCTCTCTCGACTTCGTGTTCTCCTCGGAAATATTGACTTTGGCTTTTGTCCTCATCCCCAATTCGGTAGGAATATTTCACTAGATTTCTTTCTACCAAAAACAAAGCATAAAAAATGTGCAACCGTACCACTCCCAGGGCAACTTGTTAATAGGTTAGTAGCGTAAACATAGCAAAAGAACCTCAAAAGTGTGACAAAGGTAAGCAAAGTAGATACTAAACAAGCATGTTGAACATAAAATTATAGATATCGCTCGTACGTATCAAGCATCCTCAAGCTTAACTCCCCGCCGTCTCTCTAGTAGGTAAGTGATAAAAAGAATAATTCTTGAGCTGGATATGCACCCATCAAAACTACTAAGATCAAACCATTTGCAAGCTAATGAAAGCTGGATCAAAGAACTCTAAAGATGTGCAATGAAAGATGGAGTTCTAACAAAGAAGACAAAGTAACTATGCATGCAACATGAAAGTCTACAAACAAAGAACATGAATAACATGCATTGAAAATGTTTGCTTGTTTCACATACATGTAAAATATGGCATAGTGGCATTCAGCTTGTCCTCATGGAGTAGTGTCAAATAGATGCATAGGACACCTTCAAAGTTCATAAGAGTGGCTAGATACAAGTAGCACAAGATCAAGTAATACAACAATATGCATCAATCAATAAGTTTTGGGACAATGCACATAGAAATAAGTGGAAACTATGCTCTCTTAACTGGTGCCTAAAGGTGAGAAGGTGGAGACTCAATATAATGGTGGGAAGAAAGCATAAAAAGAACATGGGGGCCCCCATGTGGTTTTTTGGTAATTAATGACACCTTTTAAGGTGGACTAATGCGTGTGGATTGGTTATATTTGTAGGATTTGTCCATTTGCATCACTTGGAGCATGTAGGTGGCCTTTCCAAGGTCGATGAAATGAGAAGAAGATGTATTATGCAAAAGCTCAAAATGCACCATCTATAGAAGATCCTCATGTTTCGATGCTTCACCATTCTCTATGATCATGGATCGATGATGAGGAATTAAGAAAAGGCATGCTCTTATCTTGAGAAGGGCGTAAGATCAGTTTCACATCGAGCTCAAGTGGAATGCTCAAGGCAAAGGTATAATCTGATAGGTTTTCCCTTTTTGTCCGGGTTCTTATATTGTTAGTATGAGACCGGGTTTAGGATAGATAACCGTATTCATCAAGAGGGGCTCTCTCAATGAGTAACTCCACATTACATCAAGCTCGAGAGAGAGCTCAAAACCTTTGCATATTTACATCATCATATTTGGTTGTTATTTGATTCATCCATGTGAGGACATAGAGCTTGTGGTAATCTCCATAACAAGCTCTTTTTCATCAAAATCGGATCTTCCGCTTGTAGGCTTTGTTACATTTTCTTGATCTTTGGTGGCTTTTCTGGCTTTCACCAAGCTGCAGGTATCTCACATTATTATACATGATACATTATCACTTGGTGATAACTAATATTTTCACCTTCATAGGGTAGCTCATGTCATCCTTTTTCCAACGCGAATTGGAATCGGGTCGATGGAGTTACTAATCAAAAGTTATAGAGGGTTTAATTTTTTCAGAATTCAAATGCGTAGTACCGCATTTTGCGTACTCAGGGGCGCTGCAAGAGGGTTTTGGGTAAGTTGCCAATGCCACTCGTCCCTCCTAGGTACCACAATTCGGGTAGTATCTACAGCATTTTAGTACCTAGCACGGCAGAAGGTTTTTGACAAGCTTCAGTTATTATCGGGCTAGGTACCAAAAAACGGTAGTACCTGCAGATTTTAGTACCTAGCGCGTGTAAGGTTTTGCTTCATTATTTGGATCTATCCTCCCTTGCTGGACTGGCGTTGTTTCTTTACATGATCTTGTAGAGGTTATTGCTCTTTCTTCTCAAATTATCCAAGATCATCGAAATCGAGCTTACAAGAAAATCAGTTCAGGCGCACGAAAAGCGCCCTTCCATCCGTATGCATTTCAGTGGTGCGCCACGCCTGGCGCTAGGCTAGCCGTGAGCACCGCACATGGTAAATCGGAGTATGGATGCAAAAGAAAAATCGCTGCTCGTGGGCGCGACGTAAGGCCCAACTGCGGATGGCATTAGTGGTGCGCGCCACGCTCGGCGCTTAGGGTTGTCTTCCCCAGCCGTGAGCAACGGCGCGCCACGGTACATGTCGAGATATGAAGCGCACTGCTAGGTGCGCGCCGGATATGTTAAGCAGGTGGCGCCACGCCTTGGTTCTTCTCCTTGCAGGTGCATCTGTCATGCCACAAGCATGCAGGTAAAAGGCGACACTGCGGCGCCATGTAGTTATGCCATAAAGCGCCACGCAAGTGTCTTTTTTTTTAATTTTAGGGCCATATGATATACAATACAGATTATGGTAAGCGCATATACACACGTTGTACAGATATACACATAGATATAAGATATACAATTATATATATATAAACACACAATTCAGAAATAAGCATTGAAAACAAATACATATAGAGCGTCTCATACATGAATACATAAGTTATACATTGTTTCGACTTTTGCGGGTTACTAAAGTAGTTGGTGACATGCGACATACATGTGTCGATTGAACAAGTTGGGGAATTCTAAGCTCGGCTCTTAGACATCTAAACTAGGCTAGACACAAACGCCGAGATAAAACAAATCAAAGAAGATAAGCATGATCACCGCGACAAAGGTGTGTAGGGTCTTCATCTAGTTCTCTGCCCTAACTCCTGCTAGATAGCGTTGTATCTAGCTTCCTCCTCCGCGCTTATAGTGTTGTACCCTTTGTAGCTATTTCCGCTTGAACGGTGCACCGCTCCGCACTGGTGCACCTGCTCTCCTAGCTTCTCAATCATCGTAGACTGGGAACCCATCATCCCTTGTATTAACATCGATATGTACCAATTAATGGCCATCTACAAGTTGGATACACACAATTAACCGTGATTGAAAAACATGTATAACGTAAAGTCGCAGCAAGGAAGATACACTCTATAGAAAGTACCCTAAATCAAAAAAGACCTCGTAAAATCAAAAAAGGCATGCCTCCAAGTATATGGAATTTAGGTTGTTTGACATTGATAGAAAATGTTGATGATAGAAACTATCTCGGCCAAGTAGGATGTGCACAACACTCTGACTCTGTGCATGAAGACACATGGCATGTTAATCCCATCGCAGCACATTCACATATAGTGTAAAGTGTGACGCACATTTAAGTTTCTAGCTCTACTGGGAAAACCTAGAAAAATATTTTCCTCACCAAGTCTCACAAGTGAAGTCTTGAGATTATTATTTTTTAACCGTAAAATTTTTTTGGTGGGCATCTAATATTTGCAACATCTAAGATTCTTGCAACACTTAGTTCCAAATTCAACAAAAGCATTGAACTTGAACATCTAGATAAGATTTAGCGTACCCCCTCGTGAGAATCAAACAAGCTATGTGAAACTTGGTATATTCTCCTCTCTTCGCTACCGATTAAAACTTCTGCAGTGCAAAACTGAAAACTTACTAAGGAAGAGGGTAGATCCTGGAGGCAAACATCACGATTGTGTGTCCAACCTCGACAACACTTCTAGTGCTAGAAAAATGTTTCTACACTCGCTTTTTAAGGAAGCATTCAAGAAAAATTCTAACCAGGACATATGGCATAATTCAGCAACATTCAATGCTACCAACAAGTTACCACGTATTGCCGGGTTTGCTGACCCCACAAGTCACAGCATTTCGTGGAGGCCTGGTTGTGGTCTACAAAGCAGCATGCTATAACGACATGTTGACATATACATGATGAACCCTAACCATGGCCTTCGCAGAGGAGGGAGAGAGAGAGAGAGGGAGAGAGGAGAGAGAGGCAGAGAGGGTAGGGAGGCGAGGAAAATACGCCACCTCCGAGATGAGGACTTAACGGATATGGGCGGGCGGATTGACGGTGGCCGGGCGCCATGCTGGCCTCTCTGAAAGCGGCGGCGGCGTCTCCTCCCGCCTGCTTCCAGCGGGCCTCCTTTTCCTGGCGTGGTACCGGTCATGAAGGCGGCTAGGAGAGATGCTACGGATGCAGGCAGCCAAGGCAGCCTCGGGATGCTGTAGTGGCGGCGGATTGGCAGCGAAGATCGGCTGCCAGAGTGGCAGGGGCTCTGCTCGAGATAAGGGAATGACAATGCGCCAGCTGGGCGCTCACGGATCGATGCTGGGGCAAGGGCGCTATGGGCGCAATTGAGAATGGGATGAGGGACGTAGCTACATGCACGTGGATAAGGCAAATAGGCGAAGACTCGGGTATAACATATAGATATCCTAGAGTGACTATACAGAGCGCCACGCCATTTATCTCCCTAGCAACCGAGCAAGAAAAGAGCCATTCCCATCATCTAATAGATTCACCATCCTACCCCAATCGTTCTCGCCACGACCTATTTACTAAACTTCGAGCACCCAAAGTTCAAACTCGTGCCCCCTTATTTTATTTTTTTATTTTAAAAATATTTTTAAATGTCCAAAAATGCCCAAAAGTGGTAATATGTCATATTTGTTTTGTTTTTATTTTATAAATACTTTTAAATGTTCCAAAAATGCCCAAAAGTGATAATAATATATGTCATAAAAAAAAGTGGTACAAATAATTATGATTCTAAAAAGTATAACTAAATTTCATAACACTTTGTCTTATTAATAATATGGAATCAAGTACCTAATTCCTACTTCCCACCCAATTCCATGACTTTATAATCTTTTTTAATTAATGATTACAATATTTTGTTGAGCTAGCATTTTACAATCTTTCGTTCCTTCAATTGTCGCGTTGAATAATTCTAGCCCCTGACACTTTAATATTTCTTCTTTCTAAAGGCTACCTTTTAGTAGGTGGTCCTTTTCTTCTTGGTGATGTATGTTGTCGCATCGTAGTCGCCTTTCTCGCCATCTTCAATATTTGGGATCGCCATGGACCGTCAAGTTCAGTCGCTAAGACTCCGATCCATCTTGATGATGTTTTTCTCTCCTCAATGACAAATACCCGCTAGGCTTTGTCGGGTCGGTAATGAAAAAAACATTGGTCCACTTGTAGCTAGTACCATATGGCCATTTTTTCATGCTGCGCTGCCCGCACTCCTAAGTGGCCTTTGATCATGGCTGCTTCGGTATAACCATGGTTGTGGAAATACCGGTCTTCTTTTCACGCCTTTTTGCCCATCCGACACGGAACAGATCGGCACCTTTTCTCCATAGTAGTCTGAGCTCCCAGATCTCCTCGATTCTTCCGTGAGAATCTTTCCTTTCATGTTGTCGCTTCCGCAGAATTCCTATCGCCACACCTGTAAGTTCTGAGCAACTTCACACCAGTGTTGTCCTTTTCCTCCGTGGTAGAATGTGTAGCCGTTGATACTCACACACCTAAGGAGGTCACCAGGTTTTTGCATCGGTCCTCGCCAGACAAGGCAGGAATATGATCTTTCGTCAGTCAAGAATATGTATCACGGAATATCAAGGAGCGCTCCGCCTAAACCAACCGGGGTGAAATTTGAGTTGTGCTCTTGATTATTTCTCTCAGGGTTCCTCTCAGATGCCCTCCAAGCCATCGTATTTCTCTTTCTCGATTAACCTTGTGCTTCGCACTCCAAGGATCGGTATCCAGTTCTAAACAAGTTGTAGCACGGCTATTAAGGTTTGCTTCGGACTAAATCATAGTCTGCTGGCCGAAATTGGAAGCAAGTCCGGTGATGCAAAGTGATGCGACGAATCTTCCTAAGGGATTCGTGCATCCACCGAAGTCGCTAAGGTGCCCTCGCTGACGGGAAGACCGGCTGTGGTTTCGATGTTCAGATACAATTCATGCAGAAAGAGATGCACTCTTCTTTGGCCGTAAAGCCCTTGGCTATAAGCTCTCATCTGGATCGGGACCTATTGCTAACGTGATCCTTTGATGTGTCCGTTATCCTTTCGAACGCTGGTCATCAAGCGTCATGGAGGAACATCTACTGAAGTTGATTTAAGATTGTCCTCTAAGTGACATGGACCAAGAGTATGCAATGGTTATGAATGTCAAGAATGCGGTGGGAAGTAGACCTCGAAAGCTCGTGATAGTATCACCATCGATCTCCTCCTCAGTAGCCTCCTCGAGCTGATTCTACGCCAATCGACTTCCTTGGGAGATGACGTTGAAAAATCTTGCAGTAGGCCAAATAACGCTTCACCTGACATGCTCGCCCATTATCCCTCTTAGTAACCGGAATTACTGCAAGGCTTAGTAACCAGGGGCATCGGCATACCGTGCAGACTTCATGCCACTGAACTCCTCTCGGGTCACCGCCTTCGTCGGTATTCCTGGGCTATCTTGCCCGCCAGTAGCCGGTGGTGAAATTTGACTCCTAGAAGGCACTTCTGAAAAACTGCTTCATCTCATAACTCGCTTAGAGTGAAGCAAGAAGGAGGGCAGTAATATTCGCTTTTTCTGAACTTTTTACCCTTCCGATGACCTTGTGTTGTCTCCGACTATGATCATCGCTATCTTCCCCCGATCATCAGGAGTAGTGCATCCTTCTCGTGGAAGATCCTTCCTGGATACCCAAGCATATCAGGTCATCATTGCTTAATTGACCATCTTTTCGTCCTATCTGCACAAGTTTGATTATGGTGGCTACCAGAATCTCGCGACACGCTTTTCGTGATATGCATGATGTCGAGGTTATGAGGCGTATGGAGAACTTGCAAAGATATAAATTCCCGGTGAAAACAGGCCTTTGTTTTCCATACCTTCACTGTGCGTACCGCTTGTTCCTTGTTGTCGCCGCTTTCTTGCTTCTTTTCTTTCCGTGCTTAGGACAATCTTTTCGCCGCAACTTTTCAAAGCAACTCTTCCACTTCTTCACCAGTTCATGTTCGGGATTCCCTCGGGTCTCTTGATTTAAGCATCGAACAGTGTCTCTCAATGCTTTTCCATGGATCATTCTTTTGCCGTTTTAAAGCCACCTCTCAGCGCCATGAACACGGTAGTTTTCGATGACCATCGATTTTCTAGTTGGAGATAGCTTGTGTTATCCATGCACCTAACGATGCGCAGTAATACTCTGGTGTCCTCGATACCAGGGCTTGGACATGTGTTCTCTCCGGAGACGCAACATCGTGCTGTAATGCCATCATATCGTCAGTTATGCGTCGCTTCAATTTGTGTTTTGCCTTCATTCTCCATAGCTCGGAGCATTACATTCAACCGGTATCATCGGGCCTGCATCCTTCATACAATGGAGTAACCGCTCTTTTTCTGTTGCGCAAGCTTGGTTTTCTCTGTAGCGGCATCCTTACGCGCATTTCGCCTTCTTGAGAAGCAGTTCTTGCACATAAGGGTCCCGCATCTATCCTAACATTGTTCCATCGTCGCTCTGCCCTCCGCATCTTATCATCATCATCCACGCCTCGCTTTCAAAGACTCTTCACCATCTCTTGAGACTCTTCATCATATCGCTTCGCTTCTCTGCGTGATGATGATCATCATTGCCGCGTTGCCCACCTTCACTGCCTCCATCGCCTTCGCTATCGCTATCCAACGAAAGGTAAACATCCATCCATGAAACTACATGGTGGAGCAAAAGCCGCCAGACTTCCCTAACTGGGTCGATCACCCATTGAGTTAGCATCTTCGTAATGGATCATCTTAGTATCCGTCAAGGTTTTGTTATTTCGTGATCAGCGGCGAAGTCGTCGCACATTTCAAAAAATCTAGCCGCAATGCCTTCGGCCATTATATGCGACCATTTTTGCCTGCCTGTGACGTGTGTGTGTACACGGTACATAATTAGAAGTCTATTAGAAATCTGACATACTGAATGCATGCATGCAAATGGTCGTATAGAAAATTTTACAGACCTATCCTTAAAATTAGGACCTTTGCAAAATGTAGTAAAGTCTTGCCAGAAATGGAAATGAATCAACATTTTGGCAAAACAAATGGCAAGTTGTTCACAATAATACAAACACAAGAGAGAGAGAGAGACCCCATCCATGGACACATGAACATATCATTATCCTCTCCATACACACATGCATAAGTGAGCATCGATACTTTCCATATATATATATACACACACATGACCATCGCATCCCTTCCATACACACATCATGAGATCAATCATCTATACACATACATAAGGAGCACATCCTTACATGGACAACTTACCTTGATATGAAGAGACCGAGATCACAGAGAAGATGGAAAGCAGAGGCGCACTTAGACCTGGAGAAGGAGATGCTAGAGACCCAAGAGCATTCCTCTATTAATTATAAAGTAACATCCAAGGCAAAGTTCCATATGCTAAAAAATGGTGAATGAGGAGAAATTGAGGTGGGAAGGAGAAGGATCCCGACTAGATCTAATACGGAGGAAGAAGAAGGGAAAGTGAAGCGAGGTGGCAGTATGATCACACATTATGCACAAAGTGGAGCTACCAAAAAATATCTTGGAGTCCGACATTGAATCGCGGGCGCATATGTCCCTTAGTGCTACCACAGAACAGAACACAACTGGCATGCACATGGCCTTAGTGCGCCACGTGATGTGGTTCATGCCCATTACTTTACAGTAACAAAGAGGCTCTCTGATTTTTAGGCGAAGCTGCACCTCCACGCGGCGCCTATACTTGGCCGAATTACAACATCCTGAGCGCACTCTTCCCATGTGCGCTTACGAGATATGCGGATGCGCCAGCGAAGGCTCCTCAGCCCACACACATCTGTGGTGCACTCATCACCATGTGCTCCAGCATGCTTGTCAGTTACTAGGTAGGAATCCGCCGCACAGTGAGCTACACGCCTTATTTTACCTCGCGGTAAGCACTTCAACCACGTGGAGCCACTTCAAGTTTGGATTACACTTATAGCCGCTTTCCTAGTAGTGGGAGTTCTAATAAAGAAGATTAAAGTAATCTATGCATGCAACATGAAAGTCTACAAACAAAGGACATGAATAACATGCATTGAAAAACGCTTGTTTGTTTCTACATAACAGAAAAACATGGCATAGTGGCATTTGAAGCTTGTCCTCATGTGAGTAGCAAATAGATGCATAAAGACACCTTCATAAAGTTCATAAGAGGCTTAGATACAAGTAGCACAAGATCAAGTAATACAACAATATGCATCTATCAATAAGTTTTGGGACAATGCACATAGAACTAAGTGGCAATCTATGCTCTCTTAACTTGGGTGTGCTCAAAGGTAGAAGGTGGAGACTCAAATATAATGGTGGAAGAAAGGTGAAAGAAACATGTGGGCCCCCTCATGTGTGGTTTTGGTAATTAAGACAATCTTATGGACTAATGTGTGTATTAAGTTATACATTTGTAGGATTTGTCCATTGGCATCACTTGGAGCATGTAGGTATTTCAAGGTCGGGCGAAAATGAGAAGAAGATGCATTGGCGCAGCTCAAAATGCACCATCTATAGAAGATCTCATGTTTCGATGCTTGCCATTCCTTGATCATAACGTAATTCCATGATGAGGAATTTTAAGAGTATATGCCCATCTTGAGAAGGGCAAGACTGCCTACATCGAAGCTCAAGTGGAAATGCTCAAGGCAAAGGTATAATCTTGATAGGTTTTTCGTTTGCCGGTCTCTATATTGTTAGTATGAGACCGGTTTAGGATAGATAACCATACTATCGTTGAGGGCTCTCGAATGAGTAACTCGTACAGCATCGCTCGAGAGAGAGATCAAACTCTCGCGATATTTACATCATCATATTTGGTTGTTATTTGGTCTTATACATGTGGGAGGATATAGAGCTTTGTGGTAAATCTCCATAACAAGCTTCTTTTCATCAAAATCGGATCTTCCGCTTGTATCTTTGTTGCTGTATTTTGATCTTGGCGGTTGGTTTTTCGGTTTCTCACCAAGTGAGGTATATCACATTATTATACATGATACATTCTCACTTGGTTATAACCAATATTTTCACCTTTCATAGGGTAGCTCATGTTATAAGGCCCTTTTTCCAATGCAATTGGAATCGGGTCGATACCGGAGTTACCAATCAAAAGTTATTATAGAGGCTTCTGAATTTTTCCTAGGTACTGGGGCTGTGGTCAGTATAAGATTGCAGGTTTTAGTACCTAGCGCGGCAGTAGAGGTTTTGGCAAGTTGCCAAATGTCCACTGCCCTCCTAGGTACAAAAAATGCGGTAAGCATGGCAGAAGGTTTTTGACAAGTTTAAAAGTTATCATCAGCTGGCTAGGTACCAAAAAGCTGTGTAGTACCGCATGTTGGGCAATTTCAGCGTGGGCAGAAGGTTTTTACTTCGTCATTTGGATCTATCCTCCCTTTATGCAGTACTTATGTTGTTTCTTTGCATGATCTTAGAGGTTGTTGTCCTTCTTCTAAATGAGCCCAAGATCATCGGGAAATCGGAGTCCGGATGCAAAAGTTATGGTTGTTTTGTTCGTCAGGATGATCTGTAGGCATCGGACCAGATCCGCATATGAATGGGGTCCGGTAGTAATCACAGTATTTTCGGTACCGCCGGGAGCGAGAAAAAATACGCTTGGAGCCCCAGAACCTCAGGAATGCCCGCAGTGTTGAAAGTCCGTAGTACCAGAAAAGTCCGTAGTACCGTATCTGTTTTGGGTCAGAATTATTGGATTTGAGGGACTCTATATATGAGCTCTTCTTCCCTAATGGTTCTCAACCATTCTTGCAAGCTTTGCCCTCATTTGCCTTACTCTTTGAGCTTGATTTATACTCACCCCTCCGTTGATTCGTGCATATATTTGAGGGGTAGTTGGAGGTGATCTAGATCTATGTTTTGACCTAACCGATTCATCTCTTTGTGAGTGTATCTTTGGGGATCTAGATTTTGGGGGATTTTGTGTCTGTCTTTGATTCCTCCTCTCCTGTTCCCCCAATAGCTTTAGTAGCTTTTTTGGAACTTGAGAGTGAGGGATTTGAGCATCTTTGTGGTGTTCTTGCCATTTGCATTCGGTGCATCGATTTGTGTTCTCCTCGAAGCATTTGGTTTGAGTTACTCATTGGAGCTTGTCCCTCTTGGGTTCTTAGAACCCTAGACGGTTTTGTGTCCTTGGTGGCATTGTGGCCTTTTGTGGCATTTGTTGGGAGCCTCCAATTAAGTTGTGGAGAAGTGCCCCAACCTTGTGAGAGGTTCCGGTTGCCACCGACAAGTGCACCGATAGTGGAAGCGTGGATCGATCCCATTGGGGTGAGATTCACCGGAGAATAAGGGAGGCCTTTTGTGGCGTTGGTGGTTTGATACCACCCCCTCTCCAAACGAGACGTACTCCATGTTGGGAGGAACTCGGTAAAATATCAGTGCCCCCGCGTGCCTCGGTTATCTCTATACCCGAGCTCTTTACTTATGCACTTTACATTGTGATAGCCTTCGTGCTTGAAGTAATATATATCTTGCTATCACTTTGTTGCTTGTATTGCTTAGCATAAGTCGTTGGTGCTAATAGGTGAACCTTAGTTGTTCTAGGTTGTGCTTAACAAAGTAAACTCTAGTTTTATTCCGCCTTTGTTGAGCCACTCTAGGAAAAGTTTTAATCGCCTAACAAAGTAAGCTCCTGCATGGCGACGTCGAGGCCCTTCTCCTTGTCGCCATGGAGTATCTTGAAGGCGATGCCATTGGTGGAAGGTTCTGATTGGTGTCCTGGCTGCGAGACTCTAAATCCCCATAGGTCCTTCCTCTCGAACTTCCTGAGCTGAAGTCCCTTAATGTTGGGGAGGGGAGGATTGAGCACACTGACGATCTCCATGATACGGGATCCAAAACGAGTTCCCTTGAACTCCTCAACGGTGCTGAGAACAAATCTAGGCATCTATTGCATAGGATGGAGAAAATTAGAAACAACACAAGTAAAGAGTACAACATAAAGTAGTGAAACAAAATCCAAAAACATACATTCAAATCAATAAACCACACAAGTCATGGCATACAATATTCAATCACAACATCAAGGTTCATACATAACTTAGACAATTTTTTGCCATACCACATAGGTTGGTATGAAAATGACAAGTGTGGTGGTCCAACTATTGGAGTACGTCACAACTCTCACTCACTAGTCAAGGTAGCTATTTGAGCATCCTTGGAGGTAATCTGTTTGTCTTGATCACAAGACTCCCATGCTAAGTCTATGATATCCTCCCTTAGACATTTTATGGTGGTCTCTAAGTCTTGGGTATGCTTCTTCTCCTCTCTAAGGTAATTTTGAGTGTTGAGCATTCTACACTTGAGTCTTTCTCCAAGTTCCTTGATGGCATTCCATGCTACATTCCTTGCAGAGTCAAAGAATGACATGTGCATTTTAGAGTTGGTGACCATGCAGAATCCCAACTCTTTTTGGTTGTCCTCCTTGTTTTTATACAAGTGGAGTTGTACCCACCAATATTCTTCTCCTTCATCCATCACTATAAATCCCTTGTACATGGCTTCACCATTTATCCCCAAGCTAATCATAAGGTTTTTGAGTGCCTTGGGAAACTCCGTCTCACATTCTAGGGTCATGGACATTAGTGGTCCCTTCCTGATGGCTTCGTTGATAGCGGCCATCTACAAATAGAGATGAGAAAGAAGATTAGGAGAAGTTTTACGAGATGAAAAGAGACAAGTTTGGAAATTTACAAAGGAGTTTGCATTTTTCTAGTGGTTTCCTTAGACTAATCCATCTTAGGGTCATAATCCTACAGGCAACACAGTGCTCTGATACCATCTATAAGACCTCACCCTTTAAGGTAAAGGCCCCTGTGATTGCACTGCTAGTCCCTGGATCAAATTGCTAGCACCCACAATTTAACATGAAGTACACAAATACAAAGGTCATTATTACATCGTAATTCTAGGAGTACAAATAGTTATTACAACTCATTAGCCCAAGGCTAACTCATAGAGTTCTCATTACAAAGTAAATATATAAAGTCTTCGTCTTCATGTGCCACAGGCAAACATGTTGAGTGTAGACTCATAACCCTACTCGCCATCAGAGTAAACTGCAACATAATAAGTTACAGCCACAAGGGGTCAATACATTTGGAATTGTATTGTCAAGTGATAACATAGTTATATAGTAGAGACTATCATCTACATGAATTTTGGCTAAGTGTGGTTTTTAGGCTAGCTTTACACAAATTAGTTTTTGTCCTACTAGTTGAAAACACTAAGTATTTCTTTACAAAAACTCTAAGGTACCACCAATAGACATTGGTGAACCACTACCCTTGTTCACCCACCATTTTTAACTTAGATAAATTGGGATGATGAGATTCTTGATCATTTCAATGTCTTTGATGCTCAAAATGTCCGTTACCGGGGACACGGCTAAGTACTTAGGTTTTACCCTCTCGAGAGGTGGTGCACTTTCCCCACAAGACTCGACATGCATGGAGACGAGACTTTTCAGAAGCATTTGTTTCTATGTATTTCATCTTAAACTGTTTCTGTGTATTTCATCTTAAACTCTAGATGCTAGCATTGATCCATGGACTAGCATTGTAATCACAGGGATCCTTACCTTTATAAAGGTGGGATCTTAATGTTTGGAACTCTTGTATTAGGCCTATGGACATGGAGTTGTAAAAGACTATGTTGTCTCTGGAATGACATGTAATAATGACCTTTGTTTCTGTGTACTTCATCTTAAATTGTGGATGCTAGCATTGATCCAGGGACTAGCATTGCAATCACAGGGATCCTTACCTTTATAAAGGTGGGATCTTACACTTGTTCTCCGGCGAACCTCACCCCAACAGGATCGATTCACCTTCCACTATATCGGCAACCTTCGAGGTGGAAGCCGTCACCTTTACACAAGTTCGGGGCACACATCCACAACTTAATTGGAGGCTCCCAAATATAAGCAAACTGTCAAAACAATCAAAGACAAGCTTGTAAGAACCAAATCAAAGCTAGGGTTTCCAAAGAAACACTAGAGCATGGGGGCCCTCAAGTGAATGAGGGGGAAATGAAGATCTCTCTTGGTGAAGCTGTAGATTAAGACCTCCTCCTTCGATTATCCAAAGATCAATGACTTTGGATGGTTGGATGAAGAGATCTTGTTGATTTGGTGGCTCTAATGGAGTTTGTGTTCTTGAGCAGGTCGAGCAGCTGGAGGAAGGGGATAAGGGTCCCTATTTATAAGCAGCCTCTTCCACGAACCGTTTTCTGACTGTTGGAGAAAGTCCAGACCAGAGACTCTAGTCTACATTGGAGATTCTGGTCCATCTCTGGTCTAGCCTCCAGACCACCCTTCTGATTGACCAAGCCCTGTCATGAGCCAAGAGGGTCGGAGACTCTGGTCCACCAGCACCGGAGACTTCGGTCTGAGCCAACACCGGAGGTTCCGGAGGAGACTCCGGACCTTGCTCCGCACCCCTATACAGAATGTCCTAGCCAGATTCCTGAAGCCACCACCGGGAACTCCTGTGGAGATTCCGGTCCACACCGGAGACTCCGGTCCAGACAGACCGTAGATTCCGGTCTAGAACTTCCATAACAATGTCAAGCTTTGCAGAAATCTTTCCAAAGTGTGAGGGTACTTTTCACTTATCATAATAGCAACCCGTGGACAGTGAAAAACTGTAAAATGATCTACTTGTTGTTAACGAAGACCAAAAGTGATTATGACAATAAATGTCCTTTCAATCTCCCCCTTTTTGGTGTTCGATGACAACAAGTGATTTTTGCATGGAATAATTTGTATGTAGCTCCCCCTGACTATGTGCAATAAGGTAAACTAGTAAATCATGCAAGATAGATAGTATCAATGATAACACACATAGTTCTCACATGAGTTACAATAGTAGGTACACAAGCACATAGTCACACACATAAGCGGCAAATAACACACATGAAGTTCAAAGTTCAAATATGGCAAATGAAAGCAAATAAGAGCGAATACAAAGCCCAAACCCATGCAAATCAATGACAATGTCTTCTCCCCCTTTGGCATCAAAACACCAAAAAAGGGAAAAGACCCAAGCTAGCGCCCCAATAACTCAATAGTCATCGTCATCCTCGGCATCCTCATCCGCATCCTGATCCTCACCATCCTCATCAAAGTCATCATCATCATATCATCAGGGACTGCAGGCCCTTTGCCGTGAGGGCGAGAATAGGAGGTACCCTGGTACCCGTATCTAGAGGTGACATCGGAGAACGTCTTCCAGTCAACAAGGCTGTCCTGCTGGGCATTCCATGCCCCAAAAGAGAGAGTGTGATCTGACTCTATGGACTCCTGAGCACCATGCTCATCATTGTGTTCGCCCTCTCCTTCCTCATCATCCTCTTCGCCCTGAGCCTTGATTTCCTTGAGGAGCTTCTCAATACGCCTGTTGCTTTGGTAGGAGGCATGTTGTTGCTTACAAATGTCAACATTCATGCAACATAGGGTCCTCTCCCAGAAAGTGGCCTTCTTGACCCTCTCATGAACATAGCCCCGAGTCATGGAAGGCACAGGAGCATTGGAGGCATTCTTCCTCCAAACTCTAGGGGGGAGATGGGGCCCTCTCATTCTCATACCTCTCCTCATCATCATTTCCATACCGACGCCTAGGGGGAGGCCCCATGTGCCCCTTCTGCTGCAGTAAAACCAAGGTGTGCTCAGTAATATTTGGAGCCATGCCAAGTGGAGAACCATGCTCCTTGGAGTTGATGAGCCTCATAACCAAGGGTGCATATGGAGGAGACTTCTTGAAGAGAATGGCATGGAACATCTACTCAAAAATGAAATCCATCACATCAATAGGATCAACATCTACTTCTAGGCTAGCATTATAGGTCTGGTGGGTATGATAGAGAAGGCTGACTAGCCCACCCCTAATAGCATCATCATTCCCAACACTTGGTGCGATGGTATGACGAAATATCCTCAACATTAGGTTGTAGAGAGGCTTGAGTCCCTTGGACCCCCTACAACACCCTCAATGCCATACAAAGGTGCAAGCTTCATCTTGTTCTCACCAAGAGCCGCAGAGTGCATGCGCAGCCCAACTGGAGTGGATACGCCATGAAAGGTCTCAAAGATGACATTGGCAAAGTCATGGAATGTAGCTATGAAGCGGGTGGTGCCAGACATCCAAGTCATGGTCCTGTCTTGATCAGATCCAAACACTACAGTGGCGTAGAACTGCTGCACAAGGTAGATATTGTAGTCTTCACGGAGCTCCATCAAGTTAAACAGCCCCAACTTCTCACAGATCCATAGAGCATCATTGAAGTAGGGGCTGAGCCTCATCTGCTCAACACTCATGAACTTCTGAGGACATACAGGTGATTTGGTGAGAACTCCATACATATCCTTCATGAACACAGCCTGCTCCTTCCTCCAGAAATGTGGGTCATCGCTGGTACGAGGCAGCCCATAAAAGTCAGTCTTTCTCAGCTCACGGAACTCCTCCTTTGACATTTTGTCCAAAGACTGAAGATTGTCATATTCGGCCTTCTTGGCGCGGTCCTCTCGTTCAGTCCTTCCTTGTTCCCTCCTCAAATAGGCAGCATCACGTGCCTGCTATCTCCGATTGGAAGGAGGCACGATAAACTGACCCTAGGCTTCATCATAGCGAGGAGTGCCCCTTTGTGACTTGGCCTTGGTGCGACGAGGACGGCTAGAACCATCACTTGTGAACAGCAGTGAGGGAGATAGCATGGAGATGAGTATATATGTCCCAAAGATGTAGTACAAGAGCTTTGATGCATTTCTAAACTGTTTTGATTCACCCTACACCGGAGTCTCCATACCTTATACCGGAGTCTCCGGCTCGGACCGAAGTCTCTGGTCCTGTGGACCGGAGTCTCCGGTCGGGAGGCTCGGGCATGAGATGGGAAGGTGCTGGTGAGGGTGAATCTAGTAGATCGGGCAATGCAACAAGGCTAAAGTACTAGAGTGCACACAAACAATGGACAAATCAACACCAATCCTCAAAACACATCTAGAGATGAACCCTAGGAGAAAAAGAGGAGGAGAGGTACCAGATCTGTCCATGGGATCGATTCCTCCAGTGGTAATGACCCAATGGAGGAGAGGAGAAGGTTGGATGGCGGCACGGTGGATCCCAGGGGCTTCTTGACCTTCAGGGAGGAGTTTTGGAGGAGGGGGCGACGGGTTGGAAGGAGGGGAACGACAGTGGAAGAATGAAACTGATGTTTCAGTTCACCCCGTCCCCTCCCTATAAGTGGAAGAAACCGTCTGGACCGGAGACTCCGGCCTACAGCGGAGACTCCGGTGTAGGTGAACCGGAGACTCCGGTCCCCCTCGACCAAAAGCTCCAGGTTAGGTGTTTAGGGACATATATGAGAGATAGACAGTTTTGAAGACAGGGAATAGGCTTGGGTTGAGATGTTAATCTATGAAGAACCAATAAGATTCATAGGAAATCACAAAGATGTTCAAGAAGCTTCAAAAAGACACGGACCAACAAATGACAAACACGAGTAAGCACTAACCTCTCGAATGTGAGAGGGCGGTGTCCTAGGCCACCATATTTGAGTATACTCGGCTTGGCACCACGAAGATATATCTTGGGTCCATTACCGAAACTCATCATTTAAGCTCACATATCACAAAATGATATTAAGAGGAATAATTTTGATTGCTTTGGGCATAATGGGGGGAGGGATAGTCCAATCAATTAGAACCGCACTCCCCCTATATCCATGCCTACACCAAAACCAAACAAGGGTCAAGACATAGGTGAGTATGCAAGGTGATCAAGTCAAGCTCCTTGAATCTACGATATTTAGTTCATTCCTCAAATAGCAAAACCTTTCCTCATCAAGTGGCTTTGTGAAGATGTCGGCAAGTTGATCTTTGGTTGACACATATAATAGATCAATATCACCTCGAGCAACATGGTCCCTAATGAAGTGATGACGAATCTCAGTATGCTTTGTCCTTGTGTGATCCACCGGGTTATAGGCAATCTTGATGGCACTTCCATTGTCACATAGAAGAGGCATTTTGTCACAAAGGACATTGTATTCCTTTAAAGTTTGCCTCATCCATAGCAATTTGGTGCAAGCACTAGCAGCTGCCACACACTCGGCTTCGACGGTGGAGAGAGATATACAATTTTGCTTCTTAGAAGACCAACATACCAAGGACCTACCAAGTAATATGCAAGCCCCGGATGTTGATTTTCTATCATCCTTATCACCAGCCCAATCCGAGTCCGTGTATCCACAAAGAGCAAATGTTGACCCTCGAGGATACCAAAGACCATAATGTGGGGTATGAACCAAATATCGAAAGATTCTCTTGACCGCCATTAAATGGATTTCTTTAGGAGCCACTTGATATCTTGCACACACACCTACACTCAACACAATATTGGGTCTAGATGCACAAAGGTAAAGCAAAGAACCAATCATAGACCGATATACCTTTTGATCCACATCTTTACCATTTGGATTTTTTTCTAGATGAGTCTTTGTAGCCATGGGAGTAGGAGCTCCATTTAAATCTTGCATATTGAATCGCTTGAGTATACTTGGCTTGGTTGAAGAATGTACCTCCTCTAACTTGCTTGATCTCGAAACCAAGAAATACTCTCAACTCCCCCATCATAGACATCCGGAACCTACTAGTCATAAGCTTTGAGAATTCATCATTAAAAGCTTTGTTAGATGAGCCAAAAATAATATCATCAACATATATTTGGCATACAAAAAGCTCCCCATTGACCTTCTTATAAAAAAGAGTGGGATCGATTTTCCCAACCTCAAATCCACGGTCAAACAACAACTCTCTAAGGTGCTCATACCATGTGTGTGGGGCTTGTTTGAGCCCATAGAGCGCCTTATCGAGTTTGTAGACATGGTTTGGGAAGTTGGGATCCTCAAATCTTGGTGGTTGCTTTACATACACCAACTCATTCAATGGACCATGAAGAAAAGCACTTTCTACATCCATTTATTGCAACTTAAAGTTATGATGTGCCGCATAAGCAAGAAGGATACAGATGGACTCAAGACGATCCACGGGTGCATATGTCTCTCCATAATCAATTCCTTCAATTTGGGAGAACCCTTGTGCAACCAATCTTGCCTTGTTCCTTACTATAATTCCATGCTCCTTGCTTGTTCTTGAATATCCACTTGGTTCCTATAACATTGCGGCAATCCTTTGGCTTATCAACTAACTTCCATACTTTGTTTCTCCCAAAGTTGTTTAGCTCTTTGTGCATTGCTTCTAACCAATCCGAGTCTTCAAGAGCTTCCCACACTTTCTTTGGTTCAATCATGGAGATGTGTGCTTGGTGCTCACTAAACCTCTTCAATTGTGCTCTTGTGGTATTGCCTCTCCTTAGGTCACCAACCACATTTTGTAGGGAGTGGTCCCTTAATTCCAACATCCTCTCCTTTCTAGCTTCACGACGAGAGTGGATCTCCTCGTTGTTTCTTGGAGGACCCTCTTCATCATTTTGGTCCTCGTATTGACCATCAACTTGACCTTGATCATCGTCGGAATCATTCTCTTCATTAAGAGGCCCAGATTGACCTTGGTCTTGATCAGACACTCTTCTAGCATCGATTTGAGTTTGTCTCAAGGCAGTTTGTATGGATCTTCCTTGAGTAATTGAATTGGCACCACTTGACATCCTAGAGAATGAATCAATATCCTCTTCACTAGAGTTGTCACCTTGATCAACATGTTGAGGGTCCACAACTTGTCTTTGGCTTGCGTCATTGCCTCCTCAGTGGATGCAGCTTGTTGGTGTTGTGAAGATGAGGGGTCCACTTGAGTAGAGCATAGTTATTCTCGATCCGCCATAAGGGGTTCCTCAACGGGGCGGATATATCCCACACCTATTCTTCCTATGGCATCCTTAGGCATTTCATCATCTGCATCACAAGCATCAACATGCCCCCTTGGGGACCATCATATTCTTCGAAGGTCACACTACAGGATTCTATGATGGCTCCGAAGAGCTTATCATAGATTCTATAAGTGTGAGATTCGAGACCATAGCCAACAAAAATACCCTCTAATGCGTTAGATTCGAATTTGGACAAAAGAACACCTTTTATGAGATAGAAACACTTACAACCGAACACCCGGAAGTAAGACATGTTAGGCTTGTTACCGGTAAGTATTTCATATGGAGTCTTGTTGATTTCTTTGCGGAGGTAGAGCCGGTTTGATGCATGGTAAGCGGTGGAGATGGCTTCGGCCCAAAAGTTGTATGGAGATTTAAACTCCGCCAACATGGTCCTATCCATATCAATAAGGGTTCGGTTCTTCCTCTCGGCAACACCATTTTTTTGAGGGGTATATGCAGCGGAATATTGGCGTTTTATCCCCTCATCACTAAGGAAATCATTCAAGGTGTAGTTCTTGAACTCGGTGCCGTTGTAGCTTCTTATTATCAACATGGGAACATTGTATTGACGTTGAACCAAGTTGATGAAGTCGATGAAGGTCTTTTGGGTCTCACTTTTCAACTTGAAGAAATAAACCCATGAGTATCTTGAATAGTCATCAACAATCACCAAACAATATTTCTTCCCACCAAGACTTGCATGAGATGGAGGACCAAAGAGATCCACATGAAGGATCTCCAATATATTTGTTGACTTGATGCGGTTATTTGGCTTGTGGGGAGCATCATGCATATTTCCTAGAACGCAAGCCCTGCAAACACGATCTTTGGCAAAGGAAACATTTTATTTTAGTCTAATAATATGGCCCTCCTTGTGGAGACTTTGCAAAGTTCTCATATTGACATGGGCTAGTTAGCGATGCCATAACCAACCCACATTGGCCTTTCCGAATAAGCACATCACACTTGTAGTCGTTTGCCCCGAAAATTCCACCACATACAAGTCATGTTCGACGTACCCAACAAAAGCGACCTTGAGAGACTTGCTCCACATGAGGGCCACAATATCATCATCAATAAAGACGACAAAGCCCATCTTTCCAAGAGCACGGACTGAAAGTAAATTATAACCAAGGTCTCAACAAGCATGACGTCCACGAGTGTAATATCGTGGGCAACAACTACCTTTCCAAAACCCATTACCTTAGACTTTGACTTGTCGGCATATGTCATGGAGATTTGATCATCATTTGGCCTTAATTCTTTGACAATAGATGAGCTTCCGGTCATATGACTTGTGCAACCACTATCAAGCACCCATTTTGACCTTCCGGAAGCATATGTCTAGAAAAGATCAAGCTAATTTTTAGGTCTCTTTTGTTAGCAACAAGGATCTTGGGGTCCCAAATATACCAAGCAATATAACCATCATATGGGCCAACATATTGAGCATACACATCACCATAATAATCATGCATTAGAACATAGTGAGGGTTAGCACTTCCCGCAAAATCATCATGAGACATAGTTTTACCACTTGTGGTCTTACTACCCACAATGGCCTTGTTTTTCTCTTGTGCGGGCTTGGCCTTCTTATTGTTGTTCTTATTCTTGGCTTTGGAGACAAAACCAATGCCACCTTTCTCACCACTAGGCCTTTGCTTACTCAAGATATCATCAATGGACTTGTTACCTTGTGGAAATGTGGCCTTGGCTAGCTCCCCCTTCAACCTAGCATTTTCTTCAGAATAGTTGTACTACTAGAGGAAATGAAGTTACTAGGTGAAGGAATATTGGCCAATTGAGTTTGAAGCGTTTCATGGGACTTTGTGAGTGACAAGAGTTCACTTTCCAAAGCCTTGTGAGCCTTGTTAAGCAAACTAAAGTCCTCGGCAAGTTTTTCATGAACCACACCAAACTCAATCTTGTCCTTTTTAGCCCTTTTGTATTTAGCAATAGCATGATCACGTTCTTTGATGAGTCTATTAACAATTATGTCATTGGCCTCATCAAGCCCTTCAAGTTTTAGTTCAAGAGACATCCTAGTCTCTTATTCTTCTTCTAGAGCATTATTTAGGGCTTCTATCTCACTCATGTTTTCACTCCCAAGTTTACATCTTACATCAAGAAGCTCTTGTGTGTGGGAAAGTTGATCTAATACGTTACCAAAATGTATCTTGGCCTCCCCTTGTAAGTTAGTCACAAACTCATCAAAAGCAATTAATTTTCTTTTTACTTCAAGGGACATCTCATCATCATATTCATCATTGGCTAAGGGAGTAGAGTGAGATGATGAGGATACCTCTGTTCTCTTGCCATAAGGCAAGTGACGTTCTTGTTGGGAGAATTTTCATTTGGAGAGTCGAAGAGTGAGAATGTCTGTGGTGACCCAGCATACCACTGCATGTTTAGTACACTATAGTCGTTGACATGACATTCACAGAACACCGTTCCGTAAATATCACATCCCTCAGAGTGGTACAACAGAAACATTGTGGGTCCATATTACAAGCATACACACATTATTATTACAATACCAGAAGTTCAAGACTTTGAAAAGATTAAACTTACAAACCAAAATATAAAGTGTTTCAGCGGAATTTAAAAGTAACAACTCCAACTAAGAGTTGAGCTCAACAACTTATTCTATAGGGTTCATGCTGCTCGGCTCCATTGGTTACTACTAACTAGAGAACTAGTTTGACTCGTTGCCATCTACTCCATAGCGGATTTCGTAATCCACTCCTTCAACACCTCCTGATAGGTCAGGTTCCTCGTAGAACACATCTTCTTGGCATTCGGCTGCATACATAGGTGTGTCTTCGGGATCTTCAGAGTCTAAGCAAGGGATCAAAGGAAAGGGTGAGTAACAGCGTTACCCAGCAAGTTCATTATATGCAAGGTAGGAAGTTTGATGCTCTATCTACCACCTCGGACTATAAGTCCTTGGCACTATGTAGTTTTTTTTAAATCTTTCTTCAAAGATTGATTTTATTATGAAAATCTATGACCATCAGCCTTCAAAGGTTGACCAGAACTTTCATGGAGTTCCTTTCCTGCCGCGTTCTTAGATCCTTCCCGGAACAGGGAGTAACAAGTTACAGTTCTTACACTCTACAGAGGTGTGTTACTTTACCCATGAGAGATTAACTCCATTACTTTACCCATGAGAGATCAACTCCTTGTTGCACAACTGGGCATACTTTACCATCCACAATTCCATGATGTGGGGCCCAGTAGTTGATCCAAGTCAATCACTTCCCCCTTCGTGACCTTGCATGCCTCCTTGGTGTACACCATGCCCACATATTGAATTACGTCAATGGTTTGTACAGACCGTTAGATGCTAGAAATATCGTGGGACGTTGAGGGTTCCCACCCATATGCTGCATATCCTCTACGAATTACCAATTAATATGCACGCTACAAGTGATAACAGCCACGACCTGCACATTCGGCTACATGCGAGAGGAAGAAGATACAGCTGACTTCTCTGTACCATTCCAAATCTCATGGTTAACGCGTGATAAACGGCACTAGAATCACTGATGTCATGGATTATTAAGTCCCTAATTGATCATCATTGTTGCAAATAGAAACCTAAGTTCTATTGCTCCATTATATCATCACTAAGGATGATACCTAAGATTTATTTATTTGAGAAAATAATATTTTCTTTCTTTGGAGTATAGATGATAACACACAATTTGCAAATACTTTGATAAAGACTCTTCAAAGGACATGAGCAAGTGATGAACTTGCCTTGTGATTGCAAGGTAGTGAAGTCGGATGCTTGCACTGGACCTCGAGCTTCTATGTCTACAAAACATCATTATTGCCCGGTAAGGACAATATTTAAAGAGGCAAAATGATTATGTAAAGTAATGTAATGCATTATTTACTTTTGTGTGTTCTACCCATTATTTTAGTTTCAAAAATTCCTTTAAGTAGTAAAGGATTTATAAATATTAATTTTTTAATATTTATTGAATATTGTATTTTTATTTTATTTTTATTTATTTAATAATTCTTTTAAGAATTATCATTTAAATACAAGAATTTCTTTTTATGATATTAAACATTTATTTAGTATTTTTCTAAAATATTACCATATTAATATATAATAAAAGTGATTTTTATTTATTTTTATCTTCTTTCTTTAATTTTATAAAATTCCATAAGGAATACATATATTATAAAATTCTTGATAAAAATTTATTTATTAATTTATTTAGATAGATTGGATTATTGTGAATCTAAAAATATTTTATTTATAATTTTTAGATTTTTATTTTATTTTCTATAATTAATTTACGTTCAGGGGTATTTTGGTCTTTTCCTAATTATTAAAACTTTCTTTAGGTTGTTGGGCTGGCTTTGTTGGGCTTATTGGGCCGTTTTTGGCCCAAGTGGCCATGACCAAAAGGCTCCCCGAAGGGGTCCTAGCCCTCTCAGCCCACTCCCTCTGGATCTCTCTCTCTCGTCCTCATATCCTCTCTCCCTCGACCCCATGGGGTGCTGGCGCCGCCGCCGAGCGATGTTCGCCGCCGTGGCCCTCCCTGGCCGCTGCCGTGGTGCAGGGCGAGGTTGTCGACTATGATGGTTCATCTCCTCCGCCTCGATTTGACTTTGGAGCTCTCCTGTGGCCATGCTAGCTCCGTTCCCGAACCCTAGGGTTTGGAGTTGGGTGCTGCCACCGCCGCTGCTGATCCTCCTATGGTGGTGTGCGATGCTATGTGCTACTGTGGCCACCATCGTGGCTGCCTCCATGGCTAGTGCGGGTTGCAACGCCCTCTGGGTGTTCCCCGTGCCACCACGAGCTCGTCGACCCCTCTGCTTCCTCTTCAATTCGTCAGCGAGGACCCTGGGTGAGTTGTGCCTCTATGGATTCTAGTTCATCTTGTTACCTCAAATCCCTCTATGTGTATCTAGTGGCCAGTCTTAGTTTTGTGCTTGTATTGCTACTAGGGTTCATCTTTGGTGCTTGTAAGATGCTCCTATGGTTTGGTCATGATGTTTAGTGAGGATTTGTGTGCTCTGCACCTTAGTGCCTGTGGTCATCCTTTGATTATGTGGTGTTGTTGTTGTTGTTGTTGTTGTTGTTGTTGTTCTGAGGCTAATACTGGATCAAATGCTAGGGTTTCGTAGTATTGCCTCTGGTTGGTACTATGGTGGCTTAGTGTGTTTATCTGTTGTCAGTATCTTGATACTGACAGTGACCCTGTCAATGATGATTCACTGTCTTAGTGCTGGTTGGCTTGCCTGTTTATGCTTAGTCTGAATTTTATTCAATAGAATCAAATGATTCTTTGAAAATGAATAGATAAATATGATATGATCTTTGTGTCTGGTCTCAGGGAAATGATTTGATAGTTGATTTGTGTAGATTGGACTATTTGATTGTCTTAGCGATAAGATCAGTGCTTATGAAACCTTCTTAGAATGGTACATAAGTAGATCTTGTTGCTGACTTTACTTATGGTCATTTCTGGAATTTGATAGATGCTGATAAATAAGTTGGGAAGCTTATTGTTTGATCAAGCCTATGATGCTGGTCTGAGGCTCTAGGATCTAGGTCCTAGTTGTTTAAGTAAATGGTTTGTTTGTAACTTATAAGATTAGAGGTGCTACTCCCTCTGGGAGATGTGCCCTGATCTGGTAAGAACAAATGAGGTATTATTTAAGTTGCTTGTGTTAACACCAAAATCTGTGAGGCTGGTCTGAGAAATTGGTGCTTTTGGCTAGGTTTGATTTCTGATCTTTATACTCAAAATCTCTAGGATAGATTCACTTCACCAGGGTGATTATTGAGAGATTGTTTCATAAAACAACACATGCTTCTGTCTAGATAATATGAATAGATCATGTGATGGTTTTATGATACTCACCACAAAAATGATGATTGTTGTGTTTAGTGGTGATGTTGATCTTGCTGATTGGATCCTATCCTTCACCTCTGATGTTGTTCTTGTTTTGCCGAGTTCCTGTGCTTGGCCTTAATCTAGCCTGCTCCTCCTAGCTCTTGTGGCTTGGCCTTGCTGTCCACCTGATTCTTCCCCCTCCTTATGTCACCATCTAGTGATGTTTGGTTGATCTTTGGTGGTGCTTTGGATTGGCTTGGTTTGATGTGGCTAGACTGCTGATGCTTGTGGTGTATGTGCAAGGAAATGGTACTATGGTGCTTGCCCACGGCTATGTTGAGCTGTTTTGATTGTGTGGGCAGCTGTGGCTGTGTTTGACAGCACACACCATGTATTTAGGTGTGTAAGCTGCATGTGTGCTTGCTGCATCCTTATGGATATGCTCGGGGGATGATCTACCTTTTTATCTGATTACATTTATCTGCCTGGTGAAACTTGCCCCTCTTACTAATTGGAATCATTTGACTTGTGGCTTATTTATTATGAAAGATTTATTTATTTCATATTGGTGAAACTTGCCCCTCTTACTAATTGGAATCATTTGACTTATGGCTTATTTATTATGAAAGATTTATTTATTTCATATTGGTGAAACTTGCCCCTACAGATTTAATAAATGATGATAAGTGGAACAGTGCATCTCACAGATTTAAGTCTATGATATCCTCCCTTAGACGTTTTATGGTGGTCTCTAAGTCTTGGGTATGCTTCTTCTCCTCTCTAAGGTAATTTTGAGTGTTGAGCATTCTACACTTGAGTCTTTCTCCAAGTTCCTTGATGGCATTCCATGCTACATTCCTTGCAGAGTCAAAGAATGACATGTGCATTTTAGAGTTGGTGACCATGCCGAATCCCGACTCTTTTTGGTTGTCCTCCTTGTTTTTATACAAGTGGAGTTGTACCCACCAATATTCTTCTCCTTCATCCATCACTATAAATCCCTTGTACACGGATTCACCATTTATCCCCAAGCTAATCATAAGGTTTTTGAGTGCCTTGGGAAACTCCGTCTCACATTCTAGGGTCATGGACATTAGTGGTCCCTTCCTGACGGCTTCGTTGATAGAGGCCATCTACAAATAGAGATGAGAAAGAAGATTAAGAGAAGTTTTACGAGATGAAAAGAGACAAGTTTGGAAATTTACAAAGGAGTTTGCATTTTTCTAGTGGTTTCCTTAGACTAATCCATCTTAGGGTCAAAATCCTACAGGCAACACAGTGCTCTGATACCATCTATAAGACCTCACCCTTTAAGGTAAAGGCCCCTGTGATTGCACTGCTAGTCCCTGGATCAAATTGCTAGCACCCACAATTTAACATGAAGTACACAAATACAAAGGTCATTATTACATCGTAATTCTAGGAGTACAAATAGTTATTACAACTCATTAGCCCAAGGCTAACTCATAGAGTTCTCATTACAAAGTAAATATATAAAGTCTTCGTCTTCATGTGCCACAGGCAAACATGTTGAGTGTAGACTCATAACCCTACTCGCCATCAGAGTAAACTGCAACATAATAAGTTACAGCAACAAGGGGTCAATACATTTGGAATTGTATTGTCAAGTGATAACATAGTTATATAGTAGAGACTATCATCTACATGAATTTTGGCTAAGTGTGGTTTTTAGGCTAGCTTTACACAAATTAGTTTTTGTCCTACTAGTTGAAAACACTAAGTATTTCTTTACAAAAACTCTAAGGTACCACCAATAGACATTGGTGAACCACTACCCTTGTTCACCCACCATTTTTAACTTAGAGAAATTGGGATGATGAGATTCTTGATCATTTCAATGTCTTTGATGCTCAAAATGTCAGTTACCGGGGACACGGCTAAGTACTTAGGTTTTACCCTCTCGAGAGGTGGTGCACTTTCCCCACAAGACTCGACATGCATGGAAACGAGACTTTTCAGAAGCATTTGTTTCTATGTATTTCATTTTAAACTGTTTCTGTGTATTTCATCTTAAACTCTGGATGCTAGCATTGATCCAGGGACTAGCATTGCAATCACAGGGATCCTTACCTTTATAAAGGTGGGATCTTAATGTTTGGAACTCTTGTATTAGGCCTATGGACATGGAGTTGTAAAAGACTATGTTGTCTCTGGAATGACATGTAATAATGACCTTTGTTTCTGTGTACTTCATCTTAAACTGTGGATGCTAGCATTGATCCAGGGACTAGCATTGCAATCACAGGGATCCTTACCTTTATAAAGGTGGGATCTTACACTTGTTCTCCGGCGAACCTCACCCCAACAGGATCGATTCACCTTCCACTATATCGGCAACCTTCGAGGTGGAAGCCGTCACCTTTACACAAGTTCGGGGCACACATCCACAACTTAATTGGAGGCTCCCAAATATAAGCAAACTGTCAAAACAATCAAAGACAAGCTTGTAAGAACCAAATCAAAGCTAGGGTTTCCAAAGAAACACTAGAGCATGGGGGCCCTCAAGTGAATGAGGGGGAATGAAGATCTCTCTTGGTGAAGCTGTAGATTAAGACCTCCTCCTTCGATTCTCCAAAGATCAATGACTTTGGATGGTTGGATGAAGAGATATTGTTGATTTGGTGGCTCTAATGGAGTTTGTGTTCTTGAGCAGGTCGAGCAGCTGGAAGAAGGGGATAAGGGTCCCTATTTATAAGCAGCCTCTTCCACGAACCGTTTTCTGACCATTGGAGAAAATCCATACCAGAGACTCCGGTCTGTGCACCGGAGACTCTGCTCTACACCGGAGATTCCGGTCCATCTCCGGTCTAGCCTCCGGACCACCCTTCTGATTGACCAGGCCCTGTCATGAGCCAAGAGGGTCGGAGACTCCATTCCACCAGCACCGGAGACTCCGGTCTAAGCCCACACCGGAGATTCCGGAGGAGACTCTGGACCTTGCTCCGCACCCCTATACAGAATGTCCCAGCTAGATTCCTGAAGCCACCACCGAGGACTCCTGCGGAGATTTCGGTCCACACCGGAGACTCCGGTCTAGAACTTCCATAACAATGTCAAGCTTTGCAGAAATCTTTCCAAAGTGTGAGGGTAATTTTCACTTATCATAATAGCAACCTGTCGACGGTGACAAATTGTAAAATGATATACTTGTTGTTAATGAACACTAAAAGTGATTATGACAATAAATGTCCTTTCACCTTTATTCCTGAGTGGCCATCCACAAGTGTGAGACACAAGGTAAACAATAGACATGGGCCTCGTGTAACCACTCAACACAAACCATACTTTCCATTCCACCCAGGTGTTTTATTAACAAGTTAGTTTCTTAGTTAAAAACATATAGGCATAACCTTGCCATAATATCATAACATGAATTTTTCACCCTTTAATTCTAATACCTAGGCTAAGCATACTAGCATAATATGTCTCTTAACTTAGGGAAAAACTACTAAGACAACATCTATAGGATTTACCATAGTGTAGCATATACTTAGAAAAATGACCATGCAAATCCTACACAAAATACTGCTAATGCAATAAGGAAAATAATAGGACAAAAGATGTAGTATCACTTGCCTTGGTAGCTAGGGGAATAGACACAATCGTCACAATCACACTCTTCACACTCCACAAAATCTACAGACAAATTCATACAACAAATATTCACAAATCAACATACATACAAAAATAATATGAATGCATGCAAAATGCAATGAAATGTTTTGCCACACTTTTTAAATCAAACTCTATAGTACTGAAGACAAAGCATATAATCTAAAGTCTAAATAACACAAAAAACACCTAAAAATAATATTCTAAATAATTTATATAGCCAAACTAAGCCTACAAGTGCTTCTGCATAAAATCCTAATTTACAGAACCAAATTACCAAAACAAGGCCATAGATGCAAAGAGCTCATTTTTCTGAATCCATAGATATAAAACTTGCAATTTTTGGATTTACAGAACAAACGTTATGCAATTTACAAGTTTAAACAACTAATAGATCAAATTCTAGATTTTAAATCAAATTCACTGCCACGCGGCGTGTTCTGATTGGCGTGTACCGGTTTGGGTGGATCACGTGCGTGAGCTGCAGGATCTAAGTGGCGATGTGCAGTCCAGATCTAAGCGTACCCCTTCGCATCTAAATCTAATCTTGACCGCTGGATCTAGATCCAGCGGATCCTACTGCTTTGACCTAATGCGGGCAGCGCAAATGGCTATAGCGGCGGTGACGCTACTGACGGCAATGCTCTAGCGAAGCTAGGGGGTAGGAGAGGGGGTGCTGGGGCTCACCGAGGTAGCGGGGATGTGGCGATGCTCAACATGGTCGCGATTGGGGTGGGGGCGCTCAGACACAAACGGAATCACTCGCTGGAGTTTGTCTCATCGTCGGGTGCTCCCAATTGAAGACGAAGGCGACGCTCTGGTGCAAGAGGAGAGAAGTGGCAAGTATTAGGATATAATAAGGGCAAGACAAACACACTCATTTGAATTAGAAGTAGAGGCGAACACGGAGCTCACCAGAATATGTCGCCGGAGTTCATCGGTACCGCGGTGGTGCAAAGCGAAATTCGTGGAGCCTGGCGGCGCTCTGTGCTTGCGGTGTGGGGGGAAATGGAGTGGAGAGGGAGGGGTTTAAGTAGCCAGAGCAAGGGAGTGAATCACGCCTACAATCAATGGCATTTACACGCGAATTCATCGGCAGTGAATGGGGAGGAAACGACGTGGCGCGGGTCTGACGCGAGATTGATGACGACGGGTCGACGTGGCGGTGGGGTCCAAACGTCAACGGGTGGGAGTGCGCGCGGGCGGTGAGAAACAGAGGGAGAGGGGGTGTTCCCGGGTGGAGTGGTGGGCTGCCAGGGGTTGCTGGGCCAAAAGGGTTGCTGGTTTTACTTTTTCTATTTTTGCCTTTTTCTTTTTTGTTTTGATTTTTCAAATGAGATTTGAATGGGCATTTCAAATCCAAATCAAATCAAACCTTCGTCAAAATTTTGTGAGGTGACCCTAGTGTTTAAAAGTGTGTCAAACATATCAATTCACTCCAAAAACATTTTGGGTCATGAAAATAAAAATAAAACCATGCCCCATACATATAATATAAAAAGGGGTTGAAATATGGTTTTATTAGGGTTTTAGATTTGAAAAATTTTATGCAAAGCAAACATGCAATGATGTTATGAATGCTATAACATGGTTTTGAATTTAATGAAATTTGGTATGTTACAGTATGCATTTGTGAGCGCCTATTTTTTGTAGTGGGTTTTCACAAAGAGAGATAGAGAGAGAGAGAGGGACCTTTGGTTTCTATTAAGTTTTGCTCGGTTTTCCAAAAGTACCTGTAATGCAAGTCAAACTTGGTCAGTAATGTCTAGGGCCTATCGGCTTACAACCATGGGGCCATGTTATCAGGGCACCCACAATGTGTAGCTAAATCTAGTTCCAAATTTCTCTTTTGGCTTTTAGAACTAGTTACTACCATTATGAGGGTAGTTCCAAATCAACAAGGCGAGGGAACCGGAGCATGAACTTTCTTCGATGCTAAATTGAGAAAAATGAATAAGCAAGTAGTTCTTTGTATGTTGTCGAAGGGTGAAAGGCACTAGAGAAGAGAGAGAATGGAGATATTTTACTTTACTTCTTGATGGCTCAGATATGTAGAGCTCGTTGGGAACCCCAAGAGGAAGGTATGATGAGCATAGCAACACGTTTCCCTCAGTTATGAAACCAAGGTTATCGAACCAGTAGGAGTAAGGAAACAACTCCAAGGTGTTGCTAGCAACTTGGAACCTGCACAACACAACCACAATACTTTGCCCCAACTTACAGTGAGGTTGTCAATCTCACTGGTTTGCTAAAAACAAAGGATTAAACGTATAGTGTGGAAGATAGTAATTGCTTGTGATAATTGCAAAAAGTAAACAGTAAACGGTAAACAATAGATGGTATATCAATGGTAAGGAATGGACCAGGGTCCACTGTTCACTAGAGGTGTTCTCCATAATATAAATAACATGCTGGGTGAACAAATTACAGCGGGACAATTGACAGATTGAGAATGCATAACAATGCATATACTAAACATCTTGATCTCTACGAGATTTGTTTGGGCATTACAACATGATACATAGACTGTAATCCAACTACATCTATGACTAATAATCCACCTTGTGGTTATCATCCAAACCCCTCACAGTATTAAGTTGCAAGCAACAGATAATTGCATTAAACAAAGTGTGTAAAGTAAACAATACAATTGCCCTTGGACAAAGGATTGTTGTTTTCTCCCTAGTAGCAACAGCACATCTACAACCTTAGAGATTTCTGTCACTTCCCCACATTACTAGAGGCATGAGCATCTACTTGGCCAAAGTATCTACTAGCAACGGAGAGCATGCAAGATCAAAAATAACATAGACATGATAGAATCAATAATCAATCTGACATAGTACTCAATATCCATCGGATCCCCGCAAACATAACATGGAGCATTACAAATAGATGATCTTGATAATGAACGGAGCTCACAAGACCTAACATGATAGCACAAAAGAGGAGAAACAACCATCTAGCTACTGTATGGACCCGTAGTCCAAGGATGAACTACTCACGCATAACTCCGGAGGCTGGCATGGTGATGAAGAAGGCCTCCGGGATGATCTCTCCCCTCCGGCAGGGTGCCGGGAAGAGCTTAAGATCCCCCTGATCTAGGGACAATGGTGGCGGCGGCTACAGACTCTTTCGTGGATTTATGATTGGGTACTTAGGGTATCTGCCTTGGGGTGTTTATATAGGCAAAGGGGCAAGGTCGGTGGATGCCTGAGGGGCCCACACCATAGGCTGGCGCGCCCTAGGGTGGGCCCGTGCCACCCTATTGTAACATCCCAATATTAGAGCTTATAAATAAGCTGAACCCAGATGTGTGCATTGCATTCATGCATAGAAAATCCGAATAATTTTCGCGCTTTTGAACAAAACTTGTCAAAGTGATTGAAGCTTATCTCAACTTGATGGAATTGAAGTAGATCATCAAGTTGATTACGATAAGTTCCAATATGACCTTTGCTAAAACCTTATTTGGGTAAACATGATTTGATCTAAGGGTAGATCAAATATAATAAAAATTAAAACCATAATGCATTGCTTAATGATTAATATATGATCCTTAAGGGATCATATCATAATATTCATCACAACAACTCATGAATACCAAGTTGAGACTACAACTCAAGTAATAAGAATGTAATAACTAATCCTGACCTATCTTATTCCTACTATGAGTATCATGGTAATGCCTAACCTTAATTCTATAGTGAGATGGAGTAGAAAATAAACCAAGTCAAGATCATTCACCATATATCTTTCTTTCCATATCAATCCTTATCATCTCTATTGAATCATATTCTATTGTCTGTTGTTCATCAAAGTTGAGTAATCAACTGTTAATTCAACAATTCTAAAACTATCATTTTTTGATCTACTACCTCTTGTTCTTATCATAGCATTCACTTAAAATCCTTTAGAGAAGGAAGTAAGGAAAGGTAAGTGGTAATGCTAGTTTTGGATATCATCTATAGGATGGGAGTGATTGAAGAGAATTAAATCAATAGGATTATTGATGGAGTTAACTCACTCCTGAAATGATAGAAGAGTAACTGGGTTAAAGATTACCAGGATAAATATTGAAGATAGTTAATAGGAGTAATCTTATGGGATCAAGTATGTATAGTCAAAGAATAATATCTCTAAACCCAATAGAGATATTAAAAGAATGATTCCAATACAACTGTAATGTTATATTGATGAAAGCCTTGATTAGCCAACTGGAAATCTAAACCATAAATGATCAAGGGATTTTAATGATCATGTTTTAGTCACCAAGATTGAATGCTTATATCCAGTATAAGTAACATTGATGGGTAAAACATGATTGAACTTTAATATAAGATACTGAAGTGAAGTAGATATAAAATAGTATGACTAAGTTAAACTAGAGTAGCATAGAGTTATTGTAGTAGTGTCATTCCTCTTAAAAGAATAGTAAGCTTTTGAGGAAAGTACTTTGATATATGCATCTCCTAGAGTAATATTAGTGATGGATGATTAAGGAAGGGTATGAATACAGTTAAAAGTAACCATTTGTTGGATGGGAGATTATCAGCAGTAGAGTAGTAGATATAATCAAGTCTAGATAAGTGAAGATTATGAAAAGCTTTAGTGTCAAGCTCATTGGATTTATAAATGAAGTTAGAAGAATAGAAGGTGGATAGAATATTCTTGTGAAGTAAAGCTCATCATAGCACATGATGATGGATATGAAGGAGTAATATATCTAGGAAAGGAATTCCTTAATTAGAAGTCTAGGATTGTGAATTATAGAAGATAGGAATTCTTAGTAAACACTAAAACCTAAATCTATAATCAAGCTTAACATCCAGATCATCTATTGGATAAATCATTTTATCTTCACAATACTTTATAGGAATATTTCCTATAGCCAGTCACTTAAGCACATCTCTATCATTCCCAGTTATCATAACCATATGTGTTTAGGAGTTATCTTTATCAATTCTTTTTCATAAGCCATTCCAGAAAATTTATGAGAGTAATATTAACCATATTAACTCTTTTGTATCTCATACAGTAAATCATTATATAGGATCATAATATAAGAATTTCCCTGCAAACTATGAGCTAACTAGAATTAAATTTTATAAACAAAGAAGGAAATATCATATAATAAAGCCATGGTTTATTATAGAAAGAAGATTAATAACAAAGGCTTCTACAAAATATTAAAAGTGGGTTCATATAAAGAAAATAAAGAAATATATAAAAATAAAATATTTATCATAAAGGTTTACAATATAAATATCACTCAATATTAATTGTTGCTGCAAGTATTCAGCAAATAAACTTTGTTAGAAAAGTTCAAATTATGGATTAAATACAAATCTGAAAAGAAAAACAGAAAACAGAAAACAAAAACAAATAAAAATAGTTTCTGGTCGTGGCCCAGTTCTTCAAACCTCTATCTACCGCTCACTTTGCAAAGGCCCAGCAACCAACCCATCTTGTCCTCTTCTCTGGCTGATGGGTGGGACCGAAGAGGGACCGCGGGTCTGTTTCAACTAATCGCCAGGGGGTTTTCCGTGAAAGCAACGTCGTCGTCTTCCTCCTCCAGCTGGAAGCAGCTCGCTGGACGTCGGCGATGTCGCCCGCCACCGCATCTGCCCCAAGATTCGCACTATCGACGCCGGGGAGGGATAAGAACGCCATGGAGCTCATTTCTCTCGTCCTTATCCCCATTTCCTCCCTTCCTCCAGGATCCCGCCTCTAGCCGAAACCCTAGCTCGTCGGATCCACACATCGCCGTCGATAGAGTCCACCTCAGAGCCTATGGAGTGGTCGAGGAGAACCGCCACGTTCCCCTCTTCATCTTAGTAGAATCAATAGATCAAGGGGAGCTCGGGTGGGTGCGGATTTTATCAATACCTTTCGTCGGGGTTCGTCGGAAAAGTTGATCGTGTGCTTGTCTCCGACCGCGCCGGTCCTCGTCGACCTCTCTATCATCATCAGGGTAAGTTTCTAAACCCTCCAGTACCCCTAAATCGCATCATCTCGTTGTAAATCACCGTCACATCGTGTGCACACTGTCGGCCACCGTCAGAGCTCATCGGAGCCGAGGCTCCGATGACCATTTCCGAGCGGCGCCGCCACTCTAGGGTTTAGCACGTTGCGCTGATTCAAACTAGGCTAGTTTCGTTTGCTGGGGCGCCGTAGATCATCGCCGGTGACCATCAACTAGCGGTGGTGGCATCGACGTCATCCTGACATACACCTCACCTGACCCAGTCCACCAGTTTAACTTAGTCTTTGCACGCGTGGCTGGTCATGTGGCCACTGGCCCACTGGTCAGTGACCTAGAGTAGCTTTTGGCTATGGTGTAAAAATTTATTTTCTGTTTAGAAAATAAATAAATGATATAAACCCAAATTTAAATATTCCAAAAATAAAATAAAATCATTAAATCTTATTAAATCAATAACTTTTGTTTTATAATTTAGAAAAATGTGTATAATATATGAATTTTTTTAGAAAAATAAAATCTATAACATTAAAGTATTATCAAACACTATTATAATAGTTACTTAAATAATTATTATTTAATAAAGATTTTATAAGTAATAAAACTTGGATAATTCATATTTTAATATTGGTAAATATTAAAAATAAAAATAAAATATCAAAAATCTTAGAAAAATAAAAACAATACTTTAAAACTATAATCATACATTATTATTCCACTAATTCAATTTTTATTATGTATTAATTATTTATAAGATAATAAATCTTATAAAAATCATATCTTATTATTTATAAATTATAAAAATAAATGCAATATACCAAAATAATCACAAAAATAATACTTACATGTTAAAAATATAATGTTCCACTTTTGAGGTAAATAAAAAAGTTAAAACACTTTAATAACCTGAATTTAAACTTATTTTCTTAGTTGTTAATTTATATAAGGGTAGATAAAATTTGTTAATATTTCTAAAAATAGTAAATGGAGTCTAATAAATAGTATTAGTCTTAAATATTAATAATATGAAGTCATAATTGTTCAAAACATTATAAATACAATTTTATTGAATTATCTTTCAACCATAAGTGTAGGTTATTTTCTAAAAGGATCCTTATCTAATATAAAATCTCCAAGAATGATTGTGACTAAATTAAATTTTTTCCATTACTCTAACCACAGGTTTATCAACATACCAAAACACTATAGTGAATTCATAAAGAGTTAAGTAATATTATTACCTTAATTATAAATCATAATCATTCATTCACAAAAATATAAATAATTCTATTCCATTATAAAATTAAGAAACCACTACCTAAATAGAAGAATAACGATTCTTAATCAACTTTAAGGAAACATTATAAAGTACACAAGTGTAGAGGTCCCAACATTTAATAAGGTAGAGATCCCTATGTTTACAATGCTAGTCCCTGGATCAATAGATAGCATCCACAGTTAAGATGTAAATCAAGAAACAAAGGTCGTAATATAACTTTATAACCAGGAATAAAATAATTCATTATATCTTACATAGCTCATTTGGCTATCCCATTACAATGCAGCAGAAATAACTATAGCATGGAGTCCTTCATCTTCAAAGTGCCATAGGCAAACATGTTGGTTGTAGACTTGTAATTCTAATCAACACACTTTACTAACATCAAACAAACCTGCAACATAATAAGTTACATCCACAAGGGTCAATACATTTGAATTGTATTGGCAAGTGATACTACGGTAATATAGTGGATTCTATCATCTATATGCAATTGGCTAAGTGGAGCTTGGGCTTGCTTTGCTCAAAATAGTTTTTCCTTATCATTTGAAAACACTAAGTTTTTGCTTGTCAAAAACACCCAAGGAACCACCAATAGAAATTGGTGAACCTTCACCCTTGTTCCACCACAAGTTTTTAACTTAGAAATTTGGATGAGGAGATTCTTGATAGCTTCCATGTCTTGATGCTCAAATTTTCCTTTGCCAGGGACATGGCTAAGTACTTAGATTTTACACTCTGCAGAGGTGGTGCACTTTCCCCACCAAGACAAGATCTTTCAGAAGCCTTCCCTTAGACCAGAATGGACGCGTTCCAACCTATCATCCCCTACCACCAACTGTCCATTTGGCTAAGTTCTTGCAACCTATATGATCCAGGCAGAGCCCATAATGCCATGTGGCTGCACTTGAAGCTTCTCAACATTTGACATCTCAAATCTCTTTGTTCCTGGGTGGCATTCCACAAGTGAAATACCAAGTTTTCCCCAATATACTAGACTTGGTGATGCCCAAGTTTTCCCCAGCATACTGGACTTGCATAACCACTCAACACAAACCATTCTTTCCATTCCACCCAGGTGATTCATTCACTTAGTTGTTTTATTAAACAAAAACACAAGTCCTTGACTTAGAAATATTCCATAGCATGAATATAATCCACCCTTGTTTTCTACTAGCTAAGCTAAGCATGATAGTAGTAGGAATCTTAACTTAGAAAACTTCTACTAAGGTTTCATCTACTAGGATTTCCCATGGTATAGTTTATACTTAGCAAAAATTCCATGCAAGTCCTACTTAGAAATATCACTAATGCATAGCGAAAATAATGGGACAAAAGTATGAAGCATCACTTGCCTTTTTGGTAGAGATTATAAGTTCACTCCTTGATCTTGCAATATTCACACTCTTCATTTTCCACTACAATTCAATCAAGCAAGCAAATATTCAATCTACCATTCAAGCAATTCATCACATAAAATAATAAAACTAAAGCAATGCATGCAAGCATGCCAAAGATTGTTTTATTTTGGAAAAGTGGTTTCCATAGGTTATAAACATCATAAAATGTCTATTGGTCATTTATAAAGGTGGCAAAACCATTTGATATTGAGTTAGAGAAAATGGCCATTTAAATCATTTTTGTTTTGCTAGAAATGATTTAAATCAAAGTAATATTTTCTAGTGTTTGCCAAATATAGTTTTAACACAAATGTTAGTGTTTTAAGGTCAAGTGCTTAATATTGAAACCATTTGCAAAAGGTTTTACCTATAAACCATTTTTTTATACCAAACCCATATTTTATTTTGTTGGAAATGTCTTTAGCAAAGTAATAATTTTTATAGGGTTCACCAAATATATTTTTAAATCTAAAAACTTGGTGTTTAGGGTCAGAGAGTTTAAATCAAAATAATTCCCAAAGGTTTTTCTCAAAAAAGCATTTTTAACTTAAGAACAATATTTTTATTTGACTAGAAATGCTTTGATTCAAAGATTTATTCTCTTGCTTCACAAAATATGTTTTTGAATCCACAAGTTGGTTTATATGGTCAGTAGGTTCAAAACAATCCATTTGCCAAAGATTTTATCACAAAAGTAATTTTAGAATGAATTTTATATTCAAATTATGCCTACACAAGTTTCTGCAATAACAACCATTTTACCAGAATCAATTTATTAAACAAAGTGCATTGTTGGATATTACTTGGTCTGCTGATTCCATTGATATAAAATTTGCAAAATTTGGACGTGTGGACCAAAAGTTATGAATTTTACAAAATCATTCATCTAATAGATCAAAATCTGTTTTTAAAACCTGTGTCTGGCCACGTGGCTGCATCTTATTCACCAGTACCATTTTGCGTGGATTGACTAATGTGGGCCGCTGGATCTAATGCAAATCACACGGCACGGAATGCTTCATACCTCTTCGATAAGTGATTCTATCCTAGCGCTTGGATTCAAATCCTACGGATCACAGTACATTGACCAACATGATTGGCGGTATGCGGCAGCTTGGTCGGCTGATCGGTGGAGCCGGTGATTTAGGAAGCAAGGGAGATAGAGGAGTGGCTCACCAGAATCGCTGTGGCGAGTAGATGCTCGTCGCATCCTTGGTTGGCGAAGGCGCGCTCGAGGATGACGGTGATTGATCACCGGAGAAGCTTCTAGCGGCGGTGCTCTCGGGCTGTCGTTGTTGGCGATGTTTTGGACCATGCTAAGACAAGATAGGGGCTACGTTAGCTGTGCACGAGGTTGGCGATCATGCGTGCATCCACGAGAGGAAGGGGGTGGTCAGACGCTACCTGGAGAATTCACCAGAGTAAAGGCAGTGGACGGCGACGCTCTGCTGTCGTTGTTGCCGAGGTTCTAGGGCGCGCGTGAGTGAGCTGAGGGTGCTGGCAGGTGCACACGGGAGAGGAGAGCAGGCTTGAGTGGCTGAGCGGAATTTGTCGGGGAGGCTCGTCAGAGCAGTGGCGATGTGAGGATGAATTGGGACAGCCTGGGGGCAGAGAAAGAGCGACGAGTGAGGGAAAGGGAAGAGGAGACGTGGGCGCTTAATATGGCGTGGTCACGGCGAGGAATTATCGCGGTAGTAACTCGAATTGAGTCGAGCTTTCAATGGCCAGTAACGGCAAGAAGAGGGGCGAGGTCAGCGCACGGGTGGGGAAGATGGTGACGGGGCAGTGGGTCCTGGCGGCAGCGAGAGAGAGGGAGAGTGGGTCCAGGCAGTCAGCGACTAAGTTGGTTTGTTCGCAGGTGTGAACCATTTTTCTCGTGGGAGAGAGGGAGTGGGCTGGACTGGGCTAGCTTCTTATATTTTTTTTGTTCTGAAACCTTTTCTTTTTCCATTTCTATTATTCTGTTTTGATTTTGTTTAATCATTTCAAACACCCATTTGAATTCAAACTTCTACCAAACTTTGTGTATATTCCAATACAATTTATTAATACATTCTAAAGTCAAATTTAGAACAATATTTTTATTCTTTTAGGGTATATTAATTATTTAAAATAGGCCCTTGTATTAATTCAAATAAGATTTATTATTGTTTTCAAACTCCATTTGAAATCTAAATTTTACCAAATCATTTCAGTAGGTTTTATTTATTTATTAGGGTGTCAAATAATTCACTTTGAATTATTTGGAATATTTTTTTTAATATGATTTATTAATCATTTAAATTGGGTATTTGTCTTCATTCCAATGAAATTAAATATGGGTTTAATTCCATAAATTTTATTTAGTTGATTTCTTTGATCCCATTTAAGTTAATTAAATAACTTTTTATTCCACTTGGGTAAATTCCAAATACTATTTTACCATGATTTAATTAATCATTCTTATTAGGGAATTTGTTTTAATCCAATGGAATAGAATTTGGTTTAGGCAATATTATTTTACAATATTATTTATCCATTTATTTCATTTGAACTTGGATTATGTTTATTCCATTTGTTTATGGTCTTGGCCAATTTTTATTTGGCTCTTATCAAATAGTCCTTATTTATTATTTCTTCCTTTGTCTTTTAAAAACCATATCTTTTTATTTAAAGACCAAAACTTGGTGATTCCAATTTGCAAAATCTTATTTGATATGTATTTATCTTTTAGGATCATTTGATCACCATTTGGTATGGATTTCAAGATAGGTGCTTTATTATCTTTGGAAATTCAGTTTCCTTATCTTATTAAATTCATAAGATTTTATCTATGGCTCTGAATTAAGTGTAACCAATTCATATGGTTTTATAATATTTCTATTTGTCATTCTTGATCATTTTGAAATGTTTGTTTGACCAATTTTTATGTGGTTCAAATCCATAGGCTTGGAGATAACTTGGAAATGTTTTTCTTCCATTAGGGTTTTGGTTTATTTTCCAAGTGTTTAAATTTCAAGATGCATTTATGAAGAATGCATTTCACTTGATTTGAATTTAGTTGGATTCAAACATTGACCAAAGTTTGTTCAAGATGGGATTTTAAGTTTCCACTTAGAAACAAAAAGTTTCTTTTCACCCTAAATTTCAACAATTATTTATTTTGTTTATTTATTTTTCACATTACAAAATTTGGAAAATTTTGGGATGTGACAGGCTACCACCCTTAAAAGAAATCTCGTCCCGAGATTTGGGAAGGCTAGGGGTTACAAGTTGGCTCAAGCAACTAGGGTACTACCACCCTTAAAAATTTCCAACTAGATTACATCTTGGCTTGCTTGGGATCTTGATGAAACTTCTCTGGGCAGACATTTGCATAGTGTCCTTTGTTTCCACACTTGAAACATGTGACAAGGCTGAGATCCTTCATAGGCTTGTTTATCTTGTGCTTCATCTTTTTTGGACAATTGCTTGCATAATGTCCTTGTTTACCACAATTGTCACATGTGACAAGATTGAGTTCTTCACGTATCTTCTGTGGAAAAGTTGATACATAATGGCCTAGATCTTTGCAGTTGTTGCACCACACTTGGCTAATCTCCTTATATTTTTGCTTCTTCTCAGGACATTCATTGGCATAGTGTCCCATCTCTTTGCAATGGCAACATTGCACTTGGCTTTTGTCCTTTTTCTTCTTGGGTTTCTCCAAAGCTAGGAGTTCTTCTAGTTCATGCTCTTCATATCTCACCTCAAAGGTGGGAAAGTCTCCTAGTATCCTTAATCTTTTCCTTGGATATTACATGTGTTTCCTCTTTTGTCCATCAAGTTGAGTCATATTGCATGGAGGTGCAAGTTGATATTTTCCTTTGTCTTCATCCTTCTTGGTAGAAGTTGTTTCCTCCTGGGGGTTTACAATCTGTTGCTGCACTCCACCTTGTTTCCTTTGTTGAACTATGGATAGGGACATGATTATTTCCTTCACATAGGAAACAAGTAGATTGAGATGTGGGGCATTGACTAGTTGGATGTTTCTCTTCACAATTAGGGCATTGATCCTCATGCTCTTTGGAAGTGTGATCCATGTCTCCACAAATATTGCAAGATTGATTTCCTTCTATAATATCATTCTTGACATCATTGTTGTCACAAACTCTTTGGGAAGGGTTGTCTCCCATGTTGATCATTTGATTTGTCACCTTTTGCATCAATTGGGTTTGGGTTTCCAAAAACCTTTGCATGGTTGGGTCTAACTCATTGTTGTTGGCTAAAAACTGAGTTGTCACTTGGTGCAACTGGGTTTGGGTTACTATGAGTTCTCTCATGTTGATCTCTTGGTTGTTGTTGTCACCATCCTTGATGTTGGAGTTTCTTGGAGTAGTCATATGTTTGGGTTGGATTGGGATTAGAATAGGCAAAATATTTCTAAGGAAATAATTCTAATCACACACAACACAATTCACACAAGCAATGTGCAAGCAATCACAAACAAACATCCCAATCCAACAACAAAGTTTCAAGCACATTTTTTTAAGCAACAAAATATTTTTGCTACACCACATAAGTTGGTGTGTTTGATTTAATCTAAATATGGTGGTCCAACTATATGGTTCACTTGAGATCCTTCCATTATTCTTTGTTGTTTCTTCCTGAATGAGATCATGGTTTCCTTGGAAAAATTCTTGTGTCCTGGTCACAAAACTTCAAAGGTGATGATGGTTCCTTCTAAGTTGTGTTTCCTTAGTCTTCAAGTCTTGAGTTATATTTCTTGTCTCACTTGTAGTCCTTAGTGATATCCAAGTTGAAGTCCTTGGTGAAAATAAAGTTGAAGTCTTTGATGATGTTGAAGTTGAAGTCATTTGAGTTGGTGAAGTCCTTTGCTCGTGGTTGAGGTCTTTGCTCATCAAGTTGAAATAGAAGAGATGTAGAATCAAAATCAAAAGGTTGAGGAAAGAGTATACAAGATTGTTTGTAATTAAGTTTTGGAACAAATTCAACTCCTATTTTTCTAAGGGGTTTTGTCCAATCCTAGGGTTACAATACTACAGGCAACACAGTGCTCTGATACCATCTGTAGAGGTCCCAACCTTTAATAAGGTAGAGATCCCTGTGTTTACAATGCTAGTCCCTGGATCAATAGATAGCATCCACAGTTAAGATGTAATATAAAGAAACAAAGGTCGTAATACAACTTTATAACCAGGAATAAAATAATTCATTACATCTTACATAGCTCATTTGGCTATCCCATTACAATGCAGCAGAAATAACTATAGCATGAAGTCCTTCATCTTCAAAGTGCCACAGGCAAACATGTTGGTCGTAGACTTGTAATTCTAATCAACACAGTTTACTAACATCAAACAAACCTGCAACATAATAAGTTATAGCCACAAGGGTCAATACATTTTAATTGTATTGGCAAGTGATACTATGGTAATATAATGGAGTCTAGCATCTATATGCAATTGGCCAAGTGGAGCTTGGGCTTTCTTTGCTCAAAATAGTTTTTCCTTATCATTTGAAAACACTAAGTTTTTGCTTGTCAAAAACACCCAAGGAACCACCAATAGAAATTGGTGAACCTTCACCCTTGTTCCACCACAAGTTTTTAACTTAGAAATTTGGATGAGGAGATTCTTGATAGCTTCCATGTCTTGATGCTCAAATTGTCCTTTGCCAGGGACATGGTTAAGTACTTAGATTTTACACTCTGCAGAGGTGGTGCACTTTCCCCACAAGACTTGGTTTCACCAAGACAAGATCTTTCAGAAGCCTTCCCTTAGACCAGAATGGACGCGTTCCAACCTATCATCCCCTACCACCAACTGTCCATTTGGCTAAGTTCTTGCAACCTATATGATCCAGGCAGAGCCCATAATGCCATGTGGCTACACTTGAAGCTTCTCAACATTTGACATCTCAAATCTCTTTGTTCCTGGGTGGCATTCCACAAGTGAGATACCAAGTTTTCCCCAGTATACTGGACTTGGTGATGCCCAAGTTTTCCCCAACATACTGGACTTGCATAACCACTCAACACAAACCATTCTTTCCATTCCACCCAGGTGATTCATTCACTTAGTTGTTTTATTAAACAAAAACACAAGTCCTTGACTTAGAAATATTCCATAGCATGAACATAATCCACCCTTGTTTTCTACTAGCTAAGCTAAGCATGATAGTAGTAGGAATCTTAACTTAGAAAATTTCTCTTAAGGTTTCATCTACTAGGATTTCCCATGGTATAGTTTATACTTAGCAAAAATTCCATGCAAGTCCTACTTAGAAATATCACTAATGCATAGTGAAAATAATGGGACAAAAGTATGAAGCATCACTTGCCTTTTTGGTAGAGATTATTAAGTTCACTCCTTGATCTTGCAATATTCACACTCTTCAATTTCCACTACAATTCAATCAAGCAAGCAAATATTCAATCTACCATTCAAGAAATTCATCACATAAAATAATAAAACCAAAGCAATGCATGCAAGCATGCCAAAGATTGTTTTATTTTGTAAAAGTGGTTTCTATAGGTTATAAACATCATAAAATGTCTATTGGTCATTTATAAAGGTGGAAAAACCATTTGATATTGAGTTAGAGAAAATGGCCATTTAAATCATTTTTGTTTTGCTAGAAATGATTTAAATCAAAGTAATATTTTCTAGTGTTTGCCAAATATAGTTTTAACACAAATCTTAGTGTTTTAAGGTCAAGTGCTTAATATTGAGACCATTTGCAAAAGGTTTTACCTATAAACCATTTTTTATACCAAACCCATATTTTATGTTGTTGGAAATGTCTTTAGCAAAGTAATAATTTTTATAGGGTTCATAAAATATATTTTTAAATCTCAAAACTTGGTGTTTAGTGTCAGAGAGTTTAAATCAAAATAATTCCCAAAGGTTTTTCTCTAAAAAGCATGTTTAACTTAAGAACAATATTTTTATTTGACTAGAAATGCTTTGATTCAAAGATTTATTCTCTTGCTTCACAAAATATGTTTTTGAATCCACAAGTTAGTTTATATGGTCATTAGGTTCAAAACAATCCATTTGCCAAAGATTTTATCACAAAAGTAATTTTAGAATGAATTTTATATTCAAATTATGTCTACACAAGTTTCTGCAATAACAACCATTTTACCAGAAGCAATTTATTAAACAAAGTGCATGGTTGGATAGTACTTGGTCTGCTGATTCCATTGATATAAAATTTGCAAAATTTGGACGTGTGGATCAAAAGTTATGAATTTTACAAAATCATTCATCTAATAGATCAAAATCTATTTTTAAAACCTGTTTCTGGCCACGTGTCTGCATCTTATTCGCTAGTACCGTTTCGCGTGGATCGACTAACGTGGGCTACTGGATCTAATGCAAATCGCATGGCACAGAATGCTTTGTACCTCTTCGATAAGTGATTCTATCCTAGCGCTTGGATTCAAATCCTACGATCACAGTACGTTGACCAACAGTTGGCGGCGCTGGCGGCGGCGAGTGGCGGCGGCGCGGTCATCCTGCGGCAGAGCCGGTGATTTAGGAAGCAAGGGAGATATAGGAGTGGCTCACCAGAATCGCTTTGGCGAGTAGATGCTTGTCGCGTCCTTGGTTGGCGAAGGTGCGCTCGAGGATGACAGTGATTGCTCGCCGGAGAAGCTTCTGGCGGCGGTGCTCTCGGGCTGTCGTCATTGGCGATGTTTCGGACCACGCTAAGACAAGATAGGGGCTGCGTTAGCTGCGCACGAGGTCGGCGATCATGCGTGCATCCACGAGAGGAAGGGGTGGTCAGACGCTACCTGGAGAATTCGCCGGAGTAAAGGCAGTGGACAGCGACGCTCTGATGTCGTTGTTGCCGAGGTTCTGGGGCACGCGCGAGTGAGCTGAGGGTGCTGGCAGGTGCACACGGGAGAGGGGAGCAGGCTCGAGTGGTTGAGGGGGCAAGGTGGTGGCTGGTGTTGCCGGAATTTGTCGGGGAGGCTCGTCGGAGCAGCGGTCATGTGAGGATGAATTGGGACAACCTGGGGGCAGAGAAAGAGCGGCGAGTGAGGGAAAGGGAAGAGGAGACGTGGGCGCTTAATATGGCGTGGTCACGACGAGGAATTATCGCGGTAGTAACTCGAATTGAGTCGAGCTTTCAATGGCCAGTAACGGCGAGAAGAGGGGTGAGGTCAGCGCGCGGGTGGGAAGATGGTGACGGGGCAGTGGGTCCTGGCGGCAGCGAGAGAGAGAGAGGGAGAGTGGGTCCAGGCAGTCAGCGACTAAGTGGGTTTGTTCGCAGTGTGAACCGTTTTTCTCGTGGGAGAGAGGGAGTGGGCTGGATTGGGCTAGTGGGCTGGGTTAGCTGGGCTGGCTTCTTATATTTTTTTTGTTCTGAAACCTTTTCTTTTTCTTTTTCCATTTCTATTATTCTATTTTGATTTTGTTTAATCATTTCAAACACCCATTTGAATTCAAACTTCTACCAAACTTTGTGTATATTCCAATACTATTTATTAATACATTCTAAAGTCAAATTTAGAACAACAATTTTATTCTTTTTAGGGTATATTAATTATTTAAAATAGGCCCTTGTATTAATTCAAATAAGATTTATTATTGTTTTCAAACTTCATTTGAAATCTAAATTTTACCAAATCTTTTTAGTAGGTTTTATTTATTTATTAGGGTGTCAAATAATTCACTTTGAATTATTTGGAAATTTTTTAATATGATTTATTAATCATTTAAATTGGGTATTTGTCTTTATTCCAATGAAATTAAATATGGGTTTAATTCCATAAATTTGATTTAGTTGATTTCTTTGATCCCATTTAAGTTAATTAAATAACTTTTTATTCCACTTGGGTAAATTCCAAATACTATTTTCCCATGATTTAATTAATCATTCTTATTGAATTTGTCTTAATCCAATGGAATAGAATTTGGTTAAGGCCATATTATTTTATTTCAATATTATTTATCCATTTATTTCATTTGAACTTGGATTATGTTTATTCCATTTGTTTATGGTCTTGGCCAAGTTTTATTTGGCTCTTATTAAATAGTCCTTATTTATTATTTCTTCCTTTGTCTTTCAAAAACCATATCTTTTTATTTAAAAACCAAAACTTGGTGATTCCAATTTGCAAAATCTTATTTGATTTTTATCTATCTTTTAAAACTCTTTTAGGATTATTTGCTCACCATTTGGTATGGATTTGTAGATAGGTGCTTTATTAGCTTTGGAAATTCAATTTCCTTATCTTATTAAATTCATAAGATTTTATATATGGCTCCAAATTAGTGAAACTAATTCATATGGTTTTATAATATTTATATTTGTCATTCTTGATCATTTTGAAATGTTTGTTTGACCAATTTTTATGTGGGTCAAATCCATAGGCTTAGAGATAACTTGGAAATGTTTTTCTTCCATTAGGGTTTTAGGGTTTTGGTTTATTTTCCAAGTGTTTAAATTTCAAGATGCATTTATGAAGAATGCATTTCACTTGATTTGAATTTAGTTGGATTCAAACATTAACCAAGGTTTGTTCAAGATGGGATTTTAAGTTTCCACTTAGAAACAAAAAGTTTCTTTTCACCCTAAATTTCAACAATCATTTATTTTGTTTATTTATTTTTCACATTACAGAATTTGGAAAATTTTGGGATGTGACAACAAGGTACAAATATCATAAGCATTACACCTTAAATCCATGCATGTTTTTAAAGTTAACTTTAGTATACAAGACTTTAAATATAAGGCTAAAAGACCTTGTTATATGTTTTATAGTTAACTTTGGTTTGTTATAATTAAGTTATAAAGCATCTCAAGTCCAAACTATCCAAGCAAACATAAACAACATCAATCACATTCTATCAACCATACTCTAAAAACTACCAAAGATTTTTTTAAACCTTAATAAAGAAATATTTTCTTCAAAAGTTATTCGTTTTGCCGCTTTAGTCAACATATGACAATTAATCAGGATCACATTACTTTATCCTTTGCTTGTATACCTAGGATTGTTAACACTTAAGTTCCTTATAAATTCCATTATTTGCAAGGTTAAACTTGAAGATAAGATAATCCTTATATAAGCATTCCTTAAATAGCGTACCTCAATGGTATATCTTATTGTTGTACACCATTATGTTTACATGATGTTTCACACACACTCACAAGCCTTAATAAGAAGCACATGTGTGAAACTTATCTAAAAGGACAACACATTATAAAGAAATCATTTCCAGTATCCAAACCCTAGAACAACGTTATCACCGGGATTCGCGTTTATAAAGTGCATCACATTACTTATGCATAAGAGCATATTGCTTCTTTAAACATTAGTCCTTACCGGACCAATGATGCTGATTTCAGATATTGGATCTTATATTGTCTTGAAGACCGTGAGTGCATAATCTTGCAATCACAAAAGGCAAGTTCACACTTGCTCATGTCCTTTGATTATTTTCTGTAAAGTATTTTGCAAATCAAGTGTTGCCATCACCTGCATTTCAAAAAGGTCGGAAAACACTATTTTCCTAATCAATGATTATAGGTTATTTACCATGAGGTAATAACCCACTATGAAAGTTCCGGTGGTAAAGGAACATATTATCTAGGACTTAACAACCAATGTCACGAGTGATTCTTGCACCGTATATTACGCGGTAACCATGCGATTTGGAATGGGACGGAGAAGTCAGCTATATCATTTTCCTCTCGTATGGAGGCAAGACGACCTTAACATGACGTTGTGATTCCTTGTGCGGATCCAACATATGGGTGGGCACCCTTACGCCCCACACTTTTGGTGTCTAGGTTATCTATGAATGGTGTTTAGGGATATAGTACATTTAAATGGAACTCGTCCGGACATCACCAGGTCATAGAGTCTTCGGGAAGTCGTCAGGGTTTTAGCCTGCCCGAAAGGGGGCTTAACAGAGGTGAGCCGGCCCCGAAGGATCATGCAGACATATGAGGTCGTGGAGAGGGCAGTGATTGGCTTGGATCATTTACTAGGCCCCATAACATGGAATTGTGGACGGGTAAGCTGCCCGGTTGTGCAACAAGGATTTGATCTCTCATGGGAAAAGTAACGCACCTCTGTAGAGTGTAAGAACTATAAATTGTTACTCCATGTTCCGTGAAGGAGCTGCGAACGCGGCGGGAAAGAAACTCCATGAAAGTTCTAGTAAACCCGTGAAGGCTGGCGGACATAGCTTTTTAGAATAAAAGCAACCTTTGAAGAAATGTTTACGAAAACTTGCATTGCCTACGACCTATGGTCTGTGGCTGTAGTTATAGTGCATCAAACACTCCTTTCTAGTGAGCTTGCTGAGTACGCTCGTACTCAACGTATCTTCTTAACCCTTGCTAGATTCTGAAGCCAATACAGACGATGTCTACATCACGATATGCTTCAGGAATCATCATCCGAAGCTAAAGCTCTTCAATGAAGACAAGGAAGTCAACATGTACATCAACCCAAGTGAAGACAAAGTTACTGATTAGATAGGAATATACTCTCTAACCAAAGAACCTATTTCTGTAGTGCATTGCAATAGCAGCAATGTCAATCCCTTAGTTAAAATACTAGTCTTAATAGTATAATAGTTTTTGCAATGTTCATCTTTGATTCTTCTTTGTAAGAAATTCTTTCTCTCTCTTTAACCTAGAGTGTTCTCTGGATCTTGTGTATAGAGTGATTTGTAACCTTTAGCCATGTATTGAATCTGCTGTGTTTCTGTTGTACCACTCTGAGAGATGTAATACTAATGAACGGTATTTCATTGGTGTTATGTCAACGACTATAGTATACTACATCATGTAGTGGTATGCTGGGTCACCGCAACTGGTATCATAGCATATGCTTTGACCTTAGGTTGGAAACCTAGTAAATGGGTAGAACATGTAGGACACATACTAGCAATAATAAAGAGTTCTCTAGTGATATGAGGGATATTCAACTGAGAATAACCCTGTCATGTTACTAGTGCGATAATTGTTTAGTAGGATTACAATTTTGATCATTACCCAAGAGTTATAACTCTATGTGACTAATGATAATTTCTTATCTACAGTTCCACATGGCACCCCAGTATCCACCCCGGAATGTTCAAGTGATGAACAGGACGTTGAATGACTACGGAGGGGATTGGACAGATAATCTCCGACAACTTCTATGGAGTTTGGAGTGTGAATCGAGACTTTTGGTCAAGATTTACAATTACTATGATGGGCAGGTATTAGCTAAATACCGTGTCATGATCATGTTACCCAAGAAGTTAGTACTTAAAGGAGAAATGCCATCAGGAAAGGCAAGGTGCATGGCATCTGCATATCAGATTGCCATAGCAGTAGCCATAACCGTGATCCGAGAACAGAAATCCCAAGCTCTAGAAGGTAGTACTCACACCATTATACCCCATGAAACCTCAAACCCGGAGCATGAGTTAGATCACTCTACTCTAGTCCAAACTGAACCTACTCTAGCCGTAGAGTATATGGATCATTATCGGTCTTTGCTAAACACTTATCATAACACTCACCAAGTCTTAGTTCAGGAACTGGATACGGTCATTGAGGATTTTACTGATCCTGATAAGGCAATGGCATGTAGGAAGAAGTTAGATAAAGAAGCTAGGCATCCCAAATACATACCTTCAGGAGAAGTGTATGAGGAAACTGAGTTTGATGACCCACACTCAGAAAACTATGCCTACTACCAAAATAAACCCCAGCCACCTGAAGATCTATGGACCAAGTACAACTCTAAACAAAAGGAATGGGCGGGAGTTATTCCCAGTAACCCTGAGCAAAACCAGTATGAATGGGGAGTAGAATCTCAAGGTGGAACCATAGGAAATCCTATACCTTGTGATACAGGTATCGAAGAAGTGACCAACTATAACCATAGAGAGCCTTATGGACCATATGGGGGAGATACCAATCCAATCGACTTAGTATTCTGATAGCTACTATACCAATATGTACGAATGGATCCAAGAAAAGGCTAAGGAGCCATCTTACTTTGAGGAAGCATTGTCGGAAACACAGGTATATCCTGTAGAAGACTATGCCAACTCTAGTCATTTTTCAATGACTAATCTCAGTCTCAGTACTTCTAATCAAGAATACGCACCTCCTGGATGCTCTTACGCCTGTATAAGGCGCGTGAGGACTTCACGTCATCATGGACAGAACTCCAGGAAGCACTAGAGGAAGATGAAAGTAAAGGAACGACATCCCAAGGGATGAGTTCTTGAATAATGGACATAGAGGGTAATGCGTATTGTAGTTTGAAGGGTTTGCCGAAATAAGTCAGGATATACTCACAAGATCAGGAAGTTCTTGTAAGATAGTTGTGTATTGTATGTGAGGGGCAAACCGTTGGAACGTTTTAGTATATTTGTAAATTATTTAGAAACCTATGTATAATACATGGTATATGTTTTGTTGTTTATCGACTTTTGGATTTTCTTGAATCTTCTTGATTGGCTAGATCTGTACATGAAGTTTAATTAGGTGTGCAAATGCATGATGTAACACTCAGTTATTACTTGATGTTATAGACCTAGATCAGAATGGGAATCCGTGTAAGGGAGTGACGACTTCCATATACCAAGGAGGTTTACATATAGAATAAAACAACAATAAGTAGTGCAATTAAGTTCACTAGAAATAGGTGGTATCCAAACATAAATAAGTTTGAGTGAATGCTAGAAATGTGTCGGAAATCGTAGGGTAATACATGCACCCTAGGATGGTCCGCAGTCAGTAACTTGCCGCAGCAAGTATCGGTTAAAATAGTTAATCAGATTATTTTAAAAGTCACATAAAGAGCATAAAATTTGGCCTAAGTTAAGCAAGACATAGAGAAGTATAAAATTTAAAGCGATCGTCTTTCAAAACGTTTCACGAAGTCAGCTTACCAAAGCGATAATGTATAAATAGTAAGCAAGGTTAATGTGCTAAAAGATTTGCTTCGGAGATCCACAATTGTGTGGATACACCGTATAATCTTTCATGAGATTGTACTTAGGTAGAAAATAAGCTGAACAAAAACCAACGTTCTAACTATAAAGCCAATGGTTAGTATATATGTAGTTTAGAGACTATTAGTAAACCCTAAGGGGGAGAGTAGAACAGTAAACAGAAGTACTGTTATCTGAATCCTAGAGTAAAGGCTGGGAAAGAAATACTAACCTACAACAACGTAAGCCTTATTGTTATAGGGTTGAAAGAAGTCATCATTATAAAAGTACTCCTAGAAGAATTTAAGATAATAATAAAAAAAGTATCTAAAGCTTGTTAAAGTAAAAACTTGAAAAGAGTAAAATAGATTAATTTTAATAGGTTAATTCTAGAGGAAACAACTCTTAAGTGATTCATAAGAAAGAATAAAGCACATCCAATTGGACAGGTGTAGAGGAACAAGAAATTACAATAGGTAGGAACTAAATGAATTTAAATCCAATTTTTGGAAGGAAACCAGCACCAACTATTCTATGAACAGAACAAAAATATAGTCGTTTGACCACAATTATTGGCAAATTGAAATTTAAAACCTATTTTAGTAAGACTTCCTAGACTTTATATAACATAGTAAGAAAGTTTAATGGTTAAGTGAAAGAGTTGTATTAGGATACCTAATCAGGATATGAAACTAAAAAAGAGACCCCAAAATAAAGGAGTTAGAATAAGTACATATCTCTCAAGGAGGATTGTAAAAGAAACTTTGAAGGATTGAGACAACAAATTGGAGATTCCAAGTATGCAAAGAATACAAGAAAACTATCTGGATATGGGATACTACAATTATTTCCATTTAAGGTTACCATGGAGTTGAGAAATATCGTAACCAATACAAGTCAATTCCTTACTCCGAAACGTGAGAGTTTGCGAACTTCGAGGACGAAGTTGATTTTAAGGGGGGAGTCTGTAACATCCCAGTATTAGAGCTTAGAAATAAGCTGAACCCAGATGTGTGCATTGTATTCATGCATAGAAAATCCGAATAATTTTCACGCTTTTGAACAAAACTTGTCAAAGTGATTGAAGCTTCTCTCAACTTTATGGAATTGAAGTAGATCATCAAGTTGACTGCGATAAGTTCCAATATGACCTTTGATAAAACCTTATTTGGGTAAACATGATTTGATCTAAGGGTAGATCAAATATAATAAAAATTAAAATCATAATGCATTGCTTAATGATTAATATCTGATCCTTAAGGGATCATATCATAATATTCATCACAACAACTCATGAATACCAAGTTGGGACTACAACTCAAGTAATAAGAATTTAATAACTAATCCTGACCTATCTATTCCTACTATGAGTATCATGGTAATGCCTAACCTTAACTCTATAGTGATATGGAGTAGGAAAGAAACCGAGTCAAGATCATTCACCATATATCTTTATTTCCATATCAATCCTTATCATCTCTATTGAATCATATTCTATTGTCTGTTGTTCATCAAAGTTGAGTAATAAACTGTTGATTCACCAATTCTGAACCTATCAATTTTTGATCTACTACCTCTTGTTCTTATCATAGCATTCACTTAAAATCCTTTAGAGAAGGAAGTAAGGAAAGGTAAGTGGTAATGCTAGTTTTGGATATCATCTATAGGATGGGAGTGATTGAAGAGAATTAAATCAATAGGATTATTGATGGAGTTAACTCACTCCTGAAATGATAGAAGAGTAACTAGGGTAAAGATTACCAGGATAAATAGTGAAGATAGTTAATAGGAGAAATCTTATGGGATCAAGTATGTATAATCAAAGAATAATATCTCTAAACCCAATAGAGATATTAAAAGAATGATTCCAATACAACTATAATGTTGTATTGACGAAAGCCTTGATTAGCCAACTGGAAATCTAAACCATAAATGATCAAGGGATTTTAATGATCATGTTTTAGTCACCAAGATTGAATGCTTATATCCATTATAAGTAACATTGATGGGTAAAACATGATTGAACTTTAATATAAGATACTGAAGTGAAGTAGATATAAAATAGTATGACTAAGTTAAAACTAGAGTAGCATAGAATTATTGTAGTAGTGTCATTCCTCTTAAAAGAATAGTAAGATTTTGAGGAAAGTAGTTTGATATATGCATCTCCTGGAGTAATATTAGTGATGGATGATTAAGGAAGGGTATGAATAGAGTTAAAAGTAACCATCTGTTGGATGGGACATTATCAGCAGTAGAGTAGTAGATATAATCAAGTCTGGATAAGTGAAGATTATGAAAAGCTTTAGTGTCAAGCTCATTGGATTTATAAATGAATTTAGAAGAATAGAAGGTGGATAGAATATTCTTGTGAAGTAAAGCTCATCATAGCACATGATGATGGATATGAAGGAGTAATATATCTAGGAAAGGAATTCCTTAATTAGAAGTCTAGGATTGTGAATTATAGAAGATAGGAATTCTTAGTAAACATTAAACCCTAAATCTATAATCAAGCTTAACATCCGGATCATCTGTTGGATAAATCATTTTATCTTCACAATACTTTATAGGAATATTTCCTATAGCCAGTCACTTAAGCACATCTCCGTCAGTCCCAATTATCATAACCATATGTGTTTAGGAGTTATCTTTATCAATTATTTTTCATAAGCCATTCCAGAAAATAAATTACTATATTAAAAGGTGATATCATTAAAGATCACAAACAAGAGACAATAGGTTTAGCTATTAAATCCTTACTCACATCAACAAAATAAAATAAGTATATTAAGAACCCTAAACTTTAGGGTAAGCATTTACAATTCAAACCATAACTTCTATGTTAATTATAATAGAATATACACATTGATATTTTCTAAATTTATGAGAGTAATATTAACCATATTAATTCTTTTGTATCTCATACAACAAATAATTATATAGGATCATAATATAATAATTTCCTTGCAAACTATGAGCTAACAAGAATTAAATTTTGCAAAGAATGAAGGAAATATCATATAATAAAGCCATGGTTTATTATAGAAAGAAGATTAATAACAAAGGCTTCTAAAAATATTAAAAGGGGGTTCATATAAAGAAAATAAAAAAACGTATAAAAAGAAAATATTTATCATAAAGGTTTACAAAATAAATTTCACTCAATATTAATTGTTGCTGCAAGTATTCAGCAAATAAACTTTGTTAGAAAAGTTCAAATTATGGATTAAATACAAATCTAAAAGAAAAACACAAAATAGAAAAGAAAAACAAATAAAAACAGTTTCTGGTCGTGGCCCAGTTCTTCAAACCTCTATCTACCGCTCACTTTGAAAAGGCCCAGCAGCCAACCCAGCTTTTCCTCTTCTCTGGCTGACGGGTGGGACCGAAGATGGACCGCGGGTTTGTTTCAAAGAATTGCCAGGGGGTTTTCCGCAAAAGTGATGTCGTCGTCTTCCTCCTCCAGCTGGAAGCAACTCGCTGGACACCGGCGATGCCGTCCGCCACCGCATCTGCCCCAAGATTTGCATTGCCGACACCGGGGAGGGATAAGAACGCCATGGATCTCATTTCTCTTGTCCTTATCCCCATTTCCTCCCTTCCCCTAGAATCCCTCCTCTAGCCAAAACCCTAGCTCGTCGGAGCCACACATCGCCGTCGATAGAGTCCACCTCAGAGCCTATGGAGTGGTGGAGGAGAACCTCCAAGTTCCCCTCTTCATCTTAGTAGAATCAATAGATCAAGGGGAGCTCGGGTGGGTGCGAATATTATCATTCCCTTCCGTCGGGGTTCGCCGGAAAAGTTGATCGTGTGCTTGTCTCCGACCGCGCCGGTCCTCGTCGACCTCTCTATCATCATCAGGGTAAGTTTTTGAACCCTCCAGTACCCCTAAATCGCATCATCTCGTTGTAAATCACCGTCACACCGTGTGCACACCGTCGGCCACCGTCGGAGCTCGTCGGAGCCGAGGCTCCGATGACCATTTCCGAGCGCCGCCGCCACTCTAGGGTTCAGCACATTGCGCTGATTCGAACTAGGCTAGTTTCGTTTGCTGGGGCACCGTAGATCATCGCCGGCGACCATCAACTCGTGGTGGTGGCCGCACTGACGTCATCCTGACGCCCTGTCTGCATCACCCTTGACCCAGTCCACCAGTTTGACTTGGTCTTTGCACGCGTGGCTGGTGATGTGGCCACTGGCCCACTGGTCAGTAACCTAGAGTAGCTTTGGCTGTGGTGTAAAAATTTATTTTCTGTTTAGAAAATAAATAAATGATATAAACCCAAATTTAAATATTCCAGAAATAAAGTAAAATCATTAAATCTTATTAAATCAATAAATTTTGTTTTATAATTCAGAAAAATGTGTATAATATATGAAAAAAATTAGAAAAATAAAATATATAACATTAAACTATTATCAAACACTATTATAATAGTTACTTAAATAATTATTATTTAATAAAGATTTCATAAGTAATAAAACTTGGAAAATTCATATTTTAATATTGGTAAATATTAAAAATAAAAATAAAATATCAAAAATCTTAGAAAAATAAAAACAATACTTTAAAACTATAATAATACATTATTATTCCACTAATTCAATATTTATTATGTATTAATTATTTATTAGATAATAAATATTATAAAAATCATATCTTATTATTTATAAATTATAAAAATAAATGCATATACCAAAATAATCACAAAAATAATACTTACATGTTAAAAATATAATAATCCACTTTTGAGGTAAATAAAAAAGTTAAAACACTTTAATAACCTGAATTTAAACTTATTTCCTTAGTTGTTAATTTATATAAGGGTAGACAAAATTTGTTAATATTTCTAAAAATAGTCAATGGAGTCTAATAAATAGTATTAGTCTTAAATACTAATAATATGAAGTCATAATGGTTAAAAACATTATAAATACAATTTTATTGAATTATGTTTCAACCATAAGTGTAAGTTATTTTCTAAAAGGATCCTTATCCAATATAAAATCTCCAAGAATGATTGTGACTAAATTAAATTTTTTCCATTACTCTAACCATAGGTTTATCAACATACCAAAACACTATAGTGAATTCATAAAGAGTTAAGTAATACTATTACCTTAATTATAAATTCATAATCATTCATTCACAAAAAGATAAATAATTCTATTCCATTATAAAATTAAGAAACCACTACCTAAATAGAAGAATAACGATTCTTAAGCAACTTTAAGGAAACATTATAAAGTACAAAAGGTACAAATATCATAAGCATTACACCTTAAATCCATGCATGTTTTTAAAGTTAACTTTAGTATACAAGACTTTAAATATAAGGCTAAAAGACCTTGTTATATGTTTTATAGTTAACTTTGGTCTGTTATAATTAAGTTATAAAGCATCTCAAGTCCAAACTATCCAAGCAAACATAAAAAACATCAATCACATTCTATCAACCATACTCTAAAAAATACCAAAGATTTTTTAAGCCTTAATAAAGAAATATTTTCTTCAAAAGTTATTCGTTTTGCCGCTTTAGTCAACATATGACAATTAATCAGGATCACATTACTTTATCCTTTGCTTGTATACTTAGGATTGTTAACACTTAAGTTCCTTATAAATTCCATTATTTGCAAGGTTAAACTTGAAGATAAGATAATCCATACATAAGCATTCCTTGAATAGCGTACCTCAATGGTATATCTTATTGTTGTACACCATTATGTTTACATGATGTTTCACACACACTCACAAGCCTTAATAAGAAGCACACGTGTGAAACTTATCTAAAAGGACAACACATTATAAAGAAATCATTTCCAGTATCCAAACCCTAGAACAACGTTATCCCCGGGATTCGCGTTTATAAAGTGCATCACATTACTTATGCATAAGAGCATATTGCTTCTTTAAACATTAGTCCTTACCGGATCAATGATGCTGATTTCAGATATTGGATCTTATATTGTCTTGAAGACCGTGAGTGCATAATCTTGCAATCACAAAAGGCAAGTTCACACTTGCTCATGTCCTTTGATTATTTTCTGTAAAGTATTTTGCAAATCAAGTGTTGTCATCACCTGCATTTCAAAAAGGTCGGAAAACACTATTTTCTTAATCAATGATTATAGGTTATTTACCATGAGGTAATAACCCACTATGAAAGTTCCGGTGGTAAAGGAACATATTATCTAGGACTTAACAACCAATGTCGCCAGTGATTCTTGCGCCATATATTACGCGTTAACCATGAGATTTGGAATGGGACGGAGAAGTCAGTTGTATCCTTTTCCTCTCGTATGGAGGCAAGACGACCTTAACGTGACGTTGTGATTCCTTGTGCGGATCCAACATATGGGTGGGCACCCTTGCGCCCCACACTTTTGGTGTCTAGGTTATCTATGAATGGTGTTTAGGGATATAGTACATTTAAATGGAACTTGTCCGGACATCACCAGGTCATAGAGTCTTCGGGAACTCATCAGGGTTTTAGCCTGCCCGAAAGGGGGCTTAACGGAGGTGAGCCGGCCCCAAAGGATCGTGCAGACATATGAGGTCACGGAGAGGGCAGTGATTGGCTTGGATCATTTACTGGGCCCACAACATGGAATTGTGGACGGGTAAGCTGCCCGGTTGTGCAACAAGGATTTGATCTCTCATGGGAAAAGTAACGCACCTCTGCAGAGTGTAAGAACTATAACTTGTTACTCCCTGTTCCATGAAGGAGCTGCGAATGCGGCGGGAAAGGAACTCTATGAAAGTTCTAGTAAACCCGTGAAGGCTGACGGACATAGCTTTTCAGAATAAAAGCAACCTTTGAAGAAATGTTTACGAAAACTTGCATTGCCTACGACCTATGGTCTGTGGCTGTAGTTATAGTGCATCAAACACTCCTTTTCTAGTGAACTTGCTGAGTACGCTCGTACTCAACGTATCTTCTTAACCCTTGCTAGATTCTGAAGCCAATACAGACGATGTCTACATCACGATATGCTTCAGGAATCATCATCCGAAGCTAAAGCTCTTCAACAAAGACAAGGAAGTCAACATGTACATCAACCCAAGTGAAGACAAAGTTACTGATTAGATAAGAATATACTCTCTAACCAAAGAACCTAATTCTGTAGTGCATTGCAATAGCAGCAATGTCAATCCCTTAGTTAAAATACTAGTCTTAATAGTATAATAGTTTTTGCAATGTTCATCTTTGATTCTTCTTTGTAAGAAGTTATTTCTCTCTCTTTAACCTAGAGCGTTCTCTGGATCTTGTGTATAGAGTGAGTTGTAACCTTTAGCCATGTATTGGACCTGCTGTGTTTCTGTTGTACCACTCTGAGGGATGTAATACTAATGAATGGTATTTCATTGGTGTTATGTCAATGACTATAGTATACTACATCATGCAGTGGTATGCTGGGTCACCGCACCTATGGTGTGGCCGCCTGGTGGATCCTCTTCTTCTCTACTTCGGTCTTCGTGTCGTGTCGGGTAAAATATTAACTTTGGCTTTTGTTCCGTCCAATTCCAAGAATATTTCTTTACTAGCTTTTCTGAAACCAAAAACAGCAGAAAACAGGCAACTGGCACTACGGCATCATGTCAATAGGTTAGTTCCATAAAATGTATAAAAATGCCTCAAAGTGTAGACAAAGCATAAGATAGTTGATACAAAACAAGCATGGAACATCCAAAATTATAGATACTTTTACGATGTATCAAGCATCCCCAAGCTTAAATCCTGCTCGTCCTCGAGTAGGTAAGTGATAAAAAGAATAATTTTAGAGGTGACATGCACCATCACAATCTTGATCAAAATATTGTAAAGCATTGATATCTGGGATCATAGTACTCTAAACATGAGCATGAAAGATGTAGTTCTAACAATAAGAAATAGCAAGTAAGTTGTCACATGAAAAGGTACAAACAAAACATCATGAATAACAATTCATTGAAACACAATTGTTTGTTTCACATATGGAAAACATAGCATGAGTGGTATTCAGCTTGTCCCTCATGGAATAGCAAAACATAAATGCATAGGACACCTTCAAAGTTCATAAGGGTGACTAGATACAAATAATTTAAGAACAAGCAATATCAAAGTTATGAATCAATCAACAAGTTTTGGGACAATGCACATTGAACTAAGAATGACAACTATGCTCTCTTAATTGGTGCATAAATATAGAAAGTGGAGACTCAATATAAAAGTAAAAAAAGAAAGGCCCTTCACAGAGGGAAGCAGGGATTTCAAGTTTCATAAAGAGCTTCCAAAAATTATGGTACTTATTAGCTTTGAGCTCTCATTGCCCCTATCATAAGAATCTTGAAGTGATTAAGGTTAAAGTGAGACAAATATGAAGTATATGTTTGACAGATCATAAGTTGAAAATCTCATGTCCCTTGAGTACGAGGGCCATTCCTCATGCTGCTCAACTTTAGTCACAAGCAAGTTCTTGTCATTGTAAGTATATGTGTATCATAGAGAACCGCCAACGGGGTACCCCTTGCCCCATGACACAGGAGCTATCCCATATCAAAATGACAAGGCAACGGACAATGAGCATCTCAGTGATCTTTTTATTTACCATGAGTATGGTGCTTTTTCTCCTTTTTCTATATTTTTTCTGAAGATGCTTCATAGATTTCTCACTATGGTTATGCTGCAAATTTTCACCATGATTAGGCATGGCTTAGGCTAGACGCCCAGGCGTTTATCTAACACATATTCAATACTCCATGGACTTACAAGCTCCCCTTTTATTTGACACCGCCGACATCCATAAACAAAAGATCATGATATCAATTAGATAGATATGTAGAAGTGTTGAAAGCGTTCCCCATGACAGCATGGTTCGGCTAACTTCCAACTTATAATTTGCAAGCATATAAGCAACATAGATGGGCACAATGGTTCAAGTTTATTAAGTGCAAGAAAATAAAGTGTGCCATCAAGTTCGTGAGAGCTTTAATCACTAATTTTCACAAAAAGTTTTTAATTTGTAAGATAGATAAACACATGAATATACTTGGAATGGTGTAACACACCATGCATAGGAATTTATAGTGGACTCTTTGGAATAACTTGGCTTATTGGGAGTTGGATGAACGAGTAGAGATCATACTCCGTACAGGTGGAGGCTAGCAAAAGACTGGGAGCGACCAACTAAGAGAGCAATAATGGGCATAATCATGCAAAGCGACAAAACATCATTAATTAAAGCATAAAGTGATATCACAAGTCAAAAACTAAATGATCATAGAGGCTAAGGTGACTGGTTCATAGTCTTAACATGGTGTAAGCATGTGCCAAGTCAACCCAAATAAAGCATCAAAGGAGAATACCACAATATTATGCTTTTGTATGATAAAATAACACATGATTCTTTCATGGCATATTAAGCAATCTCAATTGTTTGAAACAAGTCATGCTACAACAATAATCACTAATCATATGGTCAAAGCAACATCTAACATGACATGATAAAGTCTAGGCCACAGTTAAAACAAGTTTCCTTTTGTACCACTATAAGCATGAAACTTTCTACTCTTTTCCAACACCAATCAACTTATTTGAAACAAAATAAGAATGCGGGGGTCCAACTAATTTATTGCATCAAACCAAACAAAATAAAACTAAAAACAAAAACAAAGACGCTCCAAGAACAACATAATAGTGTATGAAGCAAATAAAAATAAAGTGTCTAGAAAGAAAACCTGAGATTTTTATTGATGAAGAAGGGGATGCCTTAGGCATCCCCAAGCTTTGACGCTTGTACCTCTTGAATATTTATTGGAGTGACACGGGTGGCATCCCCAAGCTTGAGATTTTGTCCATACTTCATCTCATCACATTATTCTCTCCCTACACTTGAAAATTTCCTTCATACAAAACTTCACACATTCTTCATTAGCAACATTAGTGTATTCAAGATAATAAGCCTTTGGGTTTAGTTTCAACACAAGTAAAAATTCCATTAAAACACAAGCTATTGTATTAATTCCTTTTAAAATCTCAAGTGATCAAAGAGAACTCAAAAGAAATCGATTAAGAGACAAATGCAAATAATAGCAGAAATCTGTCAAAACAGACCAGCAGGTAAAGACCGATTTTTACGAAGACCTTCTGTTGCTCAAATCGAAAAGTGCTCAACTAAAAAAAGTTATATAATAACCTGGGGCATATGCACATAAAATTACATCTCAATCCCACGTACTGGTATTTTTCACGATTTTTTTCAGTGAAGCACAAAAATCTTTTTTCGGGACAGCAACTTCCCCAAATCTTACTTCTCTCTCATTATAGGTTATTCTTGGCACAAAAAACCACACAAAAAGGATACAGAGAGGTTATTACAGAGGCAATAACTTCCAAGACTCAACAAAATAAAAACATACTAAAATAAAAATAATTTGGTTTATCTCCCAATAGAGCTTTTCTTTAACGCCTTTCAGCTAGGCATAAAGAGCAAGAATCAAGTATTTTCGAATGAAGAAGCACTAACATCAAATTTTGTTTTAATAAGAGAGTCAAATAGTTTCTCTCTTTTTCTAGGTAAGTGTTCTATACCTTTCTTGAGTGGGAATTGATATTTAATGGTGCCTTCCTTCATATCAATAATGGCACCAACAGTTCTAAGAAAAGGTCTTCCCAAAATAATAGGACAAGAAGCATTGCATTCAACATCCAAAACATAGAAATAAATGGGGACAAAGGCATTGTTAACCATAATAATAACATCATTAATACTCCCCATAAGTTTCTTTTTAGCATTATCATCAAGATGGACATCAAAATAACAATCTTCCAATGCTGGCAAATCAAGCATTTCATAAATTTTCCTAGGAATAATGGAGACACTAGCACCAAGATCACATAAATCTTTGAGATCAAAATCATTCACTTTCATATAAATGATGGGTTCCCAACCATCTTCTAATTTCCTAGGAATAGAAGCTTTATGTTTCAATTTTTCTTCTTTAATTTTCATGAGAGCATTTGTAATATGTTTTGTAAAAGCCATATTCATAGCACTAGCATTAGGACTTCTAGCTAGCTTTTGTAAGAACATAATTACTTCAGAAATATTGCAACCATCAAGATCAAAATCAAAATTAGCATCCAAGGTAGTAGAATTATTGTTTCCCATATTTTGAAAAATTTCAGCATTTTTATTGGAAAAAGGAATGGGAACTTAGGTGGTTTGCTAGAATCAACATTGCTTGTGGTGGTAATAGTACAAATTTTAGTCATACTACTATTTCTAGCAATTTCATCTTCTCTTTCCCACCTAGCATGCAATTCAGCTAACATCCAAACATTTTCATCAATTCTAACGTGTATGGCATTAGTAGCAGCAAAGGGATTTTCCATAGTTTCAGGTTTAGCAGCCATTTTATTAATCAAAGAAGATTGTGCTTCAGACAAAGATGAAATATTTTTTTCAGCATTTGAAATTTTGGATTGTAAACCAGGAATTTCCCTATTTAAATTCTCAAGTTGGTGACTAATATTTTTCAAAATAGTAGATTGTTCCTCCATGGTTTTAGTGAATAATTTATTCTGCTCATATTGCATTTGCATGAAGTTTTTAGTGGATCTTTCAACTTCCAAAATCCTTTCTTCACTAGGCATTCTAGATTTACCATGATAACTATTGCTATTATTAGGAGGGTATGAACTATAATTATTATTAACATAAGCATTGTTGCCAAAATTATTACTTCTAATGAAGTTCACATCAACTTGCTCTTCTTGAGCAACCAAAGAGGCTAAAGGAACATTATTTGGATCAATATGAGCTTTTCCATTAACAAGCATAGACATAATAACATCAATTTTATCACTCAAGGAGGAGGTTTATTCAACAGAATTTACCTTCTTACCTTGTGGAGCTCTCTCAGTGTGCCATTCAGAATAATTAACCATCATATTATCAAGGAGATTTGTTGCAGCACCCAAGGTAATGGTCATAAAGGTACTTCCAGCAGCAGAATCCAACAGACTTCTTGAAGAAAAATTCAGTCCTGCATAAAAGGTTTGGATAATCATCTAAGCAGTCAGTCCATGAGTGGGGAAATTCTTTACCAAAGATTTTATTCTTTCCCAAGCTTGAGCAACATGTTCATTACCAAATTGTTTAAATTTCATTATTTCACCTCATATATATAATCTTAGCAGGACGATAATATTTTCCAATGAAAGCATCTTTGCATTTAATCCAAGAATCAATACTATTTCTAGGCAAAGATAGCAACCATTCTTTGGCTCTTCCTCTCAAAGAGAAAGGGAACAATTTAAGCCTAATAATATCTCCATCTACATCCTTATATTTTTGCATCTCAAAAAGTTCAACAAAACTATTAAGGTGAGCAGCAGCATCATCAGAACTAGCACCAAAAAATTGCTCTTTCATAACAAGATTTAGCAAAGCAGGTTTAATTTCAAAGAAAGTAGCTTCATGAATAGGTCGAGCAATAGGTGTACACATAAAATCATTGTTGTTTGTGCTAGTGAAGTCACACAACCTGGTGTTTTCAGGAGTATTCATTTTTGTAGGATTAAAGCAAGCCAACATAAATAGAAACTGAAGTAGGAGCTAATTTTTTTGTGTTGTTGATAAAAAAAAGCAAAACAAACAAAACTAAAGAAAAAAATCAAAACAAAAACAAAGTAAAGAGATTGGTTGTGAGAGACTCCCCTTGCAAGAATCCTCTTTCTCCCTGAAAAGTGATTGACGGGGAGGAAGAGATTGAAGCTGTCCTTATCTCCCCGACAAAGGCGCCAGAAAAGTGCTTGATGGCTCAGATATGTATAGCTCGTTGGGAACCCCAAGAGGAAGGTATGATGAGCACAGCAGCAAGTTTCCCTTAGTTTTCAAACCAAGGTTATCGAGCCAGTAGGAGTAAGGAAACAACTCCAAGGTGTTGCTAGCAACTTGGAACCTTCACAACACAACCACAATACTTTGCCGCAACTTACAGTGAGGTTGTTAATCTCACCGGTTTGCTGAAAACAAAGGATTAAACGTATAGTGTGGAAGATAGTAATTGCTTGTGATAATTGTAGAAAGTAAACAGTAAACAGTAGATGGTATATCAATGGTAAGGAATGGACCGGGGTCCACATTTCACTAGAGGTGTTCTCCATAAGATAAATAACATGCTGGGTGAAAAAATTACAGCGGGGCAATTGACAGATTGAGAATGCATAACAATGCATATACTAGACATCTTGATCTCTACGAGATTTGTTTGGGCATTACAACATGATACATAGACCGTAATCCAACTGCATCTATGACTAATAATCCACCTTCAGGTTATCATCCGAACCCCTTCCAGTATTAAGTTGCAAGCAACAGATAATTGCATTAAACAAAGTGTGTATAGTAAACAATACAATTGCCCTTGGACAAAGGATTGTTGTTTTCTCCCTAGTAGCAAAAGCACATCTACAACCTTAGAGATTTCTGTCACTTCTCCAGATTACTAGAGGCATGAACCTACTATCGAGCATAAATACTCCCTCTTAGAGTTACACGCATCTACTTGGCCAAAGTATCTACTAGCAACGGAGAGCATGCAAGATCACAAATAACATAGACATGATAGAATCAATAATCAATCTGACATAGTACTCAATATCCATCGGATCCCTGCAAACACAACATGTAGCATTACAAATAGATGATCTTGATCATGAACGGAGCTCACAAGATCTAAACATGATAGCACAAAAGAGGAGAAACAACCATCTAGCTACTGTATGGACCCGTAGTCCAAGGGTTAACTACTCACGCATCACTCCGGAGGCTGGCATGGTGATGAAGAAGGCCTCCGGGATGATCTCTCCCCTCCATCAAGGTGCCGAGAAGAGCTTCAGATCTCCCCCAATCTAGGGACGATGATGGCGGCGGCTGACATGGATATACCCTACGGGTGCACGACATTGGTATACCTGGTCCACCCCAAGGAAGGCCCACTCAAGGACTTGCATCCCAGGAAGATTTCGGCTGGCCCAAGCCCGTGGAGAATTCGACTCCTTGGAGGACATGTCTCGATTGGATAGAATTTCAAAGGGTATCAACCCTAATTTGTAACCTACTCGACCTATCCCGAGACCTGGCCTATCTATATAAAGGCCAGGAGGGTACGACGAGAAGGATCCTCAACTCACCTCATACACACATCACGCCAGATTGCATCTGCGCACCCCTGTAACCTTCGGTTCCGCCATAATCAAGAGCAGACAAGCAGGAGTAGGCTTTTACCTCCGGGGGCCTGAACCTAGGTAAACCTCGTGTCCCTATGTTGCTTGTTTGTTAACCATTCCGCGACTTCTAGCATCCCCATCTTCTCCAAACCCAAGTCCATAACAATGGGCATTGACGAGTCGAACCCTCGTCAATTGGTGCCGTCTGTGGGAAACAGGGACGTTGATCATGTGGTCATGACGGTTCCATCCGGTGCGATCTAAGATTCATCGGCAACGGAGAGCCGCCTCCTCTTCGGTGCCTTCGACTTCAACGCCCACTCACTGGCTACCCTAAAGGATTTCGAGTCTGTTGGCGACGGGCTCGAGATGCTGTTCGGGAGCTTCTGCTTCCAGGTGGGATAGACCGGCAGCCTCCGCCTTCCAGAGCGGGTGCCACTTCCATCCATCAGGCCCGCTTCGTGGGTCCCACCCATCGACACCCTGTGCACATCTATGATGACGGGTGATTCAGATGACAGCAGCAGCCGCAACTCCGATCTGTGCGGTCCTCCTTCGGATGAAGGAACCTACGGTTTCGGATCTGAGAGCTGCGGTAGTAGCGACCCACCTCGTGAGCGCTACCTGTGCACTACCATCCACGACGGCAACGTCAACAAAGGAGCAGATCCACTGCTGGGTTTGGGTGCCATACCTCCCAATACCCCTCCCAACCCGCAGGTTGAGAACGAGGGAAACAAGGGAAACCCGACCAACAGAGCCACTGAGGGCAGTAATCATGGCTACGACCAGATCGACCTCAACGAGGAAGGCTGGCGCCAAGAACGCGAATTCGTGCAAGGCAACAAAATCCTACATGTAGATGCCTCCCGGGACCTGCTGATGTCCTACCACTAGATCCTGATCGATGAACACAATCGGCAGGTGAAGTTGCAAGAGGAGCTCAAAAAGTGTAAGCAGGCAGCCACAGAGTCAAGTGCACGGCGAGCTGCGCTCTCCGCCGCTAGCGGCTCCACTTCACATGGCAGCACATCCAACAAGTACCACTCCCGCATGGAGCGCATGGACCCCGCTGCATGGCGCGAGGTCACCAGGGCCCTCGACACATCCTTCATGACGATGGACTCACACGACAACGTCATGCCAAAAACGCCACAGGCTGCGATCATGGCGGACACCACCTACCTCGCGTCTAATCCGCCTCTGATGGGTGACCCGAAGAGCGCAATGCATAAGTTCGCGCTAGCAGGCCTTGGACTCGTCGGAGCTGCACTCCATGATGAAGCTCCCGCAGCGCTGAAGAAGAAGGCCGCGGTCAAGTTCACTCAAAGCCGCACACCCTCATCTGAAGAGGAGGAGCATGACCTGCCCTGGCGCCGTCGGAGCCCACGGTGTTGCAGCAGCAACTACGATACTCGTAGTGAGCTCACCCAGTGCAAGATCGACAAATCACGTGCTAAACGCGCATGTTCAACTGAGTCTGAAGAGGAGGACGACAGAGAGTTGTGCGGAGCCAGATGCTTCAGTAGATCGGTTCGGCAATCACGGATGCCGAAAAATTTCAAGCTCCCTTCGGACAACCCTAAGTTCGACCGCACGCTAGAGCCAAAGGCTTGGCTTGATGATCACATGTCGTCGGTCAAGCTCCACGGTGGAAACAAGAAAACCGCCTTATAGTGCCTTCAGGTGCAGCTGACAGGCGCAGCCAGGGTCTGGCTCAGTAGCCTATCCTCCGGCTCCATCCGAAGCTGGGAAGAGCTGGCGTACAAATTCATCCGCAACTTCAAGGGCACCAGCAAGAGGCCAACCTCAATCAAAGAGCTGCGGTCCTGCATCCAGTGGACCAACGAGTCCATTCGCTCGTACATACTACGCTGGTCCCACATCAAGAACTCTGTCGCACACATATCCAAATAAAGAGCAATCGACGCCTTCAATGATGGTGCCAGGCGCCCAGCTTTCAAGGAGGATATCTGGCGCGTCAAGCCCAAAAGCCTTGACCACCTCATGGACATCGCCAACCGCTGGGCAGACAACGATGATTCCGTTAACTGAACGCATTTGGATGACGAAGACGACTTTAGCCGCAGGCGCGAGTGTTGCAGCAAGAGAAGATCGCGCATCTACGACGATTGTGATGGAGTCGACATGGTTGCGGCTGGATACGCCGATCGACGCGATGACGGCAACCGCAATAGCGGATACCGCAGCAGCAACTACCGCGATGGCGGACGACACATGCAAACGTGCCAACGTCATAACCGCGACGATGAGCCTTTGGCATACAACGAGTTGTCTGGTCCCTGCATCATCCACTTCTACATCGACAAACAAGATGGTAAGAATAAGGCCAGCTACATGCTCAAGGACTACGGCGCTAGACGGAACCCTGGATTCGCCCAAATGCAGCGCCAGATGGAGAATTTCAGAAGCTCAGCGAGGGCCTCACCCAAATGTGGCGCCAGACAGTGAACCCTGGATTCGCACCTGCTCTAGGTGCCATCACCCACGGAGCTCCTCCACCACCACCTGGAGGACTGTCGCAACCGCCAGTCGCACCAGCATCGAATAACGGTGCAGATGGATACCCCCAACCGAAAGGGGCCTTGATGATCCAGAAGGGGCATCCAACCAACATGGTGCCAAAGAATATAACCCGCCAAGTCAGCCTGGCCGTGACCTCTCCAGGAGCCATACCTGAGTACCTCAGCGGCTCGGAGTCCTGCATCACATTCGACCGTTCGGATCACCCACGTGAGATCCCTCGCCTAGGTCATTCTGCCCTGGTGCTCGAGGCCCAGATCGGGGGATTCGAGATGAGCCGCGTCTTCATGGACGGCAGTAGCGGCATCAACCTGATATTCGCCAGCACACTCGCAGCGATGCGGATCCTGTTGTGCAGCCTGGAGAAATTAGACACGATGTTCCACGACATAGTCCTAGGTAAGGGCATATACCCCCTGGGCAAGATATGGCTCGACGTCATCTTTGGCAAGCCCGATAACTTCAGGCGTGAGCGGCTAGAGTTCGAAGTGGTGGACTGGCCATCACAGTACCACGCCATCCTCGGGCGCGTGGCATTCGCAAGATTCTTGGCAGTACCGCACTATGTGTACCTGCTACTGAAGATGCCAGGACCTAGGGGCATCATCATCGTCCCAGGAAGCTTCGCAAGGTCCGACAGCTGCGATAGAGACTTCAACAGAATCTCTCAGTCGTTCGGCATGTAGGAGGAGCTCACGAGTCTTAGAGAGGTGACAGACAATGGGGCACCCCTAGTCACCAGGCAAAATGCACCCGACATGTCATTCGATTCCACAGTCAACACAAAGAAGGTGCAGGTCCATCCGACGGACGCCTCCAAGATGGTGTTGATCACCAACGACCTAAGTCTTGCATAGGAAAGCGCGCTCGTTGAATTCCTCCGTGAGCGCTAGGAAATTTTCGCCTGGTGTCCTGCGGACATGCCAGGAGTTCCCAGGAAATTCGCCGAGCATGCACTCAATGTGTTTCGAGATGCGAAGCCAGTCAAGCCAGTCCGCCGTAATCAAGAGCAGACAAGCAGGAGTAGGGTTTTCCCTTCGGGGGCCTGAACCTGGGTAAACCTCGTGTCCATGTGTTGCTTGTTTGTTAATCGTCCCGCGACTTCCAGCATCCACATCTTCTCCAAACCCAAGTCCATAACAGTGTGCATTGACGAGTCGAACCCTCGTCAGCGGCCACGGACTCTTTCATGGATTTTTGATCAGGTACTTAGGGTTTCTGCCTCGGGGTGTTTATATAGGCGAAGGGGCAAGGTCGGTGGATGCCCGAGGGGCCCACACCATAGGCTGGCGCGCCCTAGGGTGGGCCTGCAACACCCTAGGGTGTGGCCGCCTCGTGGCTCCTCTTCGTCTCCCCTTCGGTCTCCGTGTCGTGTCGGGTAAAATATTGACTTTGGATTTTGTTCCGTCCAATTCCAAGAATATTTCTTTACTAGATTTTCTGAAACCAAAAATAGCGTAAAAGCAGTAACCGGCAGCACTGCATCTTGTCAATAGGTTAGTTCCAGAAAATGTATAAAAATGCCTCAAAGTGTGGACAAAACATAAGATAGTTGATATTGAACAAGCATGGAGCATCAAAAATTATAGATATGTTTACGACGTATCACTTCTTACATGCAGTGGGTCCCATCCCTAGAATTTGGCAACTAAGCATGCTGTATAGAAATTAGCAATTTAGCAATGCAGCCATATGATCTGTGACAGATTTGGCCATATCACATTGTGGATGCCCTTAGTGGTCCAATTATATCATATAACAGCCAGTGAATGTGAGCTTCGACTCCCCTAGCTTTTCCTTCTCCATGAAGCCTCGACGCTTGCCTTTGAAGGATAGTTATGATGGTGGTGGTAGGCAACATTCCCGTCGATATATAGTGAGGTGCCTATGGTTACTTCGTCAAGCTTAAGCCCCCCCGGATCAGTCTCTAGACACAATATTTCCGAGGTGCTCATAGGGTAGGGTGTGCGTGCATGCGTTCATAGGGGTGAGTGTGTGTACGCATTTGTGAGCGTCTCCATTTTGTAGCGGGGTTTCGCTAAAAGAGAGATAGGGGCCTTTGGTTAATTTATTGATTTTTACTGTGTTTTCAAAAATAATGCAAATCAAATAAGGTCATTGATGTTTGGGGCCCACGGGCTCTCTACCATGGGCCCCAGACAGTAGTCCAGTTAATCGCGGGCGAATGTGAGCACCGGCTCCCCTACCTCTTCCTTCTCCACAAAACCTCTGCGCTAGGCTTTGAAGGCACACATGTTTTTCGAGCAATGTCAACGGATTTAGTCATGCCAGTTCGGCGAACGACGGGGGATCTTGATGCGCAACGCGGCCGGGTTAGGTTAAGTTCACCCGAGTTCATGGTCTCAGTTTATTTTCTTGAATTTTGCTTATGGGGTCTCTCCTGATTTTGGGTTTTTTTCTATTCTGCCCGTCTTGATCGATGATGTTTCCTGGGTTCAGATGTCGGCATGGATGATAGACACCGAGTGGTACAAAATCGTTACCGATATGGATCTCCTGCTCCGGTGTGACCTGCGCCCTAGCATGCCCTGTCTCCTAACGACGTTCGAGGGAACGAACTTCGGTCGCAGGTTCTTGGGTTGCAACTACGAATGTGAGAGCTGCACGTTCGTCCACTGGGTCGATTACCGCACTCACTTTTTCTGTAACACATGATGATGGCATTGTGGTTACAGCTCGTGATCCGGGATAACCTCGAAGAGGAGGAGCAGGAGCGCCAGTAGATGCATACCGAGGATATGGCTGCAAAGTTAGCGGATGTCTCCAACTCACTGCGCTCGGTTGTGAATAGGATAGATGCTCTTAGATTTAGGTAATCAGAGCTAGACATTAGGTTCTTAACCAAGCACGGTCTGCAATCTAGATACTGAGCATGCTCATGATGCTTTTGGTGGCTGGCTGTAGATTCCACTAATAATTAAGTAATCCCCTTTTTTTACTAGTAATCAACATCTCATAGTACTGCCACTTTAAATTACACTAGGTTAATTAGGATGGGAGTAGTTGACAGTCTGCTTACATGCTTTTTGGAGTTTGTGGTTACTTCTATCTCTATCTATATATGAATATCGTTACATTTTTTGCACATTTGTGCACCTCCCCCATCGCGCACCTTCTTTACCCAGTAGCGTCCACCTCTCCATCGCATCAGCGCAATCTTTGGTGAGTCTGCGACCATCCAGATAGTTGTTTAGGTGATTGCTATTTAAAATAGTTGATCTATATGTCATATTAGGAATCTGGGATCACCATGGATGTAGCCATGGAATTAGTTATAAGGTACAATGGAAATAGGGAGGTATATGCTGCCAAGAAGAGTCTTATGAGGATGGGAGCTTGGCCCCAGGCTTTATTTCACAGAGCGGTCCTCTGCTGAACAATGCAGAGGTAATTTGCTTCATATTGTTCATAAATAGATTGTTGTTCGCTGGTGTCCTGCATTGCTGAGTTTTTAAAATTATATTTTTTGGTTAAGGGGAACACGCCAAATCCTCAGCATTAGATTAATGCACATATCCTTCTTTGCATTATGAATTTGATGTGTTCTTTCCTAAAATTTACTAGTTTTGCTGCACTTCATTTAGCATCATGCTCATGTCCCACCCGTGGAGGAGGCATTGCATGAAGACATGCCTTAACCGTGTTTATCGAGTGACAGTAAAGCAGAGATGGATGCTAAAGCAGCACCAGCGGATACATGTAAAGCAGATGCGGAGGCCGATGCTTGTACTACATCAGAATCTTGGACAGTGTTGAGTGATTCTTGGAAAGCGGTGGAGGCGCGAGATCCTTGTCGGCTGCTGCTGGATCAAATTCGGCTATGTTGGCTGCCACTGCTCAAACGACGCCCGCGTGGGATGCTAGGAATGCATCAGCTCATGGCCGTGCTTCTTCAGCGTCATCTCGTGGTCGTGCTTCTTCAGCGTCAGCGGCTGTGGCTCGTCATTCATCGGCGGTGCCTGCTCCATCTGCTCAGAACTCATCGACCCCTTTGTAAGTTCTGCGTTGGATGTTGTCTCCCTGACTCCCTCCCTCTTTTATGTATTCCACTCTGAGTTTTTTTTCTGGAAGATGCGGATATTGGTTTAAACTACTAGTACTAGGAACATAAAAGCTATTTAATCACAAACTAGGGATCCGAATGAGATGAAATTTTCACAGGATTCAAACCTAGGCACCTATGTCTTACTGATTTTTTGTCAATTTTTTAGAATAGTTTTATTTTGGTCATGATCAAAAGGTTGGCTCTTGTTTGAATTGTTGCCAACTTTTTGGCATGCCAATGCTCCACTACCAATTCTAGTTCAATTTTTTTAGCCAATGTTGGGCAACTTGTGGGCAAGCAAAGGATCAACCAAAATTTTGGCTAGCCAAATATTTGGTGGGGTAATCTTGGGCACAAACCAAACACACTCCAAGTCACTGAAGCTGCATCCATTTTTTCTCCCCTTCTTTATGATAAAACGAGAAAATTCAGGTGGGGGCCTTTCTATCCTCTCCGGTGACCTCTGGAAAAAAGTTTGCCATTCCCTTTACCATATTCCGACATGGTGAAGCATTTTGGTGCTTTTGTACTATTCTAGTTGATTCCTTATGATGTTTAGGTATTTTGTTGACATACTCTGCTATTTAGGTAGTTTTTTCGGACACGTGCAGTTTATAAAATTTCGATGATAAATTTTCCTGTCAAATTATATGATGCATTCTAGTGTTTACATAATTCTTTTTTAGGGTTGTGCATTGTGCCTTTTGTAGTTTACTTGATTATGATGATGCACTTGTGCTATTTGCATCATCCTACCAGCTTTAGTGGAAGAACATATGCAACAATCAACGACTTGCCAAGCGATGTAGTTGGTCAGATTCTTGTGAGGCTTCCTCCGCACCCATCCTGCATACGGAGGGCATCAGTCTCCCAAAAACATTGGATGGACTTCATGGGAAGCAACGATTTCAAAAACACACAACAGAGGAATGCCGTTACTTGGATTTTTCACCAACACCTCCAAGGGCGCTCGAATCATAACAAATCATAATCTTGACCAATCCATCTTCCAGAAGCTGAACAGCCTAGTGGAAGTACATAAAGCCTTCAAACCATATGTACTCGGATGTCCCAATGGTAGGATGCTACTTTATTGTCCGCAAGGGTCTAAAATGATAATGGCCTGAGAACCAATCAGTGGAAGTGAAAAATTGATACTAGAACCACCAATTTGGCGGAGACTTTAGTATGACAGCGGGACAATTCTCTGTTCGAGAAACCATGGGAAATTTTCTTCACACTATTGCAGCAATTTATGGGTTGTTTTGATAGTAACCAATGGTAACCAAGCACTGGTCCAGAGGTACTCATCAGAGTTTGGAAAATGGGAGGACTGTATTAAACGTGCTGAGATGTTGGCTAAGACTGATCACAGGCCGGCAACTCTCATAGAGGGCATTTTGTACTGGCCAACAATGAAGTCCAGATATATAATTGCCTTCGACAACGTGACAACAAAACTGTGTTATATTGAGTGCTCACATGAGACATATGATATTTCCAGACACAATTTTGTCATCACTAAGGGGCATAATAGAGATGTTGCCCTTGCGGTTATAATATATTTCACTCTGCACGTGGTCCAGTGCAAGATCATCAACAAGGAAATGGGAAGCTTGGGTTGCTCATATAAAGGTTGAGTTGGATACTCTCATTGGCCTTGAGAAATCAAGGGCATCTAATGGGAAAGATTTAATAAGGTTACTTTGTGCATTTGAGGATAGAGAAATGGTTGTTATAAGGGCGAAGGAGGGAGTATTCGAATTAGATCTCAACATCATGAAGTGTAAGAAGCTCATATCTCCTAAATGTTGGTGTACTTTATATCCCTACTTAATGACACCTGGTTAGTGCAGTCATTCATGTGCAACCCTTGCATCTTTGTACACCTATGATTTTGCTGACCATTTTGTTCATTTCCTTCAGCAACCGACGTGATTCGGAGTGCTAAATCAAAGAAACGAAAAGGAAGTCCTGTCAGCAACCCAGCTGATTCAGACTGCAACATCAAGGAGATGAAAATAACACTTGGATGAAACAAGAAAGGCTTGTTTGGGCAAGCATGTGTTATCCCAGGTTGTGTTATTTGGATCTACAATCTGATGTTTGTTTGTTTTGGTAGCTGATGGAACAATGGCGGCAATTTTGTTTGTGCTGCAGTCATGGAGGTGCAGGGGCTAGATTGTTAGAGGTGTTTCGTTTTGGGGGCCTATGCGTGTCTAATGAAACATTTTTTCTCTCTATATAGTACTATATGCGTGATGAAACCTTATTTTATGTGATCTACATATACTCGTGTAGCTCGTGTTTGTGTATTAATAGTATGCAGTAGTATTTTTCTGCGGCAGGCTTTTTATTTGATCTAAATTAGTACTACCATTTGGTTAGTGCTTTCTGTAGAAGAGTCTGTGCCGATACCTAAATTATTAGTAGACCTTGTATTTTTATTATTGAATCGAAGCTACTTTAGACATTTATTTGTAGCCCCGACTTGGATTCCTGAAATATATATATATATATATATATATATATATAGAGAGAGAGAGAACAACCTATTTTTTAAAATTATTATTCGAACAAACTGCAAATTTAAAATCACAGTCGGCCACCAAAACCTACCGCCTATCCAGTTAGAATGGGAGGCATTAGTGGATGTGACTCATGTCTTAAATTCCTGACCAGATGGCGTACGGTCTACACAACTTTTTTTCTATTAAACCTTGGCTGGCAGCCAAATTCAATATCGTAATCGAGCGGCAAAATAACCCACCGACCCCAAAACATTTCGCGCCTCTCGGTTTCAAACATTTGTAGGAAAAATCTCCCACCCAGGTAGTACCATTTTTATATTATTATTTGGACGCTAGCCAAATTAAAAAAAATTAGTCAGGCGACAAAATTTACCGCCTACGCCGTGCGAATCGAAGGTGTCCAAGTTTCTGTGCAAAAATATGGATATGGATGATCAGTTGATGTGACTCTCTGCCTTGAATTCCTGGACAGATAGCGTATGGTCTACTATATTATTTCTATTAGTAGATGGACGCTAGCCAAATTCAAAATCTCAATCAAGCGGCAAAATCACACACCAATCTTAAAGCATTTCGCGCCCCTCCGTTTCAAAAAAAAATTGGTTTCAAAATTACCATTCTACCCGTTGTGTAGACGCCCTATAGGCAAAGCTATAGTCCGTAGCTCTGGGGGCACGGTCGTAATTATATTTATTTTCACCCCCATTGTCCGTAATTTGTGTAGTTTTTCCCGCCAGCCCTCCCAAAAATCTTAGGCTCCTACCCCATGCCCTCAGCTCCACGCCTACCGCGCGCACCGGCCGGTGGCAATTCCACGGCGGCCTGAGCCGCTTGAGTTGCGGTCTCGTGCACCGCCGCGGAGCCGCTTCACCAACGCCCACCCCACCGGATCTAGTTCACCGGGCATCTCTGCCATTGCACTCGAGCTGCGGTCTCCCTGACCGCGCCAATGGAGTCGTCGACCGCTCAAGCTCTGCTTCCCCGCCGCCGAAAGCTACCCAACCGTACCAGAGCCACTTCACCGGTGTCCGCTAGACTAGATCTAGTTCAACGAGTTCTCTGTCCACCACTCCAGACCAGCTGCACGGGCGTTGCTGTTTGCTGCACTGCATTTGCCTCAGCGGCGCTCTCGTCCACCGCTTAAGCTAGCATCGACCGCCCAAGATTTGCTTCCGCGATCGCCCAAGATCCGCTTCCGCGATCGTCCAAGATCTGCTTCCTCGCTACCTCAACACCCTCAGTTACCTGGACGTCACCCGCACTGTACCGACGATGCATAGACGCCTCTCCGACCAAGGTAACAAAATCCCCAACCACTTTTTGTTTTCTCAGCAGTATAGCAGGTTAAAGCCTATCGCAGTGAACTTCATTTTTTTAATTGTGCTAGTACACATAAGTCACTGGGTATGCCTGTTCTTTGTGCTACATACAAGGTCACTAGACAAGTTGGTTTGCATTCACTACTCTAGAAATTTCAAGTCATGCACATGTTTGTTATTTTTTCATGCACATGTTATTAGCTACTCCCTACAACAGTAATTTCCTGCTATTCTGTAGTTCTTGCAAAATGTAAAGTTAGTGAAAAATATTAGTGTGGATTCCCTGCTCTAGAGTTACTGAATCTATCTGGTTCGTCCTGAGCTAAGTTCCTGCTATTATTTCCTCCCTGGCATCATTCTGCTATCCTGTAGTACCTGTTCAAACTCATCGTACTAGTTCGATAATAATTTTGTTGTTGTTATTTGGATATTTAAAAGATGCAACATTGACTATTTGTTTTTCTTTGCATAGAGCTCAAATGGGAACACTGACCATGTTGGTTTGCACAGCCTCTTCTACAGGTTCACAAGCACGATGTCATTGTTTCCTTATCTTGTGTTGGTTCATCCTAAGCAACGACATAACTATCCTCTACTGTATAGTTCATTCGTGGTTTGCGTTCCTGCTCTGCAAGTTCTTGCACGATGACATTACAATTTCTGTCTCGTTCATTCTTAGCTACTCCTACGAAAGTAATTGCATGCCCATTGTGTAGCTCACCGGAATTTCTGAGTCACCCAACGTCTCTTGCATTCCAGGATATACTACTGCTTCCATATATATTTATTAAAATGATCTGGCTAGTTTAGATTTACTGAAATTCTAGGAAACACTCTATTCGATTGCTCAATTCATCTGTAGGCACACTTGTGTAATGCTTGCTTGTCATGTTCTACAGGTTCACAAGCAATGCCATTATATTTCATGTCTAATGGTTCGTCCTAAGCAGCGACATAGTTGTCATATACTATATATATCGTTCATTCATAGTTTTCATTCTTGCTCTACAAGGTCTCTTATGATGCCTTTATAATTTCTGTTCGGTTCCTAGCTATGAGAGTAACTGCATGCGCATTGTGTAGCTCACCACGAATTCTGGGTCACCCAACATCTTTTGCATTCCAGGATAAACGACTTCTTCCATATATATATTTGTTGAAATGACCTGGCCAGTTTATATTTTTTGAAATTCTAAGAAACACTTTGATTGATTGCTCATTTCATTGTATGCACACTTGTCTAATGCTTATCTGTCCTCTTCTATAGGTTCGCAAGACACCATTATATTTCTAATCTGGTGCTGGTTTATCCTAAGCAACGACATAACTATCCTCTACTATGTAGTTCATTCGTGGTTTGCGTTCCCACTCTGCAAGTTCTGGCATGATGCCATTATAATTTCTGTCTCGTTCATTCCTAGCTACTCCTATGAAAGTAACTGCATGCCCATTGTGTAGCTCACCGAAATTTCTGAGTCACCCAACGTCTCTTGCATTCCAGAATATACTACTTCTTCTATATATATTTGTTCAAATGACCTGGCTAGTTTATATTTACTGAAATTCTAGGAAACACTCTGCCTGATTTCTCAATTCATCTGTAGGCACACTTGTGTAATGCTTGTTTGTCCTGTTCTATAGGTTCACAAGCAATGCCATTATATTTCATGTCTAATGAATCATCCTAAGCAATGCCATTATCGTTCATTCATAGTTTGCATTCTTACTCTACAAGGTCTCTTATGATGCCTTTATAATTCCTATTTGGTTCCTAGGTACGATAGTAACTGCATGCCCATTGTGTAGCTCACCGCGAATTCTGGGTCACCTAACATCTCTTGCATTTCAAGATAAATGACTTCTTCCATATATACTTGTTGAAATGACCTGGCCAGTTTATATTTGCTGAAATTCTAAGAAACACTTTGATTGATTGCTCATTTCATTGTATGCACACTTGTCTAATGCTTGCATGTACTCTTCTACATGTTCGCAAGAGACGTCATTATATTTCTAATTTGGTGCTGGTTCATTCTAAGCAACGACATAACTATCCTCTATTGTGTAATTTATTTATGGTTTGTGTTCTTGCTCTGCAAGTTCTCGCATGATGCCATTATAATTTCTGTCTCATTCATTCTTAGCATGAAAGTAACTACATGCCCATTGTGTAGCTCACCGCAAATTCTGAGACACCCAACGCCTGTTGCGTTCCAGAATATACAACTACTTCCATATATATTTGTTGAAATAACATGGCTAGTTTATATTTACTGAAATTTTAAGAAACACTTTGTTTGACTGCTCATTTCATTGTAGGCACACTTGCCTAATGCTTGCCTATCCTATTCTATAGGTTCACAAGCGACACCATTATATTTTGTATCTGATTCTCGTTCGTCCTAAGCAACGACCTAACTATCCTCTACTGTATAGTTCATTTGTAGTTTGCATTCCTTCTCTACAAGTTCTTGCATAATGTCATTATAATTTTTGTCTCGTTCATTCTTAGCTACGACAGTAACTTCATGTCATTGTCTAGTTTATTCTTCTATATATATTTGTTAAAATGACCTGGCTAGTTTATATTTGTTGAAATTTTAAGTCACACACATTATTATATTTCTTATTTCACGGTAGGCACACTTGTTTAATGCTTGCTTGTCCTTTTTGTTTGCCGTTATGGTCCATATATTTGAACCATTAATCAGTAGTAAACTCTAGTTCATAGTTCCTGTCGTATCAGTTAAATGAGTAGTTTGCCTTGTTTGACGTATTAACTTATTATTACTTAGTTTCAGATTGCAATTATTGCTATCACCACCAAAGAGGGAGCTGCAAGATCATGTCTCAAGTTTGTTTTCCAATATAGATATCCCACTCAAAAGGAAGATGCGGGTGATAGATGGAGAAAGCAAATTGAGGACTGCTCTCAACTCGATTGTCAACTGAAATGCCGATTTTTATTTCCCTTGAGTTGATAATATGTAATAATTTTAAGTAGTTTGTATTTGATGTAATATCTAGACTAATTGCATAGGCCATGTAGGCATTTAGTTGATTCCGTCCATACATAGCGGTTGGCGGTACCGTATCAATGCTAGCCAGGTAGATTAGGGTACAATATCATGCTCTGTATTGCCCGTCTTGTATTAGGTCAACGATAAACAGTAAAAATATTCACACGTTGTACACCTTTTATGATACCTAAATATGCTCCAGAAATGCAGAAACTGTAAAATACCGTAAAAGTAACGGGGCCGACCCACATGCGAGATCTGTAGTAGTAACGGGCAATAACAGTGGCAGGCCAAAACAGTAACATGTGGAAATAGTAACCGGTCAAAACCGTAACAGGCCTAAACAGTAAAAGTCCGAAACAGTAACATACCAAAACAGTGAAATGCCGAAACAATAACAGGCAGAAAGAGTAACAGGCCGAAACAGTACCACTCAAAACAGTAGGGACCAGAAAAATAACGGGCCAAAACCTTAAATTGCCAAAACAGTAACGGGCCAGAATAGTAGTAGGCTAGAACAGTAATATGCCGAATTTGCACCAGATTAGAACAGTAACAGACCGAGGAACTTACCAGGTTAGAACAGTAACGGGACAGAACATGGCCGAACATTTACGGGTCTGGACAATAACGGGATCAAAGTATATGGGCCCGTTTCAAACAGTGCGTAGCTATACAGTAATGTGCTAGAAAGGTAACGGTACAAAGCGGGCTGACCAAACGGGCCCATTTAGAACAGTGCAGGGCGGAACAATAACAGACTCGATACTTATGGGCCGTGCAAACGGGCCAATTTCAAACAGTGTATGTAAAAATAGTAATGGGCCAGAAATTTTACGGGCTGCCTACGGCTGCACCAGTGGGACCATTTATAACAGTGCATGTTGAAACAGTAACGAGCCATGATCCTATTGGGATTCCTTAATGGGCCGGCCCACTTAATAATTACCAGGTCTTGGCTGGGCCTGGCTTCTACCAGGGTTTTATTAAAAGTTAACGGAGTTAACTGGCTATTAACGGTGCTCGCCACGTTGCAGTTTGCATGACGTCAGCAGTCAACGCGGCTGGCGGATAGATCTACGATGGAACGACTTTTCATGGCTAAAGGGTGCGATCCGCCATGGTCGAAAAAAACCGTGATAGAATCATTTGTGACAGGGCTTCTACCACGATGGTCATCCGTTGTAGAAGTCTTTTCAACCACGAAAAACAGACTTCATCCACGAAAATCGTCCGCTGTAAAAGAACATTTTTCTTGTAGTGTTCATCAGACTTTGTCTCCTCGTCATCCTCGGAATCTTCTCCGAAATATTCTAGGGGGCTTGGCAGCACAACAACAACAATGAAGAAAGGCTTGTCGAAATTGGTCATCTCGACCACGTGACACGCGTATCCGGCATAAGACTCCCATATTTGTCCAATGTTCTGCTTCTTACCATCTTCGTCTTAAGTTGCATAGCCCTTGGTAACTTGCCATATTTCTATGTTTCCATGGTGGCTCATTACCGTGATTAAGGCATTTTGTGTTGTTGTGCGGGCATAGGACATATTCTAGTCCTGGACCAACTGAGGCAGATCCTTCGCCTTGTCACGCAATCGTTCAGCCGGAACCTTGTGAAGGTCGGGAAGATCAACGGCTTCGCCAATCTCTTCAAGAGACTGACGGTAGTCATGGATAATATCACTGACTAACCCAAGTTGACTGATGCGCGACTCAGACGATAAAGAGTCCAGAAGGTTGAGACGCCCTATGGTTTAGTGCACAAAGGTTAAAATCTGACTAATTATTGTCGGAACAAATTCAAGAAACAAGAGCATGAGACAGAAGGGCTATAAAACTTATCGAAGATAGAATCATCTACTTTGGATTTTTCCTCTCTCAAGCTCCGGAGTTCATCCCGAAGCGCCTGAGTTGCATCCTTCTATCGATCCAGCTCACCCTTCATGTTTGAGAGTCCCTGATCCTTGAGAGCAATGGATTGTTCCAGTTGCTTAGTAGCCAGATTGTTGGACTCCAGCATGTTGGCGACACTACGTTCGTGGTTAGCTGTAGCTTCTGGATCTGCACAAATATTATTCAATAATTCTTGGTTGTAAACATTAACTTTCTGTAAGCAAGAATAATAACTAGAGTCAGATTGCTACTAAGACTGAGGCTGCAATATCAACTATATTGCACGAGCCTTAGGGACTACACTACATCGTTCTTTGGCATCCTGTATAAGCATAAACCTGAATTTCTTCCTACTTCATGCTTGGGGGCTAGAGGATAAGTAGCACCATGTAAAGCCCAATACCATTTAGACATGCCATGTTTTTGTGATTATATATTGAAATATTGAAAACATGTATCTGCCACCCGGTGACAATACCCCCTACTCATTGTCGTGTGATCGGTCATCGAGATTCGCACCATCGTCCACTAATTAGGCCATTATCTACAGAGTAACACGTTAACATGTTCGTTAGTAAGTTCTCCATTTTTTCTTTCCTTTTTCCGTGTGCCCCGGTGGCGACTTGCTCTTCTTGAGCTTTCCTCCCGTTGACCCCCTCTCCGGCCTCTCTCCCCCGCGTCGCCGGCGGCCATGGTGGCCGGTGATGTGTTGGAGGGGGGTCTGGTTCTTTGTAGTGGTAGGTTTTATTTCAGTTAACTTCTCTCCGGCAAATAAAGTGGTGGTCAGATCTAGATCCAGTACCACTCTTCCTCTCTCATCTCACGGTTGGAGAGAGGGTGTTGCTGGCTCCTATGCTGACACCTCACGGCCGGTTCCATGGCGAGGAACAGCTTCGGCTTCCCTTGCTCCCATATTCCCTTTCTCTTCTTGCCGCAATAATTTCGAGCTGATGGGATGCTGCTTCTCCTATCATCTTCTTTTCTTAGCCATGGTGGTTGGGGAAAAGAAGTTTGGTAAGACTCGGCTTTCCAGATCTGTGGAGTGGTTCTCTCCATCGAGGCTCGGTTGTGGTCCAGTCCTACATGATTTGGTCACCCCGTCTTCTACTTGTGGCCATCGTGGTGATGGTGGCATTGGAGGCATTGGTTCTCTGTCCAAGCTGCAACCTGGACTGCAGGGAAATGGTGCTGCAGGAGTTCCTTGGAGTTCATCAGTGGGGGACGCGCGGCAGCCGAAGCTGCCTTGCCCCTGCTTCTCATGGCCGAAGGGCGGCCCTCCTCAGCCGCATGTTGCTGGCTGCTCTACAACCTCCAGGCGTGATGCCGATGCGGAGGCCATCCAGCTGCTTCGACCTGGCTTTCATCGGAGTCGTCGTCCCAAGTGGTGCGTCCCCGGCGGCGGCGATTCCGGCCAGGAAGTCGAGCAGAGCTCACCGTCGCGGTGGAGAAGGACTAGAAGGACACGATTTCTTTTTTTGTTCTGTTTCAAGGTCCTTGCCGTAATTTTGTAGGTCCTGTTATGAATTTTTCTTTTCTTTTGGACCTCATTGTATATTGTAACCCACCGCTGGAATGAATGCAGTTCTAGGTCCTTCGGGACCTTTCCCTGTTCAAAAAAAAAACATGTTCGTTAGTCAGAAAATAGGTACGCCAGCCCCACGTCTGACCATTAAATGTACGCACATGGGGTGGTTAATAGATTAGCATGTTCATTAGTCAGAAAAAATAGCACTAATGAGAGTATCATATCTGACCGTAGGATCATCATCCGACGATAACCAATGAGGTGGGTATAGCCCTGTGGAGGTAAAAAAATCCACTCTAATTTAAATATACATTATATATATCTTTTATGGTCATTTTGTTCCAAAATTTGCTTAAGTTTTGATGGAAAATCAATTTTTTGTCGCCATCGAATCTAATGAACCAGTTGTTCGACCAGCAAACCGGTAAATCAGTCGCCTCACCGATTCATTGACCTGATTTTTAAAACTATGCCTAGAAACGCTCGATATAACTTTTACATGCAGCATGCCCATTGTCAGCCACTCACCCTCTCTCTCTCCCCAGCTTTTCTCCCCCACCCATCGGCCTTTCTCTCTCCTCCTTTTCCCCACCAATCGCCTATCTCTCTCCTCGTCTTCTCCATGCAACGGCGAGCTGGACGAGAACACGCCTGGGACAACACCCATTCCTAGGCCAAAATATACATCCATTCAGTGATTTTTACCTTCGAATTTTGGCCTAGGAACGCCGAACGAGTGGGGATGCTCTAACCCCCAACCAAAGAAGACCTCACCCATGTAGTAAACAAAGTTCCATGTTATAAGATGTTTTAGTTTTTTCTGAAATGCATTCTAGATGGTTTTTAATGTGTAGGTTCAAAGAAAAATGAATCAACCTATCATGTGCTTCATCATACCACCTCTAAACAGGTAGCTTTAATAGTGGTTGACGAATATAATAACCAAGTTTTGGTGCTTGCCTACTGAATAAGATTTTCCAATTAGATCAGTGAGAGCACTATGGACACACATTATTTATCAGCTACAAATATAAAAAAAATACTACCTGCGTTCACTAATGTAAAACCTTTTTAGGTATTTCAAAGTGGATTAGATACACTATAAAATAAGTGAACCTATACACTAAAACATATCTACATATATGCATTTAAATTTTTTTCTAAAATGCCTTACATCAGTGAACGGAGGGAGTAGAAAACAATGGAGCATATAAGTACATATTTTTATCAAGTCTCGTTCTCAGCATGTCTGGAACCTGAAAAAATCTACAGTACAACATAACTGGGCATAGCCAGCTGCACATGACGGCGACAGTGATAATCCATGAACCGTCCAAGATACCTGTGGAACATTGAACAACAATAATAGAGTACAATTGTTTAGCATGGGTTATGCCATAAGCCAATGAACATCAATAATCCAAATTTTGACTCAACAATAATCTGAAATCTGCACTAACTGACAAGATGAACACACACAAACAATAATAGAGTACTCCCTCCGTTTCAAAATATAAGATGCTTTAGGTTTGTGAAGAAAATGAATCTAGACTTGTTTTAGTATGTAGGTTCATTCAACTTTGGAATGAATCTACACACTAAAATAAGTCTAGATTCATTTTCTTCACAAATCTAAAACATCTTATATTTTGAAACGGAGGGAGTACAACTGTTTAGCATGGGTTATGCCATAAGCCAATGAACATCAATAATCTGAAATCTGCACTAACAACTGACAAGATAAACACACAGAAACCAAGACAAATCGGGACACATGAAGGATCTGCATGATATCTGCGATCCAAGGATCCGGCTCTAGGTGGTCTTGCGTGGTGGCCGGAGGGAGGGCAGCAAGGTCCAGCTGTTCCTGAACAGAAGCAAGCTAGTGAAGCTCGAAAAGTTGGGCCCCAGCTGTGCATAGAACATGTTTGACCAGATCTCTGAAGGCTTGGAATCAAAATCAGGTAAGTTCAGCCTTGTACAGATAAATACATGGCACATCTTTGTCATCTGTTAAGAGAAACGGTATGCTGTTTAAGAAAACCTATAAACCACTAGCACCACCAAATAATTGAGTAATAATCACTCACCAGCACCACCGCATAGTTCAAGAATCTCTCTATCTTCATGTGTGCTGGTCATTTCGTCAGAAAACTTAATCCATATATCTGAATTGCAACATAAAATTTTAGCATATCTAATGATAGAGAGATGGATTTTAATTTTGTAATAATTCAAAACTTAATGACTAATTTTTCTGACCAGTGGCTTGCTTAACCCATGCAACATAGTGTCCACGATTAGCGGTCGGGCCCTTGTGTGTCACAATTGCTATCAAGTTGTATATGCCTGTAAATTGTCTCTTTGGCACATCAGAATCGACTGCACAGAAGCATATACCCAACATGGGCGCATATTAATTTATAGCTAATCAAGCAATAGTAAACTATTCAGAAAGTTTCCTCAGAAAAGTAAACTGTTGATAAATCAGAAGAGTAATTTTTTATCAACAAATAGTTGAACATGAACAGCAGAAAGTTAGCTGCATGCTTTATCGACAAGTATTTGAACATGGACAGCAGACTCTGAGTTGCATGATTTGGTAAATAAGTACAAGGACAGATTACTTGCTTTGATCAATGTCCATGGATGATGGTCCCAGGGCACCAGATTCTGAGACCTGAAATGAGACGCACTAATTCGATCAAAGGAAATGGAAAATGGATTTAACAGCTAAAAGAAATGAGAATGCTTAACTAGCATGTGTGATAGAAGAGTGATACCTCTCGGTGAGATTGAAGTATAAGTTTCATTTCATCTGAGCAATACTCATAAAGATCCAACTGCAGTGCATGATTTACTTTCTGCAGCAATAAAAAGAAACAATATATAAGTAGAAAAACAAAAGAGGTCGAATAAAGTTTTTGAATATCCGTAAGATGAATGGTTTGTAAAACAAAGCAAAAGAAACAGACTTACATCAGAGTTTTTCACCGTTGTGTTAAGTTTGTTGTCACGATATATCCGACCAAGTTGTATCGTGAAATACCTAAGGAAGAAGAATCTAGAACGTTATTTATGCACAGGAACATAGTCATGAATAAAGGAACTGCATCTTCTTACCTAGGCAACTTATGAATTTTGGAATCTTTTTCATAATACGAATCTCCTGTCTTTAGACTCTGTCAGAACAGTACATGAATAATTAGTATTTTTAATCGTCCTACAAAAAAATGAAAGCTATATGCAATCTAAAAAGAAATAGCAGTACTGGACTACTTCATGTCAGAAAACAAAAGAGAACATAAATGGTCTGAAGCACATACCTTATCAAGTGCATCTTGAAGGTGCTTCACCCCATCATTTATAGGACACCTGATAAGCTCCATGCTCTGTGGCTGCAAATAGTCACCATTTTCTGCACGGTGTAACCTGAAAACAGAAGAAAATCACTAATAGATGCTTGACGTCATTTATGAAGGTGAAATTTAGAGATAAACACAGTGCACTCGAGCACCTGCTGATAAGAGTAATCCCAAAAATTTCCTTCATCTGATCAGAAGCAGTAGGCTCACTATAATAGAAGAGAACAGTATCAAACTGGCAGCCAACCATCCAGTAGAAGTAAATGATAAGTCACTAATCAGAAGGGGAAATTAAATAGTGCTCCGTCACTGAAAGTGCCTACCAAAAAACTGTACATAAAACAATCGCTAATGGTGACGAGACGACATGACAAGAGCTAGCAATGAACAGGAGATGTATGTTGTTACTCAAAAACTGCAACTTACCTCTTGTTCGATGCAAGTGTAGCAGAAAATGTATCCACTAACACGGACCAGCACTCTTCAGCGTCCTTTAAGACAGCAATACTTATCATTTAGTATGAATACCAATATTAAATAACCTATGTATAACTCCTAGAGAAGTAGAAGGAACCTGTTGCTTGTAAGCATTATGTACCCGTTCGGCAAAAATGGGATATTTTTCTCGCAGCGCCTGCACGAAATCAGTAGCAAAAATTTTATGGAAAGAGATATTTTATTGGGATAGAATTTTAATTCCATACAATACAGTTCCTTCAGTTGCAAATATCATTCACTCTTTATGGTGATCGATAGCATATTTGACCCTCACTTTCCTTACACCAGTTAGTAGAAAGGTACAAAAGAACTCACTTTAAGACAAGAAAGACAAAATGATTAAGATGTTATGAGCCAAGTAGTACAGCCTGATTGCTAACCTGTAAGAATTTTGAAGGTCTAAATGGAGTGGTACTTTTATCAAGCGCAGAGAAAGTAGCATGAGCTGCAACGGTAAGTTTGTGTGACGCAGCGTCAATCCGATTGCGCTTACCATTGTTATTACGTGCATAGCTGCATGAAGTCAAATTAAATGAGCATGACAGAGTAAATTGGTTAGCTGCATTAAGTCAAAAGCTGCAAAATTATTTAGAGAACCTTGATAACTCGTCCATCAGTTCCGGAATACAATGCATGCACTGTATGGTTGAGTTCATGTAACAAGTTTCACCCAAGTTATACAAACCCACACCAAGTACCTGAAAGTCAAACAAACATTTAGTTGTAACATAGGTAGTATGGAAACAAAAGTACGGTACATACAGGATCCACAGCAATAAAATTCACACTACAATGGTGATATTGAAGAAAAACTGACCTCAGTCGACTTTGGTGTTTTATGCGTATACTTGACAATCTTCTGAAGTTCACCTGGATCAAAAAACAGTCCTCAGGAACCAAAGATAAGCAAACTCAGCCTTACTGCCTTACTTTAATTTTGTTTATTACCTTTGATCGTAGTGTGCTCTTCAAATAAGTTCTCAATGACCTTGTTGACAGTATGCTTATCAGCTTCAGTACAAGCCATCGCGATGTCCAATTTTGCAGTGGAAGTGAAGCGACTATTTGTTTCGCTCCAAGTAGTCATAATGGCCTTGTTGACAGTATGCTTATCAGTTTCAATGCAGGTCATCTCTCTGTCTAATTTTCCAGTCAAAGTGAACCGACTATCTGCTTTGCTCCAAGTAGTCCCCTCGTCCATATTTCTGCTGGGAGTGAAACCACTAACCAGTTTGCTCTTCTCTGTGTCCAGATTTCCACTGGAAGTGGAGCCAGTGATGGAAAACCTCTTGATCAAGAAACGAAAAGATGGCATGTGGCTCTCGATCAGGTTTTGCTTGCCCCATATATTCCCAACTGGTCCTCCAGGCCCGAGTTGTACAGGCATATTGCTCAGAGACAATATAGTATGAATGTGATTTGGTCGATAAAAAAGCCTGATGTTTTCAATTATCTCTGTGGGGGTCTTTATGTCGCCCTTGTCTCCATCCTTGCCTGACCATGACTTTCTGGGTGCTCCCAGTTCCTTGCAATACATGACTGCTTGTGCTTTCTCAGACTCCTGTGACCAACGCCGAGCAGCCTTAAGTCGCTTCATACCTAATATATCGCCTTCAAGAAATCTGTCATCTATATCTTCGTACAGTTCAGCAGACCTGGCTGCCTCAGGAAAGTGCAAAATTATGGTTTGCCCTTCCATTTCCACCTTATCTTCTTCTTTTGATTTGCATTTGCCAGTTTCAACATAATCAAGCATTGTTTTAACAGCTGGAAGCAGACCATTGTAACCAAGTTTACAATTGTAGCCCCCTTTATAATTTCCAGGCCAAGGCAGCGCCTTTGACTTTTCTATCAAAACTGGCCCGTCTCTGCCTTCGCTGTCATTCTCACGAACTCTCAGTTCACTTTCTTTTCCAACACTCCTTGTAATATATCCATCCAAATACAGTGAAGGACCATCGATAACGGCACACAGCCATTTACCACTCCAGTGCATATAAATGAAGAACTTCCCTTTAGCAGGTAACATGCAGCTAGAGGAGCAAGGGTTACCAAACTGGTACCGCTTATCTGTGTTATTGAAACACCACAGGCGGAGGTACAAGATCGCTCGCCGCCAACTATCCCTCACAGCAGATGGTTTCCCATTGAGATTGAAGACTACAAAATTCTGTTTGTGGAGAGAAAATTAGATGATGAACAAAGTCAATTTTGATAATGTATCACATGGATGAAACACCAACATACCGGGCAATCAAACGGTAGTGGCGGTGGCATTGTGTACAGAACTTTGGTGAGTTTGGTTAAAGATTCCTCCTCTTCGTCATCACGTCTTGATCCCTGGCCCTTCACTGTTGATTTAGTTTTCCGTTGCATCTGATAGCCCTTCGACATGTCTTTCAAACTAATCATAGCAAGAACACTTGAAAATTATTCGTGTAGGAAACAGTTATATCACATGAGCAATCATCTCAAGTTCGCACATATGTACCACACATTCTGATGACAAGGTTGCCATGTCAAAAAAAGGATGACAAGGTTGCTAAGAACAGCATCAGCCATAGAAGAAACTGAAGAGAACAATACACATTTCATGCCAATCAACCTGGTCAAGTCTGTCATAAAATAAGAATAACTGGCAGCCATTCATATTACAAGGCTGCTAAAACAGCCATAGTTGAACTTAAAGATAACAGAGTCAATGTGTCTGATCGAAAAATTCCTAGGTGTTGTCTATTTTTTCCACAACCTACGATAAAGTATGCCCATGGCCAGAGTTCTTATCCTTCTAGCCTCTACCACCCCTGGACGTAATGTCGTAACGAATATGACTCGCATGGTGGCATCCCACTCGTCGTCCCTCGGAATATAGGGAATGAGAAGGCAGTGAGGCAAATGAGGCCATGTTGGTCCATTGTTTCGTAAGAAGCTCTTTTGGACAGACAGTAGAGTTGTAGCTGGTGGCAAATGTTTGAAACAAACATCTGTGCTGAAGATGTTCAAGTCTTACTTTAGAGTTCATCACCTGTGGCATTTTTATTAGAGGAAACAATCAAGCATTCTCATTACAATGACAAATTATGAGACAACATAGTGCACAGAAAGAAATGGTATATATATATATATACATTCATATCCATTGGGCTTTACAATATACATAATTGGGAACCAAATTTATATAACATGTCCTTTCTATTCCTATGTTCCATAATATAAGATGTTTTGGCAAACTAAATTAGTTTGTCAAAACATCTTATGGTAGGGAACAAAGGGTACTTCTTGAGCTATGCTGTCCACCTTGCCATACTTCACGTTTAAAGGATATTGACGCTGCACATCACATAAGGGAAGTATTACATTAACTGCTGAAAGCCTGAAAAATCAACTTGGCGACGAAACAAAACCATGGTAGTATGGTGTTCTGCAACTAAATGGACATGTGAAAACCCAGAAACATATTTTGATCATGATATATTTGTTGCAACTGATTTCAGCTTAACAACCAAGAAAAATAAGAACATGGTGGATCACGTCCTCTCCACTGGGTGCCTTGATCGGAGGCCCAAAACCAACTATTTGGTGACGGTCCCCAGCCCCCAGCGTTTCATATAAAGGAAAAGTTAGCACATTATCAGGGGCTACCTGGTATAGTGCCTAAGTAACTAAAACTACCCGAGCTAAAGTGGCGCTGAAGGGTTGGAAGACTGTGACCACCAGCCGCCAGGGAACTACCGGCGGCATGCTCTACATTGACCTACTGCTGCCCCTGTTCGACTCCACCAAGTCTTCACCATGGCTGCATCAAGCAGTCACAGGAATCCTTCAACTACTTGTAAGTCACACGAATCCATTCCCTTTTGGTGTTCTACATGACGATTAGGTGAAATATAAAACATAATGCTAACAATGGGATCAAAGCTACCCTAATGTCCTAGAACCCTAATTAGCCTTGTTTATCTCGGCAAAATAAGTTACATGCCTAATTTAATTCAGAAATCTGTTATCACAGTCTGATCTTTAGATCAGAAACTAAGGTGATTGGGCTAATATTAATACTGACGTCTAAGTTACTAGAGTGCTTTCGGTTCTGTGCTAATTGTTGATCAATAAAGTTCTAAGATAATCAACATGTTTAGTTCCTATTGATCATGTTTAGATGCAATGACTTACGATTGATGGTGTTTACGATCATGTTTATAGCTCGATTAATCCCTAAGAAGTAGGGGAAAAGATCCAAATGTGGCAAACCCTAATGCAGTATCCCCAATCTAACGAGCCGAGAGTTTTCCCCACCAACCGAAACTCTAAACAGAACAAGAAATACCCAAAGAAAATGTTTCGGGCCTCACCTGATGAGACCGCGTTGGTGCCTGTCCTCCGGGATCCCGTACGGGCCCCGCCGTGCGAGGGTATCGGCGCCGCGACGCCGTCGTCTCTCGGGAGAACGAGCGGAAAGATGCCGCCACCGTGGAGGAGGTACTCCGCCGACGCCCAGTCGACGCCGCCCCGAATAACAGTCGTCGCTGGTGCGGGCCACCTCCTCGCAGCACCACGCACGCGAGCACCCGAGACGGAGGGACTCGTTCGACAGAGCAGCGCACCGCATCCTGCAGATGCGTGCTCCTCCGGCGAAAAAGTCCACCGTGCCGCCGTGGAATGAAAGTCGGCGCCGCCGCGCCGTCGCCATTTCGTCTCCGTGCGGAAAAATCGGGGAGAGATAAAATGGCAGGGTTCGCCCGTCGATCCAGCTTTGTTATTATTAACCGTGGGCTGTGGCCCAGGTTTAAATGCCCCATCTGTTAACGGGCGAGGACACGATGGCGGGACACTGACTGTTAACGGGCCAGTTCAACCGTGGGCTGTGGCCCAGGTTTAAATGTCCCATCTGTGTTTTTCTCTTTATTACTACTCCCTGTCCCGAAACAAGCGACATGGTGGCCTTTTTGACACCCCTAAACTCTTTTACCTGAAACCCGCAGTCCATCTTCAACTTTGCGTTTCCTCGACTTCTCCTCGCATTTCTTTCTTGTCTAGCGGAAAAGGATAACAAGAGGCATCGCACCATCGGCTCTCTCGTGCGACACCCTAGGATTATTCGTGAAAAAAGGGACCGTGTCCCTATGGCCCCACCAGCCGCTCTCCGCATTCATCTTATCCATATCCCCTGATGAACTTCTCTAGGCTTCACCATCTCGTTGTCTCTCACTACGACTCTCGTGGAAGAGCAGCGCCTCCAGTGGTCGGGTTCAGGAGGCTACGATGGAGAGGCGAGAAGAGGAGGATGTCGCCCATGGGATGGGGTAGGGCGAGCAAGTGGTTGGACGCCGCCGCCATCGAGTGCGGAGACACCACCAAACATGAAGCGGTGATGCCGCCACCGATGAGCCCGACAGAAGACGTCTGTCGACTCGCGCGGGAAGGCCGCTGCTAGGAGAGACGTCGAGCACGTAGTTGGGATTCCACCGAGCGCGAGAGGAGGTTGTCTCCGGTGAGCATGAGGAGGATGTCAACAAAAATAATTATGAATGATACGGGTTAATCTCAAGGATGGCCCTATCTTCACGGATCTCATGGTCAAATCGATGGGCAAAGCGAGGGAAAGGGAGAAGGAAGCGGAAGCGAACACACACCTCACGAAGAACATGATGAACACACAGAAACACAACACGATACAAAAGCCTATTGCTCTCTCTGGTGGCCACCAGTCTGATGGAATCTTCGCAAGAAAAGATTGGTCAACGTGCTCCCGTCAATCCACTTCAGAGAGGGAAGGATACCTTGGAGAGGGTCTTAATAACTTTACTAGAGCCAACTCAAAGTAAAGACCTTGTACAACTAAGTATGCTCAAAGGCCAAATCCATAGAGGTTGGTGATGATAATTGATCTCCTTGTAAGAGGGTGTGGCAAAACTAAAGAGATTCCACAAGGGGGTTGTATTCTCACTAGTAGGAAAAGGCTTATAGCAGTCATTTTTCTAGTGGCTTATAAAACAAAACGGGCACCGCTAATGCAAGGCAAAATAGTTGGGTCGTTCGAAAAAAGGCGAACTTCGCCACTATAACTTAGTCCTAACGTTTGCGAGACAGTGAACGCCGGCACTAAGTAGAGACCACGATGCGAGTCAGGCCCAATGTAGCCCAGGCGTTCAAAAAATATGAACGCCGCAACTATTATTTAGTGGTGGCGTCTGAAGAGTTGTAGACGCCAGCACTATTACATCCAAAAATTCACAACTTAACAGGCGCCGCCCATGCCCTTCCCTCTCTCTCTCTCTCAATCCAACTCCCGCGCACCGCTCCACCCCTACTTAGTGTCGGCATTCACTGTCTCATGAACACCAGGACTAAGTTATAGTGGTGGCGTTCGTATTTTTTAGAACGCAACGACTATTTTGCCTTGCGGTAGTGGCGCCTGTTTTGTTTTAGACGCCACTAGATACATGGCTGCAATAAGCCTTTCCTACTAGTGGCAGCTGCAAACTATCCCACTGTAGCATCTCAATTGTCTAACAATTACAATGCTACTTGCCTATTCTATAATGATACCTCTTACATGTTATTTATTGCATCATCATCATATCATGCTTATGTCACCATGCCACCTTGCATTTGAGCATCATATAAAAAAACCTCTATTTGGTTCTTAACCCATATGCATTATATATTGTATCACTTGTATTTGCCTCTTGATATATTTTATTTTCTTCTTGATAAATTGCTACATGCCTAAGTTGAGTTGTGGGCATATCTCTTCTTGATTCCACCACCTAATAACTCCACCATCCAAATTATATATGAGCATTCATTTTGGCTTTTGTCTAGCTCATAAGTAGTAAGATGGATCCACTTCTAACCCTACATGCTCTCATATATGGTTCTTATTGTTTTCACAATATGAATTATGTGAAGCCATATTGCCACCTTTGCATGCTATGTGAGTAGAATCAGGCCCGTATGGCACGCACGTTCAGAATGTTTGACGGAACAGGGCCTCTAAAATTAAAGGGCCTCCATTTTTCATGCTTAAATGTTACTTAGTATTGCTAATGACAGACTTAATTGGGTCCAATAAATACTTGCCCTATTTCCACCACTTAGGAAATTGCCACAATTAACTCCACTGCCAGCAAGTGACGCACACCTCCCCCTTCTCTCCTCGACTCCTCCCCATCTTTCTCTTCTCATTCTCTTTGTCATCAAGAACGAGCCAGGCCCCTGAGACGAGGCGACAAACGTTGTTCTTCAAGCTTCAATCGAAGTAGCGGATTTAATTTTGTTGCTATTTTCGAGTAATAGATTCTTTGATGCAATGAATAGAACCAAGGTCCGTTGCAATCTCAACCCAAAGCCAGATCCTTTGGTGTTTTCTTCTCATTTCCTCATCTCTCTGCTCCAGTGCTCTGCTTCTTATTTCGATCCCCTTGTTGTTTGTTGTTGCCCCTGCGATTTGGGTGCATCAATTCGAGTTGGAGGCTCGGATGGAGTGCTTGGTTGCTGAAAATTAGTCAAAGGTTGATTAAAGAGGAGGATGACTGGAGGCGCAACTGGACAAGAAAAACCACATTGACACACACTGTCAAAATTAGTCAAAGGTTGTTTTATCCTATTTTGTTTCCATGTTCTATTTTTCATACATGATATTTGCCTCCTAGTTCCATATTTTGTAATGTCTTCGAGAATTTGGAAACACCCTTCGGGATATGAAAAAACGTAAGCAAAACAGAGTATTAAAGAATTTACTCGATCTCAAAGGGGTGCTCTTAGATAATTTTTTAGCAAAACAATCAAATGTTCCTTCTGAAAATCAGAGTGCATATGTTAGTACTGATGAGATCCATGGACAGTAGTGGAGTAGTTTTTCACTCTGAGTTGTAATTGTTCTAAAAAATTGTTCTATCGACCTGATAATAATATAATATAAAACCTTGTTTTTTCTAATTGACAATGCTTATGTTGAGGGCCTGAATTTTTTGTTTCGCATGTTGGAAATATAAGCAATAATCCATATGATTTAATCCGAATAATAAATTCATAAAACATGATCATACAAACGGTACTAAAACCAATTATGCAGATCAACAAAGTAGATGAACAGATTACATCTATAGGAGATAAACCTATCACATCTACACCAAACGCTAGAACAAAGAACTCTAGCATAATCCGAAATAGAGAAATCGAGATCACATACGATGTAGGCTGAATAGCAGCCGCAACGGTTGCAGCAGTGTCGCCCATATTAAGGTTGTCGAAGAGGTCGCTGACGTCTGGGAAGAAGTCGTTGTTCGGGAACTCGTCGCCGGACGACGTCGTGGTTGCCAGTAGTCGCGCTTGAGCGCTCCCAAAAACCTGATCGCCTCACAAATGCGAGTTCACGAGGCGGGGTTCCGGAGGCCTACTGTCCCGATCTGCGGTACACGCCGCAAGCCGGGATGAGGAAGACGAAAGCGGCGACGCAAGGTTCTGGAGGTAGGCGCGTGTGTGAATTGATTCGGTGCCGATTAGGTTTAGCCCGGACGCTTATATAGTGCAGGTTAGGAGGATCGTGGGCTCAGCCCACGTCCGAGTCGGTAACAACCACGTCCATAAAAACTGAAAACGGCTGTAATTAACGCGTCCGTTAATGACTCATAATCAGTTTTCCCAACCAGCAAAATAAAGCTCGGCTCGGCGAGATTCCCGCAACCCGCGGCGCGCACGTCGTGACGAGGCGAGGCGGGGCGGGCGGAGTCGGAGGAGGAGTGCGCGAGGGCTACTCTTCTTGTCACACCTTAGTGAGTGGTGCAACACTCTACTATATAAGGTGGTCCATCCCCCCTTCAACTAGCAATGTGGGACTAAACTTTAGCACCACTAGCACAGCCATATGCTGCCATATACAAGTGGGCCAAAGAGAATTTCAGAATTTGTCTAATAGGCCAACAGCCCAAAACTCACTAAATTTCAACAATCCCCCATAAAGTCTCATTGGCACATCACAACACTTTTCTTTCAGTACATTGTTTTATATACCGGTGTGTAGTGGAGACTGTTAAGTTGAACTTCCACGTTAAACTTTATGTTACGCTGGCTAGCAACTTGAATAGTGGACTATGCCTTGAACTACAAGTTTTCTGCGCGCTAGTTTCACATAAAATCTAGACCGATACAGGGTTACCGTCGTCTTCCCCGCGGTTTGGAGCTTATGCGTCATACTCCAGGGCCTTTCATAAGTTTATTAGAGAGCACCCAACTCTCATGGACTGCGACGTTTAACAGTCAGACTCATATAGGTGTGTTCCTCAAGAGATGTTCTGTAGGACAACATCTCCGCTTATAAAAGCCACTTGAAACACATTAATATAAATATCAACGTGTCATGCAGATTAAGAGAGTATTGCATCTTTATGGACATGTAAATATAATATGGGAATACTCTCCTCTCAGCTGACCAACAGCTTGTCTCCCAGTCCTAATTCACGGGATCTCCGATCACATAGAGTGGGTTGCCACTGGGATCAACTCATAGTGTGGGTCTCAAACTCATCTCCCTCGATGCATTATCTATCACATTACGTGATAAACCCTTTGTGAAGGGATCTGCCAGGTTCTTAGATGTTTGGATATAATCCAATGCAATAACTCCGGAGTTTCTCAGTTTCCTGACAAATTTCAATCTCCTCTTCACATGCCTTGATGACTCCATATTATCCTTAGAACTGTTTACTTTGACGATCACAGTTTGATTATCACAGTTCATCGGGATGGCGGGTATTGGTTTTCAACCACATGTAAGTCCATCAAGAGCTCATGAAGCCACTCTGCTTCAACAGTGGCTGTGTCTAACGCTATGAGTTCTGCTTCCATAGTTGACCTCGTTAAGATGGTCTGCTTGCAAGACTTCCAGGAAATAACACCACCACCAAGTGTAAACAAATAACCACTTGTGGCCTTAATCTCATCAGCATCAGATATCCAGTTTGAATCACTATAACCCTCAAGTACCCGTGCCAGTATAGTGAATACCATAACTCGCAGTGCCTTTCAAATAGCACAAAGCTCTTTCAAGAGCATGCCAATGATCATCTCCAGGATTTGACACAAATCGACTCAGTTTGCTTACAGCAAAGGAGATGTCAGGTCTAGTAGCGCTGGCTAGATACATGAGCGAGCCAATAATTTGAGAATATCTCAATTGATCTTTAGCATTCCTTCGATTCTTTCGAAGTAGCACACTCGGATCATAAGGCGTTGGAGAAGAATTGCAGTCGCTATACCCGAAGTGACTCAATATCTTTTCCACATAGTGAGACTGAAGCAGTGTAATCCCACCATTGTCATCCTTTAGTAGCTTGATGTTTAAGATTACATCAGCCACTCCCAAGTCCTTCATCTCAAAGCAGCGAGATAGGAACTCTTTGACCTCCTCGATAACAGCGAGGTTGGTCCCGAATATCAATATGTCATCAACGTAGAGACACATAATAACTCCATCGCCCCCACCATGGCGATAGTACACACATTTGTCAGCTTCGTTTACAACAAAGCCTTCAGCAGTTAAAGTTCTTTCAAACTTCTTGTGCCACTAATTAGGAGCTTGCTTGAGACCATATAAAGACTTCACTAACTTACACACCTTTCCTTCATGACCATCTACTACAAATCCATCAGGCTGCTCCATATAAATTTCCTCATCTAGATCTCCATTTAGAAAAGCTGTCTTAACGTCCATTTGATGAACGAGAAGACCATGTGAGGCAGCCAAGGAAAGTAGTACTCGAATAGTGGTCAATCTAGCTATAGGTGAGTAGGTATCGAAAAAGTCTTCACCTTCCTTTTGGGTATAACCCTTAGCCACAAGACGTGCCTTGTACTTTTCAATAGTACCATCAGGTCTAAGCTTTTTCTTGAACACCCATTTACATGCTACAGGTTTACACCCATAAGAACGATCAGTGGTTTCCCAAGTACCATTAGCTAAGATGGAGTCCATCTCGCTGGATGCTTCCTTCCAAAGAGTCGACATCTTGAGATGCATAGGCTTCTGAAATAGAAGTGGGAGTATCATCCACAAGGTACACAATGAAATCATCACCAAATGACTTTGCAGTCCTTTGTCTCTTGCTCCTTTTGGGAGCTTCATTGTCATCCTCCACAGGATCATCGGAGTGTTCTATCGACATAGTGGGTTCAGGAATTATAGAAAATTCCTGACTAGATGAACTAGTCATCTCCTGATTTGATGAGCTAGACATGCCTTTCATAGGAAAGTTGTCCTCAAAGAAAGTCGCATCATTCAACTCCATAATTGTACCAACATGCATGTCGGATACCTCAGATTTTACTATCAAAAATCTATAGCCGATGCTATGAAAAGCATATCCAAGAGAAACACAATCAACGGTCTTTGGTCCAAGCTTTCGCTTCTTGGGCATTGGAATATTGACTTTCGCCAAACAACCCCAAGTTCATAAGTAAGAGAGTTTAAGCCTTTTCTTTTCCCATTCCTCAAATGGAGTCATGGTTTTATCCTTTACAGGAACACGGTTTAGGACATGACACACAGTCATTAGCGCCTCCCCCCACCATTCCTTGGAAATACCCGATGTATCTAATATGGCGTTAACCAAATCAGTTAGAGTGCGGTTCTTCCTTTCGGCCACCCCATTTGACTGAGGTGAGTAGGGAGGCGTCCTCTCATGTATAATACCGTGTTCCATACAGAATAAATCAAATTCGTTTGAAAATACCCTCCACCACGATCCGACCTTAGCCGCTTGATTTTAAGATCAAGTTGGTTTTCCGCCTCAGCTTTATAGATTTTGAAGTAGTTCAAAGCTTCATCTTTAGATTTCAAAAGATAAACATAGCAGTATCTAGTGGAGTCATCAATCAAAGTCATAAAGTATCTTTTTCCACCTTTTGTCAACACACCATTCATCTCACAAAGATCTGAATGTATAAGTTCTAGCGGTGCTAAGTTTCTCGGTTCCGCAGCTATATGAGACTTGCGGAGTCATCAATCAAAGTCATAAAGTATCTTTTTCCACCTTTTGTCAACACACCATTCATCTCACAAAGATCTGAATGTATAAGTTCTAGCGGTGCTAAGTTTCTCGGTTCCGCAGCCATATGAGACTTGCGGGGTTGCTTTGCTTGCACACAAACTTGGCACTTAGAACCTTTGACAGTGGTAAATTTCGGAATAAAAATCATATTGGCTAGCCGCGTCATGCAACCAAAGTTAATATGACAGAGTCGTGAATGCCAAACATTGGACACATTATCATTGCACACATGATTAATAACTTTAGTACATGAGTCTGACAAAGACAAGCGGAACAGACCTCCGCACTCATAACCCTTTCCAAAAAATTGTAAATATCTAGAAATTACAACTTTATTGGACTCAAAAACCAATTTAAAGCCATCTCGACATAAAAGCGATCCGCTGACGAGATTCTTATTGATGGAGGGAACGTGCTGCACATTTTTCAGCTGTACGGTCTTCCCCAAAGTAAACTTCAGATCTACCGTATCAACACCATGAACAGAAGCACGTGAGCCGTTTCCCATCAACACGGAAGAGGTCCTTGAGACCTGATAAGAGGAAAACATGGAAATATCAGAACATACATGTGTATTAGCACCCGTGTCTATCCACCAATCAGGAGAATGACATACTGAAAGGATAGTAGGTAAAATACTGTACCCAACATCCTTCATCTCAGTATCGCTAATAACAACATTAGCGGCATTGCCGCTGTTCCCATGTTGACGCTTGTCAAAGCGATTAGGGCAGCTAGGAGCCTAATGATCAGGATCACCACTGACGTGGCAAGAGCCTTTCCTCTTATCATTTTTCTTCTTGAAGTTGGTTGAGTGCGTGACCTTGTTCTTGCCATCGAACTTTCCCTTTCCTTCAGTTTTGTTCTTATTCTTAAACTTGTTGGATTGGAAGTTTTTCCTCTACACTAAATTGGCAGTAGAACCTCCCTCAAGTCCTCGAGCAGTTTTGTCTTTTGCTCTCGCCTTCTCTTCCACATGAAGAGACCCAATGAGATCCATAACGGAAAACTCTTGTCTCTTATGTTTTAGAGAAGTATCAAAGTTCCTCCACGAAGGAGGAAACTTGGCAATAATGCCACCAGCCACAAATTTGTCCGGTAAGGAACACTTGAACTGTTCAAGTTCTTTGGCAAGTGATTGTATCTCATGAGCTGCTCAATGACGGAGCGCTCATCAACCATCCTGTAGTCATAGAATTGCTCCATGACATATAGCTCAGTGCCAGCGTCCGAGACCCCAAACTTGGCCTCGAGCGCTTACCACGCGTCCTTGCCATTATCAAATGACATATAAGGGTCAACAATGTTGTCCCCAAGAACACTGAACAAAGCCGCCATAAACATGGTATCGGCTTTCTTAAAGTTCGCTCGCTTTCAGAAAGATCTCCTTCAGGCTTGCCAAGAGTGGCGCTATAGCAGTTTAGGTTTTCAAACCAGAGGACTCCTCTCTTGCGCCATCTCTTATAGTGCATGCCATCAAAAGGAGGCGGCCTAGTAGCCGCGGCTACACCAGTGGAATTCAGTTGCCTATAATCAGGTTTTTAGATTGTTGGAAATATAAGCAATAATCCATATGATTTAATCTGAATAATAAATTGATAAAGCATGATCATACAAACGGTACTAAAATTCAATTATGCAGATCAACAAAGTAGATGAACATATTACATCTATAGGAGATAAATCTATCACATCTACACCAAACGCTAGAACAAAGAACTCTAGCATAATTCGAAATAGAGAAATCGAGATCACATACGATGTAGGCTGAATAGCGAGCATGCAGCAATGTCGCCCATGTTGTGGTTGTCGAAGAGGTCGCCGACGTCCGGAAGAATTCGTTGTTCGAAACTCGCCGGACGACGTCGTGGTTACCAAGAGTCGCGCTTGAGCGCCCCAAAACCTGATCGCCTTTACCCGCATGTGTTCACGAGGCGGGTTCAAGGCCTCATCCGATCTGCGGTGCACGCCGCAAGCCAGGATGAGAAAGACGAAAGCGGCGGCGCAAGGTTCTGGAGGTAGGCGTGTGTGTGGATTGATTCAGTGCCGATTAGGTTTAGCCCGGACGCTTATATAGTGCAGGTTAGGAGGATCGTGGGCTCAGCCCACGTCCGAGTCGGTAATAGCCACGTCCATAAAAACTGGAAATGACTGTAATTAACGCGTCCGTTAATGACTCATAATCAGTTTTCCCAAATACGGCCCTGAGTAGAATACGAGACATGTCCGTCAAAGTGCAGAACACGTTAAATGGGATATTGATTTAAGTGGGAGTATATGCTATTAAATTGTTTAATTTGTTTTACTCTTTCATGGTTACATGGCTTAGTATTTTGCATGTTTTCTGTTGTAGATCAATGGCACCAAACACTACATCACCTTTCTCTTTGCGTTCGATTCTTGACAAAGATAAACTAAATGGAACAAACTATTCGGACTGGGTCCGTAACCTGAGAATTGTTCTTAGGTCTGATAAAAAGGAAACGGTTCTGGATACCCCAATCCCCGATGAACCTGCTGATAATGCATCTGCTGCCCTAAAGAACGCCTACAAGAGAGCATGTGATGATTCTCTTGAGGTTAGCTGTCTTATGCTTGCATGCATGGAACCTGAACTCCAAAAGAAGTTTGAGGATCAGGAAGCATACGATATGATCGTAGCGCTGAAGGAAATATGTCCTAGAGGCAATCGTAGAGATGATTATATTTCATATGTATCCATGAGTTATTGTAATGTTACTTGAATATCCATATCAGGCAACTTGTATTGATTGACAATTATGTGAATTGTTTGTGAAACTCATTACTTGTATGGTTATTTAAGAATTGTCCCTAGTCGGAGTTCATGTGAGGACACACGTGAATATTAGACTAGCACATAGATTGGTTGATGACTATGTTTCGCAAGTCATAGACATGGAGATGTCAAACCAATGATGTGGACACATGTTATGAACATGGGGTTGGACTGACCCAACTTGAGACTGGCAATTAGTTGCAGCTCTCTCTCTACACATTGTGTACGTTTTATCCTTAGACCTGAGATTGTCGCATGTACTTGAGATGTGGATCGACCTACTTTGGGGCTATCAAACGCTGCACCGTAACAGGGTAGTTATAAAGGTAGCTTTCGGATTTGTCCTGAAGCATGCTGCAAGGCATGGTCAATCAAGATGGGATTTGCCCTTCTCTACTTGAGAGAGATATCTCTGGGCCCCTCGAGTGACCGGATCCAAAAATGCATGGCCGTGCTACATATGGTTAAGAGTTAACCTAGTAAAGGGATTCCGAATCATGGTATCGAGAAAGGGAGGTCAGCTTGGAGCTAGACCAAATATCGTGAGGCAAAGGGAAAGACATGTACTAAACCTTGTGATGGTTCGTCTGATATGATCTTTCTATGCGTTTAGGAGTTGGCACATCTTGCTAGAGGCCGCTACCAACTATTGACAGAATAAGTGTATCCGTGTCATGTCTATACGTATATGAACCTATAGGGACACACACTTAAGGGGTTGGAAGCCTAATGAGGATTGGATCCGAATTAGACCAGGCTTAGGCTACTAATGGGCTGCTAATATAGAAGCCCACTAGGGACACCTATATAAGAGAGGGTGGGACGAGATGACCAGGGTTAGACCTTAGACCATTTCACCCAGCCGCCACTCCTCACGCCTGTGTCGCGCGCGCGGACCTAGCAGTCCGGTGTTTGACGCTTTCACCCTGTACGTGTGGATACCTCGGAGGCACTGCATCTGTAGCGCTTAGACGAGCCGCGCGAGGGAAGCTTCTCGTGGGACGAGGACAAGGAGGATACGTGGAACGTCTGTACTGCCTCGACGCGCTTCATCGATTCCGCAACTGCGCGTCTAGTGGTAATCCCGTGATTTATGACAACAGTAATCCTGGTATACGCGATAGATTTTTTTTGATTTGCGCTAGTGTAGCCTACCCGTACCGGGCCTCTTCCAGATACGACCCTCGGTAGAATATATCTTATATGGTTTGTTTGTATATGTGGACATGTGTGAATGAGACCATATAATCATCTAGTGGCACACACTAGCATTGCCATTATACTCATTCATGCTTATTTCATTCACTCCGTATGGGAAGCAAGCTTGTCTGTTTTGTTTTGGCCTTTATTCAATTTGGATGCATGTAAACATTATATGCTCATAAGTTGTTCTAGTTGTTCTCACAACTTGAGATGTGGCCTTAATACTTGTGCATGGTCCATTTCCTGATCTTCGTCGCCGTCTACCCCCTCTCTCTCGGCCTCTAACGGAGGAGCAGGTGGACAACTCCCCCCGTCATCCTCGTCATCTTCCGTCTGAGCACGTGCTCCGCGCCACCTCGCCCACCCTTATCTTCCTCACTTCGGAACGCTAGCCGCTACGCCGTCTCCTCTTTTCCTTCTTCTCCCTTTCCGATCGTCTCCACCACATCGCCATCCATGGCCGACGCCGCGCGCAGGTGTCCGGCCTCGTTCTCGTAGCTACCGAAGCCGTGGAGTCACGGAGGAGCACCCGCGCCCTTGTATGCATCTAGCCAGGCCACCAGGGGAACCTGTCCCCGCTTGGAGTTGCCTCCTCGTCCGTGGTCACATGCCACCGCCGCTGTCACCGTTGTCCCCCTTGCCTCCGCCCGCCGTCTCCTCTGATTCCAGTGGGAATCGACCTTGGTAAGAGCCCCCTACCCGTCCCCGCTCTCCCTATGCCTTCCCCCGCTGCCTAGCTGTAGTCGCTGTTGTCGTTTTCTTCTATGCGCGCGCTTGCCGCTGTTCGCTGACAGCAGTTGTGCAGCCCTGTTCCCCTAGCTTTTTCGACAACCTCCCCTCACCACCGACGAAACCAAGCAACCAGCCGTCAAAGAGGGCATAACCAGCTCTCTGAAACATCCAACCGCGCTTCGATCCGAGCTCCGTATCCCTCCAAATCATCTGTTGAAGATAGCTGTTTTTCACAGCGACGCTGTCAATCTTCAGTTCGAGCCTCTGCAGCTCCAGCCGTGTTTTCCTCTCTGTTTCCGGCCGGGTACCACTCCATCCGAGGATCCTCTGTCTAATCACCGACGAGGGTAACTATTACAGAAGCAACCAGATTTTCTCCGGCGAAGTCCTTGATCAAATCTGGGCAGTATCGCAATCCCAATCGATCTCTGAAAACCGGCATTTCCCCTTGTTTCTGAATCTCGTCAGAGTTCAGTTCGTGACCTTCTTGCATGGAGCTCCTTTGATGTTTTATTCAGCACGTCTGAGCCCTCCCTACAGAAGCTTTTGCAAAAAGCCCCCTGGGTTTCTCTATCACCCATTCCGCAGACCTCCCCGGCCACGTGTCACCTCTATGCGGTCTGCACTTGCAGTGGGCCTGCAGGCCGCATGTCCCCACTTGTCACTGGCCTAGGGTAAACCAATCATGAGCGAGAAAAATTCCAGCGATAATCTAAAATCAAATAAAAATTAGAATATGAATTTGGTGTAAATAATTCATAACTTTTGAAATACTTCGAATTTGAATAAAAACTTAAAATGAAATATGCTTTATTTTCCAAGGTGAATTCAAACATTTCCAAAACTCATTCAAACTAGTCAAACCTTTGACTTTGATCCTATTTGACTAACTTTGAATTTAATATTGCTTTAAATTCATAAATTCAAATAATATATATTTTTGAATCAGAAAAATGTGAGGAGTCTGATTACGCTAATTATAATATTATTTGGACAATTTAAAATTTCGAAATAATTTAAATGTTAATAAATGCTTTTTTTAATATTGGATAACTTTCAATCCGTAACTCCAAATTCGATAAATGATATGTCTAAATCGATTAGCTCGACGAGCCCGTTCTAACTATGCATTACATGATATGAATTGAAGCATGCATAATATAAATATTAATGGGGAAACAATGTTTATGGGAACAAAACATGACTAAAAACTTAATAAAATGCTTTATTCTTGTACCCCACACTTCACCTTGCCATGCTATGTTATGCCATGTAAATTGTGCATCATTCCATCATGACATATTTATTTGCTTGTTGCATAAGATTTATATGTTTGTACAATGTATTTTTTTCGGCCCCTTGTGTGTTTGGTTTTTATCCTGATAGATGCTGAGCAAGAAGAATATCAGGAGCCTCGGGAGTATTACCTAGATCCATCTTATTCTGCAACTGAACTTCCAGGAATTTCCCCATGTCATCATATGTCGCGGTCCGAATAAAATTGAATTTCAAGTATTGCATAGCCTTTACTTTTAAATCCCACCGAAGCTTGTTCCTCAATCCTAAGAGCCACTACTACAGGAGTTGCTTGAGCCATGCGAGTCGTAGAAATGCATGTGTAGGGTTTGTGAGTGTCTTTGAGAATGAGGTACCTAAACAACTAAAATGAGTAGTAATGGGATAACTAATGAAAGAGACATGTGTGGGCATTATCTGCTATTTGGTTCTTTAAGCTCACTTGTATCCTGTAGGACCCCGAGTACTTGATTCTTGTTCTTTGACTATCGCACTATTCGCATATGGGACCATGAATCCCCTTAGTCCTAGCTTGAGTCATATTTAATTTCTTGGGGCCACGAGTAGTTTGGGGTATTATTACTATCCTGTACTTATGGCATGCTTTACTGGTTATTTACTATTATTGCTCGAGGAGCGTTTACTACTGTACTGTTTAGGAATGTTTTCATGGTATCGACAAGCCCAGTCATACTTTCGGATTCTCATTCGTTTACAACCATTGACACAAACCCCTCGGTCCATCATGGAGCCGGCCAACTTCGTAGCGGGTAGCTTAGTGGGGTGGCCCCCCGGACTCAACTATGAATCTTGCAAATGCTTTGTCGTGATGCCTCATTTGGTTTTCATTTGATTTTTCTGAGGTTGATCGTGCGTGTGTTGCTATTTGTGCACCCCTGCAGGGTAAATCTTTCTAAAAGCCGTGTCCACGGTTATGGACGACTTGGAGCACAATTTCTCGATCATAGACAAGCATAACTAAAGTATCACTTTTAAATTGACTAAAACTTGACTAGTAATAGTGAAATTTTCATAGAATGATTAATAAAACTGTCAACGAATGGGATGTTCTTCCGCCTTCTCGTTCGGGATCGGGGATGTGAGTGAGTGATGTTTATTTATGTTGATATATACCTGTTGGGTACTTAACTGTTGTTCAATTAACGAGCGTTTGTCTATTATTGGTTAGGCGGATGTTGTAGCATGTCTCTATAGAACTGCTAGGCTTTATTTTCGCTGCAATTACGTTACCCTCAGGTTGTTCCCTTTAGATGCATAAAGACTTGCTGAGCCCCCTAGGGTCTTACACGATAAATATTTGATTCAGATGGACAAGTATACTCTAAGGATGGTTACTGGTTCGAAGAGACCGATGATGGTGGCAGCGACCGTCTGGTGTATAGATTCAGGGATGGAGATCCATGAGATCTATGGGCGAGATGTGCTTATTTTCAGGGCATCTTATGCCAATTTGCTTCTTATCCGTACTCGAATCTTGTCTTCCGCTTCCGCTTGATACTCTGATGAGTGATGTATGAGGATATATTCTAAACTATTAGAACTATCTAGTAATTTGGATCTTGCCATATGGCCGTTGAATATTTCTATTTTTAGATGGTTTGGCTCTGATGTACTCTTGTATGTCATTGGCATACATACTCATTTGTGTATGCTTGACTCGCAGTCCAGCCGGCTATGTCTCTCGCACTTGAAGCTATAACCACGAGAAGTGGGTAGGGTGGTTGGCCGGTACCGTGCCCTGGTCTGCTTAGACAGGCCTGCACGTGTGATGCGGATTGGATCACTATAGACCTTCGTTGGGATACCCCAAGAGGAAGGTGTGATGAGCACAACAGTAAGTCTTCCCTCAGTTATGAAACCAATGTTATCGAACCAGTAGGAACAAGGAAACTACTCCAAGGTGTTGCTAACAACTTGGAACCTTCACAACACAAACTCAAGACTTTGTCCCAACATACAGTGAGGTTGTCAATCTCACCGGTTTGCTGAAAACAAAGGATTAAACGTATGGTGTGGAAGGTAATGATTGCTTGCATAAAGTAAACAGTAACAGTGGATTATGTATCAATGGTAAAGGTTGGACCGGGGTCCATAGTTCACTAGAGGTGTTCTCCTTAAGATAAATAACATAACATGCTGGGTAAACAAATTACATCGAGGCAATTGACAGGACTGAGCAAGACATAACAATGCAATACTAGACATTCATGACCCTATGATATTTGATTGGGCATTACAACAATGTACATAGACCTCCATCCAACTGCATCTATGACTAGTAATCCACCTTCAGGTTATCATCTGAACCCCCTCCAGTATTAAGTTGCAAGCAACAGATAACTGCTTTAAGCAATGTGTGTAAAGTAAACAATACAATTGTTCCATGAACAAAAGATTGTTGTTTTCTCCCTAGTAGGAACATCACATCTACAACCTTAGAGATTTATGTCACTTTCCCGGATTCAATGGAGGCATGAACCCACTATCGAGCATAAATACTCCCTCTTGGAGTCACTAGCATCTACTTGGCCAAGATAGCTACTAGAAACGGAGAGCATGCAAGATCTCAAACAACACAGACATGATAGAATAAATAATCAATCTGACATAGTATCTCAATATCCATCGGATCCCCGCAAACACAACATGCATGATTACAAATAAATGATCTTGATCATGAACGGAGCTCAAAAGATCTAAACATGATAGCACAAAGGAGAAACAACCATCTAGCTACTGTATGGACCCATAGTCCAAGGCTGAACTACTCACGTATCATACTGGGGGCTGGCATGGTGCGAAAGAAGGCCTACAGGATGATCTCTCCCCTCCGGCAGGGTGCCGGGAAGAGCTTCAAATCCCCCTGATCTAGGGACAATGGTGGTGGCGGCTACAGACTGTTTCATGGAGATCTGATCAGGTACTTAGGGTTTTGGAATCGGGGGGTTTATATAGGCAAAGAGGCAAGGCAGGAGGGCGGCCAGGTGGCCCACACCCTGCCTAGGCGCGGCCCAGGGTGGGTCCACGTGTGGGGGGTGGGGAGGGGGTGTCCACCCTGTGGCTCCCCTCCGGTCGCCCTTCGGTCTCTGTGTTCTCCTATGTGAAATATTGACTTTGGCTTTTGCCCGTCCAATTCCGACAATATTTCCTTACTAGCTTTTCTGAAACCAAAAACAACAGAAAACATGCAACTAGCACTGTGACATCTTGTTAATAGGTTAGTCCCAGCATATGTATAAAAATACCTCAAAGTGTAGACAAAGCATAGCAAAATTGATACTAAACAAGCATGGAACATCAAAAATTATAGATACGTTTACGACGTATCAACATGGCTGGCCTTTGGGCCTCCATGGTAGCACCACCTTATGCACTTCTGGGTTATATCGGCTTGTGATTTAGAGCGTAGGGTCTAGGGGACTACATTTGGTATCAGAGCCATTTCGCCCTTCAGGGTCTCAACCAAGATGGTCGTTGTCAGTCTAGCAAATATTTTTGGTAGTTATATATATTAGGGAAAATTTAAAAATGAGAGTAGGACTACTTCCATTTTTCTTCTTACCATCCCACCCACCTGATATGTCATAAACGTATCTATAATTTTTGATGTTCCATGCTTGTTTAGTATCAACTTTCCTATGCTTTGTCTACACTTTGAGGTATTTTTATACATTTTCTATAACTAAACTATTAACAAGATGCCACAGTGCCAGTTGCCTATTTTTTGCTGTTTTTGGTTTCAGAAAAGCTAGTAAGGAAATATTCTCGGAATTGGACGGGAGAAAAGCTAAAGTCAATATTTTACCGGAGAGAACACAGAGACCAAAGGGCAGCCGAAGGGGGGCCACAGGGTGGCCACACCCTAGGGCTGCTCGGGTCCACCCAAAGGCGTGCCGCCCTATGATGTGGGCCCCATGGCCGACCTCCTTCCTTGCCTCTTCGCCTATAAAGTCCCCCCCGATGCAGAAACCTAAACACCCGATCAGATCTCCACGAAACAGTCCGTAGCCGCTGCCACCATCGTCCCTAGATCAGGGGGATCTGAAGCTCTTCCCGACACCCTGCCGGAGGGGAGAGATCATCCCGTAGGCCTTCTTCATCACTATGCCAGCCTCCTGTATGATGCGTGAGTAGTTCACCCTTGGACTATGGGTCCATACAGTATCTAGATGGTTGTTTCTCCTACTTTGTGCTATCTTGTTTAGATCTTGTGAGCTCCGTTCATGATCAATCATCTATTTGTAATCATACATGTTGTGTTTGCGGGGATCCGATGGATATTGAGATACTATGTCAGATTGATTATTGATTCTATCATGTCTGTGTTGTTTGAGATCTTGCATGCTCTCCGTTTCTAGTAGCTATCTTGGCCAAAGTAGATGCTAGTGACTCCAAGAGGGAGTATTTATGCTCGATAGTGGGTTCATGCCTCTATTGAATCTGGGGAAGTGACAGAAATATCTAAGGTTATAGATGTGCTATTGCTACTAGGGAGAAAACAATAATCTTTTGTTAATGGAACAATTGTATTGTTTACTTTACACACATTGCTTAATGTAATTATGCGTTTCTTGCAACTTAATACTGGAGGGGTTCGGACGATAACCTAAAGGTGGATTATTAGTCATAGATGCAGTTAGATGGCGGTCTATGTATATTGTTGTAATGCCCAATCAAATCTCATAGGAATCAGGAATGTCTAGTATTTTCATTGTTATGCCTTGCTCAGTTCCTGTCAATTGCCCCGCTGTAATTTGTTCACCCAGCATGTTATGTTATTTATCTTAAGGAGAACACCTCTAGTGAACTGTGGATCCCGGTCCAATCTTTACCATTGTTACATCATCTACTGTTACCGTTTACTTTATGCAAGCAACCATTACCTTCCACACTATACGTTTAATCCTTTCTTTTTAGCAAACCAGTGAGATTGACAACCTCACTGTAAGTTGGGGCAAAGTCTTGAGTTTGTGTTGTGCAGGATTCCAAGTTGCTAGCAACACCTTGGAGTTGTTTCCTTGATCCTACTAGTTCGATAACCTTGGTTTCATAACTGATGGAAAATTTGCCGCTGTGCTCATCATACCTTCCTCTTGGTGTCTCCCAACGAAGCTCTACAACTGAGCCGTGTTAAGACATTTTCTGGCGCCATTGCCGGGGAGTTAAAGACAGCTTCACAAGGGGAGTCCTTCACAACCATTCTCTTTACTTTTTTTTGTTTTGCTTAGTTCCTTTTGCTTTATTTTGCTTGATTGTTTTAAAAAAATTCCAAAAAAATAGTTTCGTTTGGTTTTCTTTTTCTTATAAAAAACAAAAAAAATAGTTCCTACTCTAGTTGTTGCTGATGTTGGCTTGCTCCACTTTTGCAAAAATGTACTCTACCGAGAACACCAAGTTGTGTGACTTCACTAGCATAAACAACAACGATTTCCTAAGTACACCTATTGCTCCACCTGCTCCTGATGCTACCTTTTATGAAATTAATCCTGCTTTGTTGAATTTTGTTATGAAAAAACAATTTTCTGGTGCTAGTTCTGATGATGTTGCTGCCCACCTTAATAACTTTGTTGAACTTTGTGAGATGCAAAAATATAAGGATGTAGATGTAGATATTAAGCTCAAATTGTTTCCTTTCTCTTTGAGAGGAAAATCTAAAGAATGGTTGCTATCCTTGCCTAGAAATAGTACTGATTCTTGGATTAAATGCAAAGATGCTTTGATTGGAAAATACTATCCTCCTGCTAAGATTATATCTATGAGAAGTGAAATAATGAAATTTAAACAACTTGATAATGAACATGTTGCTCAAGCTTGGGAAAGAATGAAATCTTTGGTAAAGAATTGTCCCACTCATGGACTGGCTGCTTGGATGATTATCCAAACTTTTTATGCAGGACTAAATTTCTCTTCAAGAAATCTATTGGATTGTACTGCTGGAGGTACCTTTATGACCATTACTTTGGGTGCTGCAACAAAGATCCTTGATAATATGGTTGTTAATTATTCTGAATGGCACACTAAGAGAGCTCCACATGGTAAGAAGGTAAATTATGTTGAAGAAACCTCCTCCTTGAGTGATAAAATTGATATTATCATGTCTATGCTTGTTAATGGAAAAGCTCATATTGATCATAATAATGTTCCCTTAGCCTATTTGGTTGCTCAGGTGGACCAAGTTGATGTGAACTTCATTAGAAATAACAATTTCAACAACAATGCCTATAGGAATAATTTTGGTAGTAATAATTATAGGCCTTATCCTCCCAATAATAGTAATACTTATGGAAATTCCTACAAAAATAATAGAAGTGTTCCCTCTGAACTTGAAGTCATGCTTAAAGACTTTATTAGTAAACAAACTACTTTCAACAATACTGTGGAGGAAAAGCTGTTGAATGTTGAGAAAAATATTTCATCTTTGTCTGAAGCACAATCCTCTTTAGTTAATAAGATGACTGCTAAACCTGAAACCTTGGAAAGTACCTTTGCTGCTACTCATGCCATACAAGTTACTATTGATGAAAGTGTTAGGCTGTTAGCTAAATTGCATGCTAAGTGGGAAAGAGAAGATGAAATTGCTAGAAACAATAGTATTTGTACTATTAATACCACCAATGTTGAAGCTAGAAAACCACAAGAAGTACCCATTCCTCCTACAACAATGCCTAAACCTAACGAGTCTACTACCTGTGACACTAATTTTGATTTTGATCTTGATGGTTACAGTATCTCTGTAGTGATTATGTTCCTACAAAAGCTTGCTAGAAGTCCTAATGCTAGTGCTATGAATATGGCTTTTACAAAACATATTACAGATGCTCTCATTAAAATTAAGGAAGAAATATTGAAACACAAAGCTTCTATTCCTAGGAAAGTAGAAGATAGTTGGGAACCCATCATTAATATGCAAGTGAATGACTTTGATCTTAAAGCTTCATGTGACCTTGGTTCTAGTGTCTCTGTTATGCCTAGAAATATTTATGAAATGCTTGGTTTGCCACCTTTGGAAGATTGCTATTTAGATGTCCCACTTGATGAGAATGCTAAAAAGAAACTAATGGGGAGTATTAATGATGTTCTTATTATGGTTAACAATGCCTATGTCCCTGTTGATTTCTATGTTTTGGATGTTGAATGCAATGCTTCTTGTCCTATTACTTTGGAAAGGCCTTTTCTTAGAACTGTTGGTGCCATCATTGATATAAAAGAAAGAACCATTAAATATCAATTTCCATTCAAGAAAGGTATAGAACACTTCCCTATAAGGAGAGAGAAGTTACCCTTTGCTCCTCCTTTGAAAGCAAAATTTGATGTTAATACTTCTTCATTTGAAAATACTTGCTTCTTGTGCCTAACTTAAAGGCGTTAAAGAAAAGTACTTCTTGGGAGATAACCCAATAGTTTTCTTGAGTCTTGGAAGTTATTACTTCTGTAATAACCTCTCCTTATCCTCTTTGTTTGATTTTTGTGCCAAGAATAACCTCTAATGAGAGAGAAGTAAGATTTGGGGAAGTTACTATCCTGAAACAGATTTTTGTGCTTCACCGTAAAGATTCGTGAAAAATCTCTGTACGTCGGATTGAGCTGTAATTTTCTGAGTAAATCTCCTAGGTTATTATATAACTTTAGTTAGTTCAACACTTTTTGATTTGAGCAACATAAGGTCTTCTAAAAAATCGGTTTTTTCCTGTTGGTATGTTTTGACAGATTTCTGCCATTATTTGCATTTGCCTCTTTATTGATTTATTTTTGGTTATCTTTGGTTAATTGAGCTTTTTGAAGTAATTGCTACAGTATCTTTTGTTTTTAATGAAAGTTTTGCTGTTTTCAAACTAAACCCAAAGGTTTATTCTTTTGAATGCACTAATGTTGCTAATGAAGATTGTGTGAAGTTTTGTATGAAGGAAATTTTCAAGTGTAGGGGAAGAATGATGTAATGAGATGAAGAATGGACAAAATATTAAGCTTGGGGATGCCACCCCATGTCACCCCAAGAAATATTCAAGAGGTACAAGTGTCAAAGATTGGATGCCACCCCAAGAAATATTCAAGAGGTACAAGTGTCAAAGATTGGGGATGCCCAAGGCATCCCCTTCTTCAACAACAAAAATCTTAGGTCTCTATCTAGACACTTTGTTTTAATTGTCTCATGCACTGTTGTGTTGTTCTTGGAGCGTCTTAGTTTTCATTTTTGGTTTTCGTTTGCTTAGTTTTCTTGAATAAAGTAGTTGGACCCCGATTTCGCTGTGATGTTTCAAATAAGTTGACTGGTGTTAGAAAGGAGTAGAAAGTTTCATGCTTATAGTGGTACAAAAGGGAGCTTGTTTTGACTATGGCTTAGACTTTATCATGTCATGCTAGATGTTGTTTTGACCTTATGCTTAGTGATTATTGCTGTAGCATGACTTGTTCCAAACAATTGAGATTGCTTAATGTGCCTTGCAAGAATCATGCGTTGTTTTAGCATACAAAAGCATAGTATTGTGGTATTCTCATTTGATGCTTTGTTTGGGTTGACTTGGCACATGCTCACACCATGTCATGACTATTAACCAGTCACCTTAGCCTCTATGATCATTTAGTTTTTGACTTCTGGTACCACTTTATGCTTTGATTGATAATGTTTTGTCGCTCTCCATGATTATGGCCATTATTGCTCTCTTAGTTGGTCGCTCCCAGTCTTTTGCTAGCCTCCACTTGTATTGAGTAATCTCTACTGGTGCATCCAACTCCCAAGAAACCAATTTATTCCAAAGAGTCCACCATAAATTCCTATGCATGGTGTGTTACACCATTCCAAGTATATTCTTGTTTTATCTATCTTCCAAATTAAACTTGTCACATGAAAATTAGTGATTAAAGCTCTCACAAACTTGATGGCACACTTTATTTTTCTTTCCCCTAATAAACTTGAACCATTGTGTCATCTATGTTGTATATGCTTGCACTTATAAGTTTGGAATTAGCAGAACTGTGCTGTCACGAGGAACGCTTTCAACACCTGTAAATATCTACCCAGTTGATATCATGCTCTTTAGTTTATGGATGTCAGCGGTGTGAAATAAAAGGGGAGCTTGTAAGTCCATGGAGTTATGTATGTGTGTTAGAGAAACGCCTGGGCCGCTAGCCTAAGCCATGCCTAATCTTGGTGGAAACTTGCAGCATCACCATAATGAGCAACCTATGAAGCATTCTTCTTATAAAAAAGAGAGATAGAGGAAAGGAGAAGAGAAAAAGAAAAGAAGAGGAAAGAAGAGAAAAAGCACCATTTTCCCATGGTAAATAAGAAGATTGCTGAGATGCTCATTGTCTGTTGCCTTGTCATTTTGATATGGGATAGCTCCCGTGTCATGGGGCAAGGGGTACCCCGTTGGTGGTTCTCTATGATACACATATACTTACAGTGACAAGAACTTACCGGTAACTAAAGTTGAGTAGCATGAGGAACAGTCCTCGTAATCAAGGGACATGAGATTGCCAACTTATAATTTGTCAAGCATATACTCCATACTTTGTTCATTTTAACCTTAATCACTTCAAGATTCTTATGATAGGGGCAATGAGAGTTGAAAGCTAACAAGTACAATAATTTTTGGAAGCTCTTTATGAAACTTGAAATCTCTGCTTCCCTTTATGAAGGGCCTTTCTTCCTACTTTTATATTGAGTCTCCACCTTCTATCTTTATGCACCAATTAAGAGCGCATAGTTGTCATTCTTAGTGCTATGTGCATTGTCCCAAAACTTATTGATTAATTCATAATGTTGATATTGCTTGTTCTTGAACTATTTGTATCTAGTCACCCTTATGAACTTTGAAGGTGTCCTATGCATTTATGGTTTTATACTCCAAGAGGGACAAGCTGAATGCCACTATGATATGTTTTCTATATGTGATACAAACAAACGTCTTTTAATGCATTGTTATTCATGATCCTTGTTTGTATCCTTTCATGTTGCAACATAGTTGCTATGTCTTATTGTTAGAACTTCATCTTTCATGCTCATGTTTAGAGTACTTTGATTCCATCTTTCAATGCTTGCAAATGGTTTGATCAAGATTGTGATGGTGCATGTCACCTAAAAAATTATTATTTTTATCACTTACCTACTCGAGGACGAGCAGGAGTTAAGCTTGGGAATGCTTGATACTTGTAAACGTATCTATAGTTTTTTATGTTCCATGCTTGTTTAGTATCAACTTTGCTTTGCTTTGTCTACACTTTGAGGTATTTTTATACATTTTCTGGGACTAACCTATTAACAAGATGCCGCAGTGTCACTTGCCTGTTTTCTGCTGTTTTTGGTTTCAGAAAAGCTAGTAAGGAAATATTCTCGGAATTGGATGGGACAAAATCCAAAGTCAATATTTCACCGAGGAGAACACAGAGATCGAAGGGCAGCCGAAGGAGCGCCATAGGGCGGCCACACCCTAGGGCCGCATGGGCCCACCCTAGGACGTGCCGCCCTATGGTGTGTGCCCCCTGTGTCGTGGTATTGCCGACGAGTACGCCATGGAGGGGTCCTCACAGTGCGTGTTTAGAGACGTGGGGGAAGGCGGATGGTTGACGGGTACGAGGTAACACAGCTTACCCAGGTTCAGATCCCACAACGGTGGCGGAATCCTACTCCTGCTATAAATCACTATAATGGCAATATGCCGAGTTATAGAGATAGGTTCGCTGTGCGAGGTTATGTGAATCGATACTTGGTAGTGCCCTAAAGGCTCCCATAGGCCCGACTTATATAGTCGCCAGGTCCTAGGGTTACAGGGAAAAGTCCTAGCCAGACAGGTTACAGAGTCCTACACCGTCTATTACTAGTCTAGCGTGTCTTGTACTCCAAGGCTCCGGGTATGCTGGTGACTCCACCGTAGCCTTCCTTTATCTGACATGGGCCTCCCTTCTAGATCCATCTAATTGGGCCGCCCAGCAGGCCATGGGACATGCTACCAACTGTGGGCCACCCAGGTTATCCGGATAGGAGACATGCTTATGAGGATACCCATATAGCATATCCCCAACAGTAGCCCCCAGAGAACTCCGAGATCTTGCACCGTCTTGTCTCTTCATGTTGAATGCTCTGTCTAGATGGATGTCGGCAAATCGTCAAGCAACATCTTGTAGTCCTCCCAAAGAACCCTGCAAGGTTTTCTCCGTCTTTAGCTTGTTAGCCAGAGAAATGCTGAATCTTCTATCGTACTCTTCCGTTGCCGGACTGGATCCGTCCATGCCGGAATCTTCCGATGTGATGGTTCATCTGCCTATGACAGCTAGGGCGACGAAGACATAGGTCAGCAATGCCTCGTAACTCACACATGCATAGAACGCAATCATGTCCACTTTTCCCGCGCGAGCGATACAAACCATTGGCGACGACGGTTGGTACGTAGCGAAATTTCCGTGCACGCCCCCGCACACGTCGTCTACGCGGCAACCATTCGATCAAGCTGCACGAATCTTGATGCCAGGGACCATAAATAGTAACTGCGGTGGAAAATTTACTTTTTCACCTCATTATCCCTTGCATCGTCTTCTTCCCCCAACAAGCGCCTCCTCGAGCTCTCCGTGCAACGTGCGAAAAACCCTAGCTTTCCAATCTTTCCCAGTCACCGTCGAACATACCCAATGGACAGCAGCAACTCCTCTCCTTTGATGGCGGCGTCGGGCGAAGCCGATGAGCTCCGTTGTCGTGCCCCTAGAGGGCCTGGTCATCCCCAAGTCTGCAGTGGTAGAAACCACCGACGGCGACCATAATCCAGTGGCGCTGGAGCTGCTGGAGGAGGAGTACGACTCGCACAAGGGCGACTGGCGCAATTCGGACATCACGAACCGCGACATCAAAGAGCTAATCAACAAGGGCTACCTCCCCGCGACGGAGGGGCTCGCCTGGCGGGCGGCGCTGGCCGGCGAGGTCACACCTTCTCCCCAAGTCGGAGAAAAGGTGTACCTCAAAGCACAGATGGTACGCGGCGTCTCCCTGCCCATCTCCAACTTCTTCCTTGCTGTACTTAATCATTACCGAGTACAGCCTCAAAACCTCTCTCCCAATAGTATCCTAGCGCTTAGCAATTATGCGGCGCTTTGCGAGGGTTACTTAGGAATCAAGCCTAGGCTAGATCTCTTCATATATTTCTTCACCGTCAAGCGCGAAGCCGGAGCCGGCAAGGACGAGCTTAGGAATTGTGGAACTATTAGTTTTAAGACCCGGCCTGGCCGGCGCTTCCCCGACATCGTCGGCCATGAATCCTACAAGAATTGGCAGCGGACGTACTTCTACGGCCCAGATATCCCTCTGGCTGGCCGAGAAGTCACGTACCCAGACTTTATCGATGGAGCAGCCACCGAAGCCTCGACATGGAGATCCCAGGCCTCCCTTCCCTCCGACATCGATGCTTCCCGCGCTATAAGGCGGATAGAGTGGTTCGTAGAGACGGGTTTGACCGGACTGGACCTAGCCATGTGCTGGTTCGTCAGGCGTATCCAACCTCTGCAGCACCGCTTGAAGCTGATGCACGAGTATTCCAACGATAGAAGGGATAGCTTCCGCATCTCCGAGGACAACTTATGGAGCGACTCCGTCAAGCTCCGCCTCAAGGACATTGTCAAGGTGAAGGACAAGAAGCGTGGCTTCGCCATCACCTACGACATGTTCGTAGAGCGCAAGTGCCCAAAGGTAACTGTTTATTTTCCGTGTATGACATATACTCCAGTTCTTCCATCTAGCCATTGCCATCTCATCTAACACGGTGGTTCTTCACTTAACAGCTTAGCGACATAGATGAGGACAGCATGGCTCCTCAAATCTATGATCCAAAGATGAAGGAAGTCACCGTCGTGTCCGACGACGATGCTCCGGTGGCACAAAAGAAGAAGAGCTCCACCTCTAACGCTGCCGACGGAGGCAAGAAGAAGAAGACAGAGGGTTTAGCCTCCAAAAAGACTACCGCCGTCCTAGAGGCAGAGAAAAGAAAGGTTACAAGGATCCCTTTTGCTAAAGAACCCCCTCTTGTGTAAGCTTCTATCTCTCCGACATTGTCCATTTGTCTGTCTTATTCCTGTACTTATGCATTTTGCACGTTTCAGAAAGAAGGCCACGACCATCTTGAAGAAGACCTCCAAAACTTTTGGGGCTTCTAGAACCATCAAGGATATGCTGCATCGCGATGCATCTCCCGCCATCGCCCCTGTCACTCCCATCGTCAAGCCTTCGTCCGCTCCGACAAGCTCTCAAGCCAAGGAAGCAGCTGGCCCTTCCGCCATGGAAGTGGACTCAGGTGCCTCTACCGAGCTTGCTGTTGTCGGCGAACAAGCGACGCAGGAGAGTGCCACACACCAAATGGCTAAAGCTCCAGCTAAGGATGCCATCGGTAGCGGTAAGGCGGTGGTGGAAGGTGGTACCTCCGCCGAAGGCGGCGTCCTCGCCCCCAGAAAGCCATAGAGTTCCCGAAGATAGTCTATCCGACACTTACGCCGGGTAGCACTTCTCTGGTTCCTGGTGCGGCGCCGACATCTCCAACGTGCGGTCTCGAGGAGCTCCTCCGGCAAGCAGAGATCTTGCAAGGAAACAATGTATCCTTTGGCAAGCTGCTGGCTGAGAGTGCTACCAACCTCAAGATCATTGCACTTGTAAGTTTTATTTGCCTTTTGCATTTTATATGAGTATCCCACTGTAGCCCCCAAGGATTTAGACGAAAAACCATAGGTTTTTGCGTCTAAATGCTCTAAGAGTGACTAAGCTAGAAAACTTCTCACTGTAGCCCCCAAGCACGTAGTTTGAATGAATTATTCCGACTAGATGCTTTAAGAGTAGCATACGCAGTGTTTTATAAATTTTGATACCATAGCCCCCGAGCTTCTAGTTGTAACTAAATTAGTTCCGACTAGATGCTTAAAGAGAAACTAAGCATACATCTGAGTTAAAAAATACTGTAGCCCCCAAGCTTCTAATCAAAAACTAAATTAGTTCCGACTAGATGCTTAAAGAAAGACTAAGCATATTTCTAAGTTAAAAACTCTCGCTGTAGCTCCCGAGCGTCTAGGTGGAAATTTTCCGGCTAGATGCTCCAAGTAGACCAAACAACGATTAACTTTCTTCTTTCGATAGAATGAGAATGCTCGGAGGGGCATGGCCAACGACAAGTACCAGAAGATGCGCGCGGACTTGCAAGCTGAAAAGGGTAAAACTGCCTTCTTGAAGGAACAGATCACCAAGAGCAAGGGTCTGTTTTCCTTTCTTTTTCGCATTCCGACTTGGTTTTGCGCCCACATTCTCCGAGTACTCACTGTGTACTGTTATTTCTCCGACTTGCAGAAACCATTGCCAAGGCTAAGGATATTGTCGAGCAATCCAAGCATATCCAGCAGCTGGATAGCAAGAACAAGATCCTTAAGCAGGAGAGGAAGGAAATGCTGAAGATGCATGAAGAATCAATGAAAGCCTTGCAGGACTCCGCCACCAAGGAGATGAACCGTTTGAAGGAGGAGATCGCGGTCTTGAAGGAGCAGAAAAGAGTTGCTGATGAGCAAAATCAACGCCATCACGAGGCGTACAAGCTCCTCCAACAAGAACGGGACTCCATGGCGGATACCCTCTGGCAAGCCGAGGCCAGCATCTTCAGTAAGTTTTTCTCCATCTTAGATTTCTATAGTCTAGATACTCTGAATTTTTGAACTCATGCGCTCCTTTGTCGGGAATTCGCAGCTCCTATGGGTTTAACCCGGTCGCCTCCTCCAGCAAAGTAATGCATGGTCCTTGCCGGCAACTTCATCAACACCGCCATCGCGCAGGCCAAAGAGATTGCCAAGCCCCTCCAGATCAAAATCAAGGCATCGAACTCTGTGACGAAGTTCTCGGAGATCCTGCGCCGAGCCCCCGAGCGTAATACAAGCTGGAAAGCTTCATGTGCACGGGCCGGTGCAAGGATGGCGCTATCCATGGTCAAGGCACACTACGAGGATGCCAACATCGACACGGTAACCTCTGGTATCCCTGACGTAGATGACGAAGGCCAAAAGATAAACCATGAATCTATCTTGTCGTCACTCGCAGGTTATGACACTAGAGTCGCCGAGTTGGTCGACGTTAACGTCTTCGGGCCGATGAACACCATCGATGGTGGCGACCAAAGCTCCTCCGAGTCCCTCAACACCGCCGACTTCGAGGGTGACTCTCCTGCCACTGATGATGTTGCTTCCAAGTCGCCTGTGCCAGAGGAATAAAAACAATTTGTAATATTTGTTTCCTCTATAACATGTTATGCGGAAAAACTATGTGTTAACTTAAGGCGGAAAACAATGGTGTATGTCCTGCTACTTAAGAACTATTTCCAGCATGTATATATTTTTTAAGCAAGTGCTGGCTTATCCATTACTTTGGTTTTTATGCTTGAATTTTCGTGAGTCAGAAGACTCGTTGTTGGAACCATGTGCTCAGGTGATGATGCCCAATGGCACCGTCAATAACCTAAGCACAAAATCGCCGACAATAAGTGCCGAAAGTCACTACTCCATAATCCACATAAGAACGACAAAGAACGTGTAGACCAGAAAACTTAAGCTAACGCCCGTAGGCGGAATTTTCACAAGTGCAATCGCAAAGCTTGTGCATAAAGGTTTTATATGATCCAAAAATGAACACTAAAGGAGGTAAAAGACTTAGAAATATGAGTGAACCAAAGAGCTTTATTTCATTGATCATATAAGAGGTACACAATAGATAAAAAATGCTAAGTGTAGAAAGGACATAGCTGTGCTATGTTCCATGGCCGATCAAGCTCCGGGTAGTCATCATCCGGGTCACGTCGCTTACGCTTATGATCCTCGTTGGGTCTATCCTTCAGTTCACGATTGTCAATGAGGTAGTAAGACCCATTGAGTAGCGCCTTGCTTATGATGAATGGTCCTTCCCATGGCAGGATAATTTGTGTGACTTCTTCTGCTTAAGTCGGAGCACCAAATCCCCCTCTTTAAACGAGCGATGCTGAACGCGGCGACTATGGTAGTTGCGTAGCTTCTACTGGTAGATGGTGGATCTTTGGCATGCCAAAACGCTCTCCTCCTCGAGAAGGTCCACATCTAGGCATCTGGATTCTTCAGCGTCATCCTCGTCATAGGCGGCAACCCTTGGTGCATCGTGAAGTATGTCGGAAGGTAGGATGGCTTCTGCTCCATATACCATGAAGTAAGGGGTGTAGCCGATGGATCTGTTGGGTGTAGTTCGTAAACTCCACAACACAGATGGTAATTCTTTCGCCCAGGCTCCGGCTGCTCTATGTAGCGGTGCCTCCAGACGTGGCTTTTTTCCCTGCAGAATCAATCCATTGGCTCGCTCAAACTGACCATTGGATTGTGGATGTGCCACAGATGCAAGGTCAAGTCGGATGCCCTTCTCCCAACAATATGCCTCCACTTCTCCGAGTGTCAAGTTGCTATCGTTGTCGGTGATAATGCTATGTTGGAGACCAAATCTCACCACTAGATCCCGAACAAACCTGAGGGCTGTTGCCCCATCAAGCTTTCTAATGGGTTTAGCTTCTATCCATTTAGTGAATTTATCAACTGCTACTAGCAGATGCGTAAACCCACATGGTACCGTCTGTAACGGTCCCACGATGTCTAGCCACCAGACTGCAAACGGCCAAGTTATTGGTATTGTTCGCAATTCTTCAGCAGGAACATGTGGTTGTCGGGCATAATACTGGCATCCCATGCATGTCTCAACCAGCTTGTCGGCGTCCGCCTTCGCGGTCAGCCAGTAGAATCCTTGCCGGAAGGCTTTCGTGACCAACGATCGAGGAGCGGCGGTGATGCCCGCAATCTCCGAGATGGATTTCGCGTAAGATTTCAATACCTTCTAGCTGGGAAACACACTTAAGGTATACACCAGTAGTGCTCCTTTTGTAGAGCTGTCCATTGATTATGGTATATCCCTTCGCTCGACGTACTATTTGCCGTCTTTCGACCTTGTCGTCGGGCAAAGTTCCGTGTTCGAGATATTCCATGAACGGTTTTGTCCAAGCCAGAGGGACCTTTGCCACCATGTGGACGAAAGAGTCAAATCTATCCAGGTAGTCGTTGTCTGCTCCCTTCACAGATGGTGTCCGTAGATGCTCTAGGAAAACTCCTGGCGGAATTCGCTTGCGCCCTCATCCAAGCTTAGACAGTAGATAAGCCGCCTCATTTTGTTCCCTAGGTACATACTTGACCTCGTAGCCCAAGAAGCACTTGGCTATCTCGTCCACTTCGTCTCGATATCCTGCCATCATAGGGTTCCGCGCACTCTAGGTGCTAGCCACCTGCTGGGTAACCAAGTCGGAATCTCCACAGCAAACTATGCGCTTGATGCCAATATCCTTGGCTACGCGTAATCCGTGAATGAGTGCTTCATATTCCGCCATGTTGTTTGTAGCCTCGAAGTGGATCTGCAGAATGTAGTGTAGCTTGTCCCTAGTTGGTGACTGTAGAAGTACACCAGCCCCCGAGCCGTTGAGCAGCTTTGATCCGTCAAAGTGCATCACCCAGTATTCTGGTTCCGGCAACGGAGTAGCATCTGGCATCTCCGTCCAATCTGCAATAAAATCTGCCAAGGCTTGTGACTTGATAGCGTCGCGTCTCTTATAGGTGATCTTGAAGGCTGCAAGTTCAATGCCCCACTTCGCGACCCTTCCCGTAGCGTCGCTGTTGTTGATAATGTCAGACAGTTGAGTCTTGCTCACCACTGTGATTGGGTGCTCCTAAAAGTAATGCCTCAGCTTCCGAGAAGCAAGGAATACTCTCTATTTTCTGGTAGTGCGGGTAACGCTGCTTGGACTCCGTCAAGACCTCGCTTACATAGTAAACTGGTCATTGAACTCCGTGCTCATAGACTGGTTCCTTCCGCTCTACCACGCCGACGATGCTGATTACCCGGTTGGTAGCCGCCATGTAAATTAACATGGGCTCTCTAGGCTCGGGTGCTGCAAGGATAGGCGCTGAGGAAAGAATCTCCTTAAGCTGCTTCAATGCTGCATCTGCTTCGTCCGTCCACGTGAATTTTTCCGCCTTCTTCAGCAACTTGTACAGCGGAAGAGCCTTCTCTCCAAGCCGGCTGACGAACCAACTAACTGCTGCAACACAACATGTTAGTCGTTGAATGTCCTTTAGGCATGTCGGACGGTTTATGTTTAATATAGCCTTGATTTCTCCGGGTTGACCTCGATTCCACGCTGGGAAACGATGAATCCCAACAATTTGCTGGCTGGGACGCCGAAGAAACACTTCTTAGGGTTAAGCATCATGTTGTATTTCTAGAGATTATCAAAGGTTTCTTTTAAGTCGGAGAGTAAGTCATTGATTTTTTAGACATCACTGCTATATCGTCCACATAGGCGTGAACGTTCCGACCAATTTGATAGTGTAGGCAATGTTGCATTGTCCGCTGGTACGTAGCACCTGCGTTTTTCAACCCAAAGGGCATCGTAACATAGCAAAACGTGCCGTATGGAGTAGTGAACGAAGTGGCCAATTGGTCCGACTTCCTCATCTTGATCTGGTGGTATCCTGAGTATGCATCGAGAAAACACAAAAGTTCTGAGCCAGCCATCGAGTCAATGACTTGGTCAATGCGAGGCAAAGCAAATGGATCTTTGGGGCATGCTTTGTTCAAGCCGGTGTAATCAACGCACATTCTTAATTCTTTGATTCTCTTTTTGGGGACAAGTACAGGATTGGCCACCCATTGGGTGTGAAGGACTTCTCGGATAAAACTAGCCTTAAGTAACCTAGCTATCTCTTTGCCAATGGCGCGTCTCTTCTCATCTCCAAAGCGTCGTAGAGGTTGCTTCACTGGTTTGCATTTTGGATCAATATTCAAGCTGTGCTCGGCAAGTTCACTAGGTACACCTTTCATGTCGGTAGGTTTCCAGGAAAAGATGTCCCTATTCTCACAGAGGAACTCGAAGAGCACGCTTTCCTATTTGGGATCCAGGTTCGTCCCAATGGCGGTGGTCTTGGAGGCATCGCCTACCACAAGTTCCACCGACTTGGTTTCGATGGCGGCCTTGAATGCTGGGGCGGAGTCAGAAATCTGTTTCTTCGACGCGAGCATCTCTGAGGCATCGACCTTGCTCTGGATCTCCTTGAATTCGTCGCTATAGAGGACAACTTCCGTGTAGGCTGCTTCTCCAATCTCACAGTCCCTAGCCTTTGCAAAGCTTCCGGATACGGTGATGACACCGTTCGGTTCGGGTATCTTGAGTTTATTGTAGACGAAGCATGGTTTGGCCATGAAGGTGTGGAATATGTCGCGGCCAAATATGATGTGGTACACGCTCTTGAAGGGGACCACCTAAAAGGTCATGCGCTCTTGGCGGTAATTATTAACATCGCCAAAGGCAATCTGAAGTGTTATGCATCCAAGGGACCGAGCCTCCCGACCAGGAACTACGCTGTGGAAGATGGTGTTGGTCCGCCTTAGATTTGCCTCCGTCAAGTTCATCTTCTGCAGTGTATCCAGGTACATGATGTTGATGCTGCTTCCACTATCCACCATACACTTGGTGAACTCAATGCCGTCAATCAAGGGGTTGATGACCATGGCGTATTGGTTCTCCGTAAGGATAAGGTCTGGGTGGTCCTTCCTGTCCCAAGTAATTGGACCCTCCGACCAGCGCAGGTACTGGGGAACTGGGGGTAGAGTAGCCATCAGTATCCTCATAGAGGTCTTCTGTTGTCGGACGGTGGGGGTGCTAAGGAAAGTGTGATAAACTGCCGCCTTCTTCTCGTAGGGGTTCTTGCCTTTGTCGTCGCTCTTGGCAGCGTGCTTGGGGTCAACATCCTCGTCCATGTCACTTGAATCCTTGGACTCCTCCTCCTTCTTCTTCCCCTTGCCCTTGCCTCGCGGTCTATTCTTCCGACTTTGCTTGTAGCCGGACTCCGGGTCCTCCTTGAGGTCGTTGACGAACTTGCCGTGTCGATTGGTGTGAGTGGCTTTGCCGTTGACATCGAGGTGTACGAGGCACGTCATACCGCGGTACTCCTCGTAGGTTTGGGGAACGCGGAGCGCTGCCGAGGTAGTTTCACTTCCTCGCTGCTGCCCATGACCAGCTCCCCATCCTCGGCCACGTTGTCCGCCATCACCTCGTCCTGCAAAGGTCATGGCGACCATATCGGGAGTTTGCTTTTCTTCTGGAGCGGTTTTCCTCTTTGTGCTGCCATTCCTCCGAGCTTAAGTTGGAACGGCCGTTGGCGGCAAGGAGCCGCGAGCATCGTCGTCGGCAGCTGCGAACTCACTAGCTAACTGAATCATCTGGTTCAAGTCAAGCCGGTGATTGTCCTGCAAGCGCTTCATCTTATGTCGGAGCAATGTGCCCCTTTCCAACCCATCAATGAAGGCGGCCATGGCGGTCTGTGCGTGCACTCCTACCCAGGATTTTTTCATATCCAGCTAACGGGAGAGGTAGGCATGAGATGTCTCGTCTTTCTCTTGCATGCACCGCTGTAGATCGCCAATAGTGCAGGGACGCTTATACGTACCCTCGAAGTTTTTGGTGAACGCTTCTTGCATGTCCAACCAATTGCAAATGGATTTGCTCCGGCAAGTCATCAATCCATTGACGGGTCGTGCCCGCCAACATCAATGGGAGGTACTTGACGGCAACATTGGGGTTACCCCCGACGATCTCCACGCGTTGCCGTAATCCTGCAACCATGTAGCTGGCTTGGCGATGCCGTCATAGGGCTTGATGGTCTTGTCAATCTGGAAACCTTTGGGGTAAGTTGTGGACCGTATCGCAGGTCGAAAACAACGTGGTCCTAGGTATGGTCCTTCCCGGGCCTCGTGGATCTTATCAATCCGCGAACGTTCATCGTATGGCTCCGGGTTTCTTTTCTTTTTGTCAACATGGGATGGGCTGCGTGAATGACGCGGCCCCCCTACGCCATGGTGACTGCTAGGTGGTGACGGAGGCGGAGGTGGCGGTGGGTTAGCCTTCTTGCTATTACCCTCCTACGACGCCTCATGCCTGTCGCGATTGCTTGTCGGACACGGAGGGTCATGGCGCGACCTGCTCTTGTGTCCCTGGTTGCGCTCTCCGTCATGACAGGTCTACTCCGTGTTGTCGCGGATGACGATGCCGCCCTGCCTTGGCGGGGGCATATCCATACGACGGTGAGCCTTGGGGTCTTCGCGATGTCGGGGGGAGCGGGGCAGTGGCGATGGGTGACGAGGTTGGGCCTTTTCTCCGTGGTCGGAGGATATGGGGACAGAATCCTTCCTATTGCACGCATCCCTCCGTCTTTGTTCTGATGATCCCGTCTGGGACCCGACATCAAGAGGAGATCTGTCCTTTGGCGGCTTGTGCCGACTAGACTGGCAAAGTGCTGGGTCGGACTCAAGTCTCTGAGAGGTGGCCTTTTCCTGCTGCTTTACCGCCTTGTGACGTGGTTATACCCTACGGGTACGTGACTTCAGCATACCTGGTCCAGCCCAAGGAAGGCCCATAGCAGACATACGCTGGCCCATGAAGATTTGCGGGTGGCCAAGGCCCATGACACCTTCGGATCCTTGGAGAGCAAGACTAGCATAGATAGGAAATTCAAAGGGGTAAAACCCTAGAACCTGTAACCGACTAGGACTATGCCCAGGACCTGCCTAAGTCTATATAAAGGCCAGGAGGGCACGTCCTAGATCTCTCGACTCATACTTTCGCACACGCACCTCCACGCCAGATCGAATCTGCGCACCCTGTAACCTTCGGTTCCGCTGTAATCAAGAGCAGACAAGCAGGAGTAGGGTTTTCCCTCCGGGGGCCGGAACCTGGGTAAATCTCGTGTCCCCTGGTTGCTTGTCTGTTAACCGTTCCACGATCTCCAGCATCCCCATCTTCTCCAAAACCCAAGTCCATAACAATGGGCATTGATGAGTCGAAACCTCATCAATTGGCGCCGTCTGTGGGAGTCGGGGCTGCTGATTGTGCGATCGTGACGGTCCCGACCCGATCGATCTACAACTCCGCGGCGACGGAGAATCACCTCCTCTTTGGCTCTTTCGACTTCACCGCTCACTCGCCGGCCACCATGAAGGATTTCGAGCCCGTAGGCGACGGACTCGAAATTCTATTCGGGAGCTTCTGTTTCCAGGTGGGACAAACTGGCACCCTCCGCCTTCTGGCGGGTGCCCGCCATCAATCAGGCCCGCTTGGGCTCCACACCCGTCTGCGCACATCATCATCGGCAGATGAGTTCTACGACAAAGAATGCAACTCCGATCTGTGCGATCCACCTTCGGATGAGGGGACCTACGGTTCCGGATCCGAAAGCTGCGGCAGCAGCGGACCGATCTACGAGCGCTACCAATGCGCCGCGGTCATCTAGGAGCAGCAAACGCCTAACTCGCCGCCCAACACGAACCCCAACCCGCAGGACAGAAACGGCGAAAACGGCGGGAACAGAAGAAGCCAGTCCCCCCCACCCGACGGGGAAAACAATGGCCACGTCATCCAACTTAGCAAAGAAGGATGGGTCAAGGCACGCCGTGTCGTAGCAGGCGACATAGTCCTACCTGCAGATGCCTCACGTGAGCTACTGATGGCATACCACTACCTCCTCATCGAGGAGCACAAGAAGCAAGTCAAGATGCAGGAGACGCTCGACAAACGCAAGCAAGCAGCCTCTGAGTCCAGCGCGCGACGAGCTGCGCTCTCCGCCATGGCACCCGGCTCTAGCACAAACGGAAACCAGGGAAACAAACACCGCTCTCGGGTGGAGAACATGGATCCCAGGGAACGCCGTGATGTGGCCCGAACTCTCCACACATCGTTCATGGATATGGATGCCGACGGCAACATCATCCCGAAGACACCGCAAGCTGCGATCATGGCAGCCACTGTGTATCTCGCGGCCCACCCTCCTACGGAGGGGGACCCGAAAAGAGCCATGCATAAATCCACACTCACCGGACTCGGACTCGTCGGAGTTGCGCTCCACGAAGATGCTCCTGCAGAGCCGAAGAAGAAATCTCCGGCCAGGCGCGACCGGAGCCCCACCCCTTCATCCGAAGAGGAAGAGGAGAACGACCTTCCTCGAAGGAAGAAGAGCTCGCATCGCCATAAACGCGACTACGACGCCAGGGACGCGCTTACATAGCGCAAAATCGACAAAGCACGAGCCAAACGTGCATGCTCGTCTGAATCCGAGATGGACGAAGACGAAGGAGAACTCTGTGGAGCTCGATGCTTCAGCAGATCTGTTCGGCGAACGCAGATGCCACGCAATTTCAAGCTTCCTTCGGATACTCCGAAGTTCAACGGCACGCAAGATCCAAAATCCTGGCTCAGCGACCATCTGTCATCCGTCAAGCTTCACGACGGCAACAAAGAAACCGCCATGCAATGCCTCCACCGGAACCGACAAAGCGCGGCGCTGGTCCGCTCAGCAGCCTATCATCAGGATCCATCCGAAGTTGGGAGGAGCTAGCTTACAGCTTCATCCGAAATTTCAAGGGCACCAGCAAGAGGCCCGCCTCAATCGAAGAGTTGCGAGCCTGCACTCAGAGAACGGGTGGGCAGACGTCGAAGATTGCATCCACCACGCACAATCAGATGAAGAGGACGACTACGGCCGAAGGCGAGAACGCCGCAGCAAGAGGAGATCGCGCGTCTACGAGGACCGCGACGGACCCGACATGGTCGCGGCCGGCTACGCCGACCGCCACAACGACAACAGCCGCAATAGCGGAGGATACCACAGCGGAAACTTCCGCGACAACGGATGCCCAGCACAGTCGTGGCAACGCCGCGACTGCGACAACTGACCCTCAGCATTCGACAAACTTTCGGGTCCATGCACCATCCACTTCTACATCGACAAACAAGATGGCAAAAAGAAATCCAGCCACATGCTCAAGGACTGCCGCGAGTTCCAGAAACTCAGCGAAAGCATGGTGCAGATGAGGCAACAGGCCCCAATCCCTGCGTTCGGAAACGCACCTGCGCCAGGTGAAGTAGCACACGGAGCTCCTCCACCGCCGCCTATTGGAGGCCCAAACCAACCAGTCGCACCAGCGCAGAACAACGCCGGGGTCGGGTACCCCACACCGAAAGGAGCACTAAATATGATCCAGAAGGGACGCCCCATGAATAGGGTGCAGAAGAAAATCACCCAACAAATCAACTTGGCCATGGCAACTCCGCCTGGAATCCCTGAGTACCTCAGCGGATCGGAGTCGTGCATCACATTCACTCGCGTGGATCACCCTTGCCAGATCCCTCGCCCAGGTCATGCTGCCCTGGTGCTGGAGGCGCAAATCGGAGGCTTCGAGATGAGTCGCGTCTTCATGGACGGCGGCAGCGGCATCAACCTAATGTTCCCAAGCACTCTAGCAGCAATGCGGATCCCACAATGCAGCCTGGAACAGTCAGACACAACGTTCCACGGCATCGTTCCAGGGAAGGGCATATTCCCCCTGGGCAAAATAGGGCTCGACGTCATCTTCGGGAAGCCGGACAACTTTCAACAGGAGCGACGCGAATTTGAAGTGGTGGACTGGCCGTTGCAATACCATGCCATCCTGGGGCGTGTAGCATTCGCAAGGTTCCTGGCCGTCCCACACTACGCATACCTACTACTCAAGATGCCAGGACCGAGAGGCGTCATCACAGTCCACGGGAGCTTCACCCGATCGGACCAATGCGACAGGGATTTCAACAAAATCTCCCAGTCTTTCGGCATGCAAGACGAGCTTGTAAGGCTCCGTGAGGTAACGGACAATGGGGCACCCCCAGTCACACGACAGAACGCACCTGACATGTCCTTCGACTCCACCGTCAACACCAAGAAAGTGCAGGTCCATCCGACGGATACCTCCAAGACGGCTCTGATCGCCAACGACCTCAGCCCCGCATAGGAAGGCGCCGTCAATTCCTCCGTGAGCTGGAAATCTTCGCTGGTGTCCTGCGGACATGCCAGAGTCTTGTGGAATTCGCCGAGCACGCACTCAATGTCTTTCCAGACACCAAGCCAGTCAAGCAGTCCATCCGGAGACTGTCGGAGCCACGAGCCGAAGCCATCGGCAAGGAAATCAACAGATTACTCGCTGCAGACTTCATCAGGGAAATCAAGGAAAGCGAGTGGCTGGCAAACACAGTCATGGTCCCAAAGAAGGACACGGACATCCTGCGGATGTGCGTGGATTTCACGTCACTAAACAAGCACTGCCCAAAGGACCACTTCCCGCTTCCTCGGATCGATCAGATCATCGATTCGACTGCAGGTTGTGAGAAACTCTCCTTCCTCGACGCCTACTCAGGCTATAACCAGATTCGACTCAAGGTCAAAGATCAGGAGAAAACGGCGTTTATCACACCATTCGGAGTATTCTGTTACAACACAATGCCCTTCGGGCTAAAGAACGCAGGTGCCACGTACCAGCGATGCATGCAGGCCTGCCTCAAAGACCAGATCAGTCACAATGTCCAGGTCTACGTCGACGACATAGTGATAAAAACCAAGGAGGCAAGGACACTCATCGACGATCTCCGCGAGACGTTCGATAACCTTGATCGCTACAGGATCAAGCTTAACCCCGAAAAGTGCGCCTTCGGCGTCCCATCGGGTCAGCTGCTTGGGTACTTCATCTCTCAGCGAGGGATCGAGGCGAACCCAAAGAAAATCAGAGCCATCATGGCAATGGAGAAGCCAAAAAACCTCAAAGGAGTCCAGCAGCTCGCAGGGCGAGTAGTGGCGCTAAGCAGATTCATCAGCCGCATGGGCGAGAAGGCCCTGCCATTCTACCAACTGCTGCGCAAGGCAGACAAGTTCGAGTGGACACCAGAAACCGACGATGCATTCGAAAGCCTAAAACGGCTCCTCTCCACCTCGCCCGTTTTGGTCACACCAAAGGAGCGCGAGCCCCTGCTGCTGTACATAGCAGCCACACACCAGGTGGTCAGCACCGTACTCTTTGTCGAACGACCCGAAGAGGGCAAGACCCACGGGGTCCAACGCCCAATTTACTACCTCAGCGAGGTACTGACACCAACAAAGCAGAGGTACCCTCACTACCAGAAGCTAGCCTACGGCATGTTCATGACGGCTCGGCGATTGAGCCACTACTTCCAGGAGCATCAGGTGATGGTCCTCAACGAGGCACCCCTAAACAGCATCCTGAATAACCCGGAGGCCACATGACGTGTGGCCCTGTGGGGCATCGAACTGTCACCTCTAGACATCGTCTATGAGAAGCGACTCGCAATCAAATCTCAAGTCCTTCCGGACTTCCTGGTACATTGGATGGAGCTGCAACTGCCAGACACTCCAGACATGTCGCAGTCATGGACAATGCACTTCGATGGCTCCAAGAGAGAAGCTGGAGCAGGAGCAGGGGTCATACTGACCTCCCCGCAAGGAGACAAGATGAAGTACGTCCTCCGGATGAAATTCCGAGCCTCCAACAACGAGGCCGAATACGAAGCCCTCATCCATGGCATGAGGATGGCAAAGATATGCGGCGCAACGCGCCTGGTCATGTATGGTGACTCCAACCTCGTCGTCCAGCAGACGATGAATGAGTGCGACACACACGCCGATAACATGATCGCGTACCGCACGCTCTACAACGCACTTGAAGGAGAATTCGATGGCTGCGAGCTTCGACACGTTGGAAGAGAAAGCAACGAGGAAGCCGATAGACTCGCCAACATCGGCTCCACTTGCGCAAAGGTGCCACCAGGTGTGTTCCTCGAACAGATCTGCGTGCCATCCATCAAGCGGAAATCCCCCAATGGGATACACACCATCCGAACCAGACTGCCTCTTCACGGAATAGAGCTTCCGGAAGAGGCCAAAGTGCGGCTCAATGCCAAGCCAGCACTCGCAAAAAGTGATAAAACAAGCAATGTGGAGAAGAGAATTGGGAGACAGATGATGAAGCTGAATCCCATAGAAGAAGAGCAGTCCATGGAGGAAGTTGTGGACCGGAAAAGAAAACCCACGAATAACGAAGGCGAGAAACATAACCCGATACCCAGATGGGGGACGGGGGATTACCTCGTTGCCGGGGAGCCTGACGGCCTCCCTATCTTGTGGGATCAGACCCTGCTCGTGAAGCTTGCGGAGATCGCTCTCCCGCGTCTCTGATCGCCGCCAGCCACCGTCGGTGACGCGGGTAGCGGTGGTGTTCTTCTTTCCTCCGGCGGCGCTAGTACCAACAGCAGACGAGGATTTCTTGGGTTTCCCCATTGCACTACGGCGGCGCCGGCGGTGAAGACGCAGAAACAACGACGGAAATGTGGAAGGAAATCCCAGTGCGTAGCAAGAATCGCTAGAGCACAAGGAGGCAGTGAAAACAAGAACTGATGCGGTGAAAACAAACGCGGATTTCCCCAATGATTATAACTGCAAAGACGACGCACGAGAGCCGTCCATCCAGAAGACCTAACGCCAATGGCAGATCTGACTGTACACGTGTCAACATCACAACGAACCGTCGTTACCACGCCGTCCACTACGCGCGGAAATCGAGGAGACGCCGTAATTATCTCCACGCCACGCGTGACCGGTCAATTCAAAGTCAGCAAGTGGGACCCACATTCGTCCAGTCAAGTCATCTCTGGCGTAGCAGACGCTTGTGGTCATCGATCGTCAGCAATGATGTCATCAAAAGCTATACTAGCACCAACTACAATTTTTCGGCTCCACAGCTAAGAGTACTCACTCGAATCTTCGATTCGACTAAATACTTGGGGTTACTCTATCGAGGCGCTGGCCGCGCACCCGAAAGACGAATAAAGACAAATTATTTCTTCGAGTCCTACGTCGAGTCTACGACTCCACTACGGACTCGGGGGCTACTCCCATAGGGAGGACGGATTTAAGCATCCGATTTTTTTTGTGTCCTACGAACTTACTACTGAAAAAACACCTGAATAAAGTCTCCGCTCGAGTCTACGACTCGAACAGACACTCGGGGGCTACTCCCATAGGGAGCGCTGGTCGCGCACCCTATGAAATCTTCGACTGCGAAAACTTTTTGGCAACTCTGCCCCAACAAAAGCTGAGTGAGAGACAATCTCCTTGGCCACCCGAAGCACCTCCGTGGTGACAAATGTTCGGATGCTGCGTCTGCGACGCAAAGATAAGACCTGCGGATATCATCTGATGGCCTGGCAACGCACATGACTGCGCTCTGCTAGTATAAATCCATGCCAACAGGCGTGATGAAAAATCCCGACGGACGCGTTGGGTACATCAATTAAAATCACTGGAATTCCACTCCTGTAAGTCCTCAGCGGCCTAAGTCGAATTACGCCAGCATATGTTCCAGGTCCGAGTTGAGGGACTCGAACCTAAAGAAGATCGTGTTGTTTCGTCCTAACACAGTTAACTGGCCCTGATCCGTCGGGTGAGTCAGGCACACGCATCAACAATCCCTACACACATATACTATTAATATATAGTTGCACCCGAAGGATGGAAGAGTCCTCAGCCGAATCTACGATTCGACTGATCACTCGGGGGCTACTGACGTGGTTATACCTTACGGGTACGTGACTTCAGCATACCTGGTCCAGCCCAAGGAAGGCCCATAGCAGACATACGCTGGCCCATGAAGATTTGCGGGTGGCCAAGGCCCATGACACCTTCGGATCCTTGGAGAGCAAGACTAGCATAGATAGGAAATTCAAAGGGGTAAAACCCTAGAACCTGTAACCGACTAGGACTATGCCCAGGACCTGCCTAAGTCTATATAAAGGCCAGGAGGGCACGCCCTAGATCTCTCGACTCATACTTTCACACACGCACCTCCACGCCAGATCGAATCTGTGCACCCTGTAACCTTCGGTTCCACCGTAATCAAGAGCAGACAAGCAGGAGTAGGGTTTTCCCTCCGGGGGCCTGAACCTGGGTAAATCTCGTGTCCCCTGGTTGCTTGTCTGTTAACCGTTCCACGATATCCAGCATCCCCATCTTCTCCAAAACCCAAGTCCATAACAATGGGCATTGACGAGTCGAAACCTCGTCACCTTGGCCACAAGGTCATAGACCTGGTCCACCGCCTCCGGCGATCTATCCTGCTCCAGAAGGGTCTTGGTGACGGCGAGGTTGAGGAGAGGAGTGGGCATCACCTACCTGCCTTCACTGTCAATGTATGGCTTGGCTTGTGCCGGCTTCGGGGGAGCCCATCCTAGGTTTCGCCGTATACCAGGATCGTTGATGACGCGAGACGGAGCTTTCTTGGCCTTCTGTTGCTGCAGCAGAGTCTTGTACTCGGCCTCCATTGCTCTAGCTTTCTCTATGGATTTATGCGCATTGACCAGATCTCGATCTAGCTTAGCGCCCTGCTCCGCTATGGCTTGCTTCCTCCTCCAAGTTGGCGCTTCTCAAGCAGGTCACGCTCGATATGAGCTACGGTTAGTGGCTCGACGAGGAGATTTCCGTACATCACTCTATTAGCTGGAGTAACTTGGGCAGCGGCAGACGTAGATGCTGGAGGCGGCAAGTTTGCGGTGTTGTTATTGCTCGGGCCGGTGCCGAGTTCCTGCGGCTGCTGCACTGGGTTGGGAGTAGGGGGCATGAATTTTGCGCGATCATCGTCGGCAGCAACAAGTGGTCCCTTCCCTTTGTCTAGGGCTATAGGCGGAGCTCGTCCGGGTTGATCTTCATCCATCGCCGTCCCAATGGTGACGAACACCTCTCGAGACGTGACGGCGTTGGCGGCTTGCTCCTCGCGCGTGTACTCCTCTTCCATTTCCTGCATGGCAGAGTCTAGCTCTTCTGGGCTAAAGTCTATCTCTTCTGAATCTACACTGAAGTCGGCGTATAGCGCGTCAATCACAGAGTTGAAGGGTGCCATGACTTCCTCGATGACAGGGGGTGGCGGTGCAATAGCAGCGATGATGACTGGAGGTGGTGGCGCAACTACGGCGATGGTGGCCGGAGGCGGTGGTGGCGGTGGCTGAATCGGAGGGGCTCCATCAATGAGCGCAAGAGCTGTCTGAGCTGCCGCTTTGTCCTCCGCGTAGTTGTTGACGGTGTTTACCATGCTTTCGAAGGTAAGACGTCCCGAAGCCTGCTGCCGTCTTAGAGAATGCCGGAGAAGCGTGCCATGGTCCAGTCGTTCCACAAAGTGATACATGACATCATCATTGGGGTAGTGGGCCAGATCGGCTCGTATACAGAGCCACCTGGAAAGGTAATCGCGGGAGTTTTCGCCCTCTCTCTGAACGCAACGCACCAGATAGAAGATGGTAACCACGCTGACGAACTTGGATCTCTGCTGTCCAGACGCGCGGGCGAAGCCGGTGGACTTGCAATGATCTTCCACCTTTATATCCTACACAGGGGCGGTTTGGGTGGGCCTTGAATTTTTCCGATCTTTGTCGGCAAAATCCGAAGAGATATCCGACATTGATCCTTCCGTGAACGTATCCTACCCGTAGGTGGTCCGTGCGGGTCTTGATGCTCCTCCGATTCCCAGGGAACTAGTGCCCGAGTCGGTTTCGCCGATGAAGATGTGGATATCTCCGATGGGAACGATCGAACACCGCGTAGGGTTCTTCTTCGTCGGGATCTAGAACTCGTCGGAAGGGACAATCGGAACGTTGCCAGAGAAGAGAACACGACCGATGGCTACGGTTTCACCGATTCCCGCGAAGATCTTGGTCCTCGCCTGCTGAAGAGCCTGAAGCGCCTCTTGCTCCACGGTGGGCACCAACTGTCGTGGTATTGCCGACGAGTACGCCATGGAGGGGTCCTCACAGTGCGTGTTTAGAGACGTGGGGGAAGGCGGACGGTTTACGGGTACGAGGTAACACAGCTTCACCAGGTTCAGATCCCACAATGGTGGCGGAATCCTACTCCTGCTATAAATCACTATAATGGCAATACGACGAGTTACAGAGATAGGTTCGCTGTGTGAGGTTATGTGAATCGATACTTGGTCGTGCCCTAAAGGCTCCCATAGGCCCGACTTATATAGTCGCCAGGTCCTAGGGTTACAGGGAAAAGTCCTAGCCGGACAGGTTACAGAGTCCTACACCGTTTGTTACTAGTCTAGCGTGTCTTGTACTCCAAGGCTCTGGGTATGCTGGTGACTCCACCGTAGCCTTCCTTTATCCGACATGGGCCTCCCTTCTAGATCCATCTAACTGGGCCGCCCAGCAGGCCATGTGCCATGCTACCAACTATCGGCCACCCGGGTTATCCAGATAGGAGACATGCTTATGAGGATACCCATATAGCATATCCCCAACACCCTGGCCGCCCTCTTGCCTCACCTCTTCGCCTATAAAATCCCCTCGATGCCAAAACCCTAAGTACCTGATCAGATCTCCACGAAATAGTCCGTAGCCGCCGCCACCACCGTCCCTAGATTGGGGGGATATGAAGCTCTTCCTGACACCCTGCCGGAGGGGAGAGATCATCCCGAAGGCCTTCTTCATCACCATGCCAGCCTCCGGTATGATGCGTGAGTAGTTCACCCTTGGACTATGGGTCCATACATTAGCTAGATGGTTGTTTCTCCTCCTTTCTGCTATCATGTTTAGATCTTGTGAGCTCCGTTCATGATCAAGATCATCTATTTGTAATCATACATGTTTTGTTTGCGGGGATTTGATGGATATTGAGATACTATGTCAGATTGATTATTGATTCTATCATGCATGTGTTGTTTGAGAACTTGCATGAGCAGTACCTATCTTGGGCAAGTAGATGCTAGTGACTCCAAGAGGGAGTATTTATGCTCGATAGTGGGTTCATGCCTCTATTGAATCTAGGGAAGTGACAGAAATCTCTAAGGTTACAGATGTGCTATTGCTACTAGGGAGAAAACAACAATCTTTTGTTGATGGAACAATTGTATTGTTTACGTTACACACATTGCTTAATGAAATTATCCGTTGCTTGCAACTTAATACTGGAGGGGGTTCAGACGATAACCTAAAGGTGGATTAATAGTCATAGATGTAGTTGGATGGCTGTCTATGTATATTGTTGTAATGCCCAATCAAATCTCATAGGAATCATGAATGTCTAGTATTTGCATTGTTATGCCTTGCTCAGTTCCTGTCAATTCCCTCGCTATAATTTGTTCACCCAACATGTTATGTTATTTATATTAAGGAGAACACCTCTAGTGAACTGTGGACCCCGGTCCAATCTTTACCATTGTTACATAATCTGCTATTACCGTTTACTTTCTGCAAGCAACTATTACATTCCACACTATACGTGTAATCCTTTGTTTTCAGCAAACCAGTGAGATTGACAACCTCACTGTAAGTTGGGGCAAAGTCTTGAGTTTGTGTTGTGCAAGATTCCAAGTTGCTAGCAACACCTTGGAGTTGTTTCCTTGCTCCTACTGGTTCGCTAAACTTGGTTACATAACTGAGGGAAAATTTTCCGCTGTGCTCATCACACCTTCCTCTTGGGGTCTCCCAACGAATCTCTACAACTTAGCCGCGTCAATTTTCTGGTGCTAGTTCTGATGATACTGCTGCTCACCTTAACAAATTTGTTGAACTTTGTGAGATGCAAAAATATAAGGATGTATATGGATATATTAGTAAGCCCAAATTGTTTCCTTTCTCTTTGAGAGTAAAAGCTAAAGAATGGTTGCTATCCTTGCCTAGAAATAGTATCGATTCTTGGATTAAATGCAAAGATGCTTTTATTGGAAAATAGTATCCTCCTGCTAAGATTATATCTATGAGAAATGAAATCATGAAATTTAAACAACTTGATAATGAACATGTTGCTCAAGCTTGAGAAAGAATGAAATCTTTGGTAAAGAATTGTCCTACTCATGGACTGAATGTTTGGATGATTATTCAAACTTTTTATGCAGGACTAAAATTTTCTTCAAGAAATTTGTTGGATTCTGCTGCTGGAGGTACCTTTATGACCATTACTTTGGGTGTTGCAACAAAGCTCCTTGATAATATGATGGTAAACTATTCTGAATGGCACACTTAGAGAGCTCCACATGGTAAGAAGGTAAATTCTGTTGAAGAAACCTCCTCCTTGAGTGATGAAATTGATGTTATTATGTCCATGCTTGTTACTGGAAAATCTCATATTCATCCAAATAATATTCCTTTAGCCTCTTTGGTTTCTCAAGAAGATAAAGCTGATGTGAAATTCATTAGAAATAATAATTTCAACAACAATGCCTATAGGAATAATTTTGGTAGTAATAATTATAGGCCTTATCCTCCCAATAATTGTAATGCTTATGGAAATTCCTACAACAACAATATAAGTGCTTCCTCTAAACTTGAAGTCATGCTTAAAGACTTTATTAGTAAACAAATTGCTTTCAAAAAGACCGTGGAGGAAAAGCTCTTGAATGTTGAGAAAAATATTTTATCTTTGTCTGAAGCACAATCCTCTTTGATTAATAAAATGGCTGCTAAACATGAAACCATGGAAAATACCTTTGCTGCTGCTCATGCCATACAAGTTACTATTGATAGAAATGTTAGATTGTTAGCTAAATTGCATGCTAAGTGGGAAAGAGAAGATGACATTGCTAGAAACAATATTATTTGTACTGTTACTACCACCAATGTTGATGGTAGCAAACCACAAGAAGTCCCCATTCCTTCTACAACAATGCCTAAACCCAATGAGAATGCTGCAATTTTTCGAACTATGGAAACAATAAGCCTGCTACCTGTGATGCTAAGTTTGATTTTGATCTTGATGGTTGCAATATTTATAAAGTGATTATGTTCCTTCAAAAGCTTGCTAGAAGTCCTAATGCTAGTGCTATGAATATGGCTTTTACAAAACACATTACAGATGCCCTCATTAAAATTAAGGAAGAAAAATTGAAACAGAAAGCTTCTATTCCTAGGAAGTTAGAAGATAGTTGGGAACCCAACATCAATATGCAAGTGAATGATTTTGATCTCAAAGCTTTATGTGACCTTGTTTCTAGTGTCTCCATTATGCGTAGAAAGATTTATGGAATGCTTGATTTGCCACCTTTGGAAGATTGCTATTTAGAGGTCCCACATGATGATAATGCTAAAAAGAAACTTATGGGGAGTATTAATGATGTTCTTATTATGGTTAATAATGCCTATGTCCCTGTTGATTTCTATGTTTTGGATGTTGAATGCAATGCTTCTTCTCCTATTACTTTGGAAAGGCCTTTTCTTAGAACTGTTGGTGCCATTATTGATATGAAAGAAGACATCATTAAATACCAATTCCCATTCAAGAAAGGTGTAATACCTCACCCTTTAAGGTAAAGTCACCTGTGATTGAATGCTAGTCCCTGGATCGAAATGCTAGCATCCACAGTTTAAGATGAAGTACATAGATACAAAGGTCATTATGACATTGTAATTCCAGGAGTACAACTAGTTCTTACAACTCATTAGCCTAAGGCTAACACATAGAGTTCTTATTACATAGCAAATAAATAAGTCATGTGCCACAGGCAAACATGTTGTAGACTCATAACCCTACTCACCATCAGAGTAACCTGCAATATAATACGTTATAGCCACAGAGGGTCAATAGATTTGTAATTGTATTGGCAAGTGATACCATAGTAGTATAGTAACATCTAATAACTATATGAATTTGGCTAAGTGTAGTTCAGGCTAGCTTTGCTAAAAAATAAGGTTTGTCTTATTAGTTTGAAAACACTAAGTTCTTGTTTGGCAAAACACCAAGTACCACGAATAGACATTGGTGAACCTCTACCCTTGTTCAACCACAAGTTTTAACTTAGAGAAATTGGGATGAGTTGATCATTAAAATGTCTTTGATGCTCAAAATGTCTGTTACCGGGGACAAGGCTAAGTACTTAGGTTTTACCCTCTCGAGATGTGGTGCACTTTCCCCACAAGACTCGACATGCATCGAGACAAGACTTTTCAGAAGCATTCCCTTAGACCACCATGGACGTGTTCCATCCTATCAACCCTACCACTAACTGTCCATATGTCTGAGTTCTTGCAACCTAGTTGGTCTAGGCAGAGCCCATATGCCATGTGGTTGCACTAGAAGCTTCTCAACACTAAACATCTCAAATCTCTTAGTTCCCGGGTGGCCATCCACAAGTGTGATACACAAGGTAAACCATAGACATGGGCCTTGTGTAACCACTCAACACAAACCAATCTTCCCATTCCACCCAGGTGATTCATTAACATGTTGTTTTATTAATCAAAAACATAGGCATAAGCTTTGCATAGTATCATAACATGAATATTCCACCCTTGCATTCTACTAGCTAGGCTAAGCATACTAGCATAGCATGTCTCTTAACTTAGGGAAAAACTACTAAGAAAATATCTATAGGATTTACCATAGCATAGCATATACTTAGAAAATCACCATGCAAATCCTACTCAAAATAGTGCTAATGCAATAAGGAAAATAGTAGGACATGGGATGAAATATCACTTGCCTTGGTAGCTAGGAGAATAGGTACAATCCTCACAATCACACTCTCCACAATCCACAAAATCTACACATAAATTCATACAACAAAATTCACAAATCAATATACAAACAAAAATAATTATGAATGCTTGCAAAATACAAAGGGATGATTTGTCACACTTTTTAAAACAAACTTTTCAGTACTGAACACAAACTATACTTTCTAAAATCTAAATAAACCAAAATTTACTTTAAAATAATTTTCTAAACAAATTTTATAGTCAAAATAGGCCTATAAATGCTTCTACATAAAATCCTAATTTTTTAGAAACAAATGGCCAAACCAAGGCCATAGATTCTAATGGGCTCATTTTTCTGAATCCATAGATATAAAATTTGTAATTTTTGGATTTACAGAATAAAAGTTATGGATTTTACAAGTTTAAACATCTATTAGATAAAATCCTGGATTTTAAATCAAAATCACTGCCACGCGACAGCATCCTATTGGAAGGTACCACTTTGGGCGGATCACGCTTGCGGGCCGCAGGATCTAAGTGACGATGTGCGGTCCAGATCTAAACATACCGCTTCGCTCCTAGATCTAATCGTAGCCACTAGATACAGATCCAACAGATCAGATCTGCCCGACCATAAGAGAGCAACGCAAATGGCCGTAGCGGTGGCGACACCACTAGCGGTGACACGCCGGCGAGGTCAGAGGGTTAGGGGATGGGCTCTGGTGTTTACCACAGTCGCGAGGAGGTGGCGATGCTCAACATGGACACAGTTGGGGCGGGGGCACATGGACACGGCAGCTAATCCTCGTCGGAGTTCGTCCGCGCGTCGGGTGCTCCCAGTCGGAGACAAAGACGATAACCTAGGGCGCAAGGGGATGAGCGGCATGCATTAGCAGATGTGCAAGAAAAAGGCGAACTCACTCGCGTAAACCAGAGGCCAAGGGGAACACAAGGCTCACCAGAATGGCTCATCGGAGTTGAGCTGAGCTTTAGGCGCTTGCAGACGTCGACAGAGGCGAGGCTCTAGTGCAAGATAAAATGAACGGCGAGTGTTAGGAGAAGCGCAAGACGATGAAGAACAAGGTCCGTGAACCAGAAGGCAAGGCGCGCTGGAGACTCACCGGAATTCGTTGCCAAAGCTCGTCGGAGCAGCGACAATGTAGCACGAAATATGCGTAGCCTAGCGGCGCTTAGAGCTGGCTATGTGAGGGGAAATGTTGCGGAGGGGGAGGGGATTATGTAGCCAGAGAGGGGACGGGAATCATGCACGCATTCATCGGTAATTGATGGATTTCAATTCCGATAGTGAAGAGGGGAGGAAATGGCAGCATCACGGTCGTCGCGCGGGATTTGGGGATGACGAGGTTGACGTGGCGACAGGGTCCTGTGGTTAGCGGGTGGGTGCATGCACGCGGGGTAGGAAACACACACACACACACAGAGAGAGGGTTCCTGGGTGGGCTTAGTGGGCCGCGAGGGAAGTCAGGCCAGAAGGGGTGCTGGCTTTTTTTTCTCTTTGCCTTTTTCTTTTCTGTTTTGAATTTCTAAATACGATTTGAATGGCCTATTGAAATCCAATTGAATTCAAACTTTCACCAATATATTGTGAGGTGACCCTAGTTTGTAAAAGTGTGTCAAACACAACTATTCACTCCAAAAACAATTTGGGGTCATAAAATAAAAATAAAACCATGCCCCATACATATAATATAAAAGGGGTTTAAATATAGTTTTATTAGGGTTTAAGCTTTGAAAATTTTTATGCAAGGTAATCATGCCATGATGTTATGAATGCAATAACATGGTTTTGAATTTTATGAAAATTTGGGATTTTACAAATCTAACCCCCTTAAGATGAATCTCGCCCTCGATATTCAGATTGGCTAGCAAATAGGTGAGGGTGATCTTTCCGAAGCTCATCTTCTCTTTCCCAAGTTGCTTCTTCTTTGGTATGATGATTCCACTATACTTTGCAAAATTTGATTGTCTTAGTACGAGTGTCTCTTTCCACTGTCTCGAGATCTTGATAGGTTTCTCTTCATAAGTGATATTATTATCTAGCTGAACTTATTCTAGTAGTATAGTGTCTCTTAACAAACTGTTGGGGATATGCTATATGGGTATCCTCATAGCATGTCTCCTATCCGGATAACCCGGGTGGCCCACAGTTGGTTGCATGGCCCATGGCCTGCTGGGTGGCCCAGTTAGATGGATCCATAAGGGAGGCCCATGCTAGATAAAGGAAGGCTACGGTTGGAGTCACCGACGTACCCGGAGCCTTGGAGTGCAAGATACACAAGACTAGTAACAGACGGTGTAGGACTCTGTAACCTGTCCGGCTAGGAATTTTCCCTGTAACCCTAGGACCTGGTGACTATATAAGTCGGGCCTATAGGAGCCTTTAGGGCATGATAACTTACAATCTCAGAACAGTCGAGTAGCGATTGGCACACACCTCGCACATCAAACCTATCTCGGTAACCCGGCGTATTGCCCTTATAGTGATTTATAGCAGGAGTAGGATTCCGCCACCATCGTGGGATCTGAACCTGGGTAAGCTGTGTTACCTCGTACCCGTCAACCGTCCGCCTTCCCCCACGTCTCTAAACATGCACTGTGAGGACCCCTCCATGGCGTACTCGTCGGCAATACCACGACAGTTGGTGCCCACCATGGGGCAAGATGCGCTTCAGGCTCTTCAGTGGGCGAGGACCAAGATCTTCGTGGGAATCGGCAAAACCGTAGCCATCAGTCGCGTTCTCTTATCCGGCAACGTTCCGATCGTCCCTCCTGACGAGTTCTGGATCCCGGCAAAGACGAATCCTACGCGGTTTTCGATCGTTCCTATCGGAGACATCCACCTCTTCATTGGCGAAACCGACTCGGGCACTAGTTCCCTGGGAGTTGGAGGAGCATCAAGGCCCGCACGGACCGCCTACGGGCAGGACACATTCGCGGAAGGATTGATGTCGGATCTCTCTTTGGAGTTTGCCGGCAAAGATCGGAAAAATTCAAGGCCCACCCAAACCGCCCCTGTGCAGGATATAAAGGTGGAAGATTGCTGCAAGTCCGACGGCTTCGCCCGTGCGTCTGGACAGCAGAGATCCAAGTTTGTTGGCTTGGTTACCATCTTCGACCTGGCACATTGTGTTCAGAGAGAGGGAGAAAACCCCCACGATTACCTGGCCAGGTGGCCCCGCATACGAGCCGATCTGGCCCACTACCCCAATGATGATGCTATGTATCACTTTGTGGAAGGACTGGACCATGGGACGCTTCTCCGACATTCTCTAAGATGACAGCAGGCATGAGGACGCCTTACCTTCGAAGGCATGGCGAACACCGTCAACAACTACGTGGAGGCCGAAGCGGCAGCTCAGACAGCGCTTGCGCTCATTGTCGGAGCCCCTCCGATTCAGCCACCGCCACCACCACCTTCGGCCGCCATCGTCGCAGCCGCGCCGCCACCTCCAGTCATCATCGCTGCTGTTGCACCTCCACTGCCCGTCATCGAGGAAGTCCTGGCACCCTTCGACTCTGTCATTGACGTGCTTTATGCTGACTTCAGTGCAGATTCAGAGGAGATAGATTTCAGTCCAGAGGAACTAGACTCCGTCATACAGGAGATGGAGGAGGAGTACACGCGCGATGAGCAAGCCAACAATGCCATCACGTCTCGAGAGGTGTTCGTCACCATTGGGACGACGATGGATGAAGATCAACCCGGACGAGCTCCGCCTACAGCGCTGGAAAAGGGGAAAGGTCCACTTATTGCTGTTGACGATGATCGTGCAAAGGTCATGCCTCCTCCGCCTAACCCAGTGCAGCAGCCGCAGGAACTCGGCACCGGCCCGAGCAACAACAACACCACAAACTTGCCGCCTCTGGCATCTACGTCTGCTGCAGCCCAAGTTACTCCGGATGATAGAGTGATGTACGGCAATCTCCTCGTCGAGCCACTAACCGTAGCTCATATCTGGAACGTGACTCAGCTTGACGAGAAGTGCCAGCAGCTGCTGGAGGAAGCGCATGCCATCGCGGAGCAAGGCGCTAAGCTAGATCGAGATCTGGTCAACGCGTAGAAGTCCATAGAGAAAGCTAGAGCAATGGAGGCCGAATACAAAACCCTGCTGCAGCAGCAGAAGGCAAAGAAAGCTCCGGCTCGCGTCATCAACGATCCTGGTGTAAGGCGAAACCTAGGATGGACTCCCTCGAAGCCGGCACAGGCCAAGCCATACATTGATAGTGAAGGCAAGCAGGTGATGCCCACCCCACTCCTTAACCTCGCCGTCTCCAAGACCCTCCTGGAGCAGGATAGATCGCCTAAGGCAGTGGAACAGGTCTATGACCTAGTGGCCAAGGCAGTGAAGTAGCAGGAAAAGGCCAGCTCTCAGAGGCTTGAGTCTGACCCAGCACTTTGCCAGTCTAGCCAGTGCAAGACGCCAAGGGATCGATCTCCTCTTGATGTCGGGTCTCAGACGGGTTCATCAGAACGAAGACGGAGGGATGCGCGCAATAGGAAGGATGCTATCCCCATATCCTCCGATCACGGAGAACAGGCCTGACCTCGTCACTCATCGCCACTGCCCCGATCCCCCCGACATCGCGAAGATCACAAGGCTCACCATCATACGGATATGCCCCCACCAAAGCAGTGCGGCATTGTCATCCGCAACAACGCGGAGCAGACCCGTCATGACAGAGAGTGCAACCAAGGACACAAGAGCAGGTCACGCCATGACCCTCCGCGTCCGACAAGCAACCGTGACAGGCGGGAGGCATTGCAGGAGGGTAACAGCAAGAAGGCTAACCCACCGCCACCTCCGCCTCCTTCACCACCAAGCAGTCACCATGGCGGAGGAGGCCCGTGTCGTTCACGCAGCCCATCCCCTGTTGACAAGAAGAAGAAGATCCCAGAGCCATACGATGCACGTTCACGGATCGATAAGATCCACGAGGACTAGGAAGGACCATACCTGGGATCACATTGCTTTGGACCTGCAATACGGTCCGCAACTTACCCCAAAGGTTTCCGGATTGACAAAACCATCAAGCCCTATGACGGCACCGCCAAGCCAGCCACATGGTTGCAGGACTACGACAACGCGGTGGAGATTTCTAGAGGCAAACCCAACGTCGCCATCAAGTACCTCCCGTTAATTTTGGTGGGCACGGCCCGCCAATGGATGGACGACTTGCCGAAGAAATCCATCTGCAATTGGTTAGACATACAAGAAGCGTTCACCAAGAACTTTGAGGGTACATACAAGCGTCCCTGCACTGTTGGCGATCTACAGCGGTGCGTGCAAGAGAAAGACGAGACATCTCGCGCCTACCTCCCCCGCTGGCTGGACATGAAGAATTCCTGCGCAGGAGTGCACGCTCAGACCGCCATGGCCGCCTTCATCGACGAGATGGAAAGAGGCACGTTGCTCCGACATAAGCTGAAGCGCTTGCAGGACAATCACCAGCTTGACTTGAACCAGATGATTCAGTTGGCTAGTGAGTTCGCAGCTGCCGACGACGATGCTCGCGGCTCCTTGCCGACAACGGCCGTTCCAACTCAGGCTCAGAGGAATAGCAGTACAAAGCGGAAAACCGCTCCAGAAGAAAAGCAATCTACCGACATGGTCGCTATGACTTTTGCAGGACGGGGTGATGGCAGACAATGTGGCCGAGGAAGGGGAGGCAACGAGTGAACGACAAGGGAGACGCTATTCGAGAGGAAGATCCCCGTCCCTTGTTATTTTGACCTAACCCTGGCCATGGGCAGCAACGAGGAAGTGAAACTACCTCGGCGCCGCTCTGCGTTCCCCAAACCTATGAGGAGTACCGCGATATGCCGTGCCTCGTACACCTCGATGTCAACAGCAAGGCCACCCATACCAATCGACACTGCAAGTTCATCAACGACCTCAAGGAAGACCCGGAGTCTGGCTACAAGCAAAGTCGGAATAATAGACCGCGAGGCAAGGGCAAGGGGAATAATAAGGAGGAGGAGTCCAAGGATTCAAGTGACTTGGATGAGGACGTTGACCCCAAGCACGCCGCCAAGAGCGACGACAAGGGCAAGAACCCCTTCATGAAGAAGGCGACAGTCTACCACACTTTCCTTGGCACCCCCACCGTCCGGCAACAGAAGACCTCCCTGAGGATCCTGATGGCTACTCTCCCCCAGTTCCCCAGTACCTGCGCTAGTCAGAGGTTCCAATTACTTGGGACAAGACGAACCACCCAGACCTTATCCGTACGGAGAACCAGTATGCTATGGTCATCAACCCCTTGATTGACGGCGTGGAGTTCACCAAGTGTATGATGGACAGTGGAAGCAACATCAACATCATGTACCTATATACACTGCAGAAGATGAACTTGACGGAGGCAAACCTAAGGCGGACCAACACCATCTTCCATGGCGTAGTTCCTGGTCGGGAGGCTCGGTCCCTTGGGTGCATTACACTTCAGGTTGCCTTTGGTGATGTTAATAATTACCGCCAAGAGCGCATGACCTTCAAGGTGGTCCCCTTCAAGAGCGTGTACCACGTCATATTTGGCCGCGACATATTCCACAAGTTCATGGCCCAGCCATGCTTCGTCTACAACAAACTCAAGATACCTGGACCAAACGGTGTCATCACCGTATCCAGAAGCTTTACCAAGTTAAGGGACTGCAAGATCAATGAAGCAGCCATTGCGGAAGCTGTCCTCTACAACAAAGAATTCAAAGAGATCCAGAGCAAGGTCGATGACTCAGAGATGCCCGCTTCGAAGAAGCAGATCTCCGACTCCGCTCCTGCGTTCAAGGCCGCCATCGAGACCAAGCCGGTGGAACTTGTGGTAGGCGATGCCTCCAAGGTCACCGCCATTGGGATGAACCTAGATCCAAAATAGGAAAGCATGCTCATCGAGTTCCTCCATGAGAATAGGGACATCTGTGCCTGGCAACCTGCCGACATGAAAGGTGTACCTAGGGAACTTGCCGAGCACAGCTTAAACATTGATCCAAAATCCAAACCAGTGAAACAACCTCTACGACGCTTTGGAGATGAGAAGAGACGCTCCATTGGCAAAGAGATAGCTAGGTTACTTAAGGCTAGATTTATCCGAGAAGTCCTTCACACCCAATGGGTGGCCAATCCTATACTTGTCCCCAAGAAGGGAACCAATGAATTAAGAATGTGCGTTGATTACACCGACTTGAACAAAGCATGTCCCAAAGATCCGTTTGCTTTGCCTCGCATTGACCAAGTCATTGACTCGACAGCTGGCTCGGAACTTTTGTGTTTTCTGGATGCATACTCAGGATACCACAAGATCAAAATGAGGAAGTCGGACCAATTGGTGCCACTTCGTTCACCACCTCATACGACACGTTTTGCTATTTTACGATGCCCTTTGGGCTGAAAAACGCAGGTGCTACATACCAGCGGACAATGCAACATTGCCTTCACGATCAAATTTGTCGGAACATTCACGCCTATGTGGACGATATCGCGGTGATGTCTAAAAATTCAAACCTCTTAATCTCTGACTTAAAAGAAACCTTTGATAATCTCTGGAAATACAACATGATGCTTAACCCTAAGAAGTGCGTCTTCGGGGTTCCAGCCGGAAAATTGTTGGGTTTCATCGTTTCCCAGCGCGGAATCGAGTTCAACCTGGAGAAAATCAAGGCCATCTTAAGCATAAACCGTCCGACATGCCTAAAGGACATTCAACGACTAACAGGTTGTGTTGCAGCAGTTAGTCGGTTCGTCAGCCGACTTGGAGAGAAGGCTCTACCGCTGTACAAGTTGCCGAAGAAGGCGGACAAATTCACATGGACGGACGAGACAGACGCATCATTGAAGCAGCTCAAGGAGATTCTTTCCTCAGCGCCCATCCTTGCAGCGCCCGAGCCTGGCGAGCCCCTGTTAATCTACATGGGGGCAACCAACTGTTGGGGATATGCTATATAGGTATCCTCATAGCATGTCTCTTATCCGACTAACCCGAGTGGCCCATAGTCGGTAGCATGGCCTGTGGCCTGCTGGACGGCCCAGTTAGGTGGATCTAGAAGGGAGGCCCATGCCGGACAAAGGAAGGCTACGGTGGATTCACCAGCGTACCCGGAGCCTTGGAGTACAAGATACACAAGACTAGTGATAGACGGTGTAGGACTCTGTAACCTGTCCGGCTAGGACTTTTCCCTGTAACACTAGGACCTGGCGACTATATAAGTCGGGCCTGTGGGAGCCTTTGGGCATCGTTTAACACACACCTCGCACAGCGAACCTATCTCTGTAACTCGGCGTATTGCCATTATAGTGATTTATAGCAGGAGTAGGATTCCGCCACCGTCGTGGGATCTGAACTTGGGTAAGCCGTGTTACCTCGTACCCGTCAACCGTCCGCCTTACCCCACGTCTCTAAACACGCACTGTGAGGACCCCTCCATGGCGTACTCGTCGGCAATACCACGACAGTTGGCGCCCACCGTGGGGCAAGAGGCGCTTCAGGCTCTTCAGCGGGCGAGGACCAAGATCTTCGCAGGAACCGGCGAAACCATAGCCATTGGCCGTGTTCTCTTCTCCAGCAATGTTCCGATCGTCCCCCCGACGAGTTCTGGATCCCGGCGAAGACGAACTCTACGCGGTGTTCGATCGTTCCTATCGGAGATATCCACCTTTTCATTGGCGAAACCGACTCGGGCACTAGTTCCCTAGGAGTCAGAGGAGCATCAAGACCCGCACGGACCGCCTACGGGCAGGATACGTTCGCGGAAGGATCGATGTCGGATCTCTCCTCGGAGTTTGCCGGCAAAGATCAAAAAAATTCAAGACCCACCCAAACCGCCCCTGTGCAGGATATAAAGGTGGAAGATCAATGCAAATCCGCCGGCTTCATCCGTGCGTCTGGACAGCAGAGATCCAAGTTCATCAGCGTGGTTACCATCTTCGATCTGGTGCGCTGCGTTCAGAGAGAGGGCGAAAACCCCCGTGATTACCTGGCCAGGTGGCTCCGTATACGAGCCGATCTGGCCCACTAACCCAATGATGATGCCATCTATCCCTTTGTGGAAGGACTAGACCATGGCACGCTTCTCCGACAATCCCTAAGACGGCAACAGGCGTCAGGACACCTTACCTTCGAAGGCATGGTGAACACCGTCAACAACTACGCGGAGGCTGAAGCGGCAACTCAGACAGCGCTTGCGCTCATTGACGGAGCCCCTCCGATTCAGCCACCACCACCACCGCCTCCGGCCGCCATCATCGCAGAAGCACCACCACCTCCAGTCATCGTCGAGGCCGTTGCACCTCCACCGCCCATCATCAAGGAAGTCCTGGCATCCTCCGACTCTGTCATTGACGCGCTTTATGCTGATTTCAGTGCAGATTCAGAGGAAATAGACTTCAGTCCAGAAGAGCTAGACTCCACTATGAAGGAGATGGAGGAGGAGTACTCGCGTGACGAGCAAGCTAATAACACCGTCATGTCTCGAGGGGTGTTCATCACCATTGGGACAGCGATGGATGAAGATCAACCCGAGCAAGTTTCGCCTACGACGCTGGAAAAGGGGAAGGGGCCACTTATTGCTGCTGACAATGATCGCGCAAAGGTCATGCCTCCTCCGCCTAAACCAGTGCAGCAGCCGCAGGAACTTGGTACCAGTCCGAGCAACAACAACACCGCAAACTTGCCGCCTCCAGCATCCACGTTGGCAGCCGCCCATGTTACTCCAGCTGATAGAGTGATGTACGGCAATCTCCTCGTTGAGCCACTAACCGTTGATCATATCCGGAACGTGACTCAGCTTGACGAGAAGCGCCAGCAGCTGCTGGAGGAGGCGCAAGCCATCGCGGAGCAAGGTGCTAAACTAGATCGAGATCTGGTTAACGCGCAGAAGTCCATAGAGAAAGCTAGAGCAATGGAGGCCGAGTACATGACTCTGCTGCAGCAGAAGGCTAAGAAAGCTCCGGCTCGCATCATCAACAATCCTGGTGTACAGCAAAACCTAGGATGGGCTCCCTCGAAGCCGGCACAGGCCAAGCCATACATTGATAGTGAAGGCAAGCAGGTGATGCCCACCCCACTCCTCAACCTCGCCGTCGCCAAGACCCTTCTGGAACAGGATAGATCACCTGAGGCAGTAGAATAGGTCTATGACCTAGTGGCCAAGGTGGTAAAGCAGCAGGAAAAGGCCACCTCTCAGAGGCTTGAGTCTGACCCATCGCTCTGCCAATCTAGCCAGTACAAACTGCCAAGGGACAGATCTCCTCAAGATGTCGGATCACAGACGGGTTCATCAGAACGAAGACGGAGGGATGCGCGCAACAGGAAGGATGCAATCCCCATATCCTCCGACCACGGAGAAAAAGCCTGACCTCGTCGCCCATCGCCACCGCCCTGATCCCCCCGATGTCAGGAAGATTACAAGGTTCACCATCGTATGGATATGCCCCCTCCAAAGCAGTGTGGTATCGTCATCCGCGACAACGTGGCATAGACCCGTCATGATGAAGAGCGCCACCAAGGACACAAGAGCAGGTCACACCACGACCCTCCGCGTCCGACAAGCAACCGTGGCAGACGTGAGGCGTCGCAGGAGGGTAACAGCAAGAAGGCTAACCCACCGCCACCTCCGCCTCCGTTGCCGCCAAGCAGTCACCATGGCGGAAGAGGCCCGCGTCGTTCACGCAGCCCATCCCCTGTTGACAAGAAGAAGAAGAACCCGGAGCCGTACGACGCACGTTCGCGGATTGATAAGATCCACGAGGCCCGGGAAGGACCATACCTGGGACCACGTTGATTTGGACCTGCAATACGGTCCGCAACTTACCCCAAAGGTTTCCGGATAGACAAGACCATCAAGCCCTATGACGGCACCGCCAAGCCTGCCACATGGTTGCAGGACTACGGCAACGCGGTGGAAATTGCCGGAGGCAACCCCAACGTTGCCGTTAAGTACCTCCCGTTAATGTTGGCAGGTACAGCCCGTCAATGGATCGACGACTTGCCGGAGAAATCTATCTACAACTGGCTGGATATGCAAGAAGCATTCACCAAGAACTTTGAAGGTACGTACAAGCATCCCTGCACTGTGGGCGATCTACAACGATGCGTGCAAGAGAAAGACGAGACATCTCGCGCCTACCTCTCCCGCTGGCTGGACATGAAGAATTCTCGCAGAGTGCACGCCGCATCTATGGCCGCCTTCATCGATGGGTTGGAAAGAGGCACATTACTCCGACATAAGCTAAAGCGCTTGCAGGACAATCATCAGCTTGACTTGAATCAGATGATTCAGTTAGCTAGTGAGTTCACAGCTGCCGACGATGACGCTCGTGGCTCTTTGCCGGCAACGGTCGTTCCAACCCAAGCTCGTAGGAACAGCAGTACAAAGCGGAAAACCGCTCCAGAAGAAAAGCAATCTACCGACATGGTCGCTATGACTTTTGTAGGACGAGGAGAAGGCGGACAACGTGGCCGAGGAAGGGGAGCAGGCCGCGGGCAGCAACGAGGAAGTGAAACCAACTCGGCACCGCTCCGTGTTCCCCAAACGTACGAGGAGTACCGCGATAAGCCGTGCATCGTACACCTCGATGTCAACGGCAAGGCCACCCATACCAATCGACACTGCAAGTTCGTCAACGACCTCAAGGAAGACCCGGAGTCTGGCTACAAGCAAAGTCGGAAGAACAGACCGCAAGGCAAGGGCAAGGGGAAGAAGAAGGAGGAGTATTCCAAGGATTCAAGTGACATGGACGAGGACGTTGACACCAAGCACGTCGCCAAAAGCGAGGACAAGGGCAAGAACCCCTTCGCAAAGAAGGCCCCAGTCTACCACACTTTCCTTGGCACCCCCACCATCCGACAACAGAAGACCTCTCTAAGGATACTGATGGCCACTCTCCCCCCAGTTCCCCAATACCTACGCTGGTCGGAGGTTCCAATCACTTGGGACAAGACAGACCACCCAGACCTTGTGCCCACGGAGAACCAGTACGCCATGGTCATCAACCCATTGATTGACGGCGTGGAGTTCACCAAGTGCATGGTGGATAGTGGAAGCAGCATCAACATCATGTACTTGGATACACTGCAGAAGATGAACTTGACGGAGGCAAACCTAAGATGGACCAACACCGTGTTCCATGGCGTAGTTACTGGACGGGAGGCTCGGTCCCTTGGGTGCATTACGCTTCAAGTAGCCTTTGGCGACGTTAATAATTACCGCCAAGAGCACATGACCTTTGAGGTGGTCCCCTTCAAGAGCGTGTACCACGTCATATTCGGCCGCGACATATTCCACACGTTCATGGCCAAGCCATGCTTCGTCTACAACAAATTCAAGATACCCGGACCAAACGGCATCATCACCGTATCCGAAAGCTTTACCAAGGCAAGGGACTGTGAGATCAATGAAGCGACCGTGGAAGCTGTCTCTACAAATAAGAATTCAAGGAGATCCAGAGCAAGGTCAATGACTCAGAGATGCCCGCGTCGAAGAAGCAGATCTCCGACTCCGCTCCTGCGTTCAAGGCCGCCATCGAGACCAAGCCGGTGGAACTTGTGGTAGGCAATGCCTCCAAGACCGTCGCCATTGGGACGAACCTGGACCCCAAATAGGAAAGCGCGCTCGTCGAGTTCCTCCGTGAGAACAAGGACATCTTTGCCTGGCAACCTGCCGACATGAAAGGTGTACCTAGGGAACTTGCCGAGCACATCTTAAACATAGATCCAAAATGTAAACCAGTGAAACAACCTCTACGACGCTTCGGAGATGAGAAGAGACGCGCCATTGGCAAAGAGATAGCTAGGTTACTTAAGGCTGGGTTTATCCGAGAAGTCCTTCACACCCGATGGGTGGCCAATCCTGTACTTGTACCCAAAAAGGGAACCAATGAATTAAGAATGTGCGTTGATTACACCGGCTTGAACAAAGCATGTCCCAAAGATCCGTTTGCTTTGCCTCGCATTTACCAAGTCATTGACTCGACGGCTGGCTCGGAACTTTTGTGTTTTCTGGATGCATACTCAGGATACCTCCAGATCAAGATGAGGAAGTCGGACCAATTGGCCACTTTGTTCACTACCCCATACGGCATGTTTTGCTATGTCACGATGCCGTTTGGGCTGAAAAACGCAGGTGCTACCTACCAGCGGACAATGCAACGTTGCCTTCACGACCAAATTGGTCGGAACGTTCACGCCTATGTGGACGATATCACGGTGATGTCTAAAAAGTCAAACGACTTAATCTCCGACTTAAAAGAAACCTTTGATAATCTCTGAAAATACAACATGATGCTCAACCCTAAGAAGTGCGTCTTCGGGGTTCCAGCCGGCAAATTGTTGGGCTTCATCGTTTCCAAGCGTGGAATCGAGGTCAACCCGGAGAAAATCAAGGCCATATTAAACATAAACCACCCGACATGCCTAAAGGACATTCAACGACTAACAGGTTGTGTTGCAGCAGTTAGTCGGTTCGTCAGCCGACTTGGAGAGAAGGCTTTGCCGCTGTACAAGTTGCTGAAGAAGGCGGACAAATTCACATGGACAGACGAAGCAGATGCAGCATTGAAGCAGCTCAAGGAGATTCTTTCCTCACGCCCATCCTTGCAGCGCCCGAGCCTGGAGAGCCCCTGTTAATCTACATGGTGGCAACCAACCGGGTAATCAGCATCGTCGTCGTGGTAGAGCGGAAGGAACCATGCTACGAGAACGGAGTGCAGCGACCAGTTTACTATGTAAGCGAGGTCTTGACGGATTCCAAGTAGCATTACCCGCACTACCAGAAGATAGCTTACGGAGTATTCCTCGCTTCTCGGAAGCTGAGGCATTACTTTCAGGAGCACCCAATCACAGTAGTGAGCAAGACTCCACTGTCCGACATTATCAACAATAGCGACGCTACAGGAAGGGTCGCGAAGTGGGGCATTGAACTTGCCGCCTTCGAGATCACCTACAAGAGACGCGACGCTATCAAGTCACAAGCTTTGGCGGATTTTATTGCAGATTGGATGGAGATGCCAGATGCTACTCCATTGCCAGAACTAGAGTACTGGGTGATGCACTTTGACGGATCAAAGTTGCTCAATGGCTCGGGGCTGGTGTACTACTACAGTCACCAAAAGGAGACAAGCTGCACTACGTTCTGCAGATCCACTTCGAGGCTACAAACAACATGGCGGAGTATGAAGCACTCATTCACGGACTGCGTGCAGCCAAGGATATTGGCATCAAGCGCATAGTTTGCTGTGGAGATTCCGACTTGGTTGACCAGCAGGTGGCTGGCACCTAGAATGCACGGAACCCTATGATGGCGGCATATCGCAACGAAGTGGACGAGATAGCCAAGAGATTCTTGGGCTACGAAGTCAAGTATGTGCCTAGGGAGAAAAACGAGGCGGCTGATCTACTGTCTAAACTTGGATCAGGGCGCAAGCAAATTCTGCCAGGAGTTTTCCTAGAGCATCTACGCACACCATCCGTGAAGGGCGCCGACATCGACAACCCGGATAGAGCTGACTCTTTCGTCAACATGGTGACAAAGATCCCTCCGGCTTGGACAAAACCATTCATGGAATATCTCGAACACGGAACTTTGCCCGACGACAAGGTCGAACGACGGCAAATAGTACGACGAGAAAAGGGTTATACCATAATCAATGGGCAACTCTATAAAAGGAGCACTACTGGTGTATACCTAAAGTGCGTTTCCCAGCTAGAAGGTATTGAAATCCTGCGCAAGATCCATCTTGGAGATTGCGGGCATCACGCCGCTCCTCGATCATTGGTCGCAAAAGCCTTCCGGCAAGGATTCTACTGGCTGACCGCGAAGGCGGACGCCGACAAACTGGTTGAGACATGCACGGGATGCCAGTATTATGCCCGACAACCACATGTTCCTGCTGAAGAATTGTGAACAATACCAATAACTTGGCGGTTTGCAGTCTAGGGGCTAGACATGGTGGGACCGTTACAAACGGCACCGTGTGGATTTACACATCTGCTGGTAGCAGTTGACAAATTCACCAAATGGATAAAAGCTAAACCTATTAGAAAGCTTGATGGGGCAACTGTCCTCAGGTTTGTCCGGGATCTAGTGGTGAGATTTGGTCTCCCACATAGCATCATCACGGACAACGGAAGCAACTTGTCACTCGGAGAAGTGGAGGCCTATTGCTGGGACAAAGGCATCCGACTTGACCTTGCATCTGTGGCACACCCAGAATCCAATGGTCAAGTTGAGCGAGCAAATGGATTAATTCTGCAGGGAATCAAGCCACGTCTTGATGCACCGCTACATAGAGCAGCTGGAGCCTGGGCGGAAGAATTGCCATCTGTGCTGTGGAGTTTGTGGACTACACCCAACAGATCCACCGGCTACACCCCTTACTTCATGGTATATGGAGCAGAAGCCATCCTACCTTCCGACATCCTCCATGATGCACCAAGAGTTGCCGCCTACACCGAAGATGACACTGAAGAATCCAGACGCCTAGATGTGGACCTTCTCGAGGAGGAGCGCATTTTGGCATGCCAAAGATCCTCCATCTAACAGCAGAAGCTACGTAGCTACCATAGTCGCCGCGTTCGGCATCGCTTGTTTAAAGAGGGGGATTTAGTCCTCCGACTTAAGAAGAAGAAGTCACACAAATTATCCCCGCCATGGGAAGGACCGTTCATCATAAGCAAGGCGCTGCTCAATGGGTCTTACTACCTTGTCGACAATTGTGAGCTCAAGGATAGACCCAACAAGGATCATAAGCGTAAGTGACGTGACCCGGATGATGACTACTCAGAGCTTGATCGGCCATGGAACATAGCACAACTACGTCCTTTCTACACTTAGCATTTTTTATCTAATCGTGTACCTCTTATATGATCAATGAAATAAAGATCTTTGGTTCACTCATATTGCTGAGCCTTTTACCTCCTTTAGTGTTCATTTTTGGATCATATAAACCTTTATGCACAAGCCTTGCGATTGCACTTGTGAAAATTCCGCCTACGGACGTTAGCTTAAGTTTTCTGGTCTACACATTCTTTGTCGTTTTATGTGGATTCTGGAGTAGTGACTTTCGGCACTTATTGTCGGCGATTTTGTGCTCAGGTTATTGACGGTGCCATTGGGCATCATCACCTAAGCGCATGGTTCCGACAACGAGTCTTCCGACTCATGAAAAGTCAAGCATAAGAACCAGAGTAATGGATAAGCCAACACTTGCTTAAAAAATTTATACATGCTAAAACTTAATTCTTAAGTAGCAGGATACGACAACCATTGTTTTCCGCCTTAAGATTACACCAACAAGTTTTTCCCATGCACAAACCAAAGGTGAAGCAGAAATTACAAAGTGTTCTTCATTCTTTGGGCGCAGGAGACTTGGAGGCCACATCATCACCAGCCAGAGAATCACCCTCAACATCGGCGCTATGATGAGACTCGGAGGAGTCCTGGTTGACGTTGTCGATGAAGTTCCTGGGCACGAAGACGTCAACATCCACCAACTCGGCGAATCTGGTGTCATAACCCGCGAGTGATGACAGGATGGCTTCGTGATCAATCTCCTTGCCGTCATCATCCACGTCGGGGATACCAGATGTCACCGTGTCGATGTCGGCATCTTCATACTGTGCCTTCACCATAGACAGTGCCATCCTTGTGCCAGCCCGTGCGCATGAAGCTTTCCAGCTCGCGACACGCTCGGGGTCTCGGCGCAGAATCTCCGAGTACTTCGTCACAGAGTCCGAGGCCTTGATATAAATCTGGAGGGGCTTGGCAATCTCCTTGGCTTGGGCGATGGCGGTATTGATGAACTTGACAGCAAGAACCATGCATTCCTTGTCCGAAGGAGGCGAGCGGGTTAAACCCATGGGCGCTGAAAATTCCAACAAGGATTGCATGAGTTCAATAAATTCTAAGTATCCGGACTACAGAACTACAAGGCGGAGGACACTTACTGAAGATGCTGGCCTTAGCCTGCCAGACGGTATCCGCCAAGGATTCCTTCTCTTGTTGGAGGAGCTTAAACGCTTTGTTATGGCGAAGGTTTTGCTCATCAGCAACTTGCTTATGATCCTTTAGGATCACAAGCTCCTCCTTCAAGCGATTGATCTCCGCGGAGGCGGAGTCCTGCAGGGCTTTCATGGAATCCTCGTGCATCTTCAGCATTTCTTCCCTCTCCTTCTTAAGGATCTTGTTCTCGCTGTCCAGCTGCTGGATGTGCTTAGACTGCTCGACAATATCCTTGGCCTTGGCAACATGCTCTGCAAGTCGGAGAAAACAAAGTACACATTGAGTACTCGGATATTATGGGCACAAAAGTAAGACGGAAATGCGCAAAAAGAAAACAGACTCTTGTTTTTGATGATCTGTTCCTTCAAGATGGCAGTTTTACCCTTTTCGGCTTCAAGATCTGCGCGCATCTTCTGATACTTGTCGTTGGCCATGCCCCTCCGAGCATTCTCATTCTGTGGAAAACAAATACAAAGTTATATCGCTGTTTGGTCTGCTTGGAGCCCCTAGTCGGAGATTCTCCATCTAGGTGCTCGGGGGCTACAGCGAGAGTTTTTAAACTTATCAATATACTTAGCTTTTCTTTAAAGCATCTAGTCAGAGCTAATTCAGTTCTCGATTAGAAGCTTGGGGGCTACAGTATAAAGTTTTTTGCTCGGAAAATGCTTAGCTTTTCTTTAAGCATCTAGTCGGAACTAATTCAGTTACAACTAGAGGCTTGGGGGGCTACGGCACTGAAAAATATAAACACTATGTATGCTACTCTTAAAAGCATCTAGTCGGAATAATTTCTTCCATCTAAATGCTTGGGGGCTACAGTGAGAGTTCTTTCTAACTTAGTCACTCTTAGAGCATATAGATGCAAAACCTATGGTTTTCCGTCTACATCCTAGGGGGCTACAGTGGGATATTCATATAAAATGCAAAAGGCAAAGTAAAACTTACAAGTGCGATGATCTTGAGGTTTGTAGCGCTCTCGACCAGCAGCTTGCCAAAGCAAATGCTGTTTCCTCGCAAGATGTCTGCTTGTCGGAGTAGCTCCTCAAGACCGCACGTCGGAGATGAAGGTACTCCTCCAGGAACCATAGTTGTGTTACTCGGCATGAGCGCCGGGTAAACAATCTTCGGGAACTCGAAGGGTTTCTCGGGAGGCGAGGCCCTGCTGAAGTACCAGCTCCCACCACCGCCTTGCCGCTACCGATGGCATCCTTAGCCGGAGCTTCAGCCATTTGAAGAGCAGCGCTCTCCTGCGTCGCCTGCTCGCCGACAACTGCGAGTTCGGTAGAGGCGCCAGAATCCACTTCCATGGGGGAAGGGCCTGGTGCCTCCTGGACTTGGGAGCTTGTCGGAGCGGAGGAGGGCTTGACGGCAGGAGTGGCAGGGGCGATGGCGGGGGAGGAGTCGCGATGCAGCATATCTTTGATATTTCTAGAAGCCCCAAGAGTCTTGGAGGACTTCTTGAGGCTGGTTGTGGCTTTCTTCCTGAAACATGCAAAATGCATAAGTACAGGAATAAGACAGATAAAAAAGACAATATCGGAGAATGAGAAGCTTACACTAGGGGAGGCGCTTTGGCAAACATCCCGGTGGCTTTCTTCTTTTCCGCCTCAAGGGCGGCAGTACTCTTTTTAGAGGCTCCACCCTCCGTCTTCTTCTTCTTACCTCCGTCGGCAGCATCAGAGGTGGAGCTCTTCTGCTTTCGCGCCAACGGGGCATCGTCGTCGGACACGACCGTGACTTCCTTCATCTTTGGATCGTAGATTTGGGCAGCCAGGTTGTCCTCATCTAGATCGCTAAGCTGTTAAGTAAGAAATCACCATGTTAGATAAGATGGCTATGATAAGACGGAGAAACTGGAGCAATGTCGTACACGGAAAATAAATACCTACCTTTGGGCACTTGCCGTCTACGTACATGTCGCAGGTGATGGTGAAGCCATGCTTCTTATCCTTCACCTTGATGATGTCCTTCAGACGGAGCTTGACGGAGTCGCTCGAGAAGTTATCCACGGAGATCCGAAGGGAATCCTTTCGATCACCCGTGTACTCGTGCATGAACTTCGCGCGGTGCTGCAGGAGTTGGATTCGCCTGATGAACCAGCACATGGCTAGGTCCAAGCCGGTCAAACCCGCCTCTACGAACCACTTGATCCACCTAATTGCGTGAGAAGCGTTGAGGTCGGAGGGAAGGGAGGCATGGGATCTCCATGTGGAAACCTCAGCGGCGGCTCCATCCAGGAAGTCTGGGTACGTCACTTCTCGGCCCGCCAAAGGAATGTCGGGGCCGTAGAAGTACGTCCGCTGCCAGTTTTTGCACGACTCGTGGCCGGTGATGTCGGGGAACTGCCGGCCAGATCGGATCTTGAAGCTTATGGTGCCGCAGTTCATAAGCTCCTCCCTACTATGTCCGGCTTCACGTTTGATGGTGAAGAAGTACACGAACAAGTCTAACCTAGGCTTAATCCCTAGGTAACCCTCACAAAGTGCCGCAAAGTTGCTAAGCACTAAGATGCAATTGGGGGAGAGGTTGTGGGGTTGGACTTTGAAGTGGTTCAAGACGGACAGAAAGAAGTGGGAGATGGGCAAAGAAACGCCGCGTACCAGCTGGGCCTTGAGGTACACCTTTTCTCCGACTTGGGGAGAAGGTGTCACCTCGCCAAAGCGAGACCCTCCGTCGCGGGGAGGTAGCCCTCGGCGACCATCTCTTGGATGTCGCGGCCGGTGATGTCCGAGCCGCGCCAATCGCCCTTGTGCGAGTCTGGCTCCTCTTCTAGAGGCTCCAGCGCCGCCAGATTGTGGTCACCGCCGGTGGTTTCAATCACCGTCGACGCAGGGATGACCAGGCCCTCGGGGGGCACGACGACGGAGCTCGCCGGCTTCGCCGTGGCTTCGCTCGACGCCTCCATCGAAGGGGAAGAGCTGCTGCTGGACATGGAGGACTGGGAGGAAGCGACTGGTGCAGAGAGAGAGAGGCTAGGGTTTCTTTGAGGTTTTCCGTGGAGGGCTCGAGGAGGCGTGCGGCTGGAGGAAGAAGATGATGACGCGAGAGAATAGGGTGAAAAAGTGGCAAGTGTCCCACGGTTACTATTTATCTTACTCTGCGTCAAGATTCGTGCAGCTAATCGGACGATTGCCGCGTAGACGACATGTTCGTGAACGTGCACGGTAATTTCGCCACGTCTCCAACCGCCGCCGCCAACGGTTTGTATTTCCCGCGCGGGAAAATCGGATATGATTGCGTTATCTGCATGTGTGAGTTATGAGGCGTCGCTGACCTACAGCCTACGTCGCCATAACTGGCATGGTAGATGAGCCGTCCCATCGAAGATTCCGGTATGGACGGATTTAATCTGACTACAGAAGCGTACGATGGAAGATTCAGCATTTCTCCGGCTTACTCATAGAAGACGGAGAAACCTTTGCAGGGTTATTTGGGAGGACTACAAGATATTGCTTGACGATTTGCCGACATCCATCTAGACGGAGCATTCCACGGGAAGAGGCAAGACGGCGCAAGATCTCGGAGTTCTCCGGGGGCTACTGTTGGGGATATGCTATATAGGTATCCTCATAGCATGTCTCTTATCTGACTAACCCGGGTGGCCCATAGTCGGTAGAATGGCCTATGGCCTGCTGGGCGGCCCAATTAGGTGGATCCAGAAGGGAGGCCCATGCCGGACAAAGGAAGGCTACGGTGGATTCACCAGCGTACCCAGAGCCTTGGAGTACAAGATACACAAGACTAGTGATAGACGGTGTAGGACTCTGTAACCTGTCCGGCTAGGACTTTTCCCTATAACCCTACGACCTGGCGACTATATAAGTCGGGCCTGTGGGAGCCTTTAGGGCATCGTTTTACACACACCTCACACAGCAAACCTATCTCTATAACTCGGCGTATTGCCATTATAGTGATTTATAGCAGGAGTAGGATTCCGCCACCGTCGTGGGATCTGAACCTGGGTAAGCTGTGTTACCTCGTACCCGTCAACCGTCCGCCTTACCCCACGTCTCTAAACACGCACTGTGAGGACCCCTCCATGGCGTACTCGTCGGCAATACCACGACACCAACCGGGTAATCAGCATCGTCGTCATGGTAGAGTGGAAGGAACCAGGATATGAGCACGGAGTTCAACGACCAGTTTACTATGTGAGCGAGGTCTTGACGGAGTCCAAGCAGCGTTACCCGCACTACCAGAAGATAGCTTATGGAGTATTCCTTGCTTCTCGGAAGCTGAGGCACTACTTTCAGGAGCACCCAATCATAGTGGTGAGTAAGACTCCACTGTTCGACATAATCAACAACAACGACGCTACAGGAAGGGTCGTGAAGTGGGGAATTGAACTTGCCGCCTTCGAGATCACCTACAAGAGACGCGATGCTATCAAGTCACAAGCCTTGGCGGATTTTGTTGCAGATTCGACGGAGATGCCAGATGCTACTCCGTTGCCAGAACCAGAGTACTGGGTGATGCACTTTGATGGATCAAAGCTGCTCAACGGCTCGGGGGCTGGTGTATTGCTACAGTCACCAACATGAGAAAAGCTACACTACGTTCTGCAGATCCACTTCGAGGGTACAAACAACATGACAGAGTATGAAACACTCATTCACGGACTACGTGTAGCCAAGGATATTGGCATCAAGCGCATATTTTGCTGTGGAGATTCCGACTTGGTTGCCCAGCAGGTGGCTGACACCTGGAATGCGCGGAACCCTATGATGGCGGCATATCGAGACGGAGTGGACGAGATAGCCAAGAGCTTCTTGGGCTACGAAGTCAAGTATGTGCCTAGGGAGTAAAACGAGGCGGCTCATCTGCTGTCTAAGCTTGGATTAGGGCGCAAACGAATTCCGCCAGGAGTTTTCCTAGAGCACCTGCGCACACCATCTGTGAAGGGAGCCGACATCGACAACCCGGATAGAGCCGACTCTTTCGTCAACATGGTGACCAAGGTCCCTCCGGCTTGGAAAAAACCGTTCATGGAATATCTCAAACACAAAACTTTGCCCAACGATGAGGTCAAAAGACGGCAAATAGTACGACGAGCAAAGGGTTATACAATAATCAATGGACAACTCTACAAAAGGAGCACTACTGGTGTATACCTAAAGTGTGTTTCCCAGCTAGAAGGTATGGAAATCCTACACGAAATCCATCTCGGAGATTGCGGGCATCACGCCGCTCCTCGATCGTTGGTCGCGAAAGCCTTCCGGCAAGGATTCTACTGGCTAACCGCGTAGGCGGACGCCGACAAGCTGGTTGAGACATGCATGGGGTGCCAGTATTAGGCCCGACAACCACATGTTCCTGCTGAAGAATTGCGAACAATACCAATAACTTGGCCGTTTGCAGTTTGGGGGCTAGACATGGTGGGACCGTTACAGACGGCACCATGTGGTTTTACACACCTGCTAGTAGCAGTTGATAAATTCACTAAATGGATAGAAGCTAAAACCATTAGAAAGCTTGATGCGGCTACTGCCCTCAGGTTTGTCCGGGATCTAGTGGTGAGATTTGGTCTCCCGCATAGCATTATCACCGACAACGGCAGCAATTTGTCACTCGGAGAAGTGGAGGCTTATTGTTGGGAGAAAGGCATCAGACTTGACCTCGCGTCTGTGGCGCACCCACAATCCAATGGTCAGGTTGAGCGAGCCAATGGATTAATTCTGCAGGGAATCAAGCCACGTCTTGAGGCACCGCTACATAGAGAAGCTAGAGCCTGGGAGGAGGAATTGCCATCTGTGCTGTGGAGTTTACGAACTACACCCAACAGATCAACCAGCTACACCCCTTACTTCATGGTATATGGAGCAGAAGCCATCTTGCCTTCCGACATCCTTCACGATGCACCTAGAGTTGCCGCCTACGACGAATATGACGCTGAAGAATCCAGACGCCTAGATGTGGACCTTCTCGAGGTCTCGAGGAGGAGCGTGTTTTGGCATGCCAAAGATCCGCCATCTACCAGCAGAAGCTACATAACTACCATAGTCGCCGCGTTCGGCATCGCTCGTTTAAAGAGGGGGACTTGGTGCTCCGACTTAAGCAGAAGAAGTCACACAAATTATCCCCGCCATGGGAAGGACCGTTCATCATAAGCAAGGCGCTTCTCAATGGGTCTTACTACCTCGTTGACAATCGTGAACTGAAGGATAGACCTAACGAGGATCATAAGCGTAAGCGACGTGACCCGGATGATGACTACCCGGAGCTTGATCGGCCATGGAACATAGCACAGCTACGCCCTTTTTACACTTAGCATTTTTTATCTAATTGTGTACCTCTTATATGATCAATGAAATAAAGCTCTCTGGTTCACTCATATTTCTGAGTCTTTTACCTCCTTTAGTGTTCATTTTTGGATCATGTAAAACCTTTATACACAAGTTTTGCGATTGCACTTGTGAAAATCCCGCCTACGGGCGTTAGCTTAAGTTTTCTGTTCTACACGTTCTTTGTCGTTTTTATGTGGATTCTGGAGTAGTGACTTTTGGCACTTCTTGTCGGTGATTTTGTGCTTAGGTTATTGACGGTGCCATTGGGCATCATCACCTGAGCGCATGGTTCCGACAACGAGTCTTTCGACTCACGAAAGGTCAAGCATAAGAACCAAAGTAATGGATAAGCCAGCACTTGCTTAAAAAATACATACATGCTGGAAACTGATTCTTAAGTAGAAGGACATGCAACATTGTTTTCCGCCTTAAGTTACATCAATAAGTTTTTTCCGCATACGCACCAAAGGTGAAACAAATATTACAAAGTTGTTCTTCATTCCTTTGGCGTAGGTGACTTAGAAGCAACGTCATCACCAGTAGGAGAACCACCCTCGAAGTCGGCGGTGTGAAGAGACTCGGAGGAGCTCTGGTTGCCGCCATCAATGGTGTTCATCGGCACGAAGATGTTGATGTCGACCAACTCGGCAACTCTGGTGTCATAACACGCGAGCGACAACAAGATGGATTTGTGGTTAATCTCTTTGCCATCGTCTACGTCGGGAATGCCAGAGGTCACCGTGTCGATGTCGGCATCTTCGCAGTGTGCCTTCACCATTGACATCGCAATTCTTGCGCTAGCCCGTGCACATGAAGCTTTCCAGCTTGTGATACGCTCGGGGGCTCGGCGCAAGATCTCCGAGTACTTCGCCACAGAGTCTGATGCCTTGATATTGATCTGGAGGGGCATGGAGATCTCCTTAGCTTGCGTGATGGCGGTGTTGATGAAGTTGCCGGCAAGAACCATGCATTATTTGGCTGGAGGAGGCGATCGGGTTAAACCCATAGGAGCTGCAAATTCCGACAAGGAACACATGAGTTCAACAATTCAGAGTACCCAGACTACAGAAATCCAAGACGGAGAAAAATTACTGAAGATGTTGGCCTCATCTTGCTAGAGGGTGTCCGCCAAGGATTCTTTCTCTTGTTGGAGGATCTTATACGCCTCACTATGGCGTTGATTCTGCTCATCGGCAGCTTGCTTCTAATCTCTTAAGATAGAAATCTCCTCCTTCAAGCGATTGATTTCCTCGGTGGCGGAGTCCTGCAGGGCCTTCATTGACTCCTCATGCATTTTCAGCATGTCCTTCATCTCCTGCTTAAGAATTTTGTTCTCGCTATCCAGCTCTTGAATGTGCTTGGATTGCTCGACAATATTCTTGGCCTTGGCGATGGTTTCTGCAAGTCGGAGAAAACAAAGTACACAGTGAGTACTCGGAGAATATGGGCACAAAACCAAGTAGGAATGTGAAAAATAAAACAGACGCTTGCTCTTGGTGATTTGTTCCTTCAAGAAGGCAGTTTTACCCTTTTCAGCTTCCAAGTCTGCGCGCATCTGCTGGTACTTGTCGTTGGCCATGCCCCTCCGAGCACTCTCGTTCTATGGAAAAAAGGTCAAAGTTAAAATGTTGTTTGGTCTGCTTGGAGCATCTAGCTGGAAATTTTCCACCTAGACGCTCGGGGGATACAACAAGAATTTTTGACTTAGCATTATGCTTAGCTTTTCTTTAAGAATCTAGTCGGAACTAATTCAGTTTTCGATTAGAAGCTTGGGGGCTACAGTATAAAGTTTTTTAACTCGGATATATGCTTAGCTTTTCTTTAAGCATCTAGTCGGAACTAATTCAGTTATAACTAGAGGCTTGGGGGCTACAGTATTGAAATTTATAAACACTCCGTATGCTACTCTTAAAAGCATCTAGTCGGAATAATTCATTCCACCTACATGCTTGGGGGCTACAGTGAGAGGTTTTCTAACTTAGTCACTCTTAGAGCATATAGATGCAAAGACCTATGGTTTTCCGTCTACATCCTCGGGGGATACAGTGGGATACTCATATGAAATGCAAAAGGCAAATACAACTTACAAGTGCAATGATCTTGAGGTTTGTAGCACTCTCGGCCAGCATCGTGCCAAAGGATTCACTGTTTCCTTGCAAGATTTTTGCTTGTCGGCGGAGATCCTCTAGACCGCACGTCAGAGATGTCAGTGCCGCACCAGGAGCCAAAGCAGTGCTACCCGATGTAAGTACGGGATAGACTATCTTTGGATAAACTATGGCTTTCTTGGGTGCGGGGGTGCCGCAAACGACAGAAGTACCTGCTTCCACCACCGCCTTACCGCCACCGATGGCATCCTTAGCCGGAGCTTCAGCCATTTGGTGGGCGGCACTCTCTTGCGTCGCCTGCTCGCCGACGATAGCAACCTCGGTAGAGGCACCTGAGTCCACTTCCATGGCGGAAGGGCCAGATGCCTCCTTATCTTGTGAGCTTGTCGAGGCAGACGAGGGCTTGGCGGAGGGAGTGGCAGGGCGATGGCGGGAGATGCGTCGCGATGCAACATGTCCTTGATGGTTCTAGAAGCCCCCAATTTGGAGGTCTTCTTTTGGCTGGTCGTGGCTTTCTTCCTAAAACGTGCAAAATGCATAAGTACAGGAGCAAGACAAATGAATAGACAATGTCGGAGAGAAAGAAGCTTACACAAGTGGGGGTGCTTTGGCAAAGGGGATCCCGGTAACTTTTCTCTTCTCCGCCTCCAGGGCGGCAGTAGTCTTCTTGGAGGCTCCACCCTCTGTCTTCTTCTTCTTGCCTCTGTCGGCAGTATCAGAGGTGGAGCTCTTCCACTTTCGCGCCAATGGAGCATCGTCGTCGGACACGACCGTGACTTCCTTCATCTTTGGATCGTAGATTTGGGCAGCCATGCTGTCCTCCTCTAGATCGCTAAGCTGTTAAGTGAGAAGCCACTATGTTAGATGAGATGACATTTGCAAGACGGAAGAACTGGAGTATATGTAATACACGGAAAATAAATAACTACCTTTGGGCACTTGCCGTCTATGAACATGTCGTAGGTGATGGTGAAGCCACGCTTCTTGTCCTTCACCTTGACGATGTCCTTAAGGTGGAGCTTGACGAGTCACTCGAGAAGTTGTCCACGGAGATGCGGAGGCTATCCCTTCTATCGCTGGTATACTCGTGCATGAGCTTCGCGCGGTGCTGCAGAGGTTGGATTCGCCTGATGAACCAGCACATGGCTATGTCCAATCCGGTCAAACCCGTCTCTACGAACCATTCTATCCGCCTTATGGCGTGGGAAGCATCGAGGTCGGAGGGAAGGGAGGCCTGGGATCTCCATGACGAGGCTTCAGCGGCGTCTCCGTCAACGAAGTCCGGGTACGTTACTTGTCGGCCAGCCAGAGGGATGTCTGGGCGGTAGAAGTAAGTACGCTGCCAGTTTTTGCAGGACTCGTGACCGACGATGTCGGGTAACCGCCGGCCAGGTCGGATCTTGAAGCTTATGGTGCCGCAATTTCTAAGTTCTTCCTTGCTAGCTCCGGCTTCACGTTTAACGGTGAATAAGTACACGAAGAGATCTAGCCTAGGCTTTATCCCTAAGTAACCCTCGCAGAGCGCCTCGTAGTTGCTAAGCGCTAGGATACTGTTGGGAGAAAGGTTTTGGGGCTGGACTCTGTAGTGGTTTAAGACGGAGAGGAAGAAGTTGGAGATGGGCAGGGAGACGCCACGTACCAGTTGGGCTTTGAGGTACACTTTTTCTCCGGCTTGGGGAGAAGGTGTCACCTCGCTAGCCGGCGCTGCCCGCCAGGCGAGCCCCTCCGTCGCAGGGAGGTATCCCTCGGCGATCAGCTCCTGGATATGACGGTTGGTGATGTCTGAGCCGCGCCAATCGCCCTTGTGTGAATCAAGTTCCTCCTCCAACGGCTCCAGCGCCACTGGATTATGGTCGCCTCCGGTGGACTCAATCACCGCCGAGGCAGGGGTGACCAAGCCCTCTAGGGGAACAACGATAGAGCTCACCGGCTTCGCTCGACGCCGCCATGGAAGGGGAAGTGCTGCTGCTAGCCATGGAGAGAGGTTGGAGGTGACTGGTGCGGATTGGGGCTAGGGTTTTTCGCGAGTTTTGCGCGGAGAGCTCGAGGAGGAACGCGCTGGAGGAAGAAGACGATGCGAGGAGAGAATGAGGTAAAAGGTAGAAATTCCACCACGGTTACTATTTATCATCTCCGGCATCAAGATTCGTGCAGCTTGATCGGACGGTTGCCGCATAGACAACGTGTTTGCGAACGTGCGCGGAAATTTCGCCACGTCTCCAACCGTCGCCGCCAACGGTTCATATCGCTCGCGCGGGAAAATCGGACATGATTGCGTTCTCTACATGTGTGAGTTACGAGGCGTCGCTGACCTAAGCCTATGTCTCCCTAGCTGACATAGGCAGATGAGCCGTCACATCAGAAGATTCCGTCATGGACGGATCCAGTCCGGCTATGGAAGAGTACGATGGAAGATTCAACATTTCTCCGACTTACGTGTTGAAGACGGAGAAAACCTTGCAGGGTTCTTTGGAGGACTACAAGATATTGCTTGACGATTTGCCGACATTCATCTAGACGGAGCTTTCCACACGAAGAGGCAAGACGGCGCAAGATCTCGGAGTTCTCCGGGGGCTACTGTTGGGGATATGCTATATGGGTATCCTCATAGCATGTCTCCTATCTGGATAACCCGGGTGGCCCACAGTTGGTAGCATGGCCCATGGCCTGCTGGGCGGCCCAGTTAGATGGATCCAGAAGGGAGGCCCATGCCAGATAAAGGAAGGCTACGGTTGGAGTCACCGACGTACCCGGAGCCTTGGAGTGCAAGATACACAAGACTAGTAACAAACGGTGTAGGAATCTGTAACCTGTCCGGCTAGGACTTTTCCCTGTAACCCTAGGACCTGGCGACTACATAAGTCGGGCCTATGGGAGCCTTTAGAGCACGATAACTTACAATCTCAGAACAGTCGAGTAGCGATTGGCACACAACTCGCACAGCGAACCTATCTCTGTAACTTGGCGTATTGCCCTTATAGTGATTTATAGCAGGAGTAGGATTCCGCCACCGTCAGAATGCGAACACAGGTAAGCTGTGTTACCTCATACCCGTCAACTGTCCGCCTTCCCCCACGTCTCTAAACACGCACTGTGAGGACCCCTCCATGGCGTACTCATCGGCAATACCACGACACAAAATTTCTTCCATCTCTAGATGACACTTTTTCAACTGACTCACATGAAACACATTATGCACTGCTGATAGTGATTCTGGTAGTTCTACCTCATAGGACACTTCTCCTTTGCGGCTCAAAATCTTGAATGGTCCTACATAACGAGGTGCCAATTTCCCTTTGACTCCAAATCTCTTCACACCACGAAGTGGTGAGACTCTAAGATAAGCTCTATCACCTACCTCATAGGTGAATTATCTAACCTACCTCATAGGTGAATTATCTATGTTTTGGATCTGCATAACTCTTTTGTTGGGATTGGGCTATCTTCAACCTATCCTTCACCATTCTGACCTTCTCTTCGGCTTCATTGACCAGATCTGGTCCAAATAAGTTTCTTTCTCCTACTCCATTCCTTAGTAATGGTGTAGTGCACTTCCTTCCATAAAGGAATTCAAATGGAGCCATCTCTATGCTCGATTGATAGCTGTTATTGTAAGAAAATTCTGCGTATGGCAGAATTTCATCCCAACTAGATCCGTAGTCTAGGGCACAAGCTCTCAACATATCTTCCAAAATCTGATTGGTCCTTTCTGTCTGTCCATCAGTCTGAGGATGAAAAGCTGTGCTGAATTCTATTCTTGTTCCCAATGACTCGTGTAATTGTTTCCAAAAATGCGAAGTGAACTGAGTTCCTCTATCTGACACAATACTCTTAGGTACTCCATGTAAACACACAATCCTGTTCATATATATTTTTGGTTAATTTAGCACTTGTATAAGTAGTCTTCACGGGTATGAAATGAGCCACTTTAGTTAAGCGATCCAGAACTACCCATATGGAATCGTATCCAGATCTGGTCCTTGGTAGTCCAGTGATAAAATCCATACCAATTTTATCCCACTTCCAATCAAGTATTGGTAGTGGTTGCAATAACCCCACCGGTTTCTGATGTTCCGCCTTCACTCTACTACACACATCACACAAAGCAATGTTCTCCATGATATCTTTCTTGAGATTGTTCCACCAAAATCTTTCCTTCACATCCATGTACATCTTGGTGTTACCCGGATGAATAGAATATGGTGCATTGTGTGCTTCTTGTAGAATCAATTTCCAAAGCTCTGGATCTTGTGGAATGCAGATACGCTTTCCATACCATAAAGTTCCCTGTTCATCTTCATGGAATCCTTTTGCCTTTCCTTTACTAATTTTACTCTTAATCTCCTCTATTTCCTTGTCCAACTTTTGGGATTCTTTGATCTTATCCAATAGTGTTGGTTAAACTTCCAAAGACATGAGACATCTTTCAGGCACTATCTCCAATCTTAGCTTTTTAAATTGGGCACACAAATCATCTGGCAATTCTCCTTTGGTGAGGCCATTCACATAAACCTTACGGATTAAAGCATCAGCTACGACATTTGCTTTATCGGGATGGTATTTCAAACTCAAGTCGTAATCCTTGATGAGTTCTAGCCACCTTCTTTGTCTCATATTGAGTTCTTTCTGGGTGAAAATATATTTCAAGCTCTTGTGATCAGTGAACACTTCACAATGCTTTCCAAAAACATAGTGTCTCCATGTTTTGAGTGCATGGACAACAGAGGCCAACTCTATGTCTTGTGTAGGGTAATTTACTTCATGAGTCTTGAGTTTTCTCGAGGCATAAGCCACAACTTTTCCTTCTTGCATCAAAACTCCACCCAATCCTTGGTGAGATTCATCACAATAGACTTGAAAATATTTCTCTAGATCTGGCAGACATAAAACTGGTGCTGACACTAGTATTTTCTTCAATTCTTGAAAACTGGTTTCACATCCTTTAGTCTAATCAAACTTCTTCTCTTTGTTAAGTAACTTCATCATTGGCTTAGCTACTTTTGAGAAATTCTCGATGAACCTTCTATAGTACCCGACCAAGCCTAGAAAACTATGAACTTCTTTAACTGACTTGGGAGATTCCCACTCAGTTATAGCTGACACCTTCACGGGATCGACATCTATACCATATGTAGACACAATATGTCCAAGAAATCCGACTTCATTCATCCAAAACTCACACTTACTGAACTTGGCATACAACTTGTGCTCCCTATGTTTCTCAAGAATCAAATGCAAATGTTATTTGTTCTCTTCCTTGCTCTTGGAATAGACCAATATGTCATCGATGAATACCACAAAAAACTTGTCAAGAAACTCCATGAACACCTTGTTCATCATGTTCATGAAATATGCTGGTACAGTTGTTAATCCAAATGGCATCACAGTATACTCATATAATACATACCTAGTGGTGAAAGCAGTCTTAGGTATGTCTTGTTCTCTAATCTTTCGCTGAAAGTAGCCTGATTGAAGATCAATTTTTGAGAACACATGCGCTCCTTCTAGCTGATCAAATAGATCATTGATTCTAGGTAAGGGATACTTATTCTTTATAGTCACCTCATTGAGTGATCGATAATCTATGCATAGCCTCTGACTTCTGTCTTTCTTCTCAACAAACAGAACTGGTGCACCACAAGATGAAGAACTTGGTTGGATAAATCCTTCCTGAAACTATTCTCCAAGCTATTTCTTAAGCTCTCTTAACTCAACAACTGACATCTTGTAGGGTCTCTTTGCTTGGTCCAGATCCTGGTAGTAAGTCAATCAAAAACTCCACATCTCTATCTGGTGGCATTCCTGGTAATTCCTCCGGAAACACATCTGAGTACTCCTTCACTACTGGTACACTGTCTATGCTAACCCCCTTAAGAGAATTTAGCTTACTCCCTTTGGGTTCAAAGTTAGACTTGAACCTAATCCGTTTCTTATCCTGGGTTATGAGTGTAACAGTACGATTGGCACAATCTATTACTCCCTCATACTTAGTCATCCAATCCATGCCCAAAATTACATCCAATCCTTGGGACTCTAGGATTATCAGACTAGCTGGAAACTTATACTTTCCAAACTCTATTACTAGATCATGACATCCAAAATTTACTAGCATCTCTCCACCTAGGGAGCTTACTTTAATAGGACATCCAATTTTTTCAGTTGGGAGTCTATTTTTGTCTACAAATGCTCTTGATATGAATGAATGCGATGCATCGATATCAAAAAGGAAAAGTGCCAGAAAGGAATTAATCTTGAACTTACCAGCCACAACATTAGACTCCTCTTGGATTTACTCCACATTGATGTGGTTCACATGACCCTTCTGAAAAGGGTTTGGCTTGTTGGCTCCATCAGTCTTTTTTTCTAGGCATTCATTTGCATAGTGCCCAGTTTTCTTGCACTTGAAGCATTCAACCTGACTGATGTCCCTCTTAGCTAGTTGATTCCCATTGACATTTCCACTATGGTGACTCTTGTGTCCACTCTTGTTGCTGTGGTAATCACCATGGTTGTGTCCATGATGTTTATTTCTATTGTGGTGATGATTACTGTTGTGGTGGTTGTTATGATTACCATGTTTGTGGGATCCAGAACCTCCACTTCCTTCACCAAAAGAACGCTTGTGAGACGATCCAGATCCATGCTTATCAAAATGGTGCTTCCTCTTCCTATTCTCCACTTACTTCATCTTGCTTTCCAAGATGGTGGCTTTGTCACACAGAGATTGATAAGTTGGAACATATGCAACAGATAGTTGCATGCACATCTCATCATCCAGCCCTTCAAGGAACTTCTCCTTCCTCTTTCCATCAGTGTCAACATCATCCGGTGCATAGCGTGCCAAATTGTTGAACTCCTCACTATATTCTGCAACACTGCGATGGCGTTGCTTAAGGTTGTGAAATTCCTTCTTCTTCAAACTCATCACTACTGAAGAGATATGAGTAGTGCAGAATCCATCTTCAAACACTGCCGAAGTCACTTCTTCAATAGGAGTAGTGATTTGGAAATTATCCCACCAAGTAGCTGCTGGTCCTTCCAACAGGTGTGCTACAAACCTGACTTTCTCCTCATCAGTGCAACCAACTGTGACTAAGTCCTTATTCATAGAACGTAGCCAATCATTTGCTACCATAGGACTGGAAACTTAGCAGGCCTTAATCTCAGAAACCTTGTGAGCATATCAAAAGCTGGTGGGTTATTGTTGTTGTTGTTGTTGTTGTTGTTGTTGCTGTTGGTGCTGTTGGTCTTTGTTGGTCTTTCTTATTGTCATTGTTGCTGGTGTTATTCTGTTGTTGTTATTATTATTGTTGTTGTTGTTGTTGTTGTTGTTGTTGTTGTTGTTGTTGTTGTTGTTGTTGTTGTTGTTGTTGTTGTTTTGGTTCTGGTTCTGATTCGCCATAAACTGAGTCATCATTTGCATCAACTGAGTCTGGGCTGTCTTCAGCTGCTGCATCTCATTGCCATTGTTGTTGTTATTGGTACGACGGGGAGGCATCTGTGGTTTCAATAAGGATAAGAACGGATAAATACCCCATAGATACTAACATGCACATCACAACATATAGAAACAATCACAATTAAGAAAGCACAATAAACTTAGAGTTTAAACAACACGAACAACAAGTTTTGTAAAGTAAACGCACCAGCATAGTCATCCACATGTTGGATGATCAATGCAACTCAATAAATAAACTAATGATAAATAGACAGATAGCTGAGTAGTCAACACTACTCCTCCATATCGACTTCCTCATCCACTAGAGTAAGTCCTGCTGCTTCGATTCCTTCCTTCTACTCTTCCACGCTGGTGGTCAAAGCATCGACCTTTGCCTAAATCTCTCTCTTCTGCGAACGCAGCCTCTCAATCACCTCCTGCTGTGTCTCTAGCTCAAGATCCTTGAGCTCTATCTCGGCCTTCATCTCATTGATCTTCTTGTTCCTATCTTCCACTCTCTTTTCTTGGTTCTTGAACCTCTTGTCTTGCTTCTAGAACCTAGTCTCCATCTCCTTGATGCACTCATCCTGCTCCTCGAAGGCCATGTCCTTCTCCCTCAACTGGACGAGTAGCTTGTTATTACTAAGCATGACGTTGGTCCTATCAGTATCGAGGTGCCTAAGAAGGCTCTCTAGGTCCCGAATATAGAGGCGCACTGGCTCAATAGTCTCCCTAATGGCGTCGTCATACACTATAGACTCACCCTCCTCGTCATGTCTTCCAAATGGATGGAAGTAGATGCCCTTGAGCTCGGAGGAGTGACGTCCACATAGATGTCCTAGCAGCTCCTGCATGGCGACGTCGAGTCCCTTCTCCTTGTCGTCATGGAGTATCTTGAAGGCAATATCCTTGGTGGGAGGCTCTTACTGGCATCCTGGCTGCGAGACTCTAAATCCCCATAGGTCCTTCCTCTCGAATTTCCTGAGATGAAGTCCCTTAATGTTAGGGAGGGGAAGATTGAGCACACTGACGAGCTCCATGATACGAGATCCAAAACGAGTTCCCTTGAACTCCTCGGCGATGCTAAAAACAAAGCTAGGCATCTATTTCATAGGATATAGAAAATTAGATACAACACAAGTAATGAGAAGAACACAAGATAGTAGAAACAAAAGCTTACAACAAACACATAAATTAATTCAAACACACAAGTCATAGCATACATTATTCAATCACAAACACTAAGGTTCAAACATAACTTAGACAAATTTTTGCCATACCACATAGGTTGGTATGATCAAAATTATTAACGCGAGGAAACGACAAGTGTGGTGGTCCAACTATTGGAGTACATCACAATTCTCACTCCCTGGTCAAGGTAGCTATCTAAGCATCCTTGGAGGCAATTTGTCTGTCTTGATCACACGACTCCCATACTAAGTCCATGACATCTTCCCTTAGACGTTTTATGGTGGCCTCTAAGTCTTGGGTATGCTTCTTCTCCTCTCTAAGGTCATTTTGAGTGTTGAGCATTCTACAGTTGAGTCTTTCTCCAAGCTCCTTGATGGCATTCCATGCAGAGTCAAAGAGTGACATGTGCATTTCAGAGTTGGTGACCATGCAGAATCTCGACTCATTGTTGTTGTCCTCCTTGTTTTTGTACAAGTGGAGTAGTACCCACGAATATTCTTCTCCTTTATCCATCACTGGGAATCCCTTGTACACGGCTTCACCATTTATCCCCAAGCTAACCATGAGGTTCTTGAGTGCCTTGGGAAACTCCGTCTCACATTCTAACGTCATGGTCATGATTGGTACCTTCTTGATGGCTTCATTGATGGCGGCCATCTACAAATAGAGATGAGAAATAAGATTAGGATAAGTTTTACGAGATGAAAAAGAGACAAGTGTGGAAATTTACAAAGGAGTTTGCATTTTTTCCTAGTGGTTTCCTTAGTCTAATCCATCTTAGGGTCATAATCCTATGGGCAACATAGTGCTCTGATACCATCTGTAAGACCTCACCCTTTAAGGTAAAGTCCCCTGTGATTGTAATGCTAGTCCCTGGATCGAAATGCTAGCATCCACAGTTTAAGATGAAGTACACAGATACAAAGGTCATTATTACATCATAATTCTAGGAGTACAAATAGTTCTTACAACTCATTAGCCCAAGACTAACACATAGAGTTCTTATTACATAGCAAATAAATAAGTCATGTGCCACAGGCAAACATGTTGAGCGTAGACTCATAACCCTAGTCACCATCAGAGTAACCTGCAACATAATAAGTTACAGCCACAGAGGGTCAATATATTTGGAATTGTATTGGCAAGTGATACCATAGTAGTATAGTAACATCTAATAAGAATATGAATTTGGCTAAGTGTAGTTCAGGCTAGCTTTGCTCAAAAATAAGGTTTGTCTTATTAGTTTGAAAACACTAAGTTTTTGTTTGGCAAGAACACCAAGGAACCACTAATAGACATTGGTGAACCTCTACCCTTGTTCAACCACAAGTTTTAAATTAGAGAAATTGGGATGAGGAGATCCTTGATCATTTAAATGTCTTCGATGCTCAAAATGTCCGTTACCGGGGACACGGCTAAGTACTTAGGTTTTACCCTCTCGAGAGGTGGTGCACTTTCCCCACAAGACTCGACATGCATCGAGATGAGACTTTTCAGAAGCATTCCCTCAGACCACCATGGACGCGTTCCATACTATCGACCCTACCACCAACTGTCCATCTGGCTGAGTTCTTGTAACCTAGTTGGTCAAGGCAGAGCCCATATGCCATGTGGTTGCACTAGAAGCTTCTTAACACTAAACATCTCAAATCTCTTAGTTCCTGGGTGGCCATCCACAAGTGTGATACACAAGGTAAACCATAGACATGGGCCTTGTGTAACCACTCAACACAAACCAATCTTCCCATTCCACCCAGGTGATTCATTAACATGTTGTTTTATTAATGAAAAACATAGTCATAAACTTTGCATAGTATCATAACATGAATATTCCACCCTTGCATTCTACTAGCTAGGCTAAGCTAAGAGAAGATGCTATGCTAGTATGCAATAGCATATACTTAGAAAATCACCATGCAAATCCTACTAAAAATAGTGCTAATGCAATAAGGAAAATAGTAGGACATGGGATGAAATATCACTTGCCTTGGTATCTAGGAGAATAGGTACAATCCTCACAATCACACTCTCCACAATCCACAAAATCTACACATAAATTCATACAACAAAATTCACAAATCAATATACAAACAAAAATAATTATGAATGCATGCAAAATGCAAAGGGATGATTTGTCACACTTTTCAAAACAATTTTTTCAGTACTAAACACAAAGTATACTTTCTAAAATGTAAATAAACCAAAATTTACTTTAAAATAATTTCCTAAACAAATTTTATAGTCAAAATAGGCATATAAATGTTTCTGCATAAAATCCTATTTTTTCAGAAACAAATGGCCAAACCAAGGCCATAGATGCAAAGGGATCATTTTTATGAATCCATAGATATAAAATTTGTAATTTTTGGATTTACAGAACAAAAGTTATGGATTTTACAAGTTTAAACATCTATTAGATAAAATCCTGGATTTTAAATCAAAATCACTGCCACGCGGCAGCATCCTATTGGATGGTACCGCTTCGGACGGATCACGCTTGCGGGCCGCAGGATACGCGAACAACGCAAATGGCCATAGCGGCGGCGACACCACTAGCGATGACACGCCGGCAAGGTCAGAGGTTTAGGGGAGGGGCTCTGGTGCTTACCACGGTCGCGAGGAGGTGGCGATGCTCAACGTGGACACGGTTGGGGCGGGGGCGCACGGACACTGCAGCTAATCCTCGTCAGAGTTCGTCCGCGCATCGGGTGCTCACGGTCAGAGACAAAGACGATTTCTAGGGCGCAAGGGGACGAGCGAAATGCATTAGCAAATGCGAAAAACAAAGGCGAACTCACTCGCATGAACCAGAGGCCAAAGGGAACACGGGGCTCACGGAATGGCTCGTCGGGGTTGAGCTGAGCTTCGGGCGCTTGCAGACGTCGACGGAGGCGAGGCTCTGGTGCAAGATAAAATGAAAAACGATTGTTAGGAGTAGCGCAAGATGGTGGCGAACAAGTTTGTGTGAACCATAAGGTAAGGCGCGCTCGAGACTCACCGGAATTCATTGCCGAATCTCGTCAGAGCAACGGTGGTGCAGCGTGAAATATGAGTAGCCTAGCGGCGATTAGAGCTGGCTGTGTGAGGGGAAATGCTGCGGAGGGGGAGGGGATTATGTAGCCGGAGAAAGGACGATAATCACACACGCATTCATCAGCAATTAACGGATTTCAATTCCGGCCGTGAAGAGGGGAGGAAACGGCAGCGGCGCGGTCGTCGCGCGGGATTTGGGGACGACGGGGTTGACGTGGCGACGGGGCCCAGTGGTCAGCGGGTGGGTGTGCACGCAGGGTAGGAAACAGAGAGAGAGGGTTCCTGGGTGGGCTTAGTGGGCCATGAGGAAAGTTGGGCCAAAGGGGTGCTGGCTTTTTTTCTCTGCCTTTTTCTTTTCTGTTTTGAATTTCTAAATAGGATTTGAATGGCCTATTCAAATCCAATTGAATTCAAACTTTCACCAATATTTTGTGAGGTGACCCTAGTGTGTAAAAGTGTGTCAAACACAACTATTCACTCCAAAAATAATTTGGGGTCATAAAATAAAAATAAAACCATGCCCCATACATATAATATGAAAGGGGTTTAAATATGGTTTTATTAGGGTTTAAGCTTTGAAATTTTTTATGCAAGGTAATCATGCCATGATGTTATGAATGCAATAACATGGTTTTGAATTTGATGAAAATTTAGGATTTTACAAGAGGTATAGAACAATTCCCCATAAGGATAGATAAGTTACCTTTTGCTCCTCCTATTAAAGCAAAATTTGATGTTAATGCTTCTTCATTTGAAAACACTTGATTCTTGCTTCCTGTGCCTAACTTAAATCCGTTAAAGAAAAGTACTTCTTGGGAGATAACCCAATAGTTTTCTTGAGTCTTGAAAGTTATTACTTCTGTAATAACCTCTCCTTATCCTTTTTATTTGATTTTTGTGCCAAGAATAACCTCTAATGAGAGGGAAGTAAGATTTGGGGAAGTGCTGTCCCGAAATAGATTTTTGAGCTTCACTGTAAAAATTCGTGAAAAATCTCTGTATGTCGGATTGAGCTGTAATTTTCTGAATAAATCACCCAGGTTGTTATATAACTTTAGTTATTTCAACACTTTTTGATTTTAGCAACAGAAGGTCTTCGAACAAATCGGTTTTTACCTGCTGGTCTGTTTTGACAGATTTCTGCCATTATTTGCATTTGCCTCTTTATTGATTTCTTTTTGGGTTCTGTTTGGTAAATTGAGCTTTTTAAAGGAATTGCTACATTAGCTTGTGTTTTAATGAAAGTTTTGCTGTTTTGAAACTAAACCCAAAGGTTTATTCTTTTGAATGCACTAATGTTGCTAATGAAGATTGTGTGAAGTTTTGTACGAAGGAAAATTTTCAGGTGTAAGGGAAGAATGATGTAATGAGATGAAGAATGGATAAAATCTCAAGCTTGGGGATTCCACCCCATTTCACCCCAAGAAATATTCAAGAGGTACAAGTGTCAAAGCTTGGGGATGCCCAAGGCATCCCCTTCTTCATCAATAAAAATCTCAGGTCTCTTTCTAGACACTTCGTTTTTATTGTCTCATGAACTATTGTGTTGTTCTTGGAGTGTCTTAGTTTTTTTTTGGTTTTAGTTTGCTTATTTTGCTTTAATAAAGTAGTTGTACCCCCACTTTCACTATGATGTTTCAAATAATTTGATTGGTGTTGGAAAGGAGTAGAAAGTTTCATGCTTATAGTGGTACAAAAGGGAGCTTGTTTTGACTGTGGCTTAGACTTTATCATGTCATGCTAGATGTTGTTTTGACCTTATGCTTAGTGATTATTTCTATAGCATGACTTGTTCCAAACAATTGAGATTGCTTAATGTGCCTTGCAAGAATTATGCGTTGTTTTAGCATACAAAAGCATAGTATTGTGCTATTCTCCTTTGATGCTTTGTTTGGGTTGACTTGGTACATGTTGACACCATGTTATGACTATGATCCAATCACCTTATCCTCTATGATCATTTAGTTTTTGACTTGTGTTACCAATTTATGCTTTAGTTGATAATGTTTTGTCACTCTGCATGATTATGGCCATTATTGCTCTCTTAGTTGGTCGCTCCCACTCTTTTGATAGCCTCCACTTGTATTGAGTAAGCTCTACTCATGCATCCAACTCCCAAGAAACCAAGTTATTCCAAAGTGTCCACTATAAATTACTATGCATGGTGTGTTACACCATTCCAAGTATATTCTTGTTTTATCTATCTTCCAAATTAAACTTGTTATGTGAAAATTAGTGATTAAAGCTCTCACAAACTTGATGGCACACTTTATTTTTCTTGCCCCTAATAAACTTGAACCATTTTGTCATCTATGTTGTATATGCTTGCACTTATAAGTTGGGAATTAGCAGAACCGTGCTGTCACGGGGAACGCTTTCAACACCTGTAAATATCTACCCAGTTGATATCATGCTCTTTTCTTTATGGATGTCGACGGTGTGAAATAAAAGGGGAGCTTGTAAGTCCATGGAGTTATGTATGTGTGTTAGATAAACGCTTGGGCCGCTATCCTAAGCCATGCCTAATCATGGTGGAAACTTGTAGCATCACCATTGTGAGAAATCTATGAAGCTTTCTTCTTATAAAAATAGAAGAGAGAGATAGAAAATAGGAAAGAAGAGAAAAAGCACCATTTTCCTATGGTAAATAAGAAGATTGCTGAGATGCTCATTGTATGTTGCCTTGTCATTTTGATATGGGATAGCTCCTATGTCATGGGGCAAGGGGTACCCCGGTGGCGGCTCTTTATGATACACATATACTTACTATGACAGGAAATTACCTGTAACTAAATTTGAGTAGTATGAGGAACAACCCTCGTACTCAAGGGACATGAGATTGCCAACTTATACTTTGTCAAGCATATACTCCATATTTTGTTCACTTTAACCTTAATCACTTCAAGATGCTGATGATAGGGGCAATGAGAGCTAAAAGCTAACAAGTACCATAATTTTTGGAAGCTCTTTATGAAACTTGAAATCCCTGCTTCCCTTTGAAGGGCCTTTCTTCCACTTTTATATTGAGTCTCCACCTTCTATACTTAGGCACCAATTAAGAGAGCATAGTTGTCATTCTTAGTTCTATGTGCATTGTCCCAAAACTTATTGATTGATTCATAATGTTGATATTGCTTGTTCTTGAACTATTTGTATCTAGTCACCCTTATGAACTTTGAAGGTGTCCTATGCATTTATGTTTTGCTACTCCATGAGGGACAAGCTGAATGCCACTATGCTATGTTTTCTATATGTGAAACAAACAAACGTCTTTCAATGCATTGTTATTCATGATATTTGTTTGTATCCTTTCATGTTGCAACATAGTTACTATGCCTTATTGTTAGAACTTCATCTTTCATGCTCAAGTTTAGAGTACTTTGATCCCAACTTTCAATGGTTGCAAATGGTTTGATCATGATTGTGATGGTGCATGTCACCTAAAAAATTATTCTTTTTATCACTTACCTACTCTAGGATGAGCATGAGTTAAGCTTGGAGATGCTTGATACGTCGTAAATGTATCTATATTTTTTGATGTTCCATGCTTGTTTAGTATCCACTTTGCTATGCTTTGTCTACATTTTGAGGTATTTTTATACACTTTCTGGGACTAACCTATTAACAAGATGCCGCAGTTCCAGTTGCCTGTTTTCTGCTGTTTTTGGTTTCAGAAAAGCTAGTAAGGAAATATTCTCGGAATTGGACGAGACAAAAGCCAAAGTCAATATTTTACCGAGGAGAACACATAGACTGAAGGGCGACTGGAGGGGCGCCACAGGGCCGCCACAACCTAGGGCCGTGCAGGCCCACCCTAGGGCGCGCCATCCTATGGTGCGGGCACCCTGGCCGCCCTCCTGCCTCGCCTCTTCGCCTCTAAAAGCCCCCGATGCCAAAACCCTAAGTACCCGATCATATCTCCACGAAACACTCCATAGCCGCCGCCACCATCGACCCTAGATCGGGGGATCTGAAGCTCTTCCCGGCACCCTGCCGGAGGGGAGAGATTATCCCGGAGGCCTTCTTCATCACCATGCCAGCCTCCGGTATGATGCACAAGTAGTTCACCCTTGGACTATGGGTCCATACAGTAGCTAGATGGTTGTTTCTCCTCCTTTTTGCTATCATGTTTAGATCATGTGAGCTCCGTTCATGATCAAGATCATATATTTGTAATCATGCATGTTGTGTTTGCGGGGATCCGATTGATATTGAGATTTCTATGTCAGATTCATTATTGATTCTATCATGTCTTATGATTATTGATTCTATCATGTCTGTGTTGTTTGAGATCTTGCATGCTCTCCGTTTCTAGTAGCTATCTTGGCCAAATAGATGCTAGTGACTCCAAGAGGGAGTATTTGTCGTGGGAATGGCCATGGCAGATGTTGCGATTGGCAGCGAGTAGTAGAACGAGGGGCAAGGGCAGCCAGCCATCTATGGTGCGAGATGAGGGAAAAACACATGGATTTATCCAGGTTCGCCCCCCGGAGGGTAAAGACCTACTCCTGCTAGATTGTATTGATGAGAGAGTATAATGGGCGAGCTCGGCGGCTTGGCGGCCAGTCGAGAGGGTGTATGATGGAACGTCCCTGCTATGCGTGCCCTAGGGAGGTTTATATAGAGTCACCTTGCTAGGGTTTACATATCTACAATCGAGTTGGATAAGGACTCAGAGGGTTTTGACATAATCCGACTGGGCCTAGCTACACTTCCGGGCCTTCAGCTTCTAGTCGCCTGGCTCCTTCTTGGGTCACGATCCAGTCGCCGTCCTGCAGGCCCACTCACTGGGAGTATGATCCAGTAGGGAACGTCCTGCTGGGTATACCCCACTTGGCATATCCCCATCAGTAGTCCCCAAGGACGTCGTTGATTCGTCGTAGGTGTTCTTTTGTAGTCGGAGTATTCGGGTCCAATTTGGACGCCTAGTTGAATCGGTGATGGAATCCTTCAATGAGAGAAATAATCATTATCATGCATCTTCAGTCACAATAATGGCGACCAGTCGAATTGCCAATTTGGAGAGTGGTCGAATCGCAGCTTTGGCGAATGGGTCAGCGAGTGGTCGAATCGCAGCTTTGGCGATTGGGCCAGCGAGTCGATTAGACGAAGTTGGACCGTCAGCCTTGTCAAACTAGCCATTGGGTAACCCGGCGGTAATATCGGCATAATCACCGCATGGTAACGGCTCCCCAAAATTGGTGGGAACCAACCGCTATATAAGGAGAGTGACGGGTAAGTTGCGAGCATTCCTCACATTTCTTCCGACTCCGCGCGCCCTTCAATCTTCCATTACCTCCAGAGCGATCCAGCGAGCCCAGACCCTCGATTCGATGGCGCCTCTGAAGGAGTTGTGGGGGAAGTCCAAGTGTTCCAGGGCGACGCTGAAGTCCTTCGAGGACGCGGGGATTCTTTGCGCCGGGAGATGGCGAATTCCCGCGGCCGGGGAGGTGGAGCCAGATCCGCATGCCGGCGAATTCATTTGCTTCACCAGCCACCTTGAGAGGGGGCTTGGATTCCCTACCTCGCTCTTCTTCCGTCGGTTATGCACGTACTACAACATCCAGCAGTCAGATATGGGGCCGCATAGCATCAAGCATCTCGCCATCTTCGTGGCGTTCTGCGAGCGTTTTTTGGGCTTTCGCCCGTACTTTCCCTTGTGTCAGGAGCTGTTCCACGGGAGGATTGGTCGCGAAGGGGCAGGCGGCCCGATGCTGGTAGCGGGCGGCCTCACTTTCCAACTGAATTCGAAGGCCTTCTTCCTCGACCTCATGCTGCCAAAAGAAGGCGACAAGCGAGTGGAAGAAACACTGGTTCTATGTCAGCGAGTCGACGTCGAACGGCAAGGTGCCACTCCCGGTGTACTCCGCCGAGCGAACCGAGCCGCGCCGGCTCCAAGTCGCCAAGCTCCCGCACGGGCAGCAGATGATTGTAGATGAGATGCTGACGATGATTCGCCAGCTGAAGAAGGATGGTCTCGAGACCATCAATTTATATAATTGTTGGCTCGGGTGGCGATTGGTGCCCCTGGCGAGCCGTGCCCACTGGATGTACGAGTACACCGGCAAGGAAGACGGGACCAAGGCCTGTAGCGCCAAGTGGAAGGCGGACGATTATGCCTCCGCGTTGAGGAAGATCACTGACGCGGAATACCGCGATCCGAAGGCCGGGATCGCCCCATACACCACGAAGCGCAAGGCTCCATCGGTAAGTCTGTTTTCCTTGTCTAATTCGTAGTCGCAGAAATGCAGTCGCGATTTACTAACCATGTATTGTTGGTTCAGCTGTTCCAAGTTGTGGAGGGTTGGCTCCCTCCCACCGATGACGAGAGCTCGGACGGGGCCGAGGGGGACGAGAACGAGTCCTCCTCCGACGGGGATGATGATGGAGACAACAACGACGATGACGATGATGACGATGATGAGGCCGTGGAGGTCGCCGCACCCGCGGTTCGAAAAACTCGCGGGCTACGGCAATGCGAGCTCGAGGCCAGCAAGAGCCTCAGGGGTCACGATAGGGGCGAGGGTGAAGCCCACAAACATAGTTCACGTCGCGTGGCCACGCCATCGAAAAAGAAGTCGCCGAAAAAGAAGAAGAAGAAGGAGGCGCCCAGGGCGGTGTCGCCGCCTCGGTCGGTGACTAGCTCCGAAGCGACTAGCACGACCGCCGATGCTGTGGCTGAAGCATCGAGGAATGCGCCAAAGGCAGCCTGTACGGCCATGGTAGAGGATGAGGTGTCGCTGGCGTCGCTTCCACCCGCATTCTCAGCAGTCGTGGGCCTTGGAGCTTCTCCAGCCGCAGAGGCATCATCGTCAAGGGACGCACCGTGTCGCCCGGAGGGGAACTTCCTGCCGCCGCGGCCTCGTCGACAAAGAAGGCCTCCATGACATGGGCTCCAGCCCTGTTCGAGATGGGCATCAGCCGCAAGCTGGGCGCAGAACCGGAGAAGCCGGCGCACATCCGCACCGGCCTGCGCTACATCCCAGTCGCCATGTGAGTGTTTTGCCATGTCAACTTGGATTACTAGTTTGTAGATTTTGTCTGAATTGTTGGTCATTTCCTCTGCAGGACTGGTGCGAATAAGATTGGTCACCTTTTGGTGGCCAAGGTTCCAGTAGACGCCTCAGGGGCGAAGGCTGATCCCTCGAAGAAGAGGAAGGGCAACGACGCCGAGTGTGAGACCCTGGCGCATGGCTCAATAGGATTGATAGGAAACCCATACCAACAAGTTGCAACTTCTTTTCCGGAAGCTCATTCGAAAAGAACTCTAAGGTTAAGCGTTCTTGGCCTAGAGCAATTGTAGGATGGGTGACCGAACGGGAAGTGGGTACCGGATGCGCATGAGTGAGGACAAAGTGCGCAAAAAAGACTAGTGTTGGTCTGTGGGGTTAGTCTAGAGATCCTATTGAGCTGCCAGAAGTGACAACCGTCAGTCCGGAGTGACTGGGGGTGTTACAAGTGCTATCAGAGCCGACCCTTGCGGTTACACGGGCGTGTGCGGGTCAGTGGCCGACATGTGGCGTGTGGCGCGTGTGTCCCAGAGTGGACATGGCATAGCACATGTGTCGGCACTGGACGCACAGACGTATGCCAAGAGGGGATGTTCCTGGCTTGTGGTTGATCGACGAGGACGTCGATCTTCTAAGGGTGGGTGTATGTGAGACCCTGGAGCATGGCTCAATAGGATTGATAGGAAACCCATACCAACAAGTTGCAACTTCTTTTCCAAAAGCTCATTCGAAAAGAACTCCAAGGTTAAGTGTGCTTGGCCTAGAGCAATTCTAGGATGGGTGACCGACCGGGAAGTGGGTACCGGGTGCGCATGAGTGAGGACAAAGTGCGCAGAAAAGACTAGTGTTGGTCTGCAGGGTTAGTCTAGAGATCCTATTGAGCTGCTAGAAGTGACAGCCGTCGGTCCGGAGTGACCTGGGGTGTTACACCGAGGCGCCCGCTAAGGGCGTGAAGAAGAAGAAGGGCGACGAAGTCGTCACTCTCTTAGACGATCCGATCGACGCGCCAAGTGAAGCTCCGACTGGAGTGAATGCGGCCGCGAAGGCCGTCATGGACGTGGGGTCGCAGCAGGTGGAACCTGCGGCGCTGGTCGGGGCATCGGGCCCTATGACGAGTGCTTCGAGAGAAGAGGTGGCGACCTTCCCTCGCTTCATGTCGAGGGCTTCTACTGCGAGTGTCTCAGCGCAATCGGTGCAGGTGCCCGAGATTTTGGGCTCGAACGTCGATCAGCGTCGCGGGCGCACGCCTCTTGTGCTGCCGTCGGTGGACACGGTCGAGCTGCACAGCATACTGGGCGCGGCTATTCAGGTATGTCAAGTCCCCGAGGATCTGGTCACTGAATTTCATCGGGCAGATTCTTATTGCTTTTGCTGTCTAGTCCCCGAGTGGCTAGTCGCTGAATTTTAGTGGCTAGGCACTTAGGGGTTTCTTCGATGTCCAGTCCCTAAGTGGCTAGTCGCTGAATTTCAGCGGCTAGGCACTTTAGGAGTTACTTCGATGTTTGCTTACATTATTTTTGTCTGTGCAGGGCCTCCAACATGAATCGGCGGAGCGACTGGCCGCCAGAGATCGCCTGGAGCACGACCTCCGCTCCATGCAGAAGGTGAACAAGCAGCTGTAGGCGACCACGAGTAGGTTCTTCAGTTACCCTCTCCATTGCTTTCTTGTTTCTGATTGTGATCTCACCCTTGTGTTGCTATAGAGGGGCATTCGGCCACGGTTATGAAGGCCCACGAGGGTTTCGTCCCCGTCGGCGAATTGACGGCTGCCCAGTCATCGTTAACCATCGCGGAAAAGCAGGTGGCTGAGCTGGAGCGAGTGCTCAAGGCCGCGAAGGCGGAGGCGAGCTCAGCAGAGGAGAGGGATAAGGCGGCTGTCGCTGCCGCAACTGAGGAGCGGAAGGTGTCTGATGCTATTGTCGCGGGGCTGTAGAAAGATTTTTGGGTCTTCAAGATTTCATCACGGGGCACTGCCATCCCCTCATTGGTGAGTTCCTTGGGCTTGTAATTGTTTGTACTAGTGAGTCCCCGAGCATGTGGTCTCCTTTGGCATTGAGTCCCCGAGGGGGTGGACTCGAATCTTACGTCCTTCTGATGCTAAGTTGCTTGTTCTTCTGCAGGGAAAATTCTTGATGACGAGCCCGAGGCGTAGTCGTACGACGCAAGGCAGTGCGTCACCATGCTGGTGGATTCTGCCACCCTTTCGGCTACCTGCATTCGCGCGTACCTCCAGGAGATCTCGCCGATGGAAGCGATTCCTAGCAAGCTCATGGAGGTGTGGCTCAGAGAGTCCCCGAGGGGTTTACCTCGTGTTTCTATGTGTATGTTTGTTTGTATACTTGTTAGTTAATTGAGGTCGACTCGCCGTGGCTCAGAGAGCCAGTCGCTTGGCGACCCCAAGGGGTGCTCTGTACTTAGCTGTTTTCCCGGACGTGAACAGGGTCGGCTGGATGAGTCCCCGAGCTTGGTACTTAGCTGTTCTATTCGCAAGCCCAATGTAGGTGAGGACAGAGCGTGTTGTGATTAGCGCTTCGCTCTGCCTGACTCAAGGAGCCAGTCGCATGGCGAGTCTAGGGCGCGCTCTCATACTTGGTGTTTTCCCTAGCAGTGTAGGTTTGGACTGACGTCAGTCCCCGAGTGTGGTACTTGACCATTCGAGTCGCTGCGCCGAGGATGCGGAGGACTGGGTCGCTGTGGGAAGTGAGTGCGGTTGTCTTGGCCCGGCAGGCCAGTCGAGCGAGGCTACTCTGATGGGGCTCCGGGTTGGCGTTTTCATGGACGACGCAAGGCCCGAACTTTGTCGATGCCCTTGCGTCGCACTACTTAGCCGTGGCGATCGTGCGACCAAGGTTTGACTTCCGTGATTAGCGTAATGCTGTTTTTACGAGTGCGAATGGCACAAGGGTTGGAGAGTATACACAATTTGTGCGAATCGAACATCTTTATTGCATGGCAGGGGGAGTATAGGTCGGAGTTCTAGGTGTAGAAATTCCTTAGGAGGTTTACATTCCACGACCACTTGACGTCGAGTTGTCCGTCGCCTCGAACGTCGATGAGGTAATAGGCGTCGTTGCCCAGGACTCACCCTATGGCGAATGGTACCTCCCATGGGGGAGAGAGCTTGTTCATGACCTTCTTGTCCTGTATCAGTCGCGGGACCAGGTCGCCTTCTTGGAAGGTGTGAGTCCAAACTCAGCGGCTGTGGTAGCGGCGGAGTCCTTGCTGGTAGATGGCAGTGCGGGAGCGAGCTAGGTCGCGTGCTTCGTCGAGCTGGTCGACCCCATCTTGGCATGCGAGCTCGTTGTAGACATCCGCGTAGTTGACGACACGAGGCGAGTCGTGCTCGAGGTCGGTCAGCATGATGGCTTAGGCGCCGTACACCATGAAGAAGGGTGTGAACCCAGTCGATCGGTTGATGGAGGTGCGGATGCCCCAGATGACAGAGGGGAGCTCCTCGACCCAACACCCTGGAGTTCACTCGAGGGGAACTTGCAGTCGCTGTTTGAGGCTGTGGAGGATGCTTTGATTGGCGCGTTCCTCCTGACCATTAGACTCTGGGTGGGTGACTGATGCGAGGTCGAGCCGTATATTGTGCTCCTCGCAGTACTCGGCCATGGTGCCCTTGGAGAAGTTGGTGCTGTTGTCCGTGATGATGATGTGCGGGAATCCATCGGTAGATGAGCTCACGTTGGAATCTGGCGAAGGTCTTCCTGTCGCACTTGCGGACTGGCTTGGCCTCCACCCACTTGGTGAATTTGTCGACTGCGACCAGGAGGTGGGTGTAGCCGGAGAGGGACTTCTTGAAGGAACCCACCATGTCCATGCCCCATATGGCGAATGGCCAGGTGATGGGGATGGTCTTGAGCGCTGAGCTGGGTACGCGCGTTTGATTGGCGTACTTTTGGCACCTGACGCAGCGTTGGACGATGTCGACAGCGTCGGCGTGCGCGGTGAGACAGTAGAAGCCATGTCGCATGGCTTTGGCGACCAGGGACCGGGCGCCGGTGTGGTGGCCGCAGTCACCGGCGTGGATGTCTTGGAGGATCTTGCGGCGCTCCGCAGGCTGCACGCAACGTTGGAACACGCCAGTCACGCTGCATTTGTGGAGCTCGTCGTTGATGATGACGAAGGATTTGCAGCAGCGCACGATCATGCGTTCCTCCGTCTCGTCTGCTGGCGGGACCCCTCCCTCTAGGTATGCGACGTATGGCACGGTATAGTCGCTTGGCTCCGCAATCATGGCGACCAAAGCTAGTTCTGGTTGCAGCGGGATCCCGAGGTCGATCTCCTTTGAGGGAGAGATGATGGGCTTGGTGATGGTGTCGAGGAAGACACCGTCGGGTGGAACGTGGCGAGCTGACCTGATGAGAGAGAGGGCATCGGCCTCTTCATTCTTGCGCCGGTCGATCCACTTGACGGAGTAGCCGGTGAAGTGGCCCCCCAGCTGGTCCACTGCTTGGCGGTATGCCGCCATGGTGGGGTATACGGCGTCGCAGGTACCGTCGACTTGCGCGGCGACGAGGTTGGAGTCACCGTAGCACCGCAGACGATTGATGTTCATCTCCTTGGCGGCTCGCATGCCGTGAAGGAGGGCCTCATACTCGGCCATGTTGTTGGTGCAGGGGGTGAAGTTGAGGTACATCATGTAGCATAACTTGTCGCCCTTGGGGGAGGTGAGTACGATCCCTGCCCTGCGCCGTCTACATTCTTGGACCCGTCAAAGTGGAGCGGCCAGTAATGGAGGTACGACAGCTTCTCTGGCTGTTGCGCATCCTCCCAGTAGGCGAGGAAGTCCGCCAGGGCCTGCGACTTGATTGCCTTGCGCGACTCGTACTTGATATTGTGGACGCCAATCTCGATGGCCCACTTGGCAACTCGCCCAGTCGCCTCGCGGTTGCGGATGATGTCCTGCCATGGTGCAGAGGAGACAATCGTGATTGGGTACTCCTGAAAGTAGTGCGACAACCGCCGCTGGGCTCGGAAGACCACATATACCAGTTTCTGGTACTGCGGGTAGTGCTGTCGCGACTCGATGAGGACCTCACTGATGTAGTAGACGAGGCGCTGCACAGGGTGCCCCTTGCCCTCTTCTGGTAGTTCGACGACCATGACGGTGCTGACGACTCGCTTGGATGACGTGATGTAGATGAGCATTGGCTCCTTGTCGATGGGGGAGGCGAGCATCGGGGCCGTGAGTAGCAATTCTTTGAGTGTGTGGAGCGCGTCGTCCACCTCCTTGTCCCACTAGAACATGGGGTTCTTGCGCATTAGGCGGTAGAGAGGCATTGCCTTCTCGCCTAACCGGGGGATGAAGTGGCCGAGAGCCGCGACTCGCCTGGCCAACTTCTGAATGTCGCGGAGGCACTCGGGTTTGCCGAGCCGGGCGATCGTATTGATCTTGGTGAGGTTTGCCTCGATGCCTCGCTTGGAGACTACGTACCCCAGTAGCTGTCCAGTGGGTACACCGAAGGTGCACTTCCCTGGGTTGAGTTTGATCTTGTACCTCCGCAAATTTGCGAAGGTTTTGGCCAGGTCGGCAAGTAGATCGCTCTGGCGATTGGACTTGACCACCACATCGTCGATGTAGACATGGATGTTGCGGAAAATTTGGCTCACAAGGAACTTCTGCATGCACCACTAATAGGTCGCTCCGGCATTCTTGAGGCCGAACGTCATGGCGGTGTAGCACAAGGCACCGAATGGCGTGATGAACACCGTCTTCTCCTCGTCCTCGACCGCCATTTTGATCTGGTTGTAACCAGAGTAGGCGTCAAGGAAATACAACGACTCCGAGCCCGCGGTCGAGTCAATGATCTTATCGATGCGTGGGAGGACGAACTGCTCCTTTGAGAAGGCGCTGTTAAGGTTTGTGTAGTCGATACACATTCTCCAGGTCTCATTCTTCTTTTCGACCAGGACTGGGTTTGCCAGCTACTTGGAGTATTTGATGGGCCGTATGAAGCCTACAGCGAGTAGACGCTGCACCTCCTCGGCGATTGCTCGGCGGTGCTCCTCATTGAAGGGCTACAGTGACTGCTTGACAGGTCACGCTTTGGGGTCGGTGTTGAGTTTGTGCTCAGCGAGTTCCCTTGGGGCACCTGGCATGTCAGATGGCTTCCATGCAAAGATGTCGCAATTATCACGTAGGAACTCGATGAGCATGCTTTCCTATGCGGTGCTCATGGCTGTCCCGATCGTCACCGCCTGGCTGGAGTAGCCTGGGACCAGCTCGACGGTGCGGGTGTGCGTGGTGGCCTCGAACGCGGTCGAGCCGCCGTTCTCCGAGTTGGGCTTCTTGAGTATGGCGGGGTCGTCTTTGTCAACCCTGTTCGCGTATCTAGCGAGCTTCTCCGCGTGGTTGGCCTCCGCGGCGACGACGACGTCCACGAGCTCGACGCCTTTCTCCTCGCACTCGATGGCCATGTCGGGGTCGCCGTGGACGGTGATGATGCCGCACGGCCCTGGGAGCTTCTTCGTGTTGTACGTGTAGTGCGGCGCCGCCATGAACTTGGTGAACGCTTGTCGCCACAAGACGTAGTGGTAGGGGCTATTGAAGGGAACCAGCTCGAAGATGATCCACTCGGTGCGGAAGTTCGCTGGTGTGCCGAAGGTGACTGGAAGCGTCACCTTGCCGATCGGGTACGCCTTCCGACCGGGGACAGTGCCGTGGAAGGTGGTGAGGGTCATCTCGATCATTGACTGCGGGAGCCGCAACCGCCTGAACGTGTCCAGGTAGAGAATGTTGATGGATCTCCCGCCTTCCATCAATGTCTTGGGGATCCAGTAGTCGCCCACTTTTGGGCTTGACCACCAGCGCGACTCGCCCCGGATATTCGATCCATGGCGAGTGGTCTTCGCGGCTCCACGTGATGCGATGCTTGGACCAGTTGAGGAAGCGGGGGACGTCGACTTGGGACACCGCGTTGACGGCGACGGCGCGGTCGAGCACCTTTTTCTTGCGCTTGGTGCCGAGCCCAGTGAAGGTGTGTAGCGAACCGACATTGTTGGCGAAAACTCCGCTGTTGGGCGGGTTGTTGTTGGGGTCCGCCCGCGCGCGCCATGTCTTCTCGATCTCCTTCAAGGAGTGGCAGTCGGCGGTCGTGTGCGTGGCGGGCTTCCCCTCCCTTCTATGGAACACATAGGGTTGGTTGAGGAGAGTGGTTGGGTCAAATTTCGGCCTTGCCTTGTAGTTGCCGCTATCGCGGTGTTGGCCTGCGTCGCTGCGAAAGCTCTTGGGGTCGCGTGGCGCGTAGCCAGCGTTGGCGAAGAAGTCGAATCGCTCATCACCGCTGTGCTTTCCGGTGAGGCGAGTGTTGCTATAGCATAGCTCGGGTCGACTCCCGTTGTCATGGCCACTTGGGCGGCGATTTCCACCCGACTCGTCGTCGGATTCTTGGTTTGGGTCCTCCTCTGCGTACCGTTTGGCAAACTCGAGGAGGTATGGGATGTTGTCGAGTGTCTTGTACACCCGCTTGAGCTTGGCGACCAGTGGTTCGGAGCGGCATGAGGTCTTGAAGCAGTGGATCGCCGTCTCTGGGTGGATGCAAGCCGCATTGAACCACAGATCTTGCCACCTTTGGAGCCAGTTGCGGGTCGACTCGCGGGGTACCAAGACGCATCGCTCCAGGTCCTCGATGTTGGTGGTGCGGGTGTAGGAACCCTCGAAGTGCCTGACGAAGGCGTCACGCATGTCCTCCCAGGAATCAATGTCGTCCGCTACGAGGGTGTTGATCCATTGCCGAGTCGTTCGCTCCATCATCAGGGGGAGGTAGCGAGCGGTGAGTAGGTCAGTGTGGCCGGTGATTCCCATCTCCATGAGGTATGTGTCCAGCCACATGGCTGGATCGTACGAGGGGTCATACTTTCCGATATCCTTTGGTGCTTTGAAGTTCGCCGGATATTTCTCGCCTCGGATCATCGGTCCGAAGCACTGGGGGCCGACTCGGCTGAGCGAACCCCTTGGCTCGCCATCGTGGCGGTTGGTGAGGGTGTGCCTCAGGTCGTTGGGCTGGCGTGCGTGCCAACTTTGGTTCTTGATGATGTGGGTCCGCGCGTCAACTGGCTGCCCGTTGGCGGTGACCATGTTGTTATGCAGTCGCGGGTCGTTGGTGGAGAGTGACGCGTGTGCGGCCCTTGGATGGAACTGTAGGGGCTCGGGTGGCGGGCAGTTGACAGTGTTCGTCATCGATGGGCGGCCGCTCGAGGCCGCCTTGCTTCCTTAGGATCGAGAGTACATGTGCCTCCGCGAGTCGGATCCTCTGACTTGCTGCTCGACAACCTTGGCGAGTAGGGCATTGGCGTATTGGCCTTCCCCTGTCATGTTGAGGTTGGCGACTGCATCTTGACTCGCGATGACATTGTCCATCAGGGTGGAGTACAGCGGGAGGCTGTTTGCGTCCCTCTCTTGCAGGGAGATGAGAATCCTTGGCTGGTTTGGAGGGGGCGTGCGACCGGGCGGCGGTGGGGGAGCTCCGTTCGGTGTTGCGCCTGGTGGTGGCTAGGCACTTCCTCCTGGTGGCGCGTTCTCGCAGATCACGCGATCGGCCATGTGAGCCGGGTCGTTCTGGTCGTCGAAGTTCAGGGCGCGACCCTGAACGGTGGGGTTCAGGTGCGACCTGATGCAGCGTTGATGGTAGAGCGACAACTCCTGTGCCGTCTCCTGCTCGAGGTGAATTTTTCGCGCTCGGCTTGTTCCTTGTGAACCACCTCCTCTAGGCGCAGGTGGAGCTCCTCGACTTCCCCTGATGTCGCGGTTGGCGGGATCGGCGTGGAGAATGGGTCTGGCGGGGCGCTTGCACAGCCCGCCATGTAGGCCGCGATGAAAAGCGACCGGATCTGGTGTAGAGGTCGCCGGAGTTCTCCGATCCGGAATCAGAGTCAAAGATTCTAAGGATAGATGGATCCTCGAAATCCCCAACGTTGGAGACTTGGGTGATGGAGCCGGCTGGTGACACGGTGGTGATGGATCCGGCGACTGTGGCTGGGGTCGCTGAGTCGTCGTCGTTGTTAAGGTCCACGTCGTCCGTCACTGCGTTGGTCTCGGCCATGTTGCTGGTGGCCAAGTCGTACTCGGAGGCAAGGTGGTGGATGGTGTGGACCTGGCTCTCAGAGATCCGATCGCGCGGCGGTGACTCGGGGATGCGCGCCGAGTCCTCCGAGACAATGACATGGTGAAGACGACGAAGAGGCTGATCGTGCCGACCGTCATGATGACGATGTGGGTGACCGGGCATGACGCCGGGATGTAGCTGCTGGGCAAGATCTGCAGAATCTCTCTGATGGTGATCATGCGACCGGTGGCGATCGTCCGGTTGATGGGTAGATAGGGTCTTTCCGCAGAACACATGCCTGACCGCCAGGCCCCACGGTGGGCGCCACTGTCGTGGGAATGGCCACGACATATGCTGCGATTGGCAGCGAGTAGTAGAACGAGGGGAAGGGTGGCCAGCCATCTGTGTTGCGAGACGAGGGCAAAAACACATGGATTTACCCAGGTTCAGCCCCCTAGAGGGTGAAGACCTACTCCTGCTAGATTGTATTGATGAGAGAGTACAATGGGCGAGCTCGGCGGCTTGGCGGCGAGTCGAGGGGGTGTATGATTGAACGTCCCTACTATGCATGCCCTAGGGAGGTTTATATAGAGTCACCTTGCTAGGGTTTACAGATCTACAACAGAGTTGGATAAGGACTCGGAGGGTTTTGACCTATCCGACTGGGCCTAGCTATGCTTCTGGGCCTTCAGCTTCCAGTCGCCTGGCACCTTCTTGGGTCGCGATCCAGTCACCATCCTGCAGGCCCACTCGCTGGGAGTGTGATCCAATAGGGAACGTCCTGCTGGGTATACCCCACTCGGCATATCCCCATCAGTATTTATGCTCGATAGTGGGTTCATGCCTCTATTGAATCTGGGGAAGTGACATAAATCTCTAAGGTTGTAGATGTGTTGTTGCTACTAGGGAGAAAACAACAATCTCTTGTTCATGGAACAATTGTATAGTTTACTTTACACACATTGCTTAAAGCAGTTATCCGTTGCTTGCAACTTAATACTTGAGGGGGTTCGGATGATAACCTGATGGTGGATTACTAGTCATAGATGCAGTTGGATGGAGGTCTATGTATATTTTTGTAATGCCCAATCAAATCTCATAGTATCATGGATGTCTAGTATTGCGTTGTTATTGCTTGCTTAGTCCTGTCAATTGCCCCGCTGTAATTTGTTTACCCAGCATGTTATGTTATTTATCTTAAGGAGAACACCTCTAGTGAACTATGGACCCCAGTACAATCTTTACCATTGATACATCATCCACTGTTACTGTTTACTTTCTGCAAGAAATCATTACCTTCCGCACCATACGTTTAATCCTTTGTTTTCAGCAAACCGGTGTGATTGACAACCTCATTGTACGTTGGAGCAAAGTCTTGAGTTTGTGCTGTGAAGGTTCCAAGTTGTTAGCAACACCTTGGAGTCGTTTCCTTGCTCCTACTGGTTCGATAACCTTGGTTTCATAACTAAAGGAAGACTTACTGCTGTGCTCATCACACCTTCCTCTTGGGGTATCCCAACGAAGCTCTACAGTGATCTGAGCTGCACCATTCAGTAGCATGTGGAACGTCCCTCGTACTCAAGGGACATTAGATTGCCAACTTATGATTTGTCAAGCATATACTCCATATTTGTTTCACTTTAACCTTAATCACTTCAAGATGCTTATGATAGGGGCAATGCGAGCTGAAAGCTAACAAGTACCATAATTTTTGGAAGCTCTTTATGAAACTTGAAATCCCTGCTTCCCTTTGTGAACGGCCTTTCCTCTTACCATTATATTGAGTCTCCACATTCTATCTTTATGCACCAATTAAGAGAGCATAGTTTTCATTCTTAGTTCTGTGTGCATTGTCCCAAAACTTATTGATTGATTCATAATGTTGATATTGCTTGTTCTTTAACTATTTGTATCTAGTCACCCTTATGAACTTTGAAGGTGTCCTATGCATTTATGTTTTGCTACTCCATGAGGGACAAGCTGAATACCACTATGCTATGCTTTCTATATGTGAAACAAACAAACATCTTTCAAATGCATTGTTATTCATGAACTTTTGTTTGTACCTTTTCATGTTGCAACATAGTTACTATGTCCTACTGTTAGAACTACATCTTTAATGCTCATGTTTAGAGTACTTTGATCCTAGCTTTGAATGCTTTGCAAATGGTTTGATCAAGATTGTGATGTGCATGTCACCTAAAAAATTATTCTTTTTATCACTTACCTACTCGAGGACGAGCAGGAGTTAAGCTTGGGGATGCTTGATACGTCGTAAACGTATCTATAATTTTTGATGTTCCATGCTTGTTTAGTATCAACTTTGCTATGCTTTGTCTACACTTTGAGGTATTTTTATACATTTTCTGGGACTAAGCTATTAACAAGATGCCGCAGTGCCAGTTGCCTGTTTTCTGTTGTTTTTGGTTTCAGAAAATCTAGTAAGGAAATATTCTCGGAATTGGACAGGACAAAAGCCAAAGTCAATATTTTACCGGAGAGAACACAGAGACCGAAGGGCAGCCGAAGGGGGGCAACAAGGTGGCCACACCCTAGGGCCGCACGGGTCCATGATGTCTACGCACTTCTATTCTTGTAGACAGTTGTTGGGCCTCCAAATGCAGAGGTTTGTAGAACAAAAGCAAGTTTCCCTTAAGTGGATTAATCAAGGTTTACTGAACTCAGGGAGGAAGTGGGAGCAAATTCAACAAAATAGCTACCATTATTATTCTCATCACCATAGTCATCAAATATAGGAGGCATATTTTAATCACAATTAGTTTTCTCCTCAATAGTAGGTGGACTGAAAATACCATATTCATCATTGTAATCATCATATATTGGAGGTTTGGTATCATCATAAGCAATAGAATAGCTATCTTCCAAAGCTGGGGGACTAAAAAGATCATTTTCATAAAAAACTAGCTTCCCCAAGCTTAGACGTTTCCATAGCATTAGCAATAATGGTGATCAAAGAATTCATACTAATAGCATTTCTATTAGCATGCAAATAAAGTTCCATAGGTTTTTTAATTTTCTCTTTAAACACTTCATGTCCTAACTCATAAGTACTATAAATCTCACTATTTTTTTTGTTATTTTCCATTAAGCCTAACTAGTGAAAACAAGAAACAAAAAGACAAAATTGCAGAATCTAAAGGAAATAACTTCGAGCAATCACACCGGAGGATGTGAGTACCTTTTACCTTACCTACTCGGCAACAACGCCAGAAAAGAGATTGATGTCTACGCACTTCTATTCTTGTAGACAGTTGTTGGGCCTCCAAGTGCAGAGGTTTATAGAATAGCAGCAAGTTTCCCTTAAGTGAATTACCCAAGGTTTATCGAACTCAGGGAGGAAGTGGTCAAAGCTATCCCTTTCAAGCAACCCTGCAATCAAGATACAAGAAGTCTCTTGTGTCCCCAACACACCCAATACACTTGTCAGGTGTATAGGTGCACTAGTTCGGCGAAGAGATAGTGAAGTACAAGTGGTATGGATGATAAACGATGCCAGAAAAGAGCTTTTGACGAGAGAGAAAGGTTGAAGCTGTCCTGTAGTTCCCCGTGACGGCACCAGAAAAGACTTTGATGGCGTGGAAGAGACTAAAGGCAATCGGAAATAAAGATGGCAATAAGCACACATGGAACATGTCTAGTTGTAAATGGTGTTTCAATGCTTATAAACAAGGCCTAGGGATCATACTTTCACTAGTGAACACTCTCATATAAATATCTTCTCTTCATGATACTACTCTGAACTACTCTCTGGTTGAATAACTCTAATCCATGGTAGGGCTACAAAAGCACTCCTTAAAGTTCGCAATCCCCATCTAGATAACCCCACACTGTCACCTTGAGCGCTAGATGGTTCCTTCAAACACCACAAATTCATAGATACAACCAACTCAAAATATACTCATGATAAGTATTTATGTACTCTCTAGCCTAAGTGCCACCACGGTGCCCACACTATCACTTTCACACACGTGGGGAGAGCCGGAGATCTATTAAAGCACTTGAGTAGCAAGGTAGATCTACTTGATTACAAATCTCATGACCACAATACGATCATGCATAGAGAGAGTGATGAACACATAGCTACCGGTAGAGCCCTTAGCCTCGAGGAAGAACTACTCCCTCCTCATCAGGGGAATCAGCAATAATGATGGAGATGGTGGTGGAGATCGAAGGAGATGGCTCCGAGGGCACTTCTCCGTCCCGACAGGGTGCCGGAACAGAGACTTCTGTCCCCCGAATCTCCCCTTCGGTGGCGGCGGTGCTGCGGAAGTTTTTTGTGGATGTATGACAATTCCTCTAGGGTTTTCTCATCAGGGGCTTCTTATAGGCGAAGAGGCGAGGCAAGGAGGCAGCCAGGAGCCCACACCCCTGGTGGCGCCACCAGGGCCACGTGCGCCACCATAGGGTGTGGCTGCCCTGGGGCCCCCCTCCGACTCTGCTTCGTGTTTTCGTGCAGCTCTGGGAAAAATAGGCATATTGGCTTTTTGTCCCGTCCAATTCCTAGAATATTCATTTTTTAGCTTTTCTGAAACAAAAAACAGTAGAAAACAGGCAACTGGCATTGCGACATCTTGTCAATAGGTTAGTTCCAGAAAGTGTATAAAATAACTCAAAGTGTAGATAAAACATAAGATAGTTGGCACAAAACAAGCATGGAGCATAAAAAATATAGATACGTTTACGACGTATCAAGCATCCCAAGCTTAACTCCTTCTCGTCCTCGAGTAGGTAAGTGATAAAAAGAATAATTTTTGAGGTGACATGCACCATCACAATCTTGATCAAAATATTTGCAAATCATTGAAAGCTGGGATCAAAGTACTCTAAACATGAGCATAAAAGAAGAAGTTCTAACAGTAAGACATAGCAACTATGCTGCAACATGAAAGGATACAAAAAAGATTCATGAATAACAATGCATTGAAAGACGTTTGTTTGTTTCACATATAGAAAGCATAGCATGTGTCGTATTTAGCTTGTCCCTCATGGAATAGCAAAGCATAAATGCATAGGACACCTTCAAAGTTCATAAGGGTGACTAGATACAAATAGTTCAAGAACAAGCAATATCAACATTATGAATCAATAAATAAGTTTTGGGACAATGCACATAGAACTAAGAATGACAACTATGCTCTCCTAGTTGGTGCATAAAGATGGAAGGTGGAGACTCAATATAAAAGTAGGAAGAAAGGCCCTTCACAGAGGGAAGCAGAGATTTCAAGTTTCATAAAGAGCTTCCAAAAATTATGGTACTTGTTAGCTTTCAGCTTTCATTGCCCCTATCATAAGCATCTTGAAGTGATTAAGTTAAAGTGAAAAAACTATGGAGTATATGATTGACAAAGTATAAGTTGGCAATCTCATGTCCCTTGAGTACGAGGGCCGTTCCTCATGCTACTCAACTTTAGTTACCGGTAAGTTCTTGTTATAGTAAGTACATGTGTATCATAGAGAACCGCCAACGGGGTACCCCTTGCCCCATGATACAGGAGCTATCCCATATCAAAATGACAAGGCAAGCAGACAATGAGCATCTCGGCAATCTTCTTATTTACCATGGGAAAATGGTGCTTTTTCTCTTCTTTCCTCTTTTCTATCTCTCTCTTTTCTTTTTTTTCTTTTTTATAGGAAGAATGCTTCATAGATTGCTCACTATGGTGATGCTGCAAGTTTCCACCATGATTAGGCATGGCTTAGGATAGCGGCCCAGGCGTTTCTCTAACACACATACATAACTCCATGGACTTACAAGCTCCCCTTTTATTTCACACCACCGGCATCCGCAAACAAAAGATCATGATATCAACTGGGTAACATGTACATGTGCAATGTTGAAAGCGTTCCCAATGACAACATGGTTCTGCTAATTCCCAACTTATAAGTGCAAGCATATACAACATAGATGACACAATGGTTCAAGTTTATTAGGGGCAAGAAAAATAAAGTGTGCCATCAAGTTTGTGAGAACTTTAATCACTAATTTTGTTGGGGAGGTGACCTCGGATAGGGTAAAGACGGGGAAAGACGAAAGGATGTTCCCCGTCCAGTTTCCGAGTTACAGCCTGAGTCGGCCAAATCTTGTAGAGGTTGGCCGAGATAAGAAAGGGCAGGACCCTTATGATAATGGCAAGGCATTACCCGGCCGAGATACTGCGTAGGTCGACCGGGTTAGCCCGAGTAATCTTAATGCAGGTGAAGGACGAGCCGAGTTATGGGAGGCAGGGCCGAATAATACGAAGCTTGCAGGAGAAGGAGAATCCCAAAGTCAAACTCTAGCCACGGGCTAGGGAGAATCTGAGCAGGGCCAAGCACAAGGGACAAAGGCGCAGAGCGACAGAGGGGCAGAAGGAGGTCACGGAGGTGACAGTCCTGAAGCCCGAGGCACGCAGGAGGGGCCCTCTGGAACCTTGCCGTCATTAGAAGGGCGACAGGGAAAGGAGGCCGCCGAACTACTATATTGGGACAAGTATATTCCTCGAATATGCTTGCCACGTTAGCCCTAAAGGAACCCAAGGCTCTCCTTTATAAGGGGATGCTTGGACCCTGAGGAGGGGATCGGCTCATTTAGTACCGTTAGGCTGGTAAAGTTCTCTCTTTCTTCTTGTACACAGCTCAAGGAGCACTTGTAGCCCAAGGAAGGAGAAATAAAGATCTTTACCTTAGTCTTCTGTGTGTAGAATCAACTACATCTTCCCTCCCCAGATCCCTCTAGCATCCATTGGCCCCATACTTTAGCCTACCCATGGCATCTTCCGTGCCACCACCACGACAGTTGGCGCCCACCGTGGGGCCAGCAGCAGTGCTAGCTAGAGTCATGATCCGGACGGGAAACTTCATCGACACTGGCGAGCGCATTGTCTCTGGCTTGGTCCGGAGATTTGATCTCTGTGACTACGTCAGCGACAACGCGGGCAGCTTCAAGGGAAAAGCTCCTCCGTGCAACGGCGTCTTCATCAGCTTGGGCATGCACCAGATCTATGTCGGCATCGACATCTCCGGCGTTTATCCTCACCAGGTTGTTGTTGTAGGAGAACCTCCCCTTAACGCCGCGAGCAGTCCGCGCAGAGCGTGCCCTGTCAGCAGCGTCGAGGTGATGGTCGCAGCCGGCATGCAGGCGAGAGTAGCAGGCGCTGGATCAAGCAAAGACCCTACGGCAGGCGTGCAGGTCGTGCCCAGGCAAACAGCTCCACAACCCACCGAGGTAATTCCTTCAGTGGTCAACCAGACCGAGGTGCAGCAAACAACCCCAAAGGCACCAAGGGTAAGAGGTCCATCTCTGGAAAGACCAGAAAACATTCTTCAGGCAACTATAGATAATCTGACTACACCTGTAGCGCCGATACTTGATCCGGCAAATGCTCAGGCAGAGTTGGAAGAAACCAGGCAAAAAGTGCTGGTAGAGGCAAAAAAGGTATCAGCCTTGCGGGAGTCTTTAAACAGGACCCTGCGAGAATATGCCGAGCAAACACAAGCAGCGTCGAGCGGGTTGTGAGTTAAGATTAAGAGGAAAGAACCTCATAGATGATATCAACAAGGAGCATGGTGCTCATAAGGCAGAATCAGTTGATTTAGGCTTGCGAGACTCCGAGGTACCAAAAGAACACGAGGCGACAAATGCCACAGCATTAGAGTTAGAAGGATTGACCGGCGAAGCCCGGCAAAAACAGCAAGAAAGAGTGAATGAGCTGGTGCGCATTGCAAACCAGCAGAATGAAGAAATGCTCAGAGCAGACCCGGCGAGGCCAGGGGCCTCGCGAATGGTTCACTCGGCTGGAGCAGCACCTGCCTTGTCTATGGCAGCAGCATCTTCACCCGGGAATAATGCACGAAAGGACAGAGCAGTAACTTCGGGAAAGAAAAACAAGCAAATTGTTCCATATGATCCGGCGATAGCCGGAAAAGCAAATGAGAACAAAGGCAATGGAAGCCGAGGTAACAGTGGCGAGAGAAACCCTGGCCGTGCCGAGAAGGGCGGCGGAAGCCGAGGCAATGGAGATCTCGGAAGAGGAGAACTCGGAAGAGGGAATCACGAGAACAATATCCTAGTCGAAGGAAGGAGAGAACCTCCACCCAACCCGCAGCCGAGACATGAACCTCGGCAGGAAGGAGAGGTGAGACAGGTACGCCACAACCAGGTGAATGAGAGGTATAATGATGGATATTCCGAGATGGAATATGCGATTCATGGTGGAAATAACCACTATGGAATGCAGGAGAGGGTTCTGTACAGAGATTTACCGTCAAATGACGCCAGAGTGAAGCTAGACCGGCTGTACCGGTCCGAGCTACTAGAAGAACAGGGTCCACCAGGTCCGTCATGCTTCGGACCTCGGATCATGGGCGAGCCGCCTGTGCCGAACTTTCAGCTGGCAAGAGGCACAAAAACATACAATGGCAGCACTAAACCACAGGATTGGTTGATTGACTATGCCACTGCAGTAAAAATAGCTGGCGGAAACTTACGATGGGCAGTGCGATATGTCCCGCAAATGTTGGAAGGACCAGCTGGAGTATGTCTGAATAATCTGCCGGTGACGACAAAAGATCAAGCTTGGTTGGATTTTGAGGAAATGTTCGTTAGCAACTTCACTAGTACTTACAAGAGGCCAAACAGGCCGCAACAGCTAGCCATGTGAAAGCAAAGGCCGAATGAGACAGACAGAGAGTTTTTAACTCGGTGGTGTAACCTGAGAAATTCGTGTGAGGGAGTTATAGAGTCATAGGCAATAGCTTGGTTCGCCCAAGGATGCCGCTATGCCAGTGTATTATGGCAGCGACTGCAAAGAGATATGCCAACCACATTGGCAGAAACCATCAGGATAGCAGATTCCTATGCATTGGGAGATCCGACGCAACCAAAATTAATGTCGGCAGATCATCGAGAACATCAAGATCAATATGCAAGAGACGTGGCCGGGTCATCCATGCGCAATGACTTCAGAGGAAGAAGAAGAGAAGAGAGACCGGATTATAGATATGGTTCAACTCAGGTGGCAGCGGTAGTGCAAGATCAGCCGAGTCACGGAAATACTCAACGGCAAAAGAACGGTCCTCAGCAATGGAGACCAATGAAGGAAAAAGACAGTGGACACCAGAACAAAAGAAGCAATGGCAGGAGAGGCCGAAGTACACATTTGAGTCTATGTTAGATCAGCCGTGTAAGTTTCACACATCAAACCCGGCCAGACCGGCAAACCATACCACCCGCCAATGTGCATGGATGAAAAATGCCATGGGTAACCCCGCGGGCATACAGGAAGCACCTCTCCAGGCACATCAGCAGCATCAGCCACAGTTGACTGGAGCAAATGCACAACAATTGATGTTACCACCTCCTCCTCCGAGGTATGAAAACTCGGACCGGAGAGATGCGGCGCATCAAGTGATAAACCAAGGTCCGGATGGAAGGACAAATCCAGGAAATAATGGACGCAATGATTACAGAGAACATCATCAGTCGTATTGCGTGTTCACAACAGAACAGCAAGACAAGCAGAGTGTACAGCGCCGGCATATGGAAGTAAATGCAGTTATGCCGGCAGTACCAAGATATGTGCCTTGGTCGGATCAAGAAGTAACTTGGAGCATAAAGGATCACCCCAAGATAATGCCGAGTCCGGGGTCGTATGCACTCGTGCTAGATCCGACATTTGTTGGACCAAGCATTAATGTGAAATTTTCAAAGGTACTCATTGACAATGGGAGCAGTATCAATATCATGTACAAAGATACAATGCATAAACTCGGAATATCACAGAACATGCTGCAATCCACGAGGACCACTTTCCATGGGATAGTACCAGGGCTTTCATGTGAACCCACTGGTAAGGTTCGAGTGGATGTGTTATTCGGCACAAGAGATAACTGCAGAGCAGAAAACTTAGAGTTTGAAGTGGTGGATCTAGAGAGTTGTTATCATGCTCTACTCGGACGGCCAGCATTGGCCAAATTCATGGGCAGCTATCATATAAGTTATCTGAAAATGAAGTTACCCGGACCACAAGGGGTGATAACAGTAGCAGGGGATTACAGGAAGTCAATGGAATGTGCTTCAGCCGGGTCAAATTTGGCCGAATCATTGGTAATAGCAAGAGAAAAAAGAAGGATTCAGGAGGTAGCAGCCCTCGCTCAGTCGGCACAGCTGAATATGCCGGCATTAGCCAACCCACATGGAAGTGTCTCCTTTCAGCCGACTAAAGAAACAAAAAAGTTCCAGATAGATGAGCAATTCCCAGAGCGCACCGTCACTATTGGTGCTGGCCTAGATGCTAAATAGGAAAGCGAGCTCACCAACTTCCTCCGTGAGAATCGGGATATCTTTGCATGGTCAACTCAGGATCTGCAAGGTGTGCCGAGGGAGTTGGCTGAGCACTCTCTGAATGTAAGGCCAGGAGCAAGGCCGGTGAAGCAACCTCTCCGCCGCTTCGCCGAGGACAGGAGAAAAATAATAGGGGATGAAATAGCTCGGCTCCTTGCGGCCGGGTTCATCATGGAGGTACTATATCCGGATTGGCTATCAAACCCGGTGCTAGTGGAAAAGAAGAAGGATGATCCAAATGTAGCCATTGTATGGCGAATGTGTATCGATTACACGAACCTGAACAAGGCGTGTCCAAAAGATCCTTTTCCTTTACCTAGAATAGACAAAGTCATTGATTCGACCGCTGGTTGTGAACTATTATCATTTGTAGACGCGTATTCCGGTTTTCACCAGATACCGTTAAATCTGGCCGATCAAATAAAGACTGCATTTATTACCCCGTACGAGGCTTATTGCTATCACACCATGCCATTCGGCCTGCACAACGCAGGAGCAACGTATCAGAGATGCATGCAAAAATGTCTACATGACCAGATAGGGAAAAATGTACAGGTATATGTAGATGATGTGGTTATCAAAACCAAAGAAAGCAAAACGCTACTGGATGATATCCGGAAAACTTTTGCGAACCTGAGAAGGTTCCGAATGAAGCTTAACCCGAAAAAATGCACATTTCGTGTACCAGCGGGAAAATTGCTCGGTTTTCTCGTATCTAGCCAAGGTATAGAGGCCAACCCAACTAAGATAAAAGCAGTGGAAAGGATGGAATTGCCAAGATGTCTAAATGACGTACAAAAGTTCACAGGTTGTTTAGCTTCGCTCAGCCGATTTGTATGTCGGTTGGGAGAGAAAGCACTACCACTTTATCAGCTGATGAAAAAATCGGATAAGTTCATTTGGACTCCACAAGCAGACAATGCATTTCATGAATTGAAAAATATGTTGGTCACAGCGCCGATCTTGGCTTCTCCATTATCGAAAGAGCCTATGTTACTTTACATAGCAGCCACCAACAGAGTAGTGAGCGCTGTGATCGTGGTGGAACGAATTGAAGATGATAAATCAGTGCAAAGGCCGGTGTATTACCTAAGCGAGGTACTATCAGCCTCAAAACAAAATTACCCACATTATCAGAAAATGGCATATGGGGTGTACATGTCGGCAAAGAAGCTTAAACATTACTTCGAAGAGCACCCCATCAAGGTGATTTGTGAAGCACCCATAGCCGACATATTGAGCAACAAAGATGCAAGTGCCCGAATAGCAAAATGGGCAATTGAATTGTCACCTGATGCTCCGCAATTCGATAGGCGAGATGCAATCAAATCTCAGGCCGTGGCCGACTTCTTCGTAGATTGGGCCGAGGTACAATATGAGCCACCATTATCAGATCCGAATTATTGGACGATGCACTTTGACGGTTCCAAACTAACAAATGGTTTGGGGGCAGGAATAGTGTTAACCTCGCCAAAAAGAGACCAGCTGAAATATGTGCTGCAAATACACTTTGCCGCGTCAAACAATGTAGCCGAATATGAAGCACTATTCCATGGATTGAAGGTGGCAAAAGAGATTGGCATACGTCGAATCTTGTGCTATGGAGATTCAGATCTAGTAGTACAGCAAGTCTTAGGCAATTGGGATGCGTTGGATGATAATATGGCCTTATATAGATTTCATGTGCAAAAACTCAGTGGATACTTTGATGGATGTGAATTTCATCATGTACCTCGGGCGGAAAACGACGCTGCAGACACATTGTCAAAACTCGGATCAACCAGACAATCGATTCCCCCAGGTATCACCCTAGAGCACCCGAGGAAACCATCAATAACACCATCACCAGAGTCCGAATCTATTTTTATTCCGGCAAAATCAAGCGGAGATAGTGTGCCGATGGAAGTTGACAAGGAATGTAACCCGGAATTTCCAAAAATGAACCCGGCCAATGCACAGACGAATATGGGGGAAATCCGAGGTAATTATTTCAGTAGAAAATATGGAAATAGATAGCGAGATTACCCCAGAAAAGATCATACCAGCATGGGCGCAACCCATATTTTCTTTCCTTAGAGACGCGATTTTGACGAATGACGAGGTACTGGCAAGACAGACACTGAGAAGAGCTAAAGCTTATGCAATCATAAACAATGAGCTGTATAAAAGGAGCGTCACAAGCGTGTTGCAAAGATGTGTGAGCTTGGCGGAAGGCCAGGAGATCCTCCTAGATATACATCAAGGAGAATGCGGTCATCATGCCTCATCCAGAGCTTTAGTGGCCAAAGCATTCAGGCATGGATTTTATTGGCCAACAGCGTTGAAAGAGGCCAAAGAACTGGTCGAAAAATGTAATGGTTGTCAAAGATACGCCAGCAAAATACATATGCCTTCGTCCGAGTTAAAGACAATACCAATTACTTGGCCATTTTCTGTATGGTGCTTAGATATGGTGGGACCATTTAAGCCGGCCCGAGGCGGAATGACCCACATATTAGTAATGGTGGACAAATTCACAAAATGGATTGAAGTGAAACCAATAAAGAAATGTGATGGGCCCACAGCAGTGAAATTCCTCAAAGATATTATCTTAAGATATGGGTACCCACACAGTGTTATTACAGACAACGGTACAAACTTTGCAGAAGGAGCCTTCGCTAGATTCTGTCAAGAAAAGCACATAAGACTAGATGTCGCCTCTGTGGCTCACACAGCATCCAATGGGCAAGTAGAAAGGTCTAATGGACTAGTACTGTCCGGAATAAAACCACGACTCGTCGAACCGCTGCAAAGGTCGGCAGGATGTTGGATTGAGGAACTACCAGCAGTACTATGGAGCCTTAGGACTACCCCAAACAGATCAACATGTTATACGCCATTTTTTCTAGTGTATGGGGCAGAAGCTGTGCTTCCAGCCGACATAATACATGACTCGCCAAGGGTTACCCAATATACAACAGTTGAGGTAAATGAAGTAGCTCGGCAAGATGATATCGATCTGCTAGAAGAAGCCAGAGAGCTGGCGCTATCAAGATCAGCTATCTATCAGCAGGAGTTGAGACGATATAACAGCAAGAAGGTGAATCCCATAGTGTTTAAAGAATGAGATTTGGTTCTCCGGCTGGTGCAACGCACGGCTGGCATGCAAAAACTGTCACCTCCATGGGAAGGACCGTTCATCGTGAGCAAGGCATTGCACAATGATGCGTACTACCTAATCGATGCTCAGTCACCAGGAAAGACCAAGGCAGACAAAGCCGGCGAAGAATCGAAAATACCATGGAACGTAGCTTTACTTCGTCCATTTTACTCATAGGAGTCATCTACCACACATCGTAAAGTGGCGCTTCAGGATGGAGCATCCGCTATGTATTGAACCTCGGTGCCCAGAGCAGTGGCTCGGGGACTGCCCTATGTTGTTTTTTGATTTTGCATTATGTATTAAACCTCGGCACCTTGAGCAGTGACTCGGGGACTGCCCTGTATTGTTTTTGAGTTTGGTTTATGTATTAAACCTCGGCGCCTTGAGCAGTGGCTCGGGGATTGCCATATGTTGTTTTTGATGTTGTGCTATGTATCAAACCTCGGCACCTTGAACAGTGACTCGGGGACTGCCCTATATTGTCTCTAAGTTTGGTTTATGTATCGAACCTCGGCGCCCAAAGTAATGGCTCGGGGACTGCCATATATTGTTTTTTATTTTCTGTTTTACGTATTATACCTCGGCGTCTTGAGCAGTGACTCGGGGACTGCCTTATATTGTTTCTAAACTCCGCCTATGCATTAAAACTCGATGCCTTAAGCAATGGCTCGGGGACTACCCTGTATTATTTCTAAGTATGGGTATCCTGTCTTACAAGAGTGAGTACCAAACTTTGGCACCCAGAGTGATGACATTTCACTTTCCCCAAATACGGCCTTCGAGATCTACACCAGATTAATAGTCCAAAAAACAGCGGTCACGCTACGAAGCCTATTGAAAGTCAGGCAATATTGAACGCCGAACTACGGTAGAGCAAAGACAAATATACACTCTAAACTTAAGAAATTTAAAGCTGCCAAAGCAAAGATTCGGACAAACACGACCAGTTTAAACAAAGTGATAACGATTACAACCACATATGTCCCAGCGGCACAACGCAAAAGAGTTTCATACCGCACAAAAGACGGACTAATGTTTGACGTACATTATACGCCCGGCATACCAGGGATAAGAAATGACTTAGAGTTTTTTAAACTGGAGAGGCAGTGACTTGGTCAGGGGCTGGGCACTCTGAGGTAGGTGGAACTTTGGCCGAGGTTGCCTCGCCCTCCACAGACCCAGGAGCGACTTCAGAGGAAGCCCGAGGCTGTTGAGGAGCGTCAGCTTGCGCAGTGGAATGCCCAGTACCTTTGGAGGAGGATTGCGCGTCGCCGTTACCATCCGAGCTCGAACTGGAATCACCAGAAGCAGCCGAGTCACCCTCATCTTCGCCCTGTTCTGCTGAGTTATCATCCGAGGCATCCTCAACTTCGACCTCGTCCTCCGGGTTAGGAAGGAAACTCGGACCTTCATTCCAGTTATGCACGTCGGCATACTCAACAAGCTGGAAGGCACGAGCTTGCCATAGAGCAACAAAGTCTGGGTCCTCAACCCAACGGGAACCAATGCGCAAATTTCTCAAAGTATCAAGAGAAATATCTTCATACCATGACATGATGACGATGAGAGCCATATCAGCACCAGCTCGTCCGGCCGATTCCCTTCAAAGACTTAGTTGTCTCTCAGATGCCATTAATCTTTCCACCAATAATTTGACCTCATCAATATTAGGAGTCCTAGAAGTATTCGTCCAGAGCACATGGTAGGCTCGGATAGCTGCCTGCACCAAATCCCTGCCCATAATCTTCATCGGACCAACAGCAGCGCCAACAACAACCACGAAATCTTCCATCGAGTATTCTGAGTTCGCATCAGCAGGAACACCTCGGCGTGCATGAGCATTAATCACCTCTTTAGAGCTCACGGGCTTAGCTTCCGGAAAATGGTCTGCGCAAAACACAAGTGTGTTGGTCAGTAGTAAGAAAGGGAAAAAGATAACTCGGCCGCGGTCAGAAGCTTACGATGAATATAGCTCAGCATTATCTGAAGATCTTTAGCCTAGTCACTCTTGCTCTTCTCAAAGCGAGTGATCTCCTCGCTCATCCCACGTGTCTTCAGTTCGGCAGCCTCGAGGAGCTCTTTATTTTTTTGCAATTGCAGAGCTAGCCGATTCTTCTCCTCGGAGAACTCCTAGTCGACTTTTTATAATTCAGACTTCTGAGAGAGCTTAAGGGACTCCACCTCGGCACGCAAGCGAGCTATCTCGTCATCTTTATCCTTTAGCTGCGCCGAGTGAGTAGCGCCTTGTTCTAAAAAATGCAGCATCACATCAGGCATGGGCGTGCAATCTTGGTGAGACGCTGCAAAGGTTTGTAACTCGGCCTTACCAAAGCCAAAAGAGTTAAAAGAAACTTAGTGCACATTTCAAAAGGGAGTCTATAAAGTAAAATAATAACTAACCTTCCAGGGCCTTGACCTTCTTCTCAAGACGGATGTTAAGATTATTGATGTTCCCTGTTTACCAACAAAGTGAGCCAACATCTCATGTACAAAACAATAAGAGCTTCGGAGATGATGCAAGAGTTTGTCAACTTACCAGCTTTCTTCACCACAGGAATAACCTTCTCGTACTTTTCTTGCAATTTTCTATGTGCGAAAAGCAACCTTTGGAATTCGGCGGTCCGCCGGTCATGCGCAACCTAAGCAATAAAGCAAGTAGTAATAATATATTCAAAGCTAAGACAGATCCGAGTCAAGAAAACCTTAACCCGGATCTAGGTGGCTGGATATTCAAAGATAAGACAGATCCGAGTCAAGCAAACCTTAACCCGGATCTAGGTGGCTGGATATTCAAAGCTAAGAAAGATCCGAGTCAAGTAAACCTTAACCCGGATCCAGGTGGCTGGATATTCGAAGCTAAGACAGATCCAAGTCAAGCAAGACTTAATTTGGATCTAGGTGGCTGGATATTCAAAGCTAAGACAGATCCGAGTCAAGCAAACCTTAACTCGGATATAGGTGGCTGGATATTCAAAGCTAAGGAAAATCCGCGTCAAGTAAAACTTAACTCAGACCTAGGTGGCTGGATATTCAAAGCTCAGACAGATCCAAATCAAGCAGAGCTCAATTCGGATCTAGGTGGCTGGATATTCGAACCCTAACAAAAACTGAACTAAGTAAAGCATTATGAAAATTCCAAACGAATAACAAGTTATTCGGTTGCAAGCTTCAGGGACGAGAGTATATATGATAGCATCCGGAGAACTAATCAAAACTCCATAAAAACAATTACCTCATTCATCTTGTCACTTTCAAGAACGATCTTGGCAGCCTGATGTAGGCGGCTGCTGATATCGGAGAGTTGAAACGGCTGGCTGCTTGGATTACCCTCGAGCTGATCGGCAGTGTTCCAATTGTTGGCATACTCGACCAACGAGCCGAGACTGTTCCCACTCTTCGTACGAGTCAGAACTTTACCTCGGACATGTTGGGTAACAACCGCCGCCGCCAGACTCTTGTGGAGAGCAAGCTGTCTATCAGCAGCCGGGGTAACAGTGCTCTTGGCAGAGGAAACCCCCTTGCGCAGCACATCAGCAATTATAGGCTGAGATGAGCTGGCAAGTCCTTTATGAGAGGACGAAGGCTTGGTAACAACGACCTTTCTTGCCTTAGGAGAGGCGTCAGAAGGAGCCGATACCTCGGCGCTTGGAGTAGCGTCCTTGGGAGCCGGAGGAACTACGATTGCAGAGGGCGCCGAGATATTGATATCCTCGGCTGGAGTTGGTGTTGTGGTAGAGACCGCGGGGGTCGAAGGAATCTCAACAGAAACATCGGGGTTCACGGAGGTGGCAGCAGGTTCGGTAGGAATATCTGTGGGCCGAGATGTATCGGCATCAACAGGAGAAATCTCAGGCGCATCATGGCGAGGTGGCGTCTGTTTCGGAGCAGGAGGAGAAGCAACACGAACAGGACTCGGAACTCTGGTATCCTCAGGAGGCGGAGGAGAAGGCGGCCGAGTCGTACGACTCGTCATGCTGGGACCGCTGGGCTTAACAGAAAGAGGAGCCCTGCAAAGACAGGAAAGGTCAAGTTAGAAAAGAGAAAGAGAGAAACAAGAAATACAAAAAAATTAACTCACCCAGTAACCCCGGGCATAGTTTTACGCTTCGGAGGGTGCTGGGCTGACTTCTTTATTCGTTTCCTGGGAACAGCTTCTGAGGCATCAGCTGGAGCTCTACGTTTCCCCGAGGTAACGGGAGGCCGGGAGGCAAGAGGCTCGGCGTTGTGAACCTGACCGGCCGGATTAGCTGAGAAAATAGAAGCCGGAAATGCATAAGAAATTGGCATTGCGGCAACTACCTCTAGAACTTGGACCTCGTCCGAATCACCTTCCTGCTCATGGGCCGGGGTCTTGCCGCGAGCGCGAGCCGGAGCGAGATCCGACTTGGGAACGAACTCTTCTGAGTCCGGCTCCCCGCTGTCCGGAGTATTCCGATCCGCAGGCCACGGGAGTGTCAAAACCTCGGCGTCCTCAGTCTTCTGCTCCTCAAACCGCTGCAGGACATGAAAGAGAAAAATTAGCAAAAAGATTCACGGACGATATTAGGAAGCAAAACACAAAGGCATAAACTCACGTCGGGAGGGGGATGCTCGCGGGTGAACGGCTTCAATCCCCAGGCCCAGTCCTCCGGCAGCTCCGTCTTAAAGATAGCCCGGACACGTTTGAAGATGAGGTAGTTGTCCAGCTCCACCGTCGAGACTCGGTTGGGATCGAGAGGACCGCTCATGTAGCAGAGCTTGTGTGTGCGTTTCTGGAAGGGGCAGATTCGGCTGCTGATGAAGGTAGTCATTAGATCCTCACCGTGTAGCCCGGAGCGGATCAGTTCCTTCAGCCGAATCTCAAAAGCCTAGGCCAGAGCATGAATCTTCCTCGGATTATAGGTCTAGTTCTTCTTGGAAGGGGTGCCAATGGAAAAGGCAAGAAGCCGAATACTATCCTCATTCTCAGAGTTCTTGACATAAAAGAACGACTTATGCCACTTCTTGCATGATTCTAAACCTGCGACGCGAGGAAATTCGGATTTCCTCCGAGGTGTGATTGACGCGGCACCACATTGGGTAAGCAGCTTCTCGGAGGGATGAAGAGATTTGTCTGGGATAACGTTGGATCGAATCTGGAAAAACTTTGACCAAACATGCACAGGCGGCCATAGGCCGAATTATCCCTCCGAGGCACAGATGAAGGCAGAAAGAGAGGCAATGGCATTAGCAGGCAGGTGATGCGGCTGCAGGCCGAAGTAATCAAGGAATTCCCTAGCAAAATCACTGAGGGGGAGACCAAACCCGCGAGAAAAGTGTGACATGAAGACTACATATTCGCCCTCCCTAAGAACTGGAGAGGATTCGCTGCCGGGTAAGCGACAAGCTACCCCGACAGGAATCCGACGAGTTCGGATTAGCCACTCAATCTCTCGACGGGTGACAGAAGAGCCCTGCCACGAGCCACGCTCGGGCCCAGAGGCAGCATCGTCATCCTCGATAAGGGCACCGCTGACAGAGCTCGACATGGGGTCGCCGGAGAAATTTATGGAGGAAGAACTAGCGGCGGAGGAAAACTTAGAACTGCACGGCCCCGTCGTGATTCTACGCGGAAACGGCGGCAGAGCAGCGAAGGAGCAACCGCACGAAAACGAAAGGGAAACAAAGGAGTCTAGAGGAGAGCCTAGGCGATGGGACCGGAAGAACTCACCGGCGGCGACGCCGGAGCAAGCGAGCAGGGACGAGGCAGACGGAGCAGTGCGGCGGGATCCCTGCCGTCGGAGACCCAGATGAACGCACGGCGGTGGAGTCGCAAACGGGCGCAGAGGCGAGAGGAAGAAGAAGGGCGCATGTGAGCGGAGGGGGAAAGTGAATCTCACAGCCCCGCGCCCCTCTTTATAACCAGGTCGCCTGCGAGGTAGTGGGATCGTGGGTGTGGCGGCTGACCGTGTAGATCGTGTGCACCGCATGACCGCACGTCGCTAAGTGGAACCGCACCAAGGGCCACACAATGGAAAAGAAGGTCACGATCCCCGACGGAAACGACACACGAGGTGTCGCAGCGCCGACACGACAGGCGCAGTAATAACTGTAGCCTGTCAGTAAATACTGTAGAGGAACAAAAAACCAGAGAAATAATGATGAGTATGACACGTAGGACGAGGCGTACGCGAGAAGATATGATGATACCTCGAACGAGAAAAAGATAACTCGGAAACAATGCGGAACGAATATCATGAAACTGATACGGCCCGGCCAAAGTTATTGGTGGGGCCATACCACCTTCGGGGACTAATGTTGGGAAGGTGACCTCGGATAGGGTAAAGACAGGGAAAGACGAAAGGATGTTCCCCGTCCAGTTTCCAAGTTACAGCCTGAGTCGGCCGAATCTTGTAGAGGTCGGCCGAGATAAGAAAGGGCAGGACCCTTATGATAATGGCAAGGCATTACCCGGCTGAGATACTGCGTAGGTCGGTCGGGTTAGCCCGAGTAATCTTAATGTAGGTGAAGGACGAGCCGAGTTACGGGAGGCAGGGCCAAATAATACGAAGCTTGCAGGAGAAGGAGAAGCCCAAAGTCAAACTCTAGCCACGGGCTAGGGAGAATCTGAGCAGGTCCAAGCACAAGGGACAAAGGCGCAGAGCGACAGAGGGGTAGAAGGAGGTCACGGAGGTGACAGTCCTGAAGCCCGAGGCACGCAGGAGGGGCCCTCTGGAACCTTGCCGTCATTAGAAGGGCGACAGGGAAAGGAGGCCGCCGAACTACTATATTGGGACAAGCCTATTCCTCGAATATGCTTGCCACGTCAGCCCTAAACGAACCCAAGGCTCTCCTTTATAAGGGGAGGCTTGGACCCTGAGGAGGGGATCGGCTCATTTAGTACCGTTAGGCTGGTAAAGTTCTCTCTTTCTTCTTGTACACAGCTCAAGGAGCACTTGTAGCCCAAGGAAGGAGAAATAAAGATCATTACCTTAGTCTTCTGTGTGTAGAATCAACTACATCTTCCCTCCCCAGATCCCTCTAGCATCCATTGGCCCATACTTTAGCCTACCCATGGCATCTGCCGTGCCACCACCATGACAATTTTCACATAACAAGTTTAATTTGGAAGATAGATAAAACAAGAATATATTTGGAATGGTGTAACGCACCATGCATAGGAATTTATAGTGGACTCTTTGGAATAACTTGGTTTCTTGGGAGTTGGATGCATGAGTAGAGCTTACTGATACGTCCAATTTGCATCACCATTCTATATCATAATTTTCCTCTATTCATTGATATATTTCTCATTAAGAGGTGATACTTATGTCTTTTCATCTTTTTTTGCATGTTGGATGATTCTTGGAGGATGAACTGCCGGAGTCAGGATTCTGATGGAAAAAGTGGTGTTTTGATGCAATTTCGCGAAGATCATAAAATACCAGAAAAACAATGGAAAATCCTATTTCCCCAGAAGATGAAGAATGCTAGAAGGGGAGGCGAAGATGGGCCACAGGGGGCCCACACCCCCTAGGCGCGGGCCACCCTAGGCCGTGCCTACAGGGGTGTGGCCCACCTGACCCACCTCTGGCTCCGCCCTCTCGCGTATATATTCTCCTCGAAACCCTAATACATGGGGGGCGACCACAGAAAGATTCTGCCGCCTCTGTGGGGCAGAAAACACCGAGAGAGAAAGAGTTCTCCGGCAGAAAAATTTCTGCCAGGGAAATTCCTTCCCGGAGAGGGGAGATCGTCGCCATCAACACCATCATCAAGCTAGACTTCATCGGGATCATCATCATCCACACCATCATATCCACCAGCACCATCATCACCACTCCATACCGCTGTAACAACTGTGTTGAATACTTGCATAGTTCATAGGGGAAACTTTCCTGGTGTTGATTACCATTTTAGTTGATGCTTGTGAGTGGAACCATTGGATTATTGTTTATGTTTAGATTGTTATCCATCACCATATCATCTTTGATCTTGATCCATATGATGTCTCGTGAGTAGTTTGTTTAGTTCTTCAGGATATCACTACTAGGAAACTAGCTATAGATAGACAGACCTTGTGTGGCGCATGGTCAGAACTATGCGCCACAAAAGTTGTCTAGTGGCGCATTTCAGCAAATGTGCCATAGAAGTCTTCACACTTCTGTGGCGCATATAGGAAAAATGCACCACAGAAGCTGGAACTTCTGTGGCGCATATGTCCACATGCGCCACAGAAGCTCGGGTGGACCCTACCACGGAATCTCATTGACTGTGCTCTGACCAACATTATGTGGCGCATATGACCATATGCGCCACACAAGTTTATCTTCCGTGGCGCATATAGAGGCATGCGCCACAGAAGTTGGAGTAGGAAAAACAGATTCTACCCCCCCACCCATGGATCGCCTTTTTAGCCTTCCAAAAAATAATAGAAAATGAAAAACACTTCAAAAAATAAAATCCTTTCACATAGTGATAGGTAATATGGTCTAGTTTGTAGGAAAATTAACAAACATGCATTTCGACTTTTTATGCAAAAAAGTTTATGCCACGGTAAAACAGCCGTAACTTTTACATACGATGTCGGAAAAATACGTATAATATACCAAAATGACGAGAATGAGATTTCACATCTGCTCGCAACGACCTTTGGTCGTTTAGCGATTATTTAGATTTTCAAAATTCGAAAAGAGTAAAAAGTTATGGCCAAAAGATCATTTTTTCCTGCAAAAAAATAAAAAAGAAGGACAAACTTCTGTGGCGCATTTCTTCCATATGCGCCACACAAGTCTTTGCCAAAATTCGAAATTTGAATCCCGCCCCTTCTCCCTCTCTTATACTCTTCCACTCCTCCACCCTTCCCCTCCTCACCTTCTTCTCTCATTCTCCTCACCTTCTCCTCCTCCTCCACCCCGGTGAGATCCTCCTCCTCCTCCTCCACCCCGGTGAGCTTCTCCTCCTCCTCCTCCACCACCACCCCGGTGAGCTACTCCCTCCTCCACTACGGTGAGCTCTTCCCTCCTCCACCCCGGTGATCTCCTCCTCCCACCTCCCTTCTCCACCCCGGTGAGCTCCTCCTCCTCCTCCTCCCACCTCCCTCCTCCTACACCCCGCCGAGCTCCTCCTCCTCCCACCTCCCTCCTCCTCCATCCCAACGAGCTCCTCCTCTGGTGGCCTCCTCCTCTCCTCCACCGACGACCTCCTTCTCTCCTCCATCGGCGACCACCGCCTCCGGCGAGCACCACCTTTGGCCAGATCTGGCCGAGTTTTTTTTGAAATTTGAAAAAAACTTATGTGGCACATATTGGCCAAATGCGCCACAGAAGTTTGAGATCTGGTTCAGGACTTCTGTGGCTCATTTTGGCAATATGCACCACAGAAGTTTTTCAGACTTCTGTGGTGCATTTCAATATGCGCCACAGAACTGAACTTTAGTGGCGAGATAACAGTGGCGTATCCCATATGCGCCACAGAAGTCCCAAAATGGTGCGCCACTGATATGCCTTTTCCTAGTAGTGTATGGGAGAAGGCATGTTGTTAGTAGTGGATTTGTGTTAAGATATTATTCAATGGTTTAGTATTTAAGTTGTGGTGTTATTCTTCTAGTGGTGTCATGTGAACATCGACTACATGATACTTCACCATTTATGGGCCTAGGGGAATGCATTGTGTATTTGGCTACTAATTATGGGGTTGCTGGAGTGATAGAAACGTGAACCCCCATTAGGAAACCATTGCACAAGGGAGTGTAGGATCTCAGAGTTTAAGGTTGTGGTTAGGTTTATACCTTAATTGCTTTCTTGTAGTTGTGAATGCTTGTAAGGGGTTTAATCACAAGTATGTATTATTCCAATTAAGGTCGGTACATTAGCACAGGTTCACCCACACAACACTTATTAAACCAGAGAAGACTACTCAGCTATATGAAGAGAAAGCACTTGGCAGTATTCCCATGTGTCCTCGAGAACGTTTGGTCCTCATAAGTATTTCCACCGGCTTGTCCTTTGCTAAGAAAGGATTGGGCCACTTGCTGCAATTGTTCGTTGTCTTTATTTCTTGCGCTTTATTTCCTTGATTTATCAGAAAACCCCTAAAAATCCGTTTGCTAAGTATTTACACAGACTTTCTGCTCCATACCACTAGTCAACACCTTCTGCTCCTCGTTGGGATCGACACTCCTATTTATCGAAAGTACTACGATACACCCCCCCTATACTTGTGGGTCATCAAGACTATTTTCTGGCACCGTTGCCGGGGAGTGAAGCGCTATTGAAGAGTGGAACTAGTAAAGGAAACTTCTACTGTGAGTATTGCTTTTTATTTGTGTTTGTTACATTGTTTCCAATATGGATAACCCACTTGGTTTTCTGTTTGGGAAAACTACTACCACTGTTAGGGTAGTAGATGAACCACCACCTGTTGAGATAGATCATTTTAAGATACCTACAAGTATTGTTGATCGTGTTATGGATAATTATTATTTAGGGGATGGAACTGTCCACCCTGGTGATCACTTGCTTTTTATCCATGAATTATGCGGGTTGTTTAAGTGTGCAGGTATCACAACTAAACAGGTGAAGAAGAAGTTACTCTGTATATCATTAAAAGGAAGAGCTGAAGAATGGTATAAGCTGCTAAAGAATGGACAATCCATGGAATGGGAGGAAATAGTACCTCTCTTTTATTCTAAATTTTATCCTCCTAGTGAGATCCATAAGGATAGGAATCTAATATATAAATTTTGGCCTCGTGATGGAGAGAGTACAACTCAAGCTTGGGGGAGATTGAAGTTACTAATGCTTAAATGTCCTATTCATGAACTCCCTAACAATATTATTATCAATAACTTTTATGCAAGGCTTTCTCTTCATGATAAAGATTTACTAGATGCTTCTTGTCCTAGATCATTCACACATATGAAGGAAGACGCTAAATGGGATCTCCTAGACCGTATTCAAGAGAACATTGAAGCATGGCAGAATGACAAAGGAAGAAAGTCAGGTATAAACTATGATTATGAATGCATTAAATCCTTTATGGGAACTGATGACTTCCGTGATATTAGTACCGAGTATGGTCTTGATTCCCAAAGTATTGCCAATTGTTTTAAGGCTTTTGCCTCTTATATATAAATTCCTAAAAAGAAGTGAAATAAGTACCATGCACCTTATAAATATGTTGTTAATCATGTTCCTGCTATAAGCACTGAAGTTTGTACTGTTGATCCTATCTTGCCTGAACCTTATGTTGAGAAAATCCCTTTTCCTGCTAAGGTAAAGGAACATTCTATCATAGCTAATGTGGTGAGCAAAGGTGCAAATAAAACTGTGGAACCTGATGAGAAAATAAACATTGAACCTGTGGTAGCTATTATGAAAGATCTTGTCACTAAAAATATAGAGGATGAGCACATTGTCTTCTGTGAAGACGCTTCTAATATTATCTCTCATCTTAGTAAAGCTAGAAGAGCTAGTGTCCCTGTGCTTTCTGTTAAAATTGGTGATCATTGCTATTATGGTTTATGTGATATTGGTGCTAGTTCTAGTGCTATTCCTTATGAGATTTACAGGGAAATTATGCATGAAATTAGTCCTTGTGAGCTTGAGGACATTGTTGTGGTTATTCACCTTGCTAATAAGGAAACCATTTGCCCTATTGGTATTGTAAGAGATGTGGAAGTCCTTTGTGGTAAGATTAAGTATCCTGCTGATTTTCTAGTGCTTAGTTCAGCAGCTAGTAAAACTTGTCCTATCATTTTTGGTAGACCTTTATTGAACACTTGTGGAGCTATTTTAGATTGTAAAAAGGAGAAAGTTTTAACTAAGTTTGATGGAGATTCTTATGAGTTTAACTTTTCCAAATTTGCTAAAGCTCCTTATGAAAATAGCTTGCCTAATGAAGATTTCAGGGTGGAACAACTTGCTTCTATTGATCCAGTTTATGACCTTGGACCCCTTTTTGATGATTGTCAGTATGCTCATTCTGATGATAAAGTTGTTTCTTGTGATAGTTATATTGTCAAATTTATTCAAAGTGTTATTGAAAGTTATTATGAGAGAGGGAAACATGGTTTTATGCATCTCAATAATATTAAGTTTCCCCGTTTTATGTTGAATGCTTTGAATTTCATTTGTTTTGTCTTCCTATGCTAGTGGCCTTTTGTTTCAACAATTTTTTTTCTTATGAGACCCCCTTGCATAGGAAGTCGGCTAGACTTAAATGGGTTGGATATTTGCTTCTTGATGCTCTCTTTCACTTCAAATCCATATCTCCTATGTGAGAATCTTTGAAATTATCAAGCCTAACTTAAAGGCATTAAAGAAAAGTACTTCTTGGGAGATAACCCAATAGTTTTATTGAGTCTTGGAAGTTATTACCTCAGTGATAACCGCTCCTTATCCTTTTTGGTTTGGTTTTTGTGTCAAGATCAACTACTTTTGAGAAGTAGAGGAGTTGTGAAAAGTGGCTGTCCTAGGACAGATCTTTGTGTTGCATTGTAAAAATTCGTGAAGGAGCTCAGTACTACGGATGGAGATGTATTTTTCTGTGCTTGTTCTCCAAGTTGTTATCCAACTTTCTTTAGTTCTGCACTCTATGATTTGAGCAACATAAGTTTTTTGAAAAAATTACCCGCTTGTCTGTTTTGACAGATTTCTGCCATCATTAGCATTTGCCTCTTATATTGATTCCCTTTCATATTCTTTTTGGGCTTTTGGAAAGGAGTTGCTACAATAACTTTAGTTTTGATGGATTTCAGTTGAAGTGTGTACCTAGAGGTTTATTGTTTTTGCATACACTAATGTTGCCAATGAGGTTTGTGTAAGGCCTTGTATGAAAGGAATTTTCAGGAGATGGAGAAAAGGAATCTGCAGAGTCCGTCTTTGAATAGGTAAAAGTGCTGCAAATTGAAGGTTCGTGAAAACCTTATCTTTTTATATTTTTAATGTTTTTATCACATACGGAAGGTCACGAGACGAAACAGAGGCCAGGTGGGCCACACCCACCCTAGGCGCGGGCCCCAGCTAGCCGCACCTACAAGGGGTGTGAGCCCCCTGGAGTCCATCTCCTTGTTTTCGCACAGTACCTTACTTATGCATTGAAACTTCATAATATATAACCCCCCATATCCCCCAAGGTTCGTATATAGTGTTCTTGTCGTGTTTTCGTTTCAATCTGTTTCTGTCAGGAAATCTTCTCAAGTTTAGAGCACCATGGTCTCCGCCAACGACAAGGGGAAGAAGCCTGTGGAAGATGATCATCAAAACCCCAAGGAGGAGGAGATCTTGGTTGAGGATGAAGAATACATGAAGGAGGAAGATCATCCGGACACCCATGCTACCGTTGCACGCATTGGAGTGGTGGAAAACACTACCAAGCTTAGGAGGACATCACAGATGTCTACAGGGGGGGAATCCCACATCATATCCTCGCTCCATGGTCACTTCCTTCACGCACCAAGAACCCCTTCCATACTCTCTTAATTGAGCAACAATACCAAAAGGTTCCCCAAGGGAGGTTGCCCTCTGTTTGGGATCTGCCTCGTTCTAACCATGCAGGGAAGGAACACACTAAGAAGGAACAGTGGGGAAGAATAACAAGGACTGGGATTCTCGGTCCAACATGATCATGAACCACATTGAGAATAATTCGGAGTTGATTCGTACTCTAACCTTCGAGATTGAGGATTTGAGGGAACTGATTGAAGAGCTTATCAAGAGAACACCACCACCGAAGGAGTAATTCGTCATCAGGTTTGGCATCCCCTTGGCTCGTTCCAAGCTTGGGGGAGTGACGTGGTATCACATCATTAACTTTTATCTTTTACCTTTTTAGTAGATTCATATCTTGGGTAGAGAAGTTATCTTATAGGTTGGTTTGCATTTGGAAGTATCTCTCCTTTAGTTGGTTATCTATGTATCCCTTGGTGTGAGTGCCTTTATGGAATATTAATGAGAAGTCCCATCTTTTACTTTTTGCACTTCTTATTTTAGTTTGCAATCTCTATTATATGATTGATCTTGTTGATCAGTATTGGCATCAGTTTGGGAGCATCAAGTATATCTAAATTGGTTTTGGCAAACCGAGCTCTAGTTAGTAGCAACACTTTTTGAGATTTGAAAGGAAAAGAGAAAAGCACTTACAAGTATTTTGTATCATTTATTTTCTTTCTTGATTGGATCATAAGCTTAGTATTCTTTATTTAAGATCTTTTGTCTCTTAAAGGAAGGTTGCATGTTTGGCTTTATTACTTGTATGTTTGTTTGTTTCCTTCAACTCTTTTGCTTGCTACCCAGCCTTGCTAGCCAAAAACCTGTTTTGAGAAGGCATACTTCTCATGCATCCAATCCCTCAAACCAAAACTTGTGCCATTTGTGTCCACCATATCTACCTATTAGCATTATTGCTATTCCAAGTAAATTCTCAAGCTTCATTTATCTTTCAAAATAAAAATTATTTTGTTATGTGAAAACTAGTTAGTAAAGCTCTCACGAAATTGACGGCACACCTTATTTTCTTTCCCCTAATAAACTTGAACCATTGTGTCATCAAAGTTGCATATGCTTGCACCTATACATTGGAATTAGCAGAACCATGCTGTCACGGGGAACGCTTTCAACATTGCACCTGTACATTGTACACAGTTGATATCATGCTCTTTTGTTTGTGGATATCGTTAGTGTGAAATAACAGGGTATCTTGTAAGTCCATGGAGTTATGTATGTGTGTTAGAGAAACGCCTGGGCCGCTAGCCTAAGCCATGCCTAATCATGGTGGAAACTTGAAGCATAACCATAGTGATCAATCTGTGAAGCGTCCTCAATAAAAACCTATGCAAATAGCAAATAAAAAGATCGCTGAGATGCTCACTGTCTGCTTTCCTTGTCATTTTGATTATGGGATAGCTCCTGTATCATGTGAAAGGGGTACCCCGTTGGCGGTTCTCTATGATACACATGTACCTACAATGACAAGAACTTACCGGTAACTAAAGTTGAGTAGCATGAGGAGCAGACCTCGCACTCAAGGGACATGAGATTGCCAAGTTATATTTCGTCAAACATATACTCCAACTTTGCTCACTTTAATCTTAATCACCTCAATATGCTTATGATAGGGGCAATGAGAGCTCAAAGCTAGTAAGTACCATAATCTTTTGAAAGCTCTTTATGAACTTGAAATCCCTACTTCCCTCTATGAAGGGACTTTCTCCTATTTCTAAGTTGAGTCAGTAAACCTACTTCCTCTCTATCTCCAGCAAGCATTTGAGTTTTTTGTGTTTCAAGCATTCATATGATGATTTATTCAATCATGTTCTTCATCTTCCTTGTTTGCACAAGACTCTTATTCAATGAGTATTACTTTGAAAGCTATCATTGTGAAAACCTTTTATGTTTGAGCAAAGAGTACTCTTGTTTTATAACTTATACAAAATCTTTATTTGAAAACTGTTTGCCAACTGTTCTCTGACCAAGAACAAAGTTTGCCAATTCAAATTATGATTTATCCTTCTGCATCTCTATTGTGACTCCTATACCTTTTGCAAGATAAGTTATATAATGCTGAGTTGCTATCTCCTATGAGTTGTGTATTGGTAAGTGTGTGATGCTTCTTGTCCATATTCTTTTTATCGACACTTCACTCCATATACCTGTGGACATATTTACTGAGCTCAATTTTTGCTTGGGGACAAGTGAAAGTCTAAGCTTGGGGGGAGTTGATACGTCCAATTTGCATCACCATTCTATATCATAATTTTCCTCTATTCATTGATATATTTCTTATTAAGAGGTGATACTTATGTCTTTTCGTCTGTTTTTGCATGTTGGATGATTCTTGGAGGATGAACTGCCGGAGTCAGGATTCTGATGGAAAAAGCGGTGTTTTGATGCAATTTCGCGAAGATCATAAAAATACCAAAAAAACTACAGAAAATCCTATTTCCCCAAAAGACGAAGAATGCCAGAAGGGGAGGCAGAGATGGGCCACAAGGGGCCCACACCCCAGGCGCGGGCCACCCTAGGCCGCGCCTACAGGGGTGTGGCCCACCTGGCCCACCTCTGGCTCCGCCCTCTCGCCTATATATTCTCCTCAAAATCCTAGTACATGGGGGGCGAGAACAGAAATATTCCGCCGCCTCTGCGGGGCAGAAAACACCGAGAGAGAAAGATCTCTCCGACAGACAGATTTCTGCCGGGGAAATTCCTTCCCGGAGAGGGGAGATCGTCGCCATCAACACCATCATCAAGCTAGACTTTATCGATATCATCATCATCCACACCATCATCTTTACCAGCACCATCATCACTGACGTGGTATTGCCGACGAGTACGCCATGGAGGGGTCCTCACAGTGCGTGTTTAGAGACGTGGGGCAAGGTGAATGGTTGACAGGTACGAGGTAACACATCTTACCTAGGTTTAGATCCCACGATGGTGGTGGAATCCTACTCCTGCTATAAATCACTATAATGGCAATATGCCGGGTTATAGGGATCGGTTCGCTGTGCGAGGTATGAGTTGAGTTATGCCCTAAAGGCTCCCATAGGTCTGACTTATATAGTCACCAGGTCCTAGGGTTACAGGGAAAGTCCTAGCCGGACAGGTTACAGAGTCCTACACTGCATACAACTAGTCTAGCGTGTCTTGCACTCCAAGGCTCCGGGTACGTCGGTGACTCCTCCGTAGCCTTCCTTTATCCGGCATGGGCCTCCCTTCTGGATCCATCTAACTGGGCTGCCCAGCAGGCCATGGGCCATGCTACCAACTGTGGGCCACCCGGGTTATCCGGATAGGAGACATGCTATGAGGATACCCATATAGCATATCCCCAATAGTAGGCCCCAGAGAACTCCGAGATCTTGCGCCGTCTTGCCTCTTTAGGTTGAATGCTCCGTCTATGTGAATGTCGGCAAATTGTCAAGCAATATCTTGTAGTCCTCCCAAGAACCCTGCAATGCTCTCTGTCTTCAACTTTGTAAGTCGGAGAAATGCTGAATCTTCCATTGTACTCTTCTCGTAGCCGAACTGGATCCGTCCATGCCAGAATCTTCCGATGGGATGGCTCACCTACGTGTGTCAGCTAGAGCAACGTAGACCATAGGTCAGCGATGCCTCGTAACTCACACATGCAGAGAACACAATGATGTCCCTTTTTCCCGCACGAAGGATACGAATCGTTGGCGGCGGCGGTTGGGAACGTGGCGAAATTTCCGCGCATGCGCACACACGCGTTGTCCACGCAGCAACCATTCGATCACTCTGCACGAATCTTGACGCTGGGGGTTATAAATTTCAACCGTGGTAGATTTTTATCTTTTCACCTCATTCTTCTCCTTCGTCATCGTCTTCTTCCTGTGAGCACCTCCTTAAGCTCTCCGCGCGCATGCAAAAAACCCTAACTTCTTCCCAATCTCCTAGTCACTTCCCCCTTCACTCCAATAGCTAGCAGTAGCTCCACCCCTTCCATGGAGGCGGCGAATGACACTGCGGCCAAGCCAGCGAGCGCCGTCCACGTGCCCCCAGAAGGTGTGGTGGTACCACGGTGCATGGTGGTGGAAACCACCGGCGACGACCATATTCTAGCGGGGCTGGAGCCGCTGGAGGAGGAGAGTGACTCCCACAAGGGAGATTGGCGCGTCTCTGATATCACTGATGGTGATATCAAAGAGCTGCTCGCCGAAGGTTACCTCCCTGTGACGGAGGGGCTCATCTGGCGGGCGGCACCGACCGGCGAGGTCACTCCTTCTCCCCAAGTCAGAGAGAAGGTGTACCTAAAAGCGCAACTGGTACGCGGTGTTTCCTTTCTGATCTCTGACTTCTTCCTTGCTATCCTCAACCATTACCGGGTTCAACCTCAGAACCTCTCCCCCAATAGCATCCTAGCACTTAGCAACTATGTAGCGCTTTGCGAGGGCTACCTAGGGATTAGGCCTAGGTTAGATCTGTTTATCTATTTTTTCACCATCAAGAGGGAAGCCGGGGCTAGCAAGGATGAGCTCAGGAATTGCGGAACAATTAGCTTTAAAATCCGGCCTGGCCGACGGTTCCCCGACATCGTCGGCCATGAGTCCTGCAAGAACTGGCAGCGAACGTACTTCTACGGCCCAGATATCCCTCTGGCTAGCCGATAAGGAATGTACCCGGACTTTGTCAATGGAGCCGCAGCTGAAGCCCCGACATGGAGATCCCAGGCCACCCTTCCCTCCAACAACGACGCTTCCTGCGCTATAAGGCGGATAGAGTGGTTCGTAGAGACGGGTTGGACCTATCCATGTGCTGGTTCGTCAGGCGGATCCATCCTCTGCAGCACCGCGTGAAGCTGATACACCAGTATACCAAGGAGAGGAAGGATAGCCTCCGCATCTCCGAGGACAACTTCTCGAGTGACTCCATCAAGCTCCGCCTCAAGGACATCGTCAAGGTGAAGGATAGGAAGCGCGGCTTTGCCATCACCTATGACATGTTCATAGAGGGCAAGTGCCCAGAGGTACCTTTTTATTTTCCGTGTATGACATTTACTCCAGATTTTTCCGTATAGCCATTACAATCTCATCTAACACTTTGGGATTTCACTTAATAGTTTAAAAGTCTAGAGGAGGATATCATGGCTGTCCAAATCTATGACCCCAAGATGAAGGAAGTCACCGTCGTGTTCGACGACGATGTTCCGTTGGCACGAAAGCGGAAGAGCTCCACCTCTGACGTTGCCGATGGAGGCAAGAAGAAGAAGACGGAGAGTGGAGTCTCCAAGAAGTCCATTGCCGCCCTGGAGGCGGAGAAAAGAAAGATTACCGGCATCCCTTTCACCAAGGAGCCCACCGTTGTGTAAGCTTCTTTCCTTCCGACATTGTCCATTGTTCGTCTTATTCCTGTACTTATACTTGTGCACGTTTCAGGAAGAAGGCCAGTTTAAGTTTGAAGAAGTCCTCCAAAACATTGGGGGATTCTATAAATATCAAGGATATATTGCACCAAGCGTCTCCCGCCATCGCCCCTACTACTCCCAGCGTCCAGCCTGCTGCCACATCTACAAGCTCTCTAGCTAAGGTGGCATCTGGCCCTTCCGCCATGGAAGTGGATCCAGGTGTCTCCGCGGATCTTGTCCTTGTCGACGAGCAGGCGACACAAGAAACCGCGACCAAAATGGTTGAAGATCTAGCTAAGGATGCCATCGGTTGCGGTAAGGCTATGGTGGTAGGCGGAACATCTGCCGAAGGCGGTGCTTCTGCACCCAGGACGTCAATAGAGCTTCCAAAGATTGTCTACCCGGTTCTTACGCCGAGTAGCTCAACTCTGGCTCCTGGTGCAGCGCCAACTTCTCCGAATTGTGGCCTTGAGGAGCTTCTCAGGCAAGCGGATATCTTGCGAGAAAATAGCCTTTGCTTCAGCAAGTTATTTGCTGAGAGCGCCACCAATATCAAGATCATCGCACTTGTAAGTTATATTTGCCTTTTGCATTTAATATGATTATCCCACTGTAGCCCCCTAGGATTTAGACGGAAAACCATAGGACTTTGCGTCTGAATGCTCTAAGAGTGACTAAGCTAGAAAACTTCTCACTGTAGCCCCCAAGTATGTAGTTTGAATGAATTATTCCGACTAGATACTTTTAGAGTAGCATACGCAGTGTTTGTAAATTTCAATACTGTAGCCCCCAAGCCTCTAGTTGAAACAGAATTAGTTCCGACTAGATGCTTAAAGAAAGACTAAGCATATTTGCCGAGTTAAAAAACTCTCACTGTAGCCCCCAAGCCTCTAGGTGGACATTTATCCGGCTAGATGCTCCAAGTAGACTAAGTTATTTTGATCTTGTTTCCACATAATGAGAATGCTCGGAGAGGCATCGCCAACGAGAAGTTCCACAAGATGCGTGTTGAGCTAGAAGCTGAAAAGGGTAAAACTGCCTTCTTGAAGGAACAAATCACCAAGAGTAAGAGTCTGTTTTTCCTTTCAATTTCGCCATCAAACTTGGTCTTGTGTCATCACTCTTCGACTACTCATCGTGTGTTATTATTTCTCCGACTTGCAGAAACCATCGCCAAGGCCAAGGATATTGTCGAGCAATCCAAGCACATTGAGTTGCTGGATAGCAAGAACAAGATCCTTAAGCAGGAGAGAACCGACACTCTAAAGATGCACGAGGAATCCATGAAGGCCCTGTAGGAGTCCGCCAAAACGGAGATGAACCGCCTGAAGGAGGAAATTGCGATCTTCAAGGAGCAGAAGAAAGCTACCGATGAGCTTCATGTACCCGGGCTGGTGCAAGAATGTCACTGGCAATGGTCAAGGCCCACTATGAGAACACCGACATCGACACGGTGACCTCGGGTCTTCCCGACGTAGACGATGAAGGCCAGAAGATTGACCACAAGGCTATCTGGGCATCGCTCGCGGGTTTTGACACCATGGTTGCCGAGTTGGTTGATCACAACTTCTTCGTGCCTCTTGAGATCATTGACGGCGACCATCCGATCTCCTCTGAGTCCCTCAAGACCACCAACTTTGAAGAGGATGGCTCTCCTGCTGCCGATGATGTTGCGTCAAACTCTCCTGCGCCAGAGGAATAAAAACACTTTGTAATATTTGTTTCCTCTGGATTGGTGTATGCAGAAAAACTACAATGTTAACTTAAGGCGGAAAAACAATAGTTGTAATTTCCTGCTACTCAAGTACTAGTTCCAGCATGTAAAATTTTTTTAAGCAAGTGTTGGCTTATCCATTACTTTGGTTCTTATGCTTGACCTTTCATGAGTCGGAAGAATCGTAGTTGGAACCATGCGCTCAAGTGACGATGCCTAATGGCACCATCAAAAACCAAAGCACAAAATCGCCAACAACAAGTGCCAAAAGTCACTACTCCATAATCCACATAAAAACAACAAAGAACGTGTAGACCAGAAAACTTAAGCTAACGCCCGTAGGCGGAATTTTCACATGTGCAAATGAAAAGCTTGCGCATAAAGGTTTTATACGATCCAAAAATGAACACTAAAGGAGGTAAAAGACTCAAGAATATGAGTGAACCAGACAGCCTTATTTCACTGATCATATAAGAAGTACACAGTAGATAAAAAATATGCTAAGTGTAAAAAGGACATAGCTGTGCTATGTTCCATGGCCGATCAAGCTCCGTGTAGTCATCATCCGGGTCACGTCGCTTACGCTTATGATCACCGCTGGGTCTATCCTCAAGTTCACGATTGTCAACAAGGTAGTAACACCCATTGAGCAGCGCCTTGCTTATGATGAACGGTCCTCCCCATGGCGGGGATAATTTGTGTGACTTCTTCTGCTTAAGTCGGAGCACCATATCCCCCTCTTTAAACGAGCGATGTCGAACGCATCAACTATGGTAGCTTCGTAGCTTCTGCTAGTAGATGGCGGATCTTTGGCATGCCAATACGCGCTCTTCCTCGAGAAGGTCCACATCTAGGCGTCTGGATTCTTCAGCATCATCCTCATCGTAGGCGGAAACTCTTGGTGAATCGTGAAGGATGTCGGAAGGCAGGATGACTTCTGCTCCATATACCATGAAATAATGGGTGTAGCCGGTAGATCTGTTGGGTGTAGTTCGTAAACTCCACAGCACAAATGGTAACTGCTACGCCCAGGATCTAGCTGCTCTATGTAATGGTGCCTCAAGACGTGGCTTGATTCCCTACAGAATTAATCCATTGGCTCGCTCAACTTGGCTATTAGACTATGGATGCGCCGCAGATGCTAGGTCAAGTTGGATGCCCTTCTCCCAACAATAAGCTTCCACTTCTCCGAGTGATAAGTTGTTGCCGTTGTCGGTGATAATGCTATGTGGGAGACCAAATCTCACCACTAGATCCCGGACAAACCTAAGGCAGTTGCCCCATCACGCTTTCTAATGGGTTTAGCTTCTATCCATTTGGTGAATTTATCAACTGCTACTAGAAAATGCGTAAACCCACATGGTGCCGTCTGTAATGGACCAACCATGTCTAGCCCCAGATTACAAACAACCAAGTTATTGGTATTGTTCGCAATTCTTCAGCTGGAACATGGGGTTGTCGGGCATAATACTGGCATCCCATGCATGTCTCAACCAGCTTGTCGGCGTCCGCCTTCGTGGCCAGCCAGTAGAATCCTTGCCAGAAGGCTTTGGAGACCAACGATCGAGGAGCGGCGTGATGCCCGCAATCTCCGAGATGGATCTCACGAAGGATGTCAATACATTCTTGCTGGGAAACACACTTAAGGTACACACCAGTGGTGCTTCTTTTGTAGAGCTATCCATTGATTATGGTATAGCCCTTTGCTCGACGTACTATTTTCCGACTTTCGACCTTGTCGATGGGAAAAGTTTCGTGGACGAGATATTCCATGAACGGTTTTGTCCAAGCCGGAGGGACCTTTGTCACTGTGTGAATGAAAGAGTCAACTCTATCCGGGTTCTTGGGTCCGCTCCCTTCACGGATGGTGCCCGTAGATGCTCTAGAAAAATGCCAGGCGGAATGTCGTGGTGGTGTCACGGCAGATGCCATCCGTAGGCTTAAGTTGGGGGCCGAATGGGTGCTTGTGGTCACCGGGGAGGGAGTGCACAGTCTAGCCATGCACGAAGAACAAGTTGAAATCTCCACACTTAGGAATTTTACTGATGCTCGAGGTTTACAAGTGCTCCTTGAGCTGTATGAACTAGTGTTCTACGCACTAGTTCCCTACTTGGTCCAACCTCCTTCTACTACCGCTATGCCCTTCCTTATATAGGCGCTACCAGCTAGGTGACAATCCTTTGAGTTCTAGGGTTACTGTTTGGACCTTGGTCCCTATTATGTGGGTCGAGTCATGGGCTTTCCCTAAGCCCAGTGGCCCAGTCCACGAAGCTAGACAGATAACGGTCTTCTGGTACGTCGCCTCCTGTTTCTTTTAGCATCACGCAGTAACTTTGTACGTCAACCCTTGCTTTGGGTGTCATCCGGCTGCTTTTGTGTCACCCGACGTCGCCCTTCTCTTTTGACCATGCTTTACCATGGTCCCTCCTGAACCTCAGTCGGAAAGTTTCCACGCGTCCTATCTGACTCAGCCTCTCCTCGGGAGACTCGGCTCGTTGGTTCCTGCAAGGTTAACATCTTTGTCCTATACGGGCCGACATATAACATATGTCGGCTACATACGATCCTCTTACCCGGCCGTACCTACTCGGCCTGGTTCTTTCTTCACTCGGCGTAAGCCAAGATGGGCTATGTTTTACCCCTTGTGACCCTACCGGGGGTTATTCCCCCGACATTAGTCCCCGAAGCTGGTGAGGTCTAGCAGTTCTAGATGTTAGGCGTCTCTAGGTTCCTTTAATGTAATTGGAACTTTTTCTTTTGCCCTTATTCATCGCTTATGGCGCACTGTTTGGCGCGATTTCGCATCTTGCCGAGTATGTCTGACTGTTTCCGAGTCTGTTCTCTGACTTTCTAGTTTGTTTTCGCCTCGTGCCGAGTCATTTTGGCCAATTCCGAGTCATTTTCGGCGTGCTTCAGTCACTGATAGCTAGTAATCATGGTAACTTGCCTCAAATTTTGTTCCAAGCTCTGGCTGCATAGTGATGGCTGCACAGTTATTCCCCGTCACTGTAGCAGTCCCATCGGTCTGCGCCCCTTATCCTTCCTTTCATGACGTGGAAGGGGATTTTTCATGTACTGTTGTCACGTGGTGCCCGTTGATTGGCTCACTCGGCCGGATACATGGCCACACGCTGGCCGCACGGCGCAGGTGGATCCCATGATCGGGGTTTTTACTGCCCTTAAGTAGGGGTGAGGGGATTACAACTTCCCTCGCCCGTCCAGTTTCCCCATTGCCTCTTCTTCTTCTCGCGCCTCCAAAATCCAACTTCCTCCTTTGCGGTTCTTCTTGCCTTCTGCCCTTGCCTTGCGATTTCCCTTTTCCTCTTCTCATTCCACTACGGGTCCTTGTTCTTCCAAACCTCTTCCAACGGTGGAGGATATTGAGTCCAGGAGGATCATGGACGCACGCGACGGCGCCGAAGGGGCTGAAGAACAGGAGGTTCCCGTCGGCGAGCGCGGCGGCTGGGAGGGTTCAGAGGTCTCCACTGTGGAGCTCGAATGGCTTTGCTCGACCAGCCGCATCCCTCTCCAGGTTGACTGTCGTCTCCCTGCCGGTGAGATCTCCCCCAAACCCGACGCGAATGAAAGGGTGGTCTTCCTCTCTCATTTTGAGCGAGGTTTCGCTCTGCCAGTGAGTAGTTTCTTTTCTTTGTTTCTTTCCACTTTCCATCTCCAGAACCATCATTTGCCTGCCAACGTGATTGGCTCCCTTTCCTGCTTCATTTCCGCTTGCGAGGCCTATTTTGGCATTTGTCCTACAGTTCTTCTGTGGGCCAAATATTTTAGTTTTAGGGTGCAAGTCGTCCCTCAGCCTGGCGCTCCCCGATCCGAGAAGAAACCGACTCGGTGCGGTGCCGCTAGCATCACACCCAGGAGAGACTCCATCTTTCCTCGGGTCGCTGGCCTTGACTCTTGCAAGAAATGGCATAGGACTTTCTTCTATGTCAAAACAGTGGGGCCGGTGATAACATCGGACTCCCCCTTTCTCGGACGAGGTCCCCAGCAAGAAGTTCTGGCAACTTGACCCGCGCGACCAAGACACTGCAGTGAATGAGGAAAATGTGATCTTGGAAAGGTTGCTGTCGCCGGATGAGAACTTTCATCTCGCTGACAGGGACCTCATGTGCAGCTTCATCTCACGCCGGGTAAGCCCTATCCAAGCCAGGAGCCACAAGATGTGCTTCATGAGTGGCTCCCATGACCCCACTCGGCACTCCACGAAGGAGCTTACCCACGATTCCGTGGCTCGCCGAGTAAGCTCGATCTTCAAGCTGAACTTGGCGGATTATTGGGCTTGGATCTGCCCTCTGTTTAGCCGGGTCAAGCCTGTCCCCTAGGTAAGTTTCCAAGTCGCTTTTACTGCCGAGTCAGCTTTAGTTTGTTTGCTAATCTCAGTCTAGTTTTCGATACTTATTCTGTTTGTCTTTGGCAGAACCTTGTTCACCAGGTTGATGATAGTACTGTCCCTCCTAGCGCCTTACAACGAGGATCGCTCCGACTCCGACGAAGTCGAGTATTATTTGGAGTGCTTCATGCACATCCCGCATGCCGTTGCTTCTTCAACCTCGGGTAAGAGTCAATCTCGAACTCCCTTACAAGATTGGTCTGACGATGATGAGGATGATGATTGTAAGATTTTGGAGGTACTTGCCTTGTGACCTTATCCCTCTAACTTATTCGAGTAAGCCTATTATTTACTTATGCAGCTGGCCAGGTACATGACACTCCACCTCTCGCCGTGGGCGAAGTCGGAAAAATCCCCGTCGCCAAGCCGAATAAGCGACACGGGGCCTCCTCCAGTACTCAGCCAGCCAAAAAGAGCAAGGCTACTCCCGCTGCTCCTGCTCCTGCCACGCTGGCTGAGACTCGCAAAGCTGCTAGGCGCCAGGTCACACGTCGCTCACCACTCAATCCGGTTATCACCGGGTAAGCATTTGTGTTCTGCTTACATTACACTTTTCCTTCTGATGCATTGCTACTGTTTTCTTATGCGTGTCTTGTTGTTTTCAGCGCTGCGCCTCTATCGGCTAACCAGGCTGCTCCTAGCATCGCCTCGCCACTAAGGCCTCACCTGTTCCTACTGATTCTACGGTGGAGAACCCCGTCCGAGTCGAGGCTCCCACTGTTGAGGCTCATGCTTTTCAGTGTCAGTCAGACCCGGTGGTGCACCCAGCGGAGGAGACTCGGCCCAGCAGCCCTAGTGCTGGCCAGGAACAACTTTCTGATCTTGGTGCCAGCAACGCTGGCGCCGAGAAAACCTTCGCCACCAGTTCCTCTGGCAATAGCCCAAAAGCTAGTGCGCATGAACAACTTCCTGATCTTGGTGCCAGCAGTATTGCTGAGCCCACTCAGTCTGCTCCCCTTTCTTATCCCAACAAATCTGCTCACTCTCCTCTTCTGACAAAGAACCATACCCGGCCTACGGCTTCAGGGCCGGCTCGCCCCTCATCCGGCAAAACCACAACCACCAAACAGACAACTTTGGTCTGCACTCCAGGCTCCGCTCCTCAGATCCAGCCTACCGCACCAACAACAATGCTCGTCCCAACGGGTAAACCGAGCGGATCTGCGGCTGCCGGGTCAGGTGATGGCTCTAAAGCTGTTACCCTTGACACTAGCACTACTGCAACCCGCGCCAATGTGGGAACTACCCTGAAGAAGGGGCAAGTTCTCACTCCGATGCTCAGAGGGAATGGTCTTGGTTCTGCTGAGCCCTATGCTGTGGCGTGGACTGCAGCTGGCGAGCAAGAGGTCAGCACCCGCACTGGCAAGAAGCTAAAGCTGGTCCCCAAGGCCGTCTCTGACATGACCCAGTAGGCCATCGCCTTAATGGCTTGCACGGATGAAGCGAACGAGGTAAATAACCTTCCTATTCTTTTGTGTTGATGAGTATTTCTGTTTTACATATCACCTAGTCCCCGAGGTTACTGCCGAGTGAGGAACTTACTCGGCTGTAAGCTCCAAGCAATAACTCAATCTTTTATTTCTTTATACCAAGCTCGCATGTTAGACTTTCGATCCCCAGTCCCCGAGGTTACTGCCGAATGAGAAACTTATTCGGCTGTAAGATCTAAGATATGAGTCACTCTTTATCCGGCTTTGAGCTCGACTTTTCCATTTATTCACTGTCCTTTTCCTTTGTGCAGCTTACGCATAATGAGCGTACCAAGGTGCATCAAGATCTCCTCCTGGAGCACCGCAAGCTCGAGGTTGCTTATGAGAAGCTGCAGGTCGAGACCCCGGGCAAAGGTAATCTTCTTACTCGCCATCTCTTTATCCGGTGTATCTTTCTTTGCTTCATTTTCTTAGTCTTTTCTCACTGTTTCCCCACAGCTTCTGCCCAGTCCACCATCGACGCACTCCACTCGCAGATCAACGAGATGGATAGTAAGTTCTTAGCCTTCCTCATGTTGTTTTGTGTTCATGCCATTCTCTTGCCTTGTTATCCTGATGGGTCAAGATAGTTCTGTTGCTGCTGATGAGTAGTTTGTTCTGAATAAGCAGAGAAGCACCAAGACGAACTCCAAAAGGACGATACGAGGTGACCCGGCTGAAGCTGATGGACGACATGGAGAAGAAACATCTAGCTGAGGTGAAGGGGCTGAAGGAGGATCTTGCCGAGAAGGACGGCCAACACGCTGCCAGCACCGAGAAAACCAGGGAGCTGCTCAAGGAGGCCGAGTCAGCGGTTGAATCGGCGAATATGGACCTGGACGCGCTCCAAGCCAAGGCCAAGGCTTGGCAAAGCAAACTCGGCACCATCAACTCTTTTCTCGGTAGTGATTTCTTACCCTTTTTTGCAATGTGATTTCTGTTCTTGACTTTGTCACCCCCTTTGTTACTTTTGCTTGCAGAGAACTTTCCCAAGGCCAATATGTTCGCCATTCGGGCCATGAAGAGAGTGAGATCCGAGTCCGGTGCTTCGGCTGATGGCGAGGTGAGTAACGACGAGCATCTTGAAGCATTGTGGGAGCATGTGAAGACCCTCAAGTCATGCAGCGTGGACTTGCTCAAATCAGCGATTCATGCGTTCTGCATGCTCTGGTCGGATGAAGACGCACCGACACTCATCGAGCCCCTTACTGAAAGGTTGCTTCACACCGAAGACAGGCTGGATCAGTGGTGTGAATCGGTCGACCGAGATGTAGCGGATAAGGCTCTTTCCTTCGTGCTCTCATGGTACGAGGACATCAATCTTGATGTGCTTGCACGCATAAGGGGGATAGGAAGTGGCTGAATGATCCTAAGTTGATCAAGAGACGCCAGGAGCGAGCCTACGCCATGATCGAGTATACTATGGTGCACGCTTGGTGCGACAGGCCCAGCTTCCTCGACCTTGGCGAACCACTTGTCAAAGTTGCTGATGAGGAGGGTGCCGATAGCGAGGCCACCGAGTCGGATGACCCTGAAGACTCGGCAACTGATGCCCCTGACTCGGCAGATGCTCCAAGTGATGCTCCTATCTCCAAGACTGCTCCTCTGAGTCCTGCTGCTTCTTAGACTAAATAGGACAAATACTTGAAGTTTGATGAGATCCCCGGTATGCCGTTTAATATACATTGCACTTATGTTTGGTTGTGTGCCTTTTGATAAGGCTTTAAACATCTTGTTATATTTTGAGTGTGAATCATCCAAGGGTAAGTCCCCGAATCTCATTTTGTTGTTTCCCCTTTCCTTTACTTTGGCTCTTGTCTACCTTTTCTGGCGTTCGACATTAGAGTCTCAAATTACTAAGGATATAGTTAGCGGGTATGAAACTTAGATCACTTGGCCAAGGATCATTCAACACACCATGTGATATAACCTGTAGTGGGTTAGGAAAAAGACATAGGGTCGACTCATGTTTCTCCTTGTACTTATCCAGCGTTCATGTTTACTCGTCATGCATCTTTTCCTCTTGGTTGCCATGAAGCCGTGTTTTCAGACAACAGCATAGTCTAAGAGTTGATTTTTTCTGAGTAAACACTACTTGTTCCGAGATAAGCTTTGGGGGTTACGCCAGCCGACATAAAATAATTGAAAGGATAAACATAAGGGGTAGTCCCCGAGTCAATTTTTTCGAGTCATACCATTTTATTATCAGCACATAGCCGGCACAAATGTCCGACATATGAGAGTTTGAGTGATACATGCACTGCTTCTCCTAAGTGTAGAAGGAGCGAAGCAGTGCCAAATTCCATGGCCTTTTGGTCTCATCACCTGATCTGTCCGCCTTGTTCTTTTGTGCTTCATGAGCATCTATGAGATAATATGAATCATTGTGCAATGCTTTGTTTACAATGAATGGACCTTCCCTTGGGGGTGATAACTTATGCATTCCCGCTGTGCGCTGCACTAGTCTTAGCACCATATCCCCTTCTCAAAAAACATGAGGTTGAACTTTCCGGCTATGGTAGCGTCGGAGATTTTGCTGATATATAGCGGATCTGGACAGTGCCAATTCCCTTGCTTCTTCGAGTAAGTCAACTCCATCTTCTCGGGCCTCTTTTACCTCGGCTTCTGAGTATTGCCTTACTCTTGGCGAGTTATACTCTATGTCGGTAGGGAAAACTGCTTCTGCCCCATTGTCGGGGGGATAACCCCCGGTAGGTTCACAAGGGGTGAAACATAGCCCAGCTTGGCTAGCTCCGAGTAAAGAAAGAACCAGGCCGAGTAAGTACGGCCAGGAGAGAGAATCGTATGCGGCCGACATATGAACTATGTCGGCCCGTATAGGACAAAGTTGTTAATCTTGCAGGAACCAACGAGCCGAGTCTTCGGAGGAAGGGCGAGTCTGATAGGACGCGTGGCACCTTTCCGAGTGAGGTTTAGGAGGGACCATGGTAAAGTGTGGTCAAAATAGAAGGGCAACGCCGGGTGACACAAAAGGAGTCGGGTGACGCCCAAAGCAAGGGGCTGACGTACAAAGTTACTGCGTGACGACAAAAGGAACAGGAGGCGACGTACCAGAAGACCGTTAGCTGTCAAGATTTATGAACTGGGCCATTGGGATAAGGGCAAGCCCATGACCCGGCCCGCATAGTAGGGACCAGGATCTAAACAGTAACCCTAGAACCCAAAGGGGTGTAACCTATCTAGCACCACCTATATAAGGAGGGGCATAGCAGTAGTAGAAGGAGGTTGGACCAAGTAGGGAACTAGTGCCCAGAACACTAGTTCATACAGCTCAAGGAGCACCTGTAATTCCCAAGTACCAATCAAATCCCAAAGTGCGGAGAGTTCATCTTGTTCTTCATGCATGGCTAGACCGTGCACTCCCTCCCCGGTGACCACAAGCACCCATTCGGCCCCAACATAAGCCTACCCATGGCATCTGCCATGACACCACCACGACAGTTGGCACCCACCATGGGGCAGAAGCAGGTGCTTGATGGAGTCTTCATCCGGACGGGCAACATCATCGCCAAGACCGGCGAGCGCATCTACTCCGGCCTCATCCAGAGGTTTGGAGCGCTCAACTTCGTCAGCGACAACGCGGGGTGCTTCGGGACCAAGTTGTTCCCTAGGGGCGGTTGCTTCATCAAGTTCAGCGAGCACCAGGCTTACTTCGCCGTGCGCATGGACCACGCATATCCAGAGCGTGTTGTCCTGGCGCCGGATCCGCCAGCATTTCCTATCGCTGGAAAGCTTCACCAACTCGTCTTCGTGGAGGTAATGATGACAGCTCCTAACCCACCAGCTCCACCGATAGCTCCAGTAGTGAATGCGAATGTTGTGGGAGAAAATCATGAGGAGCACCAAAGGCCGCGAGAACAGCAAAGGCACCGCTGGAAAAGCCAGAAAACATAGCTAGGAGTAAAAGGGCTAAAGAGCTGCAAGATGCGATAGACAAGTTGGCAGAGCCAGTTGCGCAAGCAACTGACCTGACACGTTTGGAAGTCGAGTTAGAGGAGGCCAGGATAAAGGTTCTGGAGAAAGCCAAGGAATTAGCACAGTTACAGGAAGATGTGGATATCACAATCCGAGAGCTCAACTCGGCAAACCGAGTCAAGGGCGCAAAGACCCGGCTTGATGCAACTAGGTTAAGAGGAAGAAACCTTAATGAGGAGCTGGCAGATGCAACGTCCAAAATAACACCAGAGAACAGCAACAAAACAGCCATGCGGCCGACATACAACACAGCAACAGCTAACCTACGAGCCGCAGAAGCAGCAATGGCAGGATTACCCCATCTGACGGGAGAAGCAAAGAAAAGACAACAAGAGCGAGTCAACGAACTGGTAAGAGCATCTAGCATGCTGAATGAAGCGTACTACAGAGCGAATTTGGGTATAGAAGGGAGGTCATAGCTGGTTCACGCGGCGACTCCTATCCCGGCAAGATCAGTAGGTCACACGGCATCCTCACCCGGAGCAGCGCCAAGACCGAGAAAATAAAGAAGTGTGGATTCAGGGAGAAACAAGAAGATGATCACTTATGACCCGGCGATGGCTCAGGGAAACCCAGCGCATGCACAGGGAGCAAGAAGGAATAATGCCGAAGGAAATGAGAACCAAGAAAATGCAAGCCGAGAAAGGTAAGCAGGGCAAAGAAACAACAATGGAGGGCCAAATTTTGCGCCTCAACCTAGGCGTGGAGCTCACTCGGCAGGAGGAGGAAATCTAGCACCGAATAATGCACCAGCTCAACCCGAAAGAAGATAGCAAAACGCGGGAAAAGTAGCACAACAGCATGCTGACCTGAACACGAACAGGTACAATGATGGTTACTCGGTGATGGTAAACGACGGATATGAACTGTCGGATCACGCATATCAAGCGATGGGAGCTAGAATCGGAGGCAGGAATCTTCAGCCGGATGATGCAAGACTGAAGCTCGACCGGATAAAGATGGCGGAACTGATCGAGTCGCAAGGTCCATAGGGTCCACCATGCTTTGGCCCAAGGATCATGAAGGAGCCACCTATACCAAATTTCCAGCTAGCCAGAGGGACAAAAACATATGATGGAAGCACAAAGCCAGAGGATTGGCTCATAGATTATGGAACTACTGTGAAAATCATGCAGGGGAATTTGAGATGGGCAGTGCGATATGTACCATAAATGCTAGAAGGACCAGCTCGGGTATGGCTGAACAATTTGCCACCCAGAAGCATCAACAGCTGGATCAATTTTCATGACGCTTTTGTGAGCAATTTCACAAGCACCTACAAGAGGCCGAATCTCCCACAACAACTAGCAATGTGCAAGCAAAGGCCGAATGAGACAGATAGAGAATTCCTCACAAGATGGTGGAAAATGCACAATTCTTGCGAAGGGGTAATTGACTCACAGGCAATCGCTTGGTTTTCCCAAGGTTGCAGACACGAAAGTGTGTTGTGGCAAAGGCTATATAGAGATATGTCGGCAAGTTTAGCAGAAACAATAAGGATTGCTGACTCGTATGCGTTGGGAGATCCGACTCAGCCTCTGCTCATGTCGGCAGATGGGATGACTGAGACTCAGATCTATGTTGCTGCCGGGTCGCAGAGGCGCCAATAAAGATCCAAATATAGAAGCAAAAGAAGAGATGAAAGGCTAGATTACGGATATGGTTCGGCTCAGGTTGCAGCCCTGAGTCAGGATAATCCAGATGCTGGAAGTAGCCAACGTCAAAGGACAAATGGACAAAAATACTGGGCGCCAAAGAATGATGGCAAAAAACCATATGAACAAAGGAAGCAATATCAGGACCGATAGAAGTATACCTATGAAATGATGCTAGACCAGCCATGTAAATTTCAAACGCCTAGTCTGAGTAAGCCAGCAAATCACATAACAAGACAATGCACTTGGTTTCAGAAAGGAGATAGAGTGGATCCGCCGAGTAGGCAGCTACCACCACCTCCCCCTCCACCAATTACAGAAGGAAATGCTTAGGCTGTGGGAACAGATAACAGATACGAAGACCGGCAGCCAAGGTATCATAATCAAGAGAGAAGAGAAACTGTGCACCGGGTGCATAATACAAGAGGTGACGACGCTCATGTCAGCCACGGAACTATAAATGAGTACAGTGAACATCACCGGAGCTATGTCGTCTTCGTCACAGAGCCGAGTGACAAAAAGAGTCAGCAGCGACGGATGATGGAGGTGAATGCCACGATGCCGGCAATTCCCAAGTAGATGCATTGGTCTGAGCAAGAGATAACTTGGAGCATAAAGGATTACCCCAAGATCATGCCAACCCCAGGAGGATATGCTCTGGTCTTAGATCCAACGTTCATGGGCCCAGATATCAATTTGAAGTTTTCCAAGGTACTGATCGATGATGGCAGTAGCATCAACATCATGTACAAGGATACCACGCTCAAGCTAGGAATTACCATGAACATGCTAGAGCCAACTAAGACAACTTTCCATGGCATTGTGTCGGGATTGTCCTGTGAGCCAATTGGCAAGATCTAGGTCGACGTCTTATTCGGCAACATGGAAAATTGTCGCACTGAAGCAATAGAGTTTGAGGTGGTTGATTTAGTCAGTTCATATCACGCCTTACTCGGCAGGCCAGCTATGGCAAAGTTTATGGCTACTCCTCACATTTCTTACTTGAAGATGAAGCTGCCAGGCCCATGTGGGGTGATTACAGTTGCGGGAGATTACAAAAGGTCCATTGCTTGTGCCTCGGCCGGATCTTCACTGGCCGAGTCATTGGTCATAGCACAGGAAAAGCATCAAATGTAGGAGGTGGCAGCATTAGCCAAAGCAGCACAAACGTCCACGCCAGCACTCACTAATCCACATGGCAATGTGTCATTTCAAGCTACCAAAGAGACTAAGAAGGTACAGGTGGATGAGCCTTTCGCAGAGCGTACAATTACCATTGGGCCTGGCCTCACTGACAAATAGGAAAGCGAGCTCACCAGCTTCCTCCATGAGAATTGGGGTATCTTTGCATGGTCCACACAGGATTTGCAAGGAGTTCCGAGGGAGCTGGCTGAGCACTCTGTTCATGTAAGGCCAGATGCCAAGCCGGTGAAGCAACCCCTTCGCCGCTTCGCCGAAGATAGGAGAAAGTGATAGCTTCCGAGATAGTCAGGCTCTTAGCCGCTGGATTCATCATGGAAGTACTGCACCCGGATTGGTTATCAAATCCAGTCTTGGTCGAGAAGAAAAAGGATGACCCGAACGTGGCAGTGTTGTGGCGCATGTGTATTGATTACACGAACCTCAATAAGGCATGTCCAAAAGATCCATTCCCCCTGGCACGAATCGATCAAGTCATATATTCTACTGCCGGGTGTGAGTTGTTGTCATTTGTGGATGCGTACTCCGGATTCCATCAGATACCACTAAATCCGAGTGATCAAATAAAGACAACCTTTATCACCCAGTATGGGGCTTATTGCTATCGTACCATGCATTCGGACTGAGAAATGCAGGTGCAAAATATCAAAGATGCATGCAAAAATGTTTGCAAGAGCAATTGGACAAAAATGTTCAAGTATACATCGATGATGTGGTAATAGAAACCAAGCAAAGTCATACTCTAATTGAGGACCTGCGTCAAACATTCACAAACTTGAGAAGATTCCGGATGAAACTTAACCCGGAAAAATGCACATTTGGTGTCCCGGCTGGCAAGTTACTCGGATTTCTTGTATCCAGCCAAGGAATTGAGGCTAACCCGACAAAGATTAGGGCCATCAAAAGAATGGAATTCCCAAGAACCCTCAACGATGTCCAAAAGTTCACAGGATGCCTGGCCTCGTTGAGTAGATTTATTAGTCGGCTAGGTGAAAAAGCCCGACCACTATATCAACTAATGAAAAAATTAGACAAATTCACATGGACACATCAAGCTGATAGAGCTTTCCATGAATTAAATAAAATGTTGGCAACAACACCAATATTAGCATCACCACTGCCCAAAGAGCCAATGTTGCTCTATGTCGCCGCAATCAACAGAGTTGTAAGTGCAGTGATAGTGGTTGAACGCGAAGAGGAGGTGCAAATCAGTCCAAAGGCCAGTTTATTACTTGAGCAAAGTGCTCTATGTGTCAAAACAGAATTACCCGCATTATCAGAAAATGACATATGGGGTATATATGGCAGCAAAGAAGCTGAAACATTATTTTCAAGAACACCCAATCTGGGTAATATGCGAGGCGCGTATCTCGGATATATTAGGCAGCAAAGATGCCAGTGGCCGAGTCGCAAAAATGGGCCATAGAGATAGAACCATATACTCCACAGTATGATAGGCGAGATGCAATTAAATCTCAAGTTGTTGCAGACTTCTTCGTAGATTGGATGGAAATGCGATTTAACCACCACCGCCAGACCGAACCATCGGAAAATGCATTTTGACGGGTCCAAGACAAAAATGGGTCTGGGCGCCGGGATAGTGCTCACATCGCCAAAGAGGGATCAGCTCAGATATGTGTTACAAATTCATTTTGCTGCTTCCAATAACGTTGCCGAATATGAAGCGCTTGTCCACGGCATCAAAGTGGCCAAAGAGATTGGCATCAAAAGAATCATGTGCTTTGGTGATTCGGATTTGGTGATTCAGCAAGTGTCTGGACATTGGGACGCGCTGGATGCAAACATGGCATTATATCGTTTCCATGTGCAACAAATTTCGGGATACTTTGACGGGTGTGAATTCCACCATGACCCAAGAGTAGAGAATGAAGTAGAAGATGCATTATCCAAGCTAGGTTCATCTTGGCAAGCAATACCACCAGGAATAGCATTGGAACATCTCAGAAAACCATCGATCAAGCCCTCACCAGAATCCGAGTCTATATTTATTCCGGAAATACAAGAGTCAGACGTTGCACCAATGGACATTGACTCAGGGGCAGGTTCGACTCACTCGGGGACTGACCCGCTCACTTCAGGGGTTGCCAAATCACACTTGGGGACTGGTCATGTTGGCAGAACATATGTCGGCGGAGCCAATGGAAATTGATGAGGAATCAGACCTGAAGCCACTAATACCAACATGGGCACATCCAATATCCAACTACTTAAAGGATGGAACTTTGTCGAATGATGAGATATTGGCAAGGCAAGCAGAAAGAAGAGCAAAAGCATACACCATAATCAACAAGGAGCTGTACAAGAGAAGTGTGACGAGTGTACTTCAGCGTTGCATCATCTCAGAGAAAGGCAAGGCGATTTTGTTGGATATTCATCAAGGGGAATGTGGGCACCATGCATCATCAAGAGCATTGGTGGACAAGGCGTTTCGACATGGATTTTATTGGCCAAGCGCATTGGCACAGGCACAAGAGCTAGTCGGAAAATGCAAGGGTTGCCAACATTATGCATCCAAGTCACATTTACCAGCGTCTGAATTAAAGACTATACCAATCACTTGGCCATTTGCAGTATGGTGCTTAGATATGGTAGGACCATTCAAACCAGCAAGGGGAGGCATGACTCATATTTTGGTGATGATTGATAAGTTCACCAAATGGATAGAAGTGAAACCCATCAAAAAATTGGACGGTAAAACAGCTGTTGCATTCTTAAGGGACATAATCCTAAGATATGGTTACCCACACAGTGTAATCACAGATAATGGCACAAACTTTGCTGAAGGAGCTTTTGCTGGTTTCTGCGGGAAAAACCAAATAAGACTCGATGTAGCATCGGTCGCTCATCCAGAATCAAATGGACAAGTTGAACGAGCTAATGGATTAGTTCTATCAGGGATAAAACCCCGCTTGATGGAACCACTCCAGAGATCACCTGGTTGTTGGATAGAGGAACTACCCTCAGTGCTATGGAGTCTAAGGACAACTCTGAATCGGTCAACAGGCTATACGCCATTTTTCCTTGTGTATGGGGCAGAAGCAGTGTTGCCTGCCGACATAGAGTACGACTCGCCAAGGATAAGGCAATACTCGAAAGCCAAGGTAAAAGAGGCCCGAGAAGATAGATTCGACTTACTCGAAGAAGCAAGGGAACTGGCATTATCTAGATCCGCTATATATCAGCAAAATCTCCGGCGTTACCATAGCCGGGAAGTTCAACCTCGTGTTTTTTGAGAAGGGGATATGGTGCAAAGGCTAGTGCAGTGCACAGCTGGAATGCATAAGTTATCACCCCCATGGGAAGTTCCATTCATTGTAAGAAAAGCATTGCACAATGATTCATATTATCTCATAGATGCTCGTGAGGCACAAAAGAACAAGGCAGACAGATCAGGTGATGAGACCAAAAGGTCATGGAATGTGGCACTACTTCACCCCTTCTACACTTAGGAGAAGCAGTGCATGTATCACTCGAACTCTCATATGTCGGACATTTGTGACGGCTATGTGCTGATAATAAAATGGTATGACTCGAAAAAACTAACTCGGTGACTGCCCCTTATGTTTTCCCTTTCAATTATTTTATGTCGGTTGGCGTGACACCCAAAACTTATCTCGGAACAAGTAATGTTTACGCGGAAAAAATCAACTCTTTGACTATGCTGTTGTCCGAAAACACGGCTTCATGGCAAGCAAGAGGAAAGGATGCATGACGAGTAAACACAAACACCAGATAAGTATAAGGAGAAATGTGAGTCGGATCCTTTGTCTTTTGCCTAACCCACTGCAGGTTATATTGCATTGTGTGTTGGATGATCCTCGGCCAAGTAATCTAAGTTTCATACCCGCTAACTATATCCTTAGCACTTTGAGACTCTAATGTCGAACGCCGAAAAAGGTAGACAAGAGCCAAAGTCAAGGAAAAGGGGAAACGACAAAATGAAACTCGGAGACTTGCCCTTTGATGATCCACACTCAGAACATAACAAGATAATTAAATCCTTATAAAAAGGCACACAACCAAACATAAGTGCACTGTATATTACCCGGCATACTGGGGATCTAATAAAAGTTCAAGTATTTGTCCTATCCAGTCTAAGAAGCAGCAGGACTTGGAGGAGCAGCCTTGGAACTAGGAGCATCGCTTGGAGCGTCTGCCGAGTCAGGGGCGTCAGTAGCCGAGTCTTCGGGATCATCTGACTTGGTGGCCTTGGTATCGGCACCCTCTTCATCAGCAACTTCGACAAGTGGGTCGCCGAGGTCGAGGAAGCTGGGCCCGTCGCACCAAGCATGTACCATGGTGTACTCGATCATGGCATAGGCTCGCTCCTGGCGTCTCTTGATCAACTCAGGGTCATTCAACCACTTGTCGTCTCCCCTTATGCGAGCAAGAACATCAAGATTGATGTCCTCATACCATGAAAGCACGAAGGAGAGGGCCTTGTCCGCTATAGCTCGGTCGGCCGACTCACGGAACTGATCTAGCCTGTCCTCAGTGTGAAGCAATCTTTCAGCAAGGGGCTCGATGAGTGCAGGAGCATCTTCATAAGGCCATAGCATGCGAAACACATGAATAGCCGATTTGAGCAAATCTGCGCCGCAGGACTTGAGGGTCTAGACGCGCTCCCACAGTGCTTCGAGATGCTCATCATTGGTCAGCTCGCCATCAGCTGGAGCACCAGACTCGGCTCTCACCTTCTTCATGGCCAGAATAGCGAACAAATTCGCTTCGGAAAAATTCTCTGCAAGCAAAAGAGAACCTTAGCAAAGAAACAGACAAAGATGACACTACAAGAAATGTGGCAACTTATGACCTTCTGGTAGTGACCGTGAACGAAATCGTCATAAATCTATGACGATTTTGAACCAGATGGTCTTAAGCCATTCGAAAGGGTCAAAACACTAAAAAATTAAGACGACCTGACTCAAAAACGTCATAGTTGCACTATCCAAAATCGTCATAATATGAAGAATGCATCCTAGGATGTTTCTTTTAGCTAATTACGACGATTTAAATTGGTCGTAACGTCTAAAATAGGACGAGTAAGCAACCACGTCAACAATTTCGTCTATGTGGCGCATCTACGTCAGTATGTAGATGTAAGTTTTTAACTAAATGGCATATCCATGTGTAAATATTTATCTATATAGCACCTGACCATTCCAACCAGACATACAGGCCACGATAATGGCACCCACAACCGACCTGACATGGTGGACGCGTGCGTCCTTGATAATGGACAAAAATACATTGCCATGCGGACCGAACCCACGCCCTAAAGCACTTAATCACGTGATAGCTACCACTACACCAACGACACTTTGTTGCGTATTTCATGACGCGGTTTTATTTATCCATAAATGGATCATCCATTGGGCCGAGGCCTCTACGGACCGAGAGTCCTATTCTGCTTCGACTTTTTTCCCCTTCTTAAAGCTGTTCATGCTGAATGGGCCAACAGCCCATAGGACTTTGAAGCGCCATTACTGGGGTAATTTTGTGTCATATTTTTTTTATAGAAAATGAATAAAAAGGTTTTAAATAAGATAATTTATATCTTTAATTTGCTTGATCCAAAAATAACAAATGATATATGTTTTCTGCTCAGAATAATGCAAGGATTAAAAATAAGACCATCAAAATATTTTTTGGATAATTAAAATTTTGAAATAGTTTTAATGCACAAAAATTTATTTTATTAATAAATTCATAACTTTAATTTCCTAAATCGGAATTGGACAAATAATATGTCTAAATCGAGCGGAGCTATGAGCCTTATAACATGCATTCCAATGTCTTATCCATGGATACTATGTCACGTAATAATGTCACATAATGTTTGGCCCAAAAGCGAAGGTTTCACGTAGTTCAGACCGTTTTTGAATTTTTTATGTGTGTTTCAAACTATGGTCAAAACGGCGGACATGAAGGTTCTTAGCTAGGGGCAGAGCCTCGCTAAAATAACATTGGATCTCTGATGAAACATCATATTGTGAGTCTAAAAATAATTTTTTCCAAAAATTACGAGCATCGAATCATGTACATGTAGTTTAAACCGGACCAACTTCCTAACGATTCGGCAGGAATTTGTCTTTTTCGCCAGGAGTGGACGGAAAGGTTTGAGATACCCCGGTTGAGACATTGTCCATGTAAGGTGGTCTAATATTTTTACAAAATATGGTGGTACCATTCTAAAACTGTCATTGGGTGGTTGCTTCACAAAACACGCCCGTTTTTTGTGATCGGAAAATGGAAAATGGATTTTCCATGTGTCGAAAAGGAAAATTTTCTCCCGCAACATTGTTCTCCATCCCAATATGCACACGCGTGCACAATACGGGCATATTAGAACAAACTATGTCATGATTCTAGCCATAACATTGGCCATTTGACCCGAAAGCCATGAAACCTTGGACATAATAGGTCATTTCTGAGAAGGTTTTTTCGAGACGCGATCAATTTACCAAGTTTGATATTTTTGCTTGGAACTATGTCACATAACACGACACCACGCGAAGGTTTCACATAGTTCGGGCCATTTTTGAATTTTTTATGTGTGTTCCAAACTATGGTCAAAACGGCGGACATGAAGGTTCTTAACTAGGGGCTGAGCCTCGCTAAACTAGCATTGGATCTCTGATGAAACATCATATTGTGAGTATAAAATGATTTTTTTCCAAAAATTATGAGCATCGGATCATGTACCCGTAGTTCAAACCGGACCCACTTCCTACCGATTCGGTAGGAATTTGTCTTTTTCGCCAGGAGTGGATGGAAAGATTTGAGATACCCCGGTTGAGACATTGTCCATGTAAGGTGGTCTAATATTTTTACAAAATGTGGTGGTGCCATTCTAAAACTGTCATTTGGTGGTTGCTTCACAAAACGCCCCGTTTTTTGTGATCAAAAAATGGAAAATGGATTTTCCGTGCGTCGAAAAGGAAAACTTCCTCCTGCAACATTGTTCTCCATCCCAAGATGCACACGCGTGCACAATACGGGCACATTATCACAAACTATGCCATGATTCTAGCCATAACATTGGCCATTTGACCCGAAAGCCATGAGAACTCGGATATGATAGGTCATTTCTGAGAAGGTTTTTTCGAGACGCGGTCAATTTACCAAGTTTGATATTTTTGCTTGTAACTATATCACATAACATGACACCACGCGAAGGTTTCACATAGTTCGGACCATCTTTGAATTTTTTATGTGTGTTTCAAATTATGGTCAAAACGGCGGACACGAAGGTTCTTAGCTAGGGGCTTAGCCTCGCTAAAATAGCATTGGATCTCTGATAAAACATCATATTGTGAGTCTAAAAATGATTTTTCCAAAAATTATGAGCATCGAATCATGAACATGTAGTTCAAACCAGACCCACTTCCTACCAATTCGGCTGTAATTTGTCTTTTTTGCCAGGAGTGGACGGAAAGGTTTGAGATACCCGGTTGATACATTGTCCATGTAAGCTGGTCTAATATTTTTACAAAATGTGGTGGTACCATTCTAAAACTGTCATTTGGTGTTTGCTTCAAAAAACGCCCCGTTTTTTGCGATTGGAAAATGGAAAATGGATTTTCTGTGCGTGGAAAAGGAAAACTTCCTCCTACAACATTGTTCTCCATCCCAAGATGCACACGCGTGCACAATACGGGCACATTATCACAAACTATGCCATAATTCTAGCCATAACATTGGCCATTTGATCCGAAAGCCATGAAACCTCGGACATGATAGGTCATTTCTGAGAAGGTTTTTTCGAGACACGATCAATTTACCAAGTTTGATATTTTTTCTTGGAACTATGTCACATAACATGACACCATGCGAATGTTTCACATAGTTCGGACCGTTTTTGAAATTTTTATGCCCGTTTCAAACTATGGTCAAAACGGCGAACACGAAGGTTCTTAGCTAGGGGCTGAGCCTCGCTAAACTAGCATTGGATCTATGATGAAACATCATATTGTGAGTCTAAAAATGATTTTTTCCAAAAATTATGAGCCTCGGATCATGTACCCGTAGTTCAAACCGGACCCACTTCCTACCGAATCGGCAGGAATTTGTCTTTTTTGCCAGGAGTGGACGGAAAGGTTTGAGATACCCCGGTTGAGACATTGTCCAAGTAAGGTGGTCTAATATTTTTACAAAATGTGGTGGTACCATTCTAAAACTGTCATTTGGTGGTTGCTTCACAAAACGACCCGTTTTGTGCGAACGGAAAATGGAAAATGGATTTTTCGTGCGTCGAAAAGGAAAACATCCTCCTTCAACATTGTTCTCCATCCCAAGATTCACACGCGTGCACAATACGGGCACATTATCACAAACTATGCCATGATTCTAGCCATAACATTGGCCATTTGACCCGAAAGCCATGAAACCTCGGACATGATAGGTCATTTCTGAGAAGGTTTTTTCGAGACGCGATCAATTTACCAAGTTTGATTTTTTTGCTTGGAACTATGTCACATAACATGACACCACGCGAATGTTTCACATAGTTCGGACCGTTTTTTGAATTTTTTATGGCAGTTTCAAACTATGGTCAAAACGACGGACACGAAGGTTCTTAGCTAGGGGCTGAGCCTCGCTAAACTAGCATTGGATCTTTGATGAAACATCATAGTGTGAGTCTAAAAATGAGTTTTTCCAAAACTTATGAGCATCGGATCATGTACCCGTAGTTCAAACCGGACCCACTTCCTATCGATTCGGCAGGAATTTGTCTTTTTCGCCAGGAGTGGATGGAAAGGTTTGAGATACCCCGGTTGATACATTGTCCATGTAAGGTGGTCCAATATTTTTACAAAATGTGGTGGTACCATTCTAAAACTGTCATTTGGTGGTTGCTTCACAAAACGCCCCGTTTTTTGCGATCAGAAAATGGAAAATGGATTTTCCGTGCGTCGAAAAGGAAAACTTCCTCCTACAACATTGTTCTCCATCCCAATATGCACACGCATGAACAATACAGGCACATTATCACAAACTATGCCATGATTCTAGCCATAACATTGGCCATTTGACCCGAAAGCCATGAAACCTCGGACATGATAGGTCATTTCTGAGAAGGTTTTTTGAGACGCGATCAATTTACCAAGTTTGATATTTTATCTTGGAACTATGTCACATAACATGACACCACGCGAATGTTTCACATAGTTCGGGCCATTTTTGAATTTTTTATGCAAGTTTCAAACTACGGTAAAAACGGCGGACACGAAGGTTCTTAGCTAGGGGCTGAGCCTTGCTAAACTAGCATTGGATATCTGATGAAACATCATATTGTGAGTCTAAAAATGATTTTTTCCAAAAATTATGAGCATCAGATCATGTACCCGTAGTTCAAACCGGACCCACTTCCTATCGATTCGGCAGGAAATTGTCTTTTTCGCCAGGAGTGGACGGAAAGGTTTGAGATACCCTGGTTGATACATTGTCCATGTAAGGTGGTCCAATATTTTTACAAAATGTGGTGGTACCATTCTAAAACTGTCATTTGGTGGTTGCTTCACAAAACGCCCCGTTTTTTGTGATCGGAAAATGGAAAATGGATTTCCGTGCGTCGAAAAGGAAAACCTCCTCCTGCAACATTGTTCTCCATCCCAAGATGCACACGCGTGCACAATACGGGCACATTATCACAAACGATGCCATGATTCTAGCCATAACATTGGCCATTTGACCCGAAAGCCATGAAACCTCGGACATGAGAGGTCATTTCTGAGAAGGTTTTTTGAGACGCGATCAATTTACCAAGTTTGATATTTTTGCTTGGAACTATGTCACATAACATGACACCACGCGAATGTTCCACATAGTTCGGACCCTTTTTGAATTTTTTATGCCAGTTACAAACTACGGTCAAAACGGCGGACACGAAGGTTCTTAGCTAGGGGCTGAGACTCGCTAAACTAGCATTGGATCTCTGATGAAACATCATATTGTGAGTCTAAAAAGGATTTTTTCCAAAAATTATGAGCATCGGATCATGTACCCGTAGTTCAAACCGGACCCACTTCCGGCCGATTCGGCAGGAATTTGTCTTTTTCGCCAGGAGTGGACGAAAAGGTTTGACATACCCCGGTTGAGACATTTTACATGTAAGGTGGTATAATATTTTTACAAAATATGGTGATACCATTCTAAAACTGTCATTTGGTGGTTGCTTCACAAAACGCCCCATTTTTTGCGATCGGAAAATGGAAAATGGATTTTCCGTGCGTCGAAAAGGAAAACTTCCTCCTGCAACATTGTTCTCCATCCCAAGATGCACACGCATGCAGAATACGGGAACATTAGCACAAACTATGCCTTGATTCTAGCCATAACATTAGCCATTTGACCCGAAAGCCATGAAACCTCCGACATGATAGGTCATTTCTGAGAAGGTTTTTTCAAGACGCGATCAATTTACCTAGTTTGATATTTTTGCTTGGAACTATGTCACATAACATGACACCACGCGAATGTTTCACATAGTTCAGACCGTTTTTGAAATTTTTATGCCAGTTTCAAACTATGGTCAAAACGACGGACACGAAGGTTCTTAGCTAGGGGCTGAGCCTCGCTAAACTAGCATTGGATCTCTGATGAAACATCATACTGTGAGTCTAAAAATGATTTTTTCAAAAAATTATGAGCATCAGATCATGTACCCGTAGTTCAAACCGGACACACTTCCTATCGATTTGGCAGGAATTTGTCTTTTTCGCCAGGAGTGCACGGAAAGTTTTGAGATTCCCCGGTTGATACATTGTCCATGTAAGGTGGTCTAATATTTTTACAAAATGTGGTGGTACCATTCTAAAACTATCATTTGGTGGTTGCTTCACAAAACGCCTCGTTTTTTGCGATCGGAAAATGGAAAATGGATTTTCCGTGCGTCGAAAAGGAAAACTTCGTGCTGCAACATTGTTCTCCATCCCAAGATGCACCCGCGTGCACAATACAAGCACATTATCACAAACTATGACATGATTCTAGCCATAACATTGGCCATTTGACCCGAAAGCCATGAAACCTCGGACATGATAGGTCAATTCTGAGAAGGTTTTTTGAGACGCGATCAATTTACCAAGTTTGATATTTTTGCTTGGAACTATGTCACATAACATGACACCACGCGAATGTTTCACATAGTTCAGACCGTTTTTGAATTTTTTATGCCTGTTTCAAACTATGGTCAAAACGACGGACACGAAGGTTCTTAGCTAGGGGCTGAGCCTCGCTAAACTAGCATTGGATCTCTGATGAAACATCATACTGTGAGTCTAAAAATGATTTTTTCAAAAAATTATGAGCATCAGATCATGTACCCGTAGTTCAAACCGGACACACTTCCGATCGATTTGGCAGGAATTTGTCTTTTTCGCCAGGAGTGCACGGAAAGGTTTGAGATACCCCGGTTGATACATTGTCCATGTAAGGTGGTCTAATATTTTTACAAAATGTGGTGGTACCATTCTAAAACTATCATTTGTTGGTTGCTTCACAAAACGCCTCGTTTTTTGCGATCGGAAAATAGAAAATGGATTTTCCGTGCGTCGAAAAGGAAAACTTCCTCCTGCAACATTGTTCTCCATCCCAAGATGCACACGCATGCACAATACGGGCACATTATCACAAAATATGCTATGATTCTAGCCATAACATTGGCCATTTGACCCGAAAGCCATGAAACCTCGGACATGATAGGTCATTTCTGAGAAGGTTTTTTCAAGACGAGATCAATTTACCTAGTTTGATATTTTTTCTTGGAACTATGTCACATAACATGACACCACGCGAAGGTTTCACATAGTTCGGACCGTTTTTGAATTTTTTATGCCCGTTTCAAACTATGGTCAAAACGGCGGACATGAAGGTTCTTAGCTAGGGGCTTAACCTCGCTAAACTAGCATTGGATATCTTATAAAACATCATATTGTGAGTCTAAAAATGATTTTTTCCAAAAATTATGAGCATCGGATGATGTACTCGTAGTTCAAACCGGACCCACTTCCTACCGATTCGGCAGGAATTTGTCTTTTTCGCCAGGAGTGGACGGAAAAGTTTGACATACCCCGGTTGAGACATTTTCATGTAAGGTGGTCTAATATTTTTACAAAATGTGGTGGTACCATTCTAAAACTGTCATTTGGTGGTTGCTTCACAAAACGCCTCGTTTTTTGCGATCGGAAAATGGAAAATGGATTTTCCGTGCGTCGAAAAGGAAAACTTCCTCCTGCAACATTGTTCTCCATCCCAAGATGCACATGCATGCACAATACGGGCACATTATCACAAACTATGCCATGATTCTAGCCATAACATTGGCCATTTGACCCGAAAGCCATGAAACCACATACATGATAGGTCATTTCTGAGAAGGTTTTTTAGAGACGCGATCAATTTACCAAGTTTGATATTTTTTCTTGGAAATATGTCACATAACATGACACCACGCGAAGGTTTCACATAGTTCGGACCGTTTTTGAAATTTTTATGCCCATTTCAAACTATGGTCAAAACGGCGGACACGAAGGTTCTTAGCTAGGGGATGAGCCTCGCTAAACTAGCATTGGATCTCTGATGAAACATCATATTGTGAGTCTAAAAATGATTTTTTCCAAAAATTATGAGCATCGGATGATATACCCGTAGTTCAAACCGGACCCACTTCCTACCGATTCGGCAGGAATTTGTCTTTTTCGCCAGGAGTGGACGGAAAGGTTTGACATACCCTGGTTGAGACATTTTCCATGTAAGGTGGTCTAATATTTTTACAAAATATGGTGGTACCATTCTAAAACTGTCATTTGGTGGTTGCTTCATAAAATGCCCCGTTTTTTGCGATCGGAAAATGGAAAATGGATTTTCCGTGCATCGAAAAGGAAACTTCCTCCTGCAACATTATTCTCCATCCCAAGATACACACGCATGCACTATACGGGCACATTATCAAAAACTATGCCCTAATTCTACCCATAACATTAGTCATTTGACCCGAAAGCCATGAAACCTCGAACATGATAGGTCATTTTGTGAAGGTTTTTTTGGGACATGCTGATATTATCAAGTTTGGTATTTTTTATTGCAACTATGTCATATAATATGACGCCACGCGAAGGTTTTACATTGTTCGGACTGTTTTTAAATTTTTTATGCCTGTTTCAAACTATGGTCAAAACGACACGCAGGAAGGTTCTTAGCTCGGGGATGAGCCTCACTAAACTTGCATTGGATCTATGAAGAAAAAACATATTGTGAGTCTAAAAATGATTTTTTCAAAAAATCACGAGCATTAGATCATGTAATTGTAGTTCAAATCGGAACCACTTCCTACAGATTCGGAAGGAATTTGTATTTTTACCAGGGGTGGACAGAAAGGTTTGACTACCCTGCTTGGGACATTATCCATGTAAGGTGGTATAGTATTTTTGCCAAATGGGGTGGTAGCATGTTGAAACTTTAATATGGTGTCTGCTTTACAAAACGTCCTATTTTTGACACTCGGAAAATGAAAAATCGATTTTTGTTGCGACGAAATAAAAACTTCCTCCAATTACATGGAAATATTACGCACACATGAACATCATGGAATTGCGAACAATATTGTCGGAGGAATATTTTATTTTCATTGCACAGAACATGATTTTTAATTTTTCAAGTGAAAAAAGATGTTTTGTTAACCGACCAATCAAAACACAGGGAACCTCCTCCCACAGATCATCCTTCTCATCCAGATCTGAACCGTACATTTCCGATCCAATGCCTAGCCACTCACCTAAAGAAGCACACCCTACTCCACAGTTGACAGTCCCCACCGCACCTATAGCCCCATCTCGATCCCTCTTCCTTCCCCGATCAAAACCCTAACACTATTCTCTTCTCGGAAGCGAGCACCTCCGCCTCTCTGACCTAAACCCTAATGCCAGCGCCGCTTCTCCCCTCATCGGCCGGCGCCGCTTCTCCCCTTACTGGTCGGTGTCGTCCCGACTCCCACTGCCCTAGACCTTCTTCCCTCAATTTCGCCCATCCTCGCCAATTCCACCCAGCCCCGCCACCATCTCCCGCCGCCACCCCAGATCTGGTGCCGATGTGCCAGACCCGTGTCGTGTCGGTGCTGTGGCGGGACATGGCGATCACTCTATGCCAGATCTCCCTCTCCATATTCTTCTCCCCTCCTCGATGGCAAGAACGGGAAGAAGCACCACCCATCTCCCTCTCTCCCCATCACCTTCTGCCCATCCTCCTCTAATCCTTTGTATTTGTTGAAACAGGATCCCACGATGTCGATCTACCTGCAGAGATGCTCCCTCCCTCAGAGGCCTCCTCCACCAGATCCCCTCCGGCTTGGTCTTCCGTGTTCTTCGACACACCTTAGAAGTTGCAGGCCGATGAGCATGTCACCATTCTCCTCTTAAAGAACACCGCATTCAGACCACGCTATTAGGTAAGACCGAAGCTTGCTCTCCTGTTTTAGGTTCTGAGTTGGGAACTAGACTTACATGAACATGACCTATAGGAAGATCGACTGCATGGATTCGTGATTTTTTGCAGGGTGGGGATTCGTGGTTCTTGGCGCATATAATTGCTGAGGGTAGAACTCTAGTCTTCTGTGCTTCTAGCTATAACTATTGGATGCTCATTCGCTTGGTTATTCGCTTGGTTATTTGAGTCATGCAATCTTTAATTGGTATTCCAAGTTTTCAGTAGCTTGTTACTTAGCTATTCAAGGAACCATTGAAAATATCTAGGATCTCTATTAAACATTGAATGCCTGGATGTTCAATTACTTGCTAAGTACTTACATGATTAGTTGGCCTAGTACTTACATGACCTGTATACTGTGAATAACAACTCGAGTCCATGCATGATCAGGTTATAAGGCAAATAAGAGTATGATCACATGCGCAATATCAATCTGGTGTGATTTACTACCTGGTGTGATTTACTGCTAAATCTGCATGCTAAGTAAATATGCTCAAGTTGAGAGGTGTCCTGTAGCCAATTTATCAATGGTTTATGTTGAGATTTACTAATAGAGAAACTTCAGCAACTATTTGTAGACTAGTTATCAAGCCTCATTTCCTGATTTTTGCATTGGATCTCTATGGTTGTATGGCTTGTTTCATATGCCCATCATTAGTTCAGTACAGAAATAACATACTATTACACTGAAGACTGTCTTCACCGACTTCAAGGTAGCAGTGGATTCCTCCCACCTGATAGTTAATAGCATGTGTTCATGGATATAGTCTTATCTTGTTAAACATGCTTGTAAACCTAATGTATTAATAGATTGCTATAGATTCATGTTAAACATTGTTGTGTAATCAATGTAATCCATCCTAGTATGATAGTTAATATGATAATAGATGGTGCACTAATATTTTCATGGTCTGGTGCTTTGTCACTTTTCTTTTCTCAAGCCTTTCCAAAATTAATTATGCACTGAGTACCACATTGTTACACTCTGTTTGATGTAGCTATTCATATGCACAAAGTTTGATTCTCTTCATAACCTCGTGTTGTTTGAATTTGTAGGAGAATATTCATCTCTGACCTGGGCATCCACACGGAGGAGCAGCGACAATGCCGGACCGGTCTGCTGGACACCATCGCCTACCTCTCCCGTTTCCTAGCAAGGAGCCAAGGAGGCTCCTGTTCTGCATGTGAAAGTTGTAGGTAGTTGTATCAGGGGATTATTCTGCATGTGTTCGTCTACTAATTCAATCCCAAGTCATGAATTTGTTGAACATGTACATATTGGGGGCTAGTAAATTAAATGGAATAGTGTGTTTTTTATTTGTTTTGTTGGAATAGATAGTTTTGTTCTTGATTGGGATTAGGGTTTGATAGTTCTGGAAGTCAATTGTTGTGTTAGTATTTGGGTGCTCAAATTGATAGTTCTAGAAATTATTTGTTCTTCTTGCTTCAGATGTTAGTGGGTGCTCAAACTAACTGAAGTGTGTGTATATACATGCTTAACTGTATCTATACACTACATTTTATCAAGCTTGGTTTCTGAATTTCATAAGTCGTGCTGCATTTTATAGTTCTATGGCAATTAAATCTTATGCAATTCTATGGTCAGTTAGTTTACTAAATCTACCGATGTTCTAAATTCATTGTGTATTACTTGCGCAACTAGTTTTATTGCAGATAGTTGTTTATCCTTGCTATTTTTGTTCTTCTCCACAGCAGCGCCATAGCTACTGGCCGGTAGATGGATATAGGATGGATTTTTAAGGGATAATTATCTTTGTTAGGTAAGCTGCGTTTTATTTATTCCATGTTTCTGTACTCCATCAAAGACTAGAGTAGCAAATGGTTTTCAGGAATAAACGTATGACATGGAGAACCAAACCGATCTGCAATTTGTTGGTTCCATATTTGCCTCAATATGAATCATACCTTGTACTTATCGGAACTGGGTCAGTAGGTTCAGCCAGATAAAGTACTATAGCTTATGCCTTATGACACAAAAATTTGTTTTAAATAGAAACTATTGCTATCTAATATAAAGTACTCTCCTGGACAAAAATGTACATAGCTTAAATAGAAACTACTGCTATCAAATAGAAACATTCTTCTGCCTTTATTTCTGAGATCAATTTGGTATCCCGGGTCATTTCATGTCTAAGATCAAATTCGGTTTCTCAGGTTCTGCTGCATACAGTCCAAGGCCACGGAGCTGTACCGGTGGTTGGTCGGCATGGACTTCTCTTCATTTAGGGGTTTGAGGTCTCTACAGGTTAGTATGCTCCTAGTCATATACAGAGAAATCTGTTAACTGTGTTGTGAAAGGATCTGAAATGTATGCTTATTGCTATTGTTAATGACTCGATTTGTGCAAAGATCTGAAATGTATGCTTTTGCTGTCAAGAAAATTTGAAAGTATGAGTGCATTAGTTATTCATATCTAATGGTAAATTGCTTTGTTTGTACCCATGATGACCATCTTTGTTAATTTTGAGCTTGTGTTGCTGTGAGAATGTACCTTACCGATATCGTCTGAGAATTTATTATACACTTTTTGCATGAATAGGGATTATGGTAGTTCCATTGCATCATTCTATTATGCACAATGAAATCAGATATTGATCTGTGCTTGTTCTTTTGCAAATAAATACTTGTAAAGTAACTAGTATCTATTTTGATGCTTATTAAGAATCTGTTTTACCAATTTTATTAATTGTCATGTGTTTTTGTTCTAGAAGCAAACATATATAAGGAGCAACGGCCGGCAGCGGCGGCTGGTAGCATGGAGGAGAAGTGGTAGCCAGCAGTGGCGGTTCATAGCAGCAACGCCCCTGGGATGGATTGGGGGGCTGACAACATGGACGTTCTCTTGCTGGCCAGTGCCCCAGCTGATCAACTTGCGTTCTCTTGCTGAGCTTGTCTATTCTGCTTTCTATGTGTGATTGGTCTTTGAAATCCTTTTAACTGTGTTGATTATCAACAGATGAGATGTATGTTTGGTTAAATGTTCAGATGCACCAGCAAAATGCTTTGATGCTTTACTGCTATAATATTTGTTCATTATTCCACTTGCTTGGCTGCTGTACTGCTACCATTGAAATGTATTGCACATGGGCTCTTAAACGGGCCAGAATAGGCCCAAAACACATTTGATCAGTGTGCATTTCAGCTAAAAAGGCTAAAGCACATAAACTAAATGGACCGAAAGAAAAAGAAACAGACAATGGAAAGGATGAAGCCCAAAAATTCAATAAATTGAAAAAGGCCAAAGCCTAAAACTGCCTAGGCATAAAATAAAAAAGGCCCAAAAAAGGCCAAGGCCCATTTAATAAAGGCTCATTTGTTGGTCTCAGTCCATATAGAACATTGAAATGGACCAGGCCAAATTCACATTACGACGATCTCATTTCATCACAATTTTTCCTCGTCGGATTAGCCACGTAGGATCTGACCTGGCTTGGCTAGATGGCTCATGATGATATTGGATCGTCATAATGGTTATGACGATCCAATATTGTCATAGACGGTTATGACGATTTTGAAAAAATTGTCGTTATAGTTCACTTGCGACGCCCAGCTTAAGACGATCTCAAAATCGTCATAGAATCGTCATAAACGAACTATTGTGACGATTTTGTGACGAAAATAGAGGGTCATATATAGCAAAATTCCTTGTAGTGTGACAAAGTCAAAAACAAGAAATCACAGTGCAAAAAAGAGTAAGAACTCACTACCGATAAAAGAGTTGATGGTGCCGAGTCTGGTTTGCCAAGACTTGGCCTTGGCTTGGAGTGCGTCCAGATCCAGGTTCGCCGACTCAACCGCCGACTCGGCCTCCTTGAGCAGGTCCTTGGTTTTCTTGGCGCTGGCAGCGTGCTGGTCATCTTTCTCGGCATTCTCTTCCTTCAGCCCCTTCACCTCGGCCAAGTGTTTCTGCTCCATGTCGGCCATCAGCTTCTTCAGCCGAGTCACCTCGTCTCGCTCCTTCTGGAGTTCGGCTTGGTGCTTCTCTACTTATTCAGAACAAACTACTCGGCAGCAGCGATAGAAGTATCTTGACCTACCAGGATAATAAGGCAAGAAAATGGCATGAACACAAAACAACGCGAAGAAGGCAAAAAAACTTACTCTCCGTCTTGTTGATCTGCGAGTGGAGCGCCTCGATGGTGGACTGAGCAGAGGCTGTGGGAAAAGAGCGAGAAATACTACGAAAGTGAACTGAAGGAAGATACGCCGAATAAAGATAGGGCGAGTAAGAAAATTACCTTGGCCTTGGGTGTCGATTTGCAGCTTTTCATAATAAAGTTCGAGCTTGCGATGCTCCAGGAGGAGAGCTAGATGCACCTTGGTGCGCTCATTATGCGTGAGCTGCAAAGGGAAAAAGACGGTGATTAAATGAAAAAATCAAGCTCCTAGACAGATAAAAGAATGACTCCTATCTAAGAGCTTACATCTGATTAAGTTTATCATTTGGCAGTAACCTCGGGGACTAGGGATCGAAGGTCTAACATGTGAACTTGGCATAAGGAAATAAAAGGATAAGTTATTGCTTAGAGCTTACAGCTGGATAAGTTTCTCATTCGGCAGTAACTTCGGAGACTAGGGATCGAAAGTCTAACATATGATCTTGGCTAAGGAAATGAAAGGCTAAGTTACTGCTTGGAGCTTACAGCCGAGTAAGTTCCTCACTCGAAAGTAACCTCGGGGACTAGGTGATATGTATAATAGAAATACTCATTGATGCGAAAGAGTAGAAAGATCATTTACCTCGTTCACTTTGTCAGCACAGGCCATTAAGGTGATGGCTTGCTGGGTCATATCAGAGACGACCTTGGGGCCCAGCACCAGTTTCTTGCCACCACGGGTACTGACCTCTTGCTCACTAGCTGCATTCCACGCCAAAGTATAAGGCTCAGCCAAACCAAGGCCATTCCCGCTTAGCGTCCAAGTGAGAACTTACCCCATTTTCAGGGTAGTTCCCACATTGGCGCGGGTGGCAGCAACACTAGTGTGAAGGGCAACAGCTTTAGAGCCATCACCTGACCCGGCAGCAGTGGATCTGCCCGGTTTACCCGTTGAATCAAGCATTGCTGCCAGCGTCGGGGGCCAGATCTGAGGAGCAGTACCCGAAGCGCAAACCAAAGTTGTTTGCTTGGTGGAGGTGGTCTTGCCGGATGAAGGGCGAGCTGAACCAGGATCCATAGGCCGGGTCTGGCTCTTTGACAGAAGAGGAGAGTGAGCAGATTTATTCGGAGAAGTAAGGGGAGCTGACTGACTGGGCTCAGCAGTTTTGCCGGAACCAAGATCAGAAAATTGTTCATGTGCACCAGCTGGAGGGCTGATGCCAGAGGAACTGGTGGCGGAGGTTTTCTCGGCGCTAGTGTCACTGGCACCAAGATCAGGAAGTTGTTCCTGACTAGCGACAGGGGTGCTAGGACGAATATCCTTCGCCGGGATAGCCACCGGGTCTAACTGACACTAAGAAGCTTGAGCCTCAACAGTGGGAGCCTCGACTCGGATGGGGTTCTGCACCGCAGGACTAGTCGGATCGGAGCCATTCGACCGCCTGCAGCAGGATGCGCCTGGTGGAGCGGAGCCATTCGACCTCCTCGGTGGAGACCTCTGAGCCCTCCCAGCCGCCGCGCTCGCCGGCGGGAACCTCCTGCTCCTTAGCCCCATCAGCATCGTCGCATGCGTCCATGAACCTCCTAGATTCAATCTCCTCCGCCGTTGGAATAGGTTTGGAAGAACAGGGACCCATGGTGGAATAAGAAGAGAAATGGAGCAATCACAGGGCAAGAACAGGAAGAAGGAAGAACCGCAAAGGGGGAGGATTGATTTCGCAGGCGCAAGGAAGAAGAAGAGGCAGGGGAAAACTGAACAGACGGGGGAGGGGGGGAGTTGTAACCCCCTCACCCCTACTTAAGGGTAGTAAAAACTCATCATGGGATCCCACTGCGCCGTGTACCCGACCGAGTAAGCCAATCAGCGGGCGCCACGTGGAAACAATACATAGAAAATCCCATGCCACATCAAGAAAGGAAGGACAAGGGGCGCAGGCCAATGGGTTTGCCACAGTGACGGGGAATAACTGCGCAGCCATCACTGTGCCGTCAGAGCTTGGAACAAAATTTGAGGCAAGTAACCATGATTACCAGCTATTAGTGAATGAAGCACGCCGAAAATGACTCAGAATTACTCATAATGATTCGGCACGAGGCAAAAACGAACAAGAAAGTCAAAGAATTGACCTGGAAACTGTCAGACAGACTCGGTAGAATGTGAAAGCACGCCGAATCGTGTGCCATAAGCGATGAATAGGACAAAATAAAAAGTTCCAACTACATCAAAAGAACCTGGAGACGCCTAACAGCTAGAACTGCTAGACCTCACCATCTTCGGGGACTAATGTCGGGGGGATAACCCCCGGTAGGGTCATAAGGGGTGAAACATAGCCCAACTTGGCTAGCTCCGAGTAAACAAAGAACCAGGTCAAGTAAGTACGGCTGGGAGAGAGATCGTATGCGGCCGACATATGAACTATGTAGGCCCGTATAAGACAAAGTTGTTAATCTTGCAGGAACCAATGAGTCGAGTCTTCAGAGGAAGGGCCGAGTCTGATAGGACGCGTGGCACCTTTCCGAGTGAGGTTCAGGAGGGACCATGGTAAAGCATGGTCAAAAGATAAGGGCGACGCCGGGTGAAACAAAAGGAGCTGGATGACGCCCAAAGCAAGGGCTGGCGTACAAAGTTACTCCGTGACGACAAAAGGAACAGGAGGCGACGTACCAGAAGACCGTTAGTTGTCAAGCTTTATGGACTGGGCCATTGGTCTTAGGGAAAGCCCATGACCCGGCCCGCATAGTAGGGACCAGGATCCAAACAGTAACCCTAGAACCCAAAGGGGTGTAACCTATCTAGCACCACCTATATAAGGAGGGGCATAGGAGGAGTAGAAGGAGGTTGGACCAAGTAGGGAACTAGTGCCCAAAACACTAGTTCATACAGCTCAAGGAGCACTTGTAATTCCCAAGTATCAATCAAATCCCAAATTGTGGAGAGTTCATCTTGTTCTTCGTGCATGGCTAGACCGTGCACTCCCTCCCCAGTGACCACAAGCACCCATTCGGCCCCCAACATAAGCCTACCCATGGCATCTGCCGTGACACAACCACGACACCCATACATGAGGAAAAACGGCGTATAGCCTGTTGATCGATTCAGAGTTGTCCGTAGACTCCATAGCACTGAGGGTAGTTCCTCTATCCAACAGCCAGGTGATCTCTGGAGTGGCTCCATCAAACGCGGTTTTATCCCGGATAGAACTAAGCCATTAGCTCGTTCAACTTGTCCATTTGATTCTGGATGAGCGACTGATGCTACATCGAGCTTATTCGGTTTTTTCCGCAGAATTGAGCAAAAGCTCCTTCAGCAAAGTTTGTGCCATTATCTGTGATTACACTGTGTGGGTAACCATATCTCAGGATTATGTCCCTTAAGAATGTGACAGCTATTTTACCATCCAATTTTTTGATGGGCTTCACTTCTATCCATTTGGTGAACTTATCAATCATTACCAATATATGAGTCATGCCCCCCCTTGCTGGCTTGAATGGTCCTACCATATCCATACACCATACTGCGAATGTCCAAGTGATTGGTATAGTCTTTAATTCAGACGCTGGTAAGTGTGACTTGGATGCATAATGCTGGCAACCATTGCATTTTCTGACTAGCTCTTGTGCCTCTGCCAGTGCACTTGGCCAATAAAACCGATGTCGGAATGCCTTGGCCACCAATGCCCTTGATGATGCATGGTGCCCACATTCTCCTTGGTGAATATCCAATAAAATTGCTTGGCCTTTCTCTGAACTGATGCAACACTATAGTACACTCGTTACACTTCTCTTGTACAGCTCCTTGTTGATTATGGTGTATGTTGATCTTCTTTCCGTTTGCCTCGCCAATATCTCATCATCCGGCAAAGTTCCATCCTTTAATTAGTTGAATATTGGCTGCGCCTATGTTGGTATCAGTGGTGCTGGATCTGTTTCTTCATCAATTTCCATTGGTTCGGCCGACATATGTTCTGCCGACATGACCTGAGGAGTCCCCGAGTGTGATTTGGCTACCCCTGAGGTGAGCGGATCAGTCCCCGAGTGACTCGAACCTGCTCCTGAGTCAATATCCATTAGCGCAACGTCTGACTCCTGATTCGCTGGGGTGAGCCTGATTGACTCGGATTCTGGTGACGGTTTGAAAGATGATTTCCTAAGGTGTTCCAATGCTATTCCTGGTGGTATTTCTTGCCGAGATGAACCTAATTTGGATAGTACATATGCTGCTTCATTCTCTGCTCTTGGGACGTGGTGGAATTCACACCCGTCAAAGTATCCCGAAATTTGTTGCACATGGAAACGATACAGTGCCATGTTCGCGTCCAACGCGTCCCAATGCCCAGACACTTCCTGAATCACTAAATTCGAATCACCAAAACACATGATCCTTTTGATGCCAATCTCTTTGGCCACTTTGATGCCGTGGAAAAGTGCTTCGTACTCGGCAACATTGTTGGAAGCAGCAAAATGGATCTATAACACATACTTGAGTTGATCTCTCTTTGGCGATGTGAGCACTATCCCGGCGCCCAAACCCATTTTCGTTTTGGACCCGTCAAAATGCATCTTCCAGTAATTTGGATCTGGTAGTGGTGGTTCGTATTGCATATCCATCCAATCTACAAAGAAATTTGCAACAGCTTGAGATTTGATTTTATCTCGCCTATCATATTGTGGAGTATATGGTGCTAGCTCTATGGCCCATTTTGCGACTCGGCCACTGGCATATTTGCTGCCTAATATATCCGAGATAGGCGCCTCACATATTACCTGGATTGGGTGTTCTTGAAAATAATGTTTCAGCTTCTTTGCTGCCATATACACCCCATATGTCATTTTTTGATAATGAGGGTAATTCTGCTTTGACATAGAGAGCACTTCGCTCAAGTAATAAACTGGCCTTTGGACTGATTTGCCCTCTTCTTCGTGTTCAACCACTATTACTGCACTTACAACTCTGTTGGTTGCGGTGACATAGAGTAACATTGGCTCTTTGGATAGTGGTGATGCTAATATTGGTGCTGTTGCCAACATTTTCTTTAGTTCATGGAAAGCGCTATCAGCTTGCTGTGTCCGTGTGAATTTGTCTGATTTTTTCATCAGTTGATATAGTGGTAGGGCTTTTTCACCTAGCCGACTAATAAACCTACTCAACGAGGCCAGGCATCCTGTGAACTTCTAGACATCGTTGATGGTTTTGGCAATTCCATTCTTTCGATGGCCCTGATCTTTGTCGGGTTAGCCTCAATTCCTCGCCTGGATACAAAAAATCCGAGTAACTTGCCAGCCGGGACACCAAATGTGCATTTTTCCGGGTTAAGTTTCATCTGGAATCTTCTTAAGTTTGCGAATATTTGACGCAGGTCCTCAATTAGAGTATGACTTTGCTTGGTTTTTATTACCACGTCGTCACCGTATACTTGAACATTTTTGTCCAATTGATCTTGCAAGCATTTTTGCATGCATCTTTGATATGTTGTCCCTGCATTTCTTAATCCGAATGGCATGGTACGATAGCAATAAGCCCCGTATGGGGTGATAAAAGCTGTTTTTATTTGATCATTCGGATTTAGTGGTATCTGATGGAATCCACAATATGCGTCCACAAATGACAACAACTCACACCGAGCAGTAGAATCTATGACTTGGTTGATCCGTGGCAGGGGAAATGGATCTTTTGGACACGCCTTATTGAGGTTCGTGTAATCAATACATATGCACCACACCACTGCCACGTTCAGGTCATCCTTTTTCTTCTCGACCAAGACTGGATTTGATAACCAATCCGGGTACAGTACTTCCATGATGAATCCGGCGGCTAAGAGCCTGACTATCTCGACAGCTATCACTTTCCTCCTATCTTCGGTGAAGCGGCGGAGGGGTTGCTTCACCGGCTTGGCATCTGGCCTTACATGAAGAGAGTGCTCAGCCAGCTCCCTCGGAACTCCTTGCAAATCCTGTGTGGACCATGCAAAGATATCCTGATTCTCATGGAGGAAGCTGGTGAGCTCGCTTTACTATTTGTAGTGAGCCCAGCCCCAATGGTAACTGTATGCTCCGGGAAGTTCTCATCCACTTGTACCTTCTTGGCCTCTTTGGTAGCTTGAAATGATACATTGCCATGCACATTAGTGAGTGCCGGCATGGACATTTGTGCTGCTTTGGCCAATGCTGCCACCTCCAACATTTGATGCTTTTCCTGTGCTATGACCAGTGACTTGGCAAGTGAAGATCCGGCTGAGGCACAAGCAATGGACCTTTTGTAATCTCCTTCAACTGTGATCACCCCACATGTGCCTGGCAGTTTCATCTTTAAGTAAGCAATGTGAGGAGTAGCCATAAACTTTTCCATAGCCGGCCTGTCGAGTAAGGCATGATACGAGCTGACTAAATCGACCAACTCGAACTCTATGGCTTTAGTGCGACAATTCTCTCTATTGCTGTAAGGGTTCCCAACCTTTAATAAGGTAGAGATCCCTGTGTTTACAATGCTAGTCCCTAGATCAATAGCTAGCATCCACAGTTAAGATGTAATATCAAGAAACAAAGGTCATAATACACTTTATAACCAGGAATAACATAATTTTATTACATCTTACATAGCTCTTTTGGCTATTAGATTACATTGCAGCAGAAAATCTATAAGCATGGGGTCCTTCATCTTCAAAGTGCCACAGGAAAACATGTTGGTTGTAGACTTGTAATCCTAATCAATCAACTTTACTAATATCAAACAAACCTGCAACATAACAAGTTACAGCCACAAGGGTCAATACATTTGAATTGTATTGGCAAGTTTCACTACTATGTAGAATATAAGTGGATCCTATCATTACATGCATATTTGGCTAAGTAGGGTTTTAGGCTCATTTGCAGAAAGCAATAATTTATCCTATCTTTTCAAAATAGTTTTGATCTTTTGTCAAATCTTTCTGAAGTCCTTGGTAAATCCCCAAGTGTTTCAAGTCTTTGTCAAAATCTCTTGAGCTCCTTGGTACACCCCAAGTACTTCAAGTTTTTATCCAAATCTCTTGAGCTCCTTGGTACACCCAAGTGCTTCAAGTCCTTTGTTGTCACTTTAAAGTTTTGCTTTTAGAAATTGGAATGTCGAGATTTCCCATAGCTTCAGGCTTTAGTTGCTCAGTATTGTCCATAACCGGGGACACGGCTAAGTACTTAGAATTTTTTATCTTCTATAGAAGTTGTACACTTTACCCACATGACACAATCTCATCTTGTTGCCACTAGTGGCTGCTGGATAAGTACTCACCAAGATGGAGTACTGGCAGATTGAGAATGTGACGAAGTCTTTCCATAGGGTCCTCCCATACACAATGCTAGCTTGTCTTAAGGCACCAATGTAGGGTTCCTAGTTCCCTCATTTCCAGTTAACCTGAAGACCAATGCATGGGTCTTCCCAATGTGGTTGACTAAGCTAGAGCCATTTAGCATGTGGCTGTACACGGAAGCCACTGTTGGAGAAACATGTTCAATCTCTAAGTCCCTAGGTGGTTTTCATCTGGTGCACAACAAAAAGAGATTGCCATATAAACATGGTTCCTCTTGTTGCCACTTTGTCCAAAACTTGAGTAACCTTGTCCACCCAGGTGGTTCATTGAGTACTTGTTTTATTATATAAAACATAAGTATTTTCTCAACTTCATAAAATCTCAACATGTATCCCTTCTCAAAATATTTAGCAAGGCTAAGCATTTTACAACTACATTGTTTTCACTAAGGAATCTATAAGGGTATCCTATTAGGATTTAGCATAGCATATAGTATAGAAATTCTTTTCATGCATGTTTTCAAAATCCACTAAGTATAATGAAAATAGTAGGACTTTGGATGATAGTGTCACTTGCCTTTTTGGTAGGGAATGTTGGTTCACTTCTTGATCTTGCTAATATCACACTCTTCTAACTTCACTACAAATCAATCAAGCAAACACAAATTCAACTAGCATTCCAAAACAATATTCAAACAATTCATCACACATAAAATAATAGAAACAAAGTCATGCATGCAAGCATGCAAAAGATAGTTTTATTTGCAAAGGTGGTTTCTACTAGGCTCTAAACATTGTAAGGTTCAAAGTGGTCATTTTCCAAAGTGGCAGAGTCATTTGCAAAAGGGTTTTATCTATAAACCATTTTTAAATCAAATCTTTATTTCATTTGATTGAAATTGTTTTTAGCAAAGCAACAATTTTATATTGTTCACCAAATAAGTTGTTAGTTCACAAAACTTGGTGTTTTGGGTTAGTAGGTTTGAATCAACACATTTCCCAAAAGGTTTTACTCAAAAGTCATTTCCATAACAAAATCAATATTTTTATTTGACTAGAAATGGGCTAATTCAATTATTCCATCCTAATCTTTACCAAATACATTTTTAAATCCATGAGTTCGTTCCTAGGATCAGTAGGTTCAGAACAAACCAATTTGCAAAGATTTCAACCTCAAAATCATTTTGGAATAATTTTTATAACCTAAACAAGCATAAAAATGTTTCTGCAAAAACAAATAATTTAACAGATACTTTTTGCTAAACAAATGGCATGGTTGGTTAGGGCTTGTTCCACTGATTCCATTGATATAAAGTTTGCAAAATTTGGACGTGTAGAACTAAAGTTATGGATTTTTCAAATTTGCAAACAAATCAGATTCTAAATCTGTTTTAAACCAAAAGCTGGCCACGCAGCGACTTCCTATTCGTCGGTACCGTTTCAGGTGGATTGACTGATGCGGTGCGTTAGATCTAAATGAAATCATGCGGCTCTAAATCAAACTTACCCCTTCGTCTTAGCTTCTATCGCATTCGTCCGATCAAGATCCTACGGTTCCTAACGTGTGACCTGAAGCTAGCAGCGCTGGCGGCGGCGGCTGGCGACGGAGCTGTCAGACGACAACGGTGGCGACGATACAGGAGGTGGGGAAGGAAGGGGAGATGCTCACCGGGTTCAGGAGGTCACGGCGATGCTCAACGTATGAATATCTTGGCAAGGGGCGCTCAGGCGCGACGGGGATTGCTCGCCGGAGACGATGGCGGCGTCAGGTGGTTCAGTTCGTTGTCGGGGGCGACGTTGCAGATCACCCTAAGACAAGATAGGGGCATGGTTAGATGCGGGAGAGTGTGGCGAGTGCGTGAGTGTCATCAAGAGTGCTGGGGCGAACGGAGGTTACCTGGGGAGTTCACCGGAGTGGGAACAGACGGTGGCGATGCTTGGAGCCGTCGTTGCCGAGGCTCAGGGGCGCGCGCGAGTGTGCTGGTGTTACGGGGAGTTGCGCCTGGGTCTGGGGACTGTGTGAGCTTGGTCGAGGAGGCGAGGGGCGGTGTCTACTGGCCGGAATTCGCTGTTGAGGCTCGTCGGAGCAGCGGTGGTGCGAGGCGAAATTGTCGTAGCCTGGAGGCAGAGGGAGAGAGCTGTCTGGGGGGAAAGAGAGGTAAGACGCGGGCGGTTAAATGGGCGTGGTCGCGGGGTGGAGTAACGGCCGCTGTTAACGTGAATTGAGCACCGGAGTAATGGCAGCAACGGTCAGGGCGACGTGATCAGGGGGAAGACGACGCTGAGGTGGCTCTGTGGGGTCCGGGCATCAGCGAAGGAGAGAAGTGTGCGGTGGGGTCCGTCTGTAGGTCGCTGAGTGGGTTGATTCGCGAGTTCGAATCGTTTTCTGCGGGGGGAGGGGAGTTGGCTAACTGGGCTCGTTGGGCTTGGCCAGTTGGGCTGCTGTCTGATTCTGTTTTTTTCTTTCTGATTGCTTTATCTTTTTCTATTTTTATTTTCTGTTTTGAAATTCAATCAAACAAATCAATCAACAAATCAATTCAAAATTCGTCCAAACTTTGCATTGAGTTTTGGTTCTGTTTAACAACAATATTCCATGTCCCAAAATAATATAATATTTTTATTTTAGGGTCCATTTATAATTAAATAAAATGGACATTAGTTAATAAATCAAATGGATTTTGATTTATTTAAAATATCCATTTGAAATCTAAATAAAACCAAAAACACTTCAGTAAGTTTTATTTGAGAATATAAAATACTTGGAAAACTTATTTAAAATAAGTTTTGATGTTTAATTAAAATAGTAAAACCTTTATTTTTAATAAACTTGGATATTAAATCCTTATTATTTTATTTAAATAAACCTTTACTATTTTTATCAAACAGAAATATTTTATTTCAAAGGCTTGGCCAAGTTTTAATTTGGATTATAAAATAATCCTTATTTATATTTCTACCTTTTCATTTGAAAACCAAATCTTTTTATTAAAGATCCAAAATAGTAATCCAAATATTTAAATTTTTCTTTATTAATTGTTTATCTTTTTAAATCCCTTTAGGATTTATTTGAGCAAAATAGGTTTGAAGGTTTCCAATTGGAATCAAAAAGTTTCTTCTCACCCTGAAAATCAACAAAGTTTTATTTTATTCATTATTTTTCACATTACAAGATTTGGAAAATCTTGGGATGTGACAGGCTACCACCCTTAAAATAAATCTCGTCCCAAGATTTGGGAAGGCTAGGGTTACAAGTTGGCTCAAGCATCTAGGGTACTACCACCCTTAAAAATTTTCAAACTAAATTACATCTTGTCTTGCTTGGGGTCTTGGGGAAACTTCTCTGGGCAAACATCTGCATAGTGTCCTTTGTTTCCACACTTGAAACATGTGACAAGACTGAGATCCTTCATAGGCTTATTTATCTTGTGCTTCATCTTTTCTGGACAGTTGCTTGCATAATGCCCCGGTTCTTTGCAATTGAAACATGTGATAAGTTTGAGTTCTTCACGTGTCTCTTGTGGACAAGTTGCTGCATAATGGCCTAGCTCTTTGCAGTTGTTGCACCATACTTGACCAATCTCCTTATACTTCTGTTTCTCTGGACATTCACTGGAATAGTGTCCCATTTCTTTACAATGATGACATTGCACATGACTTTTGTCCTTCTTTTTCTTAGGTTTCTGCAAAGCTAGGAGTGCATCTAGTTCATGTTGTTCATATGTTATCTTGTAGGTAGGAATGTCTACTTGTTTCTTGGACCTTCTATTGCTCCTTGGAAAATTCATATGCCTCTTCTTTGGTCCTTTGAATTGGGTTGTATTGCATGGAGGTATAAGTGGAGCTTTTCCTTTGTCCTCATTCTTCTTGGTAGATTTGGATCCTTCTTGATAGTTTGCAATCATTTGTTGCACTCCACCTTGTTTCCTTTGTTCAACTATGGAATAGATGGGGCATTGGATAGGGACATGATTATTTCCTTCACATAGGTAGCAAGTAGCTTGAGAGGTGGGACATTGTCCAACTGGATGTTTCTCTTCACAGTTAGGGCATTGATCTCCATGCTCCTTGGAAGTGTGATCCTTGTCTCCACAAATGTTGCAAGCTTTGGTTCCTTTTAGAATAACATCCTTGTCATCCTTGTTGTCATAAACTCCTTTGGAAAAGTTGCTTTCCATGTTGAGCATTTGATCTGTCACCTTATGCAACATTTGGGCTTGGCTTTCCAAAAACTTTTGCAGGGTTGGATCTTCCCCACTGGTGTTGGCTATGAATTGAGCTGTCATTTGGTTCAACTGGTTTTGGGTTCCTATGAGTTCTCTCATGTTGTCCTCTTGGTTGGTGTTGTTGTCATCAACCTTGATGTTGGAGTCTCTTGGAGTAGTCATCTGTTTGGATTGGATTGAGATTAGAATAGGCAAAAGATTTTCTAAGGAAATAATTCTAATCACACACATCACAATTCACACAAGCAATGTGCAAGCAATCACAAACAAACATTTCACTCAAACAATTAAGTTCAAGCACATTTTTAGGCAACAAAATATTTTTGCTACACCACATAAGTTGGTGTGTTTGATCTATACTTAACATGGTGGTCCATCTATATGGTTCACTTGTGATCTTTCCATCCTTCTTGGTTGATTCTTTTTGCAGGAGATCATGGTTTCTTTGGGAAAACTCTTGGTCACAAAACTTCAAAGGTGATGATGGTTCCTTCTAAGTGGTATTTCCTTAATCTTCAAGTCTTGGGCAAGATTTCTTGTCTCACTTGTAGTCCTTAGTGATATCCAAGGTTGAAGTCCTTGGTGAATATGCTGAAGATGTTGAAGTCATTAGAGTTGAAGATGTTGAAGTCATTAGAGTTGAAGATGTTGAAGTCATTAGAGTTGATGAAGTCCTTAGCTCATGGTGAAGTCCTTGGCCATGGGGTAGGTTTTTCCATCAAGTTGAAATGTAAGAGATGTAGAATCAAAACCAAAATGGTTGAGGAAAGAGTTTACAAGATTGTTTGTAAATAATTTTTGGAACAAATACAACTCCTATTTTTCTAAGGGTTTTTGTCCAATCATAGGTTTACAAATCCTACAGGCAACACAATGCTCTGATACCATCTGTAAGGGTTCCCAATCTTTAATAAGGTAGAGATCCCTGTGTTTACAATGCTAGTCCCTGGATCAATAGCTAGCATCCACAGTTAAGATGTAATATCAAGAAACAAAGGTCATAATACACTTTATAACTAGGAATAACATAATTTTGTTACATCTTACATAGCTCTTTTGGCTATTACATTATATTGCAGCAGAAAATCTATAAGCATGGGGTCCTTCATCTTCAAAGTGCCAAAGGCAAACATGTTGGTTGTAGACTTGTAATCCTAATCAATCAACTTTACTAATATCAAACAAACCTGCAACATAACAAGTTACAGCCACAAGGGTCAATACATTTGAATTGTATTGGCAAGTTTCACTACTATGTAGAATATAAGTGGATCCTATCATTACATGCATATTTGGCTAAGTAGGGTTTTAGGCTCATTTGCAGAAAGCAATAATTTATCCTATCTTTTCAAAATAGTTTTGATCTTTTGTCAAATCTTTCTGAACTCCTTGGTAAATCCCCAAGTGTTTCAAGTCTTTGTCAAAATCTCTTGAGCTCTTTGGTACACCCCAAGTACTTCAAGTTTTTATCCAAATCTCTTGATATCCTTGGTACACCCCAAGTGCTTCAAGTCCTTTATTGTCACTTTAAAGTTTTGCTTTTAGAAATTGGAATGTCGAGATTTCCCATAGCTTCAGGCTTTAGTTGCTCAGTATTGTCCATAACCGGGGACACGGCTAAGTACTTAGAATTTTTTATCTTCTGCAGAAGTTGTACACTTTACCCACATGACACAATCTCATCTTGTTGCCACCAGTGGCCGCTGGATAAGTACTCACCAAGATGGAGTACTGGCAGATTGAGAATGTGACGAAGTCTTTCCATAGGGTCCTCCCATACACAATGCTAGCTTGTCTTCAGGCACCAATGTAGGGTTCCTAGTTCCCTCATTTCCAGTTAACCTGAAGACCAATGCATGGGTCTTCCCAATGTAGTTGACTAAGCCAGAGCCATTTAGCATGTGGCTGTACACGGAAGCCACTGTTGGAGAAACATGTTCAATCTCTAAGTCCCTGGGTGGTTTTCATCTGGTGCACAACAAAAAGAGATTGCCATATAAACATGGTTCCTCTTGTTGCCACTTTGTCCAAAACTTGAGTAACCTTGTCCACCCAGGTGGTTCATTGAGTACTTGTTTTATTATATAAAACATAAGTCTTTTCTCAACTTCATAAAATCTCAACATGTATCCCTTCTCAAAATATTTAGCAAGGCTAAGCATTTTACAACTACATTGTTTTCACTAAGGAATCTATAAGGGTATCCTATTAGGATTTAGCATAGCATATAGTATAGAAATTCTTTTCATGCATGTTTTCAAAATCCACTAAGTATAATGAAAATAGTAGGACTTTGGATGATAGTGTCACTTGCCTTTTTGGTAGGGAATGTTGGTTCACTTCTTGATCTTGCTAATATCACACTCTTCTAACTTCACTACAAATAAATCAAGCAAACACAAATTCAACTAGCATTCCAAAACAATATTCAAACAATTCATCACACATAAAATAATAGAAACAAAGTCATGCATGCAAGCATGCAAAAGATAGTTTTATTTGCAAAGGTGGTTTCTACTAGGCTCTAAACATTGTAAGGTTCAAAGTGGTCATTTTCCAAAGTGGCAAAGTCATTTGCAAAAGGGTTTTATCTATAAACCATTTTTAAATCAAATCTTTATTTCATGTGATTGAAATTGTTTTTAGCAAAGCAACAATTTTATATTGTTCACCAAATAAGTTGTTAGTTCACAAAACTTGGTGTTTTGGGTCAGTAGGTTTGAATCAACACATTTCCCAAAAGGTTTTACTCAAAAGTCATTTCCATAACAAAATCAATATTTTTATTTGATTAGAAATGGGCTAATTCAATTATTCCATCCTAATCTTTACCAAATACATTTTTAAATCCATGAGTTGGTTCCTAGGATCAGTAGGTTCACAACAAACCAATTTGCAAAGATTTCAACCTCAAAATCATTTTGGAATAATTTTTATAACCTAAACAAGCATACAAATGTTTATGCAAAAACAAACAATTTAACAGATACTTTTTGCTAAACAAATGGCATGGTTGGTTAGGTCTTGTTACACTGATTCCATTGATATAAAGTTTGCAAAATTTGGACGTGTAGAACTAAAGTTATAGATTTTTCAAATTTGCAAACAAATCAGATTCTAAATCTGTTTTAAACCAAAAGCTGGCCACGCGGCGACTTCCTATTCGTCGGTACCGTTTAGGGTGGATCGACTGATGCGGTGCGTTAGATCTAAATGAAATCCTGCGTCTCTAAATCAAACTTACCCCTTTGTCTTAGCTTCTATCGCATTCGTCCGATCAAGATCCTACGGTTCCTAACGTGTGACCTGAAGCTAGCGGCGGCGGCTGGCGGCGGGCTGGAACAACAATAGTGGGGAAGGAAGGGGAGATGCTCACCGGGTTCAGGAGGTCACGACGATGCTCAACGTATGAATAGCTTGGCAAGGGGCGCTCAGGCAAGACGGGGATTGCTCGTCGGAGACGATGGCGGCGTCAGGTGGTTCAGTTCGTTGTCGGGGGCGACGTTGCAGATCACCCTAAGACAAGATAGGGGCACGGTTAGATGCGGGAGAGTGTGGCGAGTGCGGGAGTGTCATCGCGGAGTGCTGGGGCGAACGGAGGTTACCTGGGGAGTTCGCCAGAGTGGGAACAGACGGTGGCGATGCTTGGAGTCGTCGTTACCGAGGCTCAGGGGCGCGCGCGAGTGTGCTGATGTTACGGGGAGTTGCGCCTGGGTCTGGGAGTGTGTGAGCTTGGTCGAGGAGGCGAGGGGCAGTGTCTACTGGCTGGAATTCTCTAGAGAGGCTCGCCGGAGCAGCGGTGGTGCGAGGCGAAATTGTCGCAGCCTGGAGGCAGAGGGAGAGAGCTGTCTGGGGGGAAAGAGAGGTAAGACGCGGGCGGTTAAATGGGCGTGGTCGCGGGGTGGAGTAACGGCCGTTTTTAACATGAATTGATCGCCGGAGTAATGGCAGCAACGGTCAGGGCGACGTGATCAGGGGAAGACGACGCTGAGGTGGCTCTGTGGGGTCCGGGCGTCAGCGAAGGAGAGAAGTGTGCGGTGGGGTCCGTCTGTCAGTCGCTGAGTGGGTTGATTCGCGAGTTCGAATCGTTTTCGGCGGGGGGGAGGGGAGTTGGGCTAACTGGGCTCGTTGGGCTTGGCCGGTTGGGCTGCTGTCTGATTCTATTTTTTTCTTTCTGATTGCTTTATCTTTTCTATTTCTATTTTCTGTTTTGAAATTCAATCAAACAAATCAATCAACAAATCAATTTAAAATTCCTCCAAACTTTGCATTGAGTTTTGGTTATGTTTAACAACAATATTCCATGTCCCAAAATAATATAATATTTTTATTTTAGGGTCCATTTATAATTAAATAAAATGGACATTAGTTAATAAATCAAATGGATTTTGATTTATTTAAAATCTCCATTTGAAATCTAAATAAAACCAAAAACACTTCAGTAAGTTTTATTTGAGAATATAAAATACTTGGAAAACTTATTTAAAATAAGTTTTGATGTTTAATTAAAATAGTAAAACCTTTATTTTTAATAAACTTGGATATTAAATCCTTATTATTTTATTTAAATAAACCTTTACTATTTTTATCAAATAGAAATATTTTATTTCAAAGGCTTGGCCAAGTTTTAATTTGGATTATAAAATAATCCTTATTTATATTTCTACCTTTTCATTTGAAAACCAAATCTTTTTATTAAAGATCCAAAATAGTAATCCAAATATTTAAATTTTTCTTTATTAATTGTTTATCTTTTAAATCCCTTTAGGATTTATTTGATCAAAATAGGTTTGAAGGTTTCCAATTGGAATCAAAAAGTTTCTTCTCACCCTGAAAATCAACAAAGTTTTATTTTATTCATTATTTTTCACATTACAAGATTTGGAAAATCTTGGGATGTGACAATTGCCGAATAAGATGTCGACCCAGATCTTGCCAATTGGCTCACTGGACAATCCCGGCACGATGCCATGGAAATTGTCTTAGTCGGCTCCAGCATGTTCATGGTAATGCCTAACTTGATCATGGTATCCTTGTACATGATGTTGATGCTACTGCCATCATCGATCAGTACCTTGGAAAACTTCACATTGATATCAGGCCCCATGAAAGTTGGATCTAAGACTAGAGCATAACCTCCTGGGGTTGGCATGATCTTGGGGTGATCCTTTATGCTCCAAGTTATTTCTTGCTTAGACCAGTGCATGTACATAGGAATTGCCGGCATTGTGGCATTCACCTCCATCATCCGTCTCTGCTGACTCTTTTTGTTGTTCAGCTCTATGACGAAGACGACATAGCTCTGGTGATGTTCTCTATACTAATTTCTAGTTCCGTGGCCGACGTGAGCGTCGTCACCTCTTGGATTGTGCACCTGGTGCACAGCTTCCCTTCTCTCTTGATTATGATACCTTGGCTGCCTGTTTTCGTATCTATTATCAGCTCCCACAGCTTGAGCATTTCCTCATGTGAGTGGTGGAGGGGGAGGTGGTGGTAGCTGCTTACTCGGTGAATCCACTCTATCTCCTTTCTAAAACCAAGTACATTGTCTTGTTGTGTGATTTGCTGGCTTACTCGGAGTAGGCGTGTGAAATTTACACGGCTGGTCCAACATCATCTCATAGGTATACTTCTGTCGATCCTGATACTGCTTCCTTTGTTCATATGGCTTTTTTCCATCATTCTTTGGTACCCACTGTTGTTGTCCATTTGTTCTTTGACGTTGGCTACTTCTAGCATCTGGATGATCCTGACTCACGTCTGCAACCTGAGTTGAACCATATCTGTAGCCTGTCCTTTCATCTATTCTTTTGCTTCTGTATTCGGATCTTTCCTGGCGCCTTTGTGACCCGACAACGTCATAGATCTGAGTCTCAGTCATCCCATCTGCCGACATGAGCAGATGCAGAGTCGGATCTCCTAACGCATACGAGTCAGCAATCCTTATTGTTTCTGCCAAGCTTGCCGGCATATCCCTCTGTAACCTTTGCCACAACACACTTCCGTGTCTGCACATTGCTAGCTGTTGTGGGCGATTTAGCCTCTTGTAGGTGCTCATGAAATTGCTCACAAAAGTGTCCCGAAAATCGATCCAGCTGTTGATGCTTCCAGGTGGCAAATTGTTCAGCCATACCCGTGCTGGTCCTTCTAGCATTTGTGGTACATATCATACTGCCCATCTCAAATTTCCCTGCTCGATTTTCACCGCAGTTTCATAATCTATGAGCCAGTCCTCTGGCTATGTGCTTCCATCGTAAGTTTTTATTCCTCTGGCTAGCTAGAAATTTGGTACAGGTGGCTCCTTCATGATCCTTGGGCCAAAGCATGGTGGACCCCGCGGACCTTGCGACTCGATCAGCTCTGCCATCTTTATTCGGTCAAGCTTCAGCCTTGCATCATCCGGCTGAAGGTTCCTGACTCCGAGTCTGGCTCCCATCGCTTGATATGCGTGATCTGGCAATTCATACCCGTCGTTCACCATCTCCGAGTAACCATCATTGTATCTATTTGCGTTCGGGTCAGCAGGCTGTTGTGCTGCTTTTCCCGCGCTTTGCTGTCTTCTTTCGTGTTGAGCTAGAGCATTATTTGGTGTTGTATTTCCTCCTCCTGCCGAATGAGCTCCATGCCTAGGTTGGGGCGCAAACTTTTGCCCTCCATTGTCATTCCTTTGTCCTGCTTGCCTGTCTCGGCCTGCATTTTCCTGGTTCTCATTTCCTTGGGCGTTATTCCTTCTTGTTCCCTGTGCATGCGCTAGGTTTCCCTGAGCCATTGCTGGGTCATAGGTGATCATTTTCTTGTTCCTCCCTGAATCAACACTTTTTTCTTTTCTAGGTCTTGGCGCCGCTCTGGGTAAGGATGCCGTATGACCTGCTGATCGCGCCGGGATAGGAGTTGCCAAATGAACTAGCTGTGACCTCCGTGATATACCCGGATTCTCCCTATAGTAGGCTTCATTTAGCATGCTAGCTGCTCTTACCAGCTCGTTGACTCTCTCTTGTTGTCTTTTCTTTGCTTCTCCCGTCAAATGGGGTAGCTCTATCATTGCTTCTTCTGCGGCTTGCAGGTTAGCTACTGCCGTATTATATGTCGGCCGCATAGCTGTCTCGTTGCTGTTCTCTGGTGTTATTTTTGACGTCGCATCCGCCAGCTCCTCTTTGAGGTTTCTTCCTCTTAATCTGGTCGCATCAAGCCGGGTCTTTGTGCCCTTAACTCGATTTGCCGAGTTGAGCTCTCGGATTGTAATATCCACATCTTTCTATAACTGTGCTAACTCCTTGGCTTTCTCCAGAACCTTTATCCTGGCCTCCTCTAACTCGGCTTTCACGCGTGCCGAATCAGTTGCTTGCGCTACTGGCTCTGCCAACTTGTCTATTGCATCTTGCAGCTCTTTAGCCCTCTTACTCCTAGCTACGTTTTCTGGCTTTTCTAGCGGTGCCTTTCCTGTTCTCGCAGCCTTTGGTGTCTCCTCATGATTTCCTCCCTCAGGATTCTCATTCACTACGAGAGCTACTGGAGGAGCTGCTGGGTTTGGGGCTGTCATCATTACCTCAATGGAGACGAGTTGGTGAAGCTTCCCAGCGACAGGAACAGCTGGCGGATCCAGCGTCAGGACGATGAATTCCGGATACGCGCGCTCCACGCACACGGCAACGTAGACCTGGTGCTTGTTGAACTTGATGAAGCGACCGCCCCTAGGGAACGGCTTGGTCCCGAAGCACCCGGCATTGTCGCTGACGAAGTTGAGCGCTCCAAACCTCTAGATGAGGCCGGAGTAGACGCGCTCGCCGGTCTTGGCGATGATGTTGCCCATCCAGATGAAGACTCCGTCAAGCACCTGCTTCAACCTCACGGTGGGCGCCAACTGTCGTGGTGGTGTCACAGTAGATGCCATGGGTAGGCTTAAGTTGGGGAGCGAATGGGTGCTTATGGTCACCGGGAAGGGAGTGCACGGTCTAGCCATGCACGAAGAACAAGTTTAACTCTCCAAACTTAGGAATTTTACTGATGCTCGAGGTTTACAAGTGCTCCTTGAGCCGTATGAACTAGTGTTATATGCACTAGTTCCCTACTTGGTCCAACCTCGTTCTACTACCGTTATGCCCATCCTTATATAGGCGCTACCCCTTTGGGTTCTAGGGTTACTGTTTGGACCTTGGTCCCTATTATGTGGGCCGGGTCATGGGCTTGCCCTAAGCCCAGTGGCCCAGTCCACGAAGCTGGATAGCTAACGGTCTTCTGGTACGTCGCCTCCTGTTCCTTTTGGCGTCACGTAGTAACTTTGTACGTCATCCCTTGCTTTGGGCGTCATCCGGCTCCTTTTGTGTCACCCAGCGTCGCCCTTCTCTTTTGACCACGCTTTACCATGGCCCCTCCTGAACCTCATTCGAAAAGGTGCCACGCGTCCTATCTGACTCGGCCTCTCCTCGGGAGACTCGACTCGTTGGTTCCTGCAAGGTTAACATCTTTGTCCTATACGGGCCGACATAGAACATATGTCGGCCGCATACGATCCTCTTACCCGGCCGTACTTACTCGGCCTGGTTCTTTCTTCCCTCGGTGTAAGACAAGCTGGGCTATGTTTTACCCCTTGTGACCCTATCGGGGGTTATTCCCCCAACACGGAATTCGTTTTTGCCCCGATCCAAGCTTTGACAGTAGATTAGCCGCCTCGTTTTTCTCCCTAGGTACATACTTGACTTCGTAGCCCAAGAAGCTCTTGGCTATCTCGTCCACTTCGTCTCGATATGCTGCCATCATAGGGTTCCGCGCGTTCCAGTGCCACCACTGGGGCAACCAAGTCGGAATCTCCACAGCAAACTATGCGCTTGATGCCAATATCCTTGGCTACGTGTAGTCCGTGAATGAGTGCTTCATATTCCGCCATGTTGTTCGTAGCCTCGAAGTGGATCTGCAGAACATAGTGTAGCTTCTCCCCAGTTGGTGATTGTAACAGTACACCATCCCCCAAGCCATTGAGTATCTTTGATCCGTCAAAGTGCATCACCCAATAATCCGGCTCCGGCATAGGAGTAGCATCTAGCATCTCCGTCCAATCTGCAATAAAATCCGCCAAGATCTGTGATTTGATAGCGTCGTGTCTCTTGTAGGTGATCTCGAAGGTGACAAGTTCAGTGCCCCACTTCACGACCCTTCCTGTAGCGTCGTTGTTGTTGATGATGTCGGACAGTGGCGCTTTTCTCACAACTATGATAGGGTGCTCCTGAAAGTAGCGTCTTAGCTTCCGAGAAGCAAGGAACACTCCATAAGCTAGCTTCTAGTAGTGTGGGTAACGCTGCGTGGACTCCGTCAAGACCTCGCTTACATAGTAAACTGGTCGTTGAACTCCATACTCATGCCCTGGTTCTTTCCGCTCTACCACGACGACGATGCTGATTACCTGGTTAGTGTCCGCCATGTAAATTAACATAGGCTCCATAGGTTCGGGTGCTGCAAGGATAGGCGCCAAAGAGAGTATCTCCTTTAGCTGCCTCAATGCTGCATCTACTTCGTCCGTCCAGGAAAATTTGTCTGCCTTCTTCAACAACTTGTACAGCGAAAGAGCCTTCTCTCCAAGTCGGCTGATGAACCGGCTTACTGCTGCAACGCAGCCTGTGAGTCGTTGTATGTCCTTCAAGCATGTCAGAAGGTTTATGTTTAGGATGGCCTTGATTTTCTCCGGGTTGACCTCGATTACACGCTGGGAAATGATGAAGCCCAACAATTTGCCGGCTGGAACCCCGAAGACGCACTTCTTTGGGTTAAGCATCATGTTGTATTTCCGGAGATTATCAAAGGTATCTTTTAAGTCGGAGATGAAGTCGTTTGACTTTTTAGACATCACCGCTATATCGTCCACATAGGCATGAACATTCCGACCAATTTGATCGTAGAGGCAACGTTGCATGGTTCGTTGGTATGTAGCACCTGCGTTTTTCAGCCCAAAGGGCATCGTGACATAGAAAAACATGCCGTAAGGTGTGGTGAACGAAGTGGACAATTGGTCCGACTTCCTCATCTTTATCTGGTGGTATCCTGAGTATGCATCAAGAAAACACAAAAGTTTCGAGCCAGCCGTCGAGTCAATTACTTGGTCAATGCGAGGCAAAGAAAACGGATCTTTGGGACACACTTTGTTCAAGCTGGTGTAATCAACGCACATTCTTAATTCTTTGGTTCCCTTTTTGGGGACAAGTACAAGATTGACCACCCATCGGGTGTGAAGGACTTCTCGGATAAAACTAGCCTTAAGTAACTGATACGTTGGAAACGTATCTATAATTTTTGATGCTCCATGCTTGTTAGTATCTACTTTGCTTTACTTGTCCACACTTTGAGGTGCTTTTTACATGTTTTCTGGTACTAACCTATTAACAAGTTGCAATAGTGCCAGATGCCTGTTTTCTGCTGTTTTTGGTTTCAGAAAAGTTAGTAAAGAAATATTCTCGGAATTGGACGGGACGAACGACAAAGTCAATTACTTACCGTGGGGAACAAGAAGTCCAGAGGGCAGCCCGGAAGGCCAGACCCACCTTAGGCGAGGGTGGGCCCTAGCACGCGCCTGGCTAGGGTTTGGGCACCCTGGCCGCCTCCCTACGTCTCGCCCCTTCGCCTATAAGAAGCCCCCGATGCAAAAACCCTAATTACCCGATCAGAAATCCACGAAACCGCCTATAGCCGCTGCCACCATCATCCCTAGATCGGGGGGTCTGAATTTCTTCCCGGCACCCTGCTGGAGGGGAGATCATCCCAGAGGACTTCTCTCCGGTATGATTCGTGAGTAGTTCCACCTTGGACTATAGGTCCAAGTAGTATCTAGATGGTTGTATCTCCTCCTTTGTAATTTCATGTATAGATCTTGTGAGCTCCGTTCATGATCAAGATCTAATCTATTGTAATCATGCATGTTGTTTTTGCGGGGATCCAATGGATATTGAGATTATTATGTTAGTTTGATTAATGGTTTTATCTTTATGATTCTATCATGTCTGTGTTTTTTGTGATCTTGCATGCTCTCTGTTGCTAGTGGTTATCTTGGCCAAGTAGTTGCTAGTGACTCCAAGAGGGAGTATTTATGCTCGATAGTGGGTTCATGCCTCTAGTTTCCAAGGGCAGTGACAAAAATCTCTTCGGTTTTAGATGTGCTATTACTACTAGGGAGAAAACAACGGTCTCTTGTTCATGGAACATGTGGACTGTTTACCTTACACACTTTATTTAAAGCAGTTGTCTGTTGCTTGCAACTTAATACTAGAGGGGGTTTGGATGATAACCTGAAGGTGGACTTCTAGTCATATATGTAGTTGGATGACGTTCTATGTATATTGTTGTATTGCCCAACCTCATAGGATCTTTCTGGCTAGTAATTGCATTGTTATGCCTTGCTCAGTTCCTGTCAATTGCCCCGCTGTAATTTGTTTACCCTTCATGCCATGTTGTTTATCTAAGGAGAGCACCTCTAGTGAACTATGGACCCCAGTCCAATCTTTACCATTGATACATCTTCCACTGTTACTTGTTTACTTGCTGCAAACCATTACCTTCCACACCGTACATTTAATCCTTTGTTACAACAAACCGGTGAGCTTGACAACCTCACTGATTCGTTGGGGCAAAGTCTTGAGTTTGTGTTGTGTAGGTCTCCGCGTTGCTTGCAACACCTGTGTGACGTTTCCTTCCTACTACTGGTTCGATAACCTCGGTTTCTTACTGAGGGAAAATTTTCTGCTATGCTACTTCACACCTTGCTCTTGGGGTTCCCAACGAAGCGCTCCAACATCAACTCAGCGCTGCATCAAGCTTTTCTGGCGCCGTTGCCGGGGAATAAAGGGACATCAAACTTCTTCATCCCCGTCAAGCACCAACCTTTTCTGGTGCCGTTGCCGGGGAGGCTAAGGACGTCTTCACTAGGGAAGTCCTTCACTTCCTTTCTCTTTACTTTGTTTTTAGTTTTCTTTGTTTCTTTTGCTTTGTTTTGTTTGCCACTTTTCAACAACCCCAAAAAAATTAGTCTAGCTTGGTTTGCTTGCCTTATTCAAAAACACAAAAAAATTAGTTCCTGCTCTAGTTGCCACCTTGCTCTATCTCATCATGTTGCTGCCCCAGTTCTCTCTGAAAAATCTTGCAATAGGTAGTGGCTCCATAATTGGGAAAGATAATATTGAAGAATTCTTTAATTATGTTAGCAAACATGAGGATATTGAGGATAAATCTATAGCTGAACTTGCTCCTAATTATGAGATTGCTGCAGCTTCTTTAGTTCATATGTTGGAGGCTAGGTTTGTTAGCCTTAACCCCTTCATATAATTCTTATTCCTAAAACTAAAAGAAGAGAAGAATATTGAAAAAAGGGAATTCATCCTTGAAACTTTATCAAAAGAATTCCATGATGTTGCTAGGGAGGCCAAGAAGGTTTTTGAACGTTTCAATATGCTAGGTTCAAGTGTAGGTGTTGTGGGTATTTCTGATAAAACTAAGCCTAGAGAGGAATTCAATATACCCATACCCTATAAGCTTGTTGGAATGCATGAAGCCTTTGAAAATAACTTGGATTGGATTTCCCCTGAAAATATTTTTGATTAAGGTAGTAGACCAAAGAGAGATGAGAAAGGATCCTCCAAAACCCATTTGGATGAGATACCTTTCATAGTTGAAGATTTTGCAAGTATGAATGTTAATGCTTCCTCATTTGAAAATACTTGATTCTTCTTGCTTCTTGTGCCTAACTTAAAGGCGTTAAAGAAAAGTACTTGTTGGGAGATAACCCAAGAGTTTCCTTGAGTTTTGGAAGTTATTACTACTGTAATGAACTCTCCTTATCCTTTTTGTTTGCTTTTTGTGCCAATAATGACCTCTAATGAGAGGGAAGTAAGATTTGTGGAGTTGAAACAGATTTCCGTCCTCCACCAAAAAAATTCAAGAGGAGGATGTGTAACTCAGATTGAGCTCAGAATTTACGAATAAATCCCCCAGTATGTTGGCTAACTTTCGTTAGTTCAACACTTTTTTATTTGAGTAACAAAAGATGTTCAAAAAAAACCATTTCTACCTGCTAGTCTGTTTTGACAGATTTCTGTCATTATTTGCATTTGCTTCTCATTGATTCCTTTTTGAGCTATCTTCAGGTAAATTGAGTTTATTTGAAGGAGTTAGTACAGTATCTTGTGTTTTTAGTGAAAATACTTGCTATTACAAAGCTTTTCCAGTGGTCTAATATCTTTTGAATAAGCTAATGTTGCTAATGAAGATTGTGTGAAGTTTTGTATGACAGAAAAATTTCAGGTGTAGAGAGAGAATGATGTAATGAGATGAAGAATGGACAAAAGCTCAAGCTTGGGGATGCCACCATGGTGTCACCCCAAGAAATATCCAAGAGGTACAAGCGTCAAAGCTTGGAGATGCCCAAGGCATCCCCTTCTTCATCAATAAAAAGCTCAGGTCTGTCTAAACACTTCGTTTTTATTGTTTCATGCATAGTTGTGTTGTTTTTGGAGCTTCTTAGTTTTCGTTTGCTTTGCTTAGTTTGTTTAGTTTGATTTAGTTGTTTGGACCCCCGCTCTTGCTGTATTGTTTTGCAAATAAGTTTTCTTGGTGTTTGGAAAGGAGTAGTAAGTTCTTCCTTGAAGTGCCAGAGGAGCTTGCATTGACTGTGACTTAGACTTGAGCATGACATGATAGGTGTTGTTTAAGAATTATGCTTAGTGATTATTGCTTTAGCATGTCTTGTTCCAAACAATTGGGATTGCTTAGTGTGCCTTGAAGAAATTATGTGTTGTTTTAGCATGCAAAAGCATAGTATTGCGGTATTCTCCTTTGATGTTTTGCTTGGGTTGACTTGGCACATGCTCACACCATGTTATGACAATGACAAGTCACCATTAGCGTCTATGATCATTTAGTCCTTGACTTATAGTACCACTCTTTGCTTTGATTAGTTTTCTTTGTTGCATTGCATAGTTATGGCCATTATTGCTCTCTTAGTTAGTTGCTCCTAGTCTTTTGCTAGCCTCCACTTGTATGAGTAAGTTCTACTCATCCTTACAACTCCCAAGAAACCAAGTTATTCCGAAGTGTCCACTATAAACTCCTATGCATGGTGTGTTACACCATTCCAAGTATATTCTTGTTTTCAACTATATTCCAATTAAAAAATATTTTGTTATGTGAAATCTTAGTGATTAAACCCCTCATGAACTTGATGGCACACTTTATTATTTGCCCCTAATAAACTTGAACCATTGTGACAACTTTGTTGTATATGCTTGCACTTATAAGTTGGAATTAGCAGAACCGTGCTGTCACGGGGAACGTTTTCAACATTGCACTTGTACCTTGTTGTACTCAGTTGATATCATGTTCTTTTGTCTATGGATGTCACCGGTGTGAAATAAAGAGGAAACTTGTAAGTCCATGGAGTTTGTATCCTATGTCAGAGAAATGCCTGGGCCGCTAGCCTAAGCCATGCCTAATCATGGTGGAAACTTGCAGCATCACCATAGTGACATCTATAAAGCATTATTCTTATAAAAAAAAGAGACACATTGAGAATAGAGGAAAGAGAGAAAAAGCACCATATTGCCATGGTACATAAGAAGAATTGCTGAGATGCTCATTGTCTGCTTGCCTTGTCATTTTGGTTATGGGAAAGCTCCTGTACCATGTGCAAGGGGTACCCCGTTGCCGGTTCTCAATGATATGCAGATACTTACAGTGACAAGAACTTACCTGGACCCAAAGTTGAGTATGCATGAGGTGTGGCCCTCGTATTCAAGGGGCATGAGATTGCCAACTTATACTTCGTCAAGCATATACTCCAGCTTTGCCACTTTAACCTTAACCACTTCAAGATGCTTATGATAGGGGCAATGAGGGCTGAAAGCTAACAAGTACCATAACTTTTGGAAGCTCTTTTTGAAACTTGTAATCCCTGCTTACTTTCCAAAAAGGCCTTTCTTCTACCATTATTGAGTCTCCACCTTCTACCTTTAGGCACCATTAAGAGAGCATAGTTGTCATTCTGTGTCCAGTGTTCCAAAGCCTATTAATTGATACATATTGTGTTATTACTTGTTCATGTGCTATCTGTTTCTAGTCACCCTTGTGAACTTTGTAGGTGTCCTATGCATTATATTGCTACTCTATGAGGGACAAGCTGATTGCCACTATGCTATGTTTTCTGCATGTGAAACAAACAAACGTTTTTCAATACATATTATTCATGATCTTTGTTTGTAGCTTGCCATGTTGCATGCATAATTACTATGTCCTATTATTAGAACTCCATCTTGCATGCACATTTTTAGAGTTCTTTGATCCCAGCTTTCAATGTTTGCAAATTGTTGGATCTTTATTGTGAGGGTGCATGTCACCTCAAAAATTATTCTTTTATCACTTACCTACTCGAGGACGAGCAGGAGTTAAGATTGGGGATGCTGATACGTGGAAACATATCTATAATTTCTGATGCTCCATGCTTGTTTAGTATCTACTTTGCTTTACTTGTCCACACTTTGAGGTGATTTTTACATGTTTTCTGGTACTAACCTATTAACAAGTTGCAATAGTGCCAGATGCCTGTTTTCTGCTGTTTTTGGTTTCAGAAAAGTTAGTAAAGAAATATTCTCGGAATTGTACGGGACGAAGGACAAAGTCAATTACTTTCCGTGGGGAACAAGAAGTCCAGAGGGGATCCCGGAAGGCCAGCCAGGGGGGCCAGACCCACCCTAGGCGCGGGTTTGGACACCCTGGCCGCCTCCCGGTCTCTCCCCTTCGCCTATAAGAAGTCCCCGATGCAGAAACCCTGAGTACCCGATCAGAAATCCACGAAACCGTCTGTAGCCGCCGCCACCATCGTCCCTAGATCGGGGGGATCTGAAGTTCTTCCCGGCACCCTGCTGGAGGGGAGATCATCCCGGAGGCCTTCTCTCCGGTATGATTCGTGAGTAGTTCCACCTTGGACAATGGGTCCATGTAGTAGCTAGATGGTTGTATCTCCTCCTTTGTCCTTTCATGCATAGATCTTGTGAGTTCCGTTCATGATCAAGATCTAATCTATTTGTAATCATGCATGTTGTGTTTGCGGGGATCCGATGGATGTTGAGATTATTATGTTAGTTTGATTAATGGTTTTATCTTTATGATTCTATCATGTCTGTGTTGTTTGTGATCTTGCATGCTCTCCGTTGCTAGTGGTTATTTTGGCCAAGTAGTTGCTAGTGACTCCAAGAGGGGGTATTTATGCTCGATAGTGGGTTCATGCCTCTAGTTTCCAAGGGAAGTGAGAGAAATCTCTTCGATTGTAGATGTGTTGTTGCTACTAGGGAGAAAACAATGGTCTCTTGTTCATGGAACATGTGGACTGTTTACCTTACACACTTTGCTTAAAGAAGTTGTCTGTTGCTTGCAACTTAATACTAGAGGGGGTTCGGATGATAACCTGAAGGTGGACTTCTAGTCATAGATGAAGTTGGATGATGGTCTATGTATATTATTGTATTTCCCAATCAACCTCATAGGATCTTTCTGGCTAGTAATTGCATTGTTATGCCTTGCTCAGTTCCTGTCAATTGCCCCGCTGTAATTTGTTTACCCTTCATGCCATGTTGTTTATCTAAGGAGAGCACCTCTAGTGAACTATGGAACCCAGTCCAATCTTTACCATTGATACATATTCAACTGTTACTTGTTTACTTGCTGCAAACCATTACCTTCCACACCATACGTTTAATCCTTTGTTACAGCAAACCGGTGAGCTTGACAACCTCACAGATTCATTGGGGCAAAGTCTTGAGTTTGTGTTGTGCAGGTCTCCGCGTTGCTTGCAATACATGTGTGACGTTTCCTTCCTCCTACTGGTTCGATAACCTCGGTTTCTTACTGAGGGAAAACTTGCTGCTATGCTGCTTCACACCTTGCTCTTGGGGTTCCCAACGAAGAGCTCCTACATCAACTCAGCGCTGCATCAGTAACCTAGCTATCTCTTTGCCTATGGCGCGTCTCTTCTTGTCTCCAAAGCGTCGTAGAGGTTGATTCACTAGTTTGCATTTTGGATCAACATTCAAGCTGTGCTCGGCAAGTTCCCTAGGTACACCTTTCATGTCGGCAGGTTGCCAGGCAAAGAAGTCCCTATTCTCACAGAGGAACTCGATGAGCGCACTTTCCTATTTGGGATCCAGGTTCGTCCCAATGGCGGTGGTCTTGGAGGCATCGCCTACCACAAGTTCCACCGGCTTGGTTTCGATGGCGGCCTTGAAAGCTGGGGTGGAGTTAGAAATCTACTTCTTCGACGCTGGCATCTCCATGGCATCGACTTTGCTCTGGATGTCCTTGAATTCTTCGCTGTAGAGGATAGCTTCTGCAAAGGCTTCTTCTCCAATCTCGCAATCTCTTACCTTAGTAGAACTTCCGGATATGGTGATGACGCCGTTTGGTCCGGGTATCTTGATCTTGTTGTAGACGAAGCATGCCTTGGCCATGAAGGTGTGGAAGATGTCACGTCCGAAGATGACGTGGTACACGCTTTTGAAGGGGACCACCTCAAAGGTCATGCATTCTTGGCGGTAATTGTTAACATCACCAAAAGCGACCTGAAGTGTGATACACCCAAGGGACCGAGCCTCCCGGCCAGGAACTATGCCATGAAACACGGTGATGTTCTGTCTTAGGTTGGCCTCCGTCAAGTTCATCTTGTGCAGCGTATCCAGGTACATGATGTTGATGTCGCTTCCACTATCCACATGCATTTGGTGAACTCATTGCCATCAATCAGGGGGTTGATGACCATGGCGTACTGGTTCTTCGTAGGGATGAGGTCTGGGTGATCCTTCTTGTCCCAAGTAATTGGAATCTCCGACTAGCGCAGGTACTGTGGGACTGGAGGTAGGGTGGCCATCAGTATCCTCAGGGAGGTTTTCGGTTGCCAGACAGTTGGGGTGCCGAGGAAAGTGTGGTAGATGGGGGACTTCTTCTCAAAGGGGTTCTTGCCCTTGTCGTCGCCCTTGGCGGCGTTCTTGGGGTCAATGTCCTCGTCCATGTCACTTGAATCCTTGGACTCCTTGTCCTTTTTCTTCCCCTTGCCCTTGCCTCGTGGTCTGTTCTTCCGACTTTGCTTGTAGCCGAACTCCGGGTCCTCCTTGAGATCATTGACAAACTTGCAATGGCGATTGGTGTGAGTGGCTTTGCCGTTGGCGTCGAGGTGTAAAAGGCATGGCATATCACGGTACTCCTCGTATGTTTGGGGAACACGGAGCGCGGCCGGGGTAGTTTCCCTACCGCGCTGCTACCGACGACCAGCCCCCCCGTCCTCGGCCACGCTGTCTGCCATCACCGCGTCCTACAAATGTCATGGCGACCATGTCAGAGGTTTGCTTTTCTTCTGGCGGACTCTTCCGCTTTGTGCTGCAGTTCCTCCTAGCTTGAGTTGGAACGGCCATTGCCGGCAGGGATCCCCGAGCGTCGTCATCGGTAGCCGCGGACTCACTAGCCAGCTGGATCATCTGGTTGAGATCTAGCCGGTGATTGTCCTGCAGGTGTCGTGGTATTGCCGACGAGTACTCCATGGAGGGGTCCTCACAGTGCGTGTTTAGAGACGTGGGGGAAGGCATACGGTTGACGGGTATGAGTTAACACAACGTACCCAGGTTCAGATCCCACGACGGTGGCGGAATCCTACTCCTGCTATAAATCACTATAAGGGCAATACGCCGAGTTACAGGGGTTGGTTCGCTGTGCGAGGTTGTATGAATTGATACTAGGTTGTCTGAAGTTGTTCCCTAAAGGCTCCCATAGGCCCGACTTATATAGTCGCCAGGTCCTAGGGTTACAGGGAAAAGTCCTAGCCGGACAGGTCACAGAGTCCTACACCGTCTATACTAGTCTTGTGTATCTTGCACTCCAAGGCTCCGGGTACGTCGGTGACTCCAACCGTAGCCTTCCTTTAGCCAGCATGGGCCTCCCTTCTGGATCCATCTAACTGGGCTGCCCAGCAAGCCATAGGCCATGCTACCAACTATGGGCCACACGGGTTATCCGGATAGGTGACATGCTATGAGGATACCCATATAGCATATCCCAATAGTAGCCCCCGGAGAACTCCGAGATCTTGCGTCGTCTTGCCTCTTCATGTGGAATGCTCCGTCTAGATGAATGTCGGCAAATCATCAATCAACATCTTGTAGTCCTCCCAAAGAACCCTGCAAGGCTTTCTCCGTCTTCAATATGTAAGCCGGAGAAATGCTGAATCTTCCATCGTACTCTTCCGTAGCCGGACTGGATCCGTCCATGCCGGAATCTTCCGATGTGACAGCTCATCTGCCTATGCCAGCTAGGATGACGTAGGCTTAGGTCAGCGACGCCTCGTAACTCACACATGCAGAGAACGCAATCATGTCCGATTTTCCCGCGCGAGCGATACGAACCGTTGGCGGCGACGGTTGGAGACGTGGCGAAATTTCCGCGCACGTTCGCGAACACGTCGTCTACGCGGCAACCGTCCGATCAAGCTGCACGAATCTTGACACTGGAGATGATAAATAGTAACCGTGGTGGAATTTCCACTTTTTACCTCATTCTCCTCGCATCGTCTTCTTCCTCCAGCGCGCGCCCCCTCGAGCTCTCCGCGCCTAACTCGCGAAAAAAACCTAGCCTCCAATCCGCACCAGTCACACCCAACCTCGCTCCATGGCCAGCAGCATCTCTCCCTCCATGGCAGCGTCGAACGAAGCTGCGGTGAAGCCGGAAAGCTCCATTGTCGTGCCCCTAGAGGGCCTGGTCATCCCCGCATCGGCGGTGATCGAGTCCACCGGCGGCGACCTTAATCTGGCGGCGCTGGAGCCGTTGGAGGAGGAGCTAGATTCGCACAAGGGCGACTGGCGCGGCTCAGATATCACGGACCGTGATATCCAAGAGCTCATCGCCGAGGGCTACCTCCCTGTGACGGAGGGGCTCGCCTGGCAGGTGGCGCCGACCGGCGAGGTGACACCTTCTCCCCAAGCCGGAGAAAAGGTGTACCTCAAAGCCCAACTGGTACGCGGCGTCTCCCTGCCCATCTCCAACTTCTTCCTCTCCGTCTTGAATCACTATAGAGTCCAGCCCCAGAATCTTTCCCCCAATAGTATCTTAGTGCTTAGCAACTACGCGGCGCTCTGCAAGGGATACTTAGGGATAAGGCCTAGGTTAGACCTCTTTGTGTACTTGTTCACCGTCAAACGTGAAGCCGGAGCTAGCAAGGAAGAACTCAGGAACTGCGGCACCATAAGCTTCAAGATTCGACCTGGCCGGCGGTTCCCCGACATCATCGGCCACGAGTCCTGCAAAAATTGGCAACGGACATACTTCTACGGCCCAGACATCCCTCTGGCTGGCCGACAAGTAACGTACCTGGACTTCGTTGACGGAGCCGCTGCTGAAGCCTCGTCATGGAGATCCCAGGCCTCCCTTCCCTCTGACCTCGATGCTTCTTGCGCCATAAGGCGGATAGAATGGTTCGTAGAGACGGGTTTGATCGGCTTGGACCTAGCCATGTGCTGGTTCATCAGGCGAATCCAACCTCTGCAGCACCGCGCGAAGCTCATGCACGAGTATACCAGCGATAGAAGGGATATCCTTCGCATCTCCATGGACAACTTCTCGAGTGACTCCGTCAAGCTCCGCCTTAAGGACATCGTCAAGGTGAAGGATAAGAAGCGTGGATTCACCATCACCTACGACATGTTCGTTGACGGCAAGTACCCAAAGGTATGTATTTATTTTCCATGTATGACGTACACTCTAGTTCTTCCGTCTTGCAAATGTCATCTCATCTAACACGGTGACTTCTCACTTAACAGCTTAGTGATCTAGAGGAGGGCAACCTGGCTGCCCAAATCTACGATCCAAAGATGAAGGAAGTCACGGTCGTGTCCGAAGACGATGCTCCGTTGGCGTGAAAGCGGAAGAGCTCCACCTCTGACGTTGCCGACGGATGCAAGAAGAAGAAGACGGAGGGTGGAGCCTCCAAGAAGACTATCGCCACCCTAGAGGCGGAAAAGAGAAAAGTTACTGGGATCCCCTTTGCCAAAGCACCCCCACTTGTGTAAGCTTCTCTTCCTCCGACATTGTCTATTTATCTGTCTTGCTCCTGTACTTATGCATTTTGCATGTTTCAGGAAGAAAGCCACGACCAGCCTCAAGAAGACCTCCAAATTGGGGGCTTCTAGAACTATCAAGGACATGCTTCATCGTGACGCATCTCCTGCCATCGCCCCTACCACTCCCTCTGTCAAGCATTCTTCTGCCCCGATAAGCTCACAAGCCAAGGAGGCATCTAGCCTTTCCGCCATGGAAGTGGACTCAGGTGCTTCTACCGAGGTTGCAGTCGCCGGCGAGCAAGCAACGCAGGAGAGTGCCGCCCACCAAATGGCTGAAGGTCCGGCTAAGGATGCCATCGGTGGCGGTAAGGCGGTGGTGGAAACAGGTACCTCTGCCGTCTGTTCAAGGGTAAGGCGTCCTGTTGCCTACTGCCGCCTTAAAGAATGTCGGAGAAGCGTACCACGGTCCAGTCCTTCCACGAAGTGATACAAAGCGTTATCATCAGGGTAGTGGGTCAGATCGGCTCGTATATGGAGCCACCTGGCCAGGTAATCGCGGGGGGTTTCGCCCTCTCTCTAAACGCAACGCGCCAAATCGAAGATGGTAACCACTCCGACGAACTTGGATCTCTGCTCTCTAGACGTGCGAGCGAAGCCGATGGATTTGCAGCGATCTTCCACCTTTATATCCTGCACATGGGCGGTTTGGGTGGGCCTTGAATTTTTCTGATCTTTGCCGGCAAACTCCGAAGAGAGATCCTGCATCGATCCTTCCGCGAACGTATCCTGCCCGTAGGCGGTCCGTGCGGGCCTTGAATTTTTCCGATCTTTGTCGGCAAACTCCGAAGAGATATCCGACATCGATCCTTCCGCGAACGTATCCTGCCCGTAGGCGGTCCATGCGGGCCTTGAATTTTTCCGATCTTTGTCGGCAAACTCCGAAGAGAGATACGACATCGATCCTTCTGCGAACGTATCCTGCCCGTAGGCGGTCCGTGCGGGCCTTGATGCTCCTCCGACTCCCAGGGAACTAGTGCCCGAGTCGGTTTCGCCGATGAAGAGGTGGATGTCTCCGATAGGAACGATCGAACACCGCGTAGGGTTCGTCTTCGCCGGGATCCAGAACTCGTCAGGAGGGACGATTGGAACGTTGCCGGAGAAGAGAACACGATCGATGGATACGGTTTCGCCGATTCTCGCGAAGACCTTGGTCCTCACCCGCTGAAGAGCCTGAAGCGCCTCTTGCCCCACGGTGGGCGCCAACTGTCGTGGTATTGCCGACGAGTACGCCATGGAGGGGTCCTCACAGTGCGTGTTTAGAGACGTGGGGGAAGGCGGACGGTTGACAGGTATGAGGTAACACAGCTTACCCAGGTTCAGATCCCACGACGGTGGCGGAATCCTACTCCTGCTATAAATCACTATAAGGGCAATACGCCGAGTTACAGGGGTTGGTTCGCCGTGCGAGGTTGTATGAATTGATACTAGGTTGTCTGAAGTTGTGCCCTAAAGGCTCCCATAGGCCCGACTTATATAGTCGGCAGGTCCTAGGATTACAGGGAAAAGTCCTAGCCAGACAGGTCACAGAGTCCTACACCGTCTATTACTAGTCTTGTGTATCTTGCACTCCAAGGCTCCGGGTACGTCGGTGACTCCAACCGTAGCCTTCCTTTATCCGGCATGGGCCTCCCTTCTGGATCCATCTAACTGGGCCGCTCAGCAGCTAATAGGCCATGCTACCAACTGTAGGCCACCCGGGTTATCCGGATAGGTGACATGCTATGAGGATACCCATATAGCATATCCCCAACAGCAGGCGCTTCAACTTATGTCGGAGCAACGTACCTTTCTCCAACCCATCGATGAAGGCGGCCATGGCGGTTTGAGCGTGCATTCCTGCACAGGAATTCTTCATATCCAGCCAGCGAGAGAGGTAGGCGTGGGATGACTTGTCTTTCTCCTGCACGCACCGCTGTAGATCGCCAACAGTACAGGGACACTTATACGTACCCTCGAAGTTCTTGGTGAATGATTCTTGCATATGCAACCAGTTGCAGATGGATTTCTCCGGCAAGTCATCGATCCATTGTTGGGCCGTGCCCGCCAGCATCATTGGGAGGTACTTGACGGCGACGTTGGGGTTACCCCCAGCGATCTCCACCGCGTTGCCGTAATCCTGCAACCTCGTAGCTGGTTTGGCGGTTCCGTCATAGGGCTTAATGGTCTTGTCAATCCGGAAACCTTTGGGGTAAGTTGTGGTCCGTATTGCAGGTCCAAAGCAATGTGGTCCCAAGTATTGTCCTTCCCGGGCCTCATGAATGTTCTTCAGGCGTGAAAGTGTGTCATATGGCTCCGGGCTTGTTCATTTCTTCTTGACGCCAAGGGATGGGCTGCGTGAACGACGCGGGCCTCCTCTGCCATGGTGGCTTCTAGGGGGCGACGGAGATGGAGGTGGCTGTGGATTAGATTTCTTGCTGTTACCCTCCTGCGACGCCTCACGCTTGTAGCGGTTTCTTGTCGGGCATGGAGGGTCATGACGCGACCTGCTCTTGTGTCCTTGGTTGCGCTCTCCATCTTGACGGGGTTGCTCCGCGTTGTCACGGATGATGGTGCCGCTTTGCCTTGGTGGAGGCATGTCTGTGCGATGGTGAGCCTTGGGGTCTTCGTGATGTCGGGGAGACCAGGGCGATGGAGATGGGCGACGAGGATGAGCCTTGCCTCCATGGTTGGAGGATATGGGGATAGCATCCTTCCTGTTGCATGCATCCCTCTGTCTTCGTTTCGATGAACCCGTCTGGGACCCATCATCATGAGGAGATCGGTCCCTTGGAGGCTTAGGTTGGCTAGACTGGCAATACGCTAGGTCAGACTTGAGCCTCTGAGAGGTGGCCTTTTCCTGCTGTTTCACCGCCTTGGCCACGAGGTCATAGACCTGCTCCACAGCTGCAGGTGATCTATCCTGCTCTAGAAGGGGCTTGGCAACGGCGAGGTTGAGAATAGGAGTGGGCATCACCTGCCTTCCCTCGCTGTCAATGTATGGCTTGGCTTGTGGTGGCTTTGAGGGAGCCCATCCTAGGTTTCGTCGTACACCAGGATCATTGATGACGCAAGCCGGAGCTTTCTTAGCCTTCTGCTGCTTGAGCAGAGTCTTGTACTTGGCCTCCATTGCTCTAGCTTTCTCTATTGACTTTTGCGCGTCGGCCAGATCTCGATCTAGCTTTGCGCCTTGCTCTGCGATGGCCTGCGCTTCCTCCAGCAGCAGTTGGCACTTCTCGTCAAGCTGGACCATGTTCCGCATATGGGCCACGGTCATGGGCTCGATGAGCAAGTTGCCATACAACACTCTATCAGATGGAGTGATTTGGGCAGAAGCAAACGTAGATGCCGGAGGTGGCGGGTTTGCAGTGTTGCTGTTACTTGGACCGACATTGAGTTCCTGCGGCTGTTGCACTGGGTTAGGCGGAGGGGGCATGACTTTTGCGCGATCGTTGTCGACAGCAACAGGTGGTCCCTTCCCCTTGTCCAGCGCTTTTGGAGGAGCTTGTTTGGGTTCATCTTCATCCATCATGGTCCCAATGGCGACGAACACCTCTCGGGACGTGACAACATTGTTGGCCTGTTCGTCGCGTTTGAAATCCTCCTCCATCTCCTGCATAGCAGAGTATAGCTCAATATATCTCCTCCGAGTCAGCGCTGATGTCGGCGTAGAGCGCATCAGGAATGGAGTCAGAGGGTGCCGGGGCTTCCTCGATGATGAGCGGTGGTGGTGCGACAGCAGCAATGATGACTGGAGGTGGTGGTGTAGCTACAGCAACAACGACCGGAGGTGGTGGTGGCGGTGGCTGAGGCGGAGGGGAGCCGTCTAAGAGTGCGAGTGCTGTCTGAGCTGCCTCCTCAGCTTCCACATAGTTTTTGACGGTGTTCACCATGCTTTCGAAAGTGAGGCGTCCGGAAGCCCGCTGCCGCCTTAGCGTATGTCGGAGAAGTGTACCTTGGTCAAGTCCTGCCACAAAGTGATACATGGCATCATCATTGGGGTAATGCGCCAGGTCAGCCCGTATACGTAGCCACCTGGCTAGGTAATCGCGGGAGTTTTCTCCCTCTCTCTGCATGCAATGCGCCAGATCGAAGATGGTCACCACTTCGACGAACTTGGATCTCTGTTGTCCAGACGCACGGGCAAAGCTGCCAGACTTACATCGATCTTCCACCGTTATATCCTGCATAGGGGCGGTTTGGGTAGGCCTTTAATTTTTCCGATCTTTGTCGGCAAACTCCAAAGAGAGATCCGACATCGATCCTTCCGTGAATGTATCCTGCCCATAGGCGGTCCATGCGGGTCTTGACGCTCCTCCGACTTCCAGGGAACTAGTGCCCGAGTAGGTTTCGCCGATGAAGAGGTGGATGTCCCCAATTGGGACGATCGAGTACCAGGTGGGGTTTGTCTTTGCCGGGATCCAGAACTCGTCGGGAGGGACGATCAGAACATTGCCGGAGAAGAGAACACGAACAATGGCTACTGTTTTGCCGATTCCCGCGAAGAGTTTGGACCTCGCCCGCTATAGAGCTTGAAGCGCCTCTTGACCCACGGTGGGCGCCAACTGTCGTGGTATTGCTGATGAATACAACATGGAGGGGTCCTCACAGTGCGTGTTTAGAGACGTGGGGTAAGCCGGACGGTTGATGAGTACGAGGTATACAGCTTACCCAGGTTCAGATCCCACGACGGTGGCGGAATCCTACTCCTGCTATAAATCACTATAATGGCAATATACCGGGTTACAGGGATCGGTTCGCTGTGCGAGGTATGAGTTGAGTTATGCCCTAAAGGCTCCCATAGGTCTGTCTTATATAGTCGCCAGGTCCTAGGGTTACAGGGAAAGTCCTAGCCGGACAGGTTACAGAGTCCTACACTCTATACAACTAGTCTAGCATGTCTTGCACTCCAAGGCTCCGGGTACGTCGGTGACTCCTCCGTAGCCTTCCTTTATCCGGCATGGGCCTCCCTTCTGGATCCATCTAACTGGGCTGACCAGCAGGCCATGGGCCATGCTACCAAATGTGGGCCACTCGGGTTATCCGGATAGGAGACATGCTATGAGGATACCCATATAGCATATCCCCAACAATCACCACTCCATCCCGCTGTAACAATTGTGTTGAATACTTGCATAGTTCTTAGGGGAAACTTTCCCAATGTTATTTACTATTGTAGTTGATGCTTGTGAGTGGAACAATTGAATTATTGTTTCTGTTCAGATTGTTATCCATCACCATATCATCTTTGATCTTGATCCATATGATGTCACGTGAGTAGTCCGTTTAGTTCTTGAGGACATGGGAGAAGTCATGTTGTTAGTAGTGGATTTGTGTTGAGATATTATTCAATGGTTTAGTATTTAAGTTGTGGTGCTATTCTTATAGTGGTGTCATGTGAATGTCGACTACATGATACTTCACCATTTATGGGCCTAGGGGAATGCATTGTATATTTGGCTACTAATTATGGGGTTGCCGGAGTGACAGAAACCTGAACCCCCGTTAGGAAACCATTGCACAAGGGAGTGTAGGATCTCAGAGTTTAAGGCTGTGGTTAGGTTTATACCTTAATTGCTTTCTTGTAGTTGCGGATGCTTGCAAGGGGTTTAATAACAAGTATGTATTATTACAAGTAAGGTCGGTTGATGAGATTTAATCTCGTCAATGCCCATTGTTATGGACTTGGGTTTTGGAGAAGATGGGGATGCTGGAGATCGCGGAATGGTTAGCAAACAAGCAACACGGGGAAACGAGGTTTACCCAGGTTCAGGCCCCCGGAGGGAAAACCCTACTCCTGCTTGTCTGCTCTTGATTACGGCGGAACCGAAAAGTACAGGGGTGCGTAGATGTAATCTGGCATGGAGGTGTGTATGCGGTGGTATGCGAGAGATCGTAAGAGAGCCTCCTCGTCGTGCCCTCCTGGCCTTTATATAGAGATAGGAAGGTCCCAGGCATAGATCGAGTCGGTTACATGTTTTAGGGTTTACCCCTTTGAATTCTCTATCTACTCTAGTCTTGCTCTCCAAGGATCCGAAGGTGCCACGGGCCTTGTCCACCCGAAAATCTTCATGGGTTGGTGCATATTCGCCATGGGCCTTCCTTGGGCTGGACAAGGTATGCTAAAGTAGTGTACCCGTAGGGTATAACCATGTCAGTAGCCCCCGAGTGTTTAGTCGAATTGTAGATTCGGCTGAGGACTCTTCAATCCTTCGGGTGCAGCTAATTCGAGTGTGTAGGGATTGTTGATACGTGTGCCTAACTCTCCCGATGGATCAGGGTCAGTTAACTGTCTTACGACAAAACAACACGATCTTCTTCAGATTTGAGTCCCTCAACTCAAACCTAGAACATATGCTAGCGTAATTCGACTCAGGCCACAGAGGACTTACAGGAGTGGAATTCCAGTGTGTTCGCACACGAACACGTCACCGTGTACCCTCGGGGCCGAGCGCGATCTTGGCAGCAGATGGCCGAGGAGGCTCGCTGAAGCGCGACACGAAGACAGTCCGTGGCGCTTTTAAGACCGAAACCCCGCCGCCGGGAGGGACCCGTCGGCGGCAGCTGGGCTATGGGCTGCCCTAGGTCGGCCTGACCGCCCCTAGAGCCTCGTGGATTCTCAGCCTCCAATCTTGAAGAACGATGAAGAACGAGAAGAAAGATACAAGGGAGAGGGATAAAGAGTAGATGAACACAGAAAAGTAGTAGATTTGTTTGTTCGATTGGTGTTGGTTCAATCGGCCGTCACCCCTCGTGTATATAAGGAGCGGCTGGACTTTCCGTGCAAGAAAGAAGGCTGGATCCACGTCCAAACCCTAGTTGGGGTCCAACTCGAACAAGCAAACTCGAAATTTGCGTAACTGTTCGGTCAAAAACTTGCCTGTAACTTCTGGACCACTTTTGAGAGAGTAAACGAGCTTTGATCAAAATGTCATAAAAAGTAAAGTTGTTCGTCTCGAAACTACGAAGAACTTTCATATTTTGCACTTTTTCATATGACCTGATATTCATTGCCTTTTCCACTTGTTTTCGTATCAAACTCGGATTGCGACCGAACGAATTTAACTCAATTCGGCCGTATTTTAAATCTGTAGGTCGTATACTTGCTCGGATGAAGATGGTTCCAAAACAAAGTTGTTCGCCTCGAAAAACTGAACAACTTTCATGTTTACGACTTTTTCATCCGAGTTGATCTTGACCGCTCAATCTTGTTCGTAAGCAGATATGTGAGTCTAGCGGTTTTCAGACGAATTTTGGACTTCCATCCACGCCAAAGGTGAGACAAGGTCTGTGGTCCAGCGACCACTCGGTTCTGTCCGTGCCAATTTCGCCTTTGGCAGTATTTTGACTCTAACTTTTGGATACTAACTCGGATTGAGATGATTCAAAAAGCAAAGTTGATTGTTTCGACGAGATGCACAACTTTCGTGTTCTGAACTTTTCCGTTTGAAGTCATCTTGAATAAGCCATAGTTGAAGCCTCCATATATCAGTCTCTGAATCTTCTCTAGACACTAGCATAATCGGCTATTAAGCCTGATCATTGCTTGACTTGATATGGTACCTCTTTGATGATGATTAATATTCCTTGTAGTGGACTTTTCCGAGTGTGTGTCTCTCGCCATTTTCCTTGATTAGCTACGAGCCTAAAACGAGTGCCAACACATGCCCCCCTGTTTTCTGGCAGAGCTTGCGTGTCAGAAAATAACTTGCTTCACTTTTAGTCTAAGGACGATGTCAACACTCCATCGGCCACTGGTTGTCTTATGGTGATAACTCCATATCGGCCATTTTCTGGCTAGATTTGTTGCCACTTGGGTAAAATATCTTCAAATGATTTGCATTGAGAACAACCACTTCATCTTGAATATCACAATTGTATTTGAACAACTCCCACAATGATCCTCGCCTGGTCTTCATCCAAGTGCTCAAGAAGAATATCACCAACCGTTAGGAAATAAAGATCATTACCTTAAAGAGTATTTGAACACATGAACTGTCATGTTCACCCTTTAGTTCAGATTTTCATGTAATAGACATTGGATTTCCTTTGTTGTTCTCCTTCACCTGCACTAGATTTTTCATTAGCGGCCAAAATTGTGGTCTCCAATCTGGCCATATCTATGTTGGCAAAACAAAGCATCGGCTCTTGTGGAATGTGGAATATATTATGAATAATATGATAGCCGAATGTTTAGTTGAGCCAACTCATTTGCACTTCAGTTTTCATGTCTAGATATATGAGCAATGATAAATCAATCCAAGATGAAATTCACATCTAGACATGTATCAAGATAAATAACAAGTGATTCGTCGAAACCTTGGTAAACCATGGACATTGTTGCAATACTCACAACGAATCACTAGAAGTCTCAATATGTGTAGCACCTATAGCAATAAAAATTTCTAGCACGAATATCAAAGCTGCAAATTCGGCCTCATTCTTTGTGCAAGATATTCTAAGCAGCATGAGACTTCATAAAATAGTACCATAAGGAGATAAATAAACAATACCAATGCATTGGCTATTTTTTTCAAAACTGAACAGTTAAAATGTATTCTCCATGGTACTAGAGAGACAAGATCAATATCAATATCATGCTCAGCATCTACGCAATAATGAAATTACAAATAATTTGGCCTTTTATAGATCTTAAAGATTTATAAGCCAAATTATAAGCACATAAGCATAAGCACAATTTCTAATGAATGTATACCTTGTCTCGGTCTCCAATAAAACTAAGGACGATGTTAGAAAACCACATCGACCATGATTGAATAATGACCTCAGGGCGATAGAATAAATATTGGCCATATATGTTTTCCCCAATGGACATTCACAATCCATCCACCAAAGTATGTATAGCCGAAGTAAACAAAACAACAAATCTGATTATGAACTTCAAATATTCGGCCTCTTGGATTAGCAACAAAAGTGCAACTAATCAAATGAATAATGATTTGGTAATACCCTTTCATGATGTATAAAATTATGATGTATCCAAGGATCAAAATAAGACCATGGTGGATAACCAATCATACCTGGGGATGAATTCCATGGCATAGGCATTAATGGTGAAGTATAATAATATGGATGATGTGCTGACTGAAGCTTTAGATAGTGATACCGAATTCTTTGGCCTGATTGCTTGTTGGCTTTATTCTTTTTGTTCTCCACTCTTGATGTCCTTCTTATGACAGGATTTTGCACATCTTCCTTGCCTTGACGATTTACTTTTGGAACCCACACCATGTTTCTTTTCTTCAGCTCCTCGGCTCTAAGCCGATATAGCTTCCTCTCTTTCCAATGTGATAAGCCGAGTGGGCCTCTCGGCTGTGGTTTTGTTTCGCACATTGGCATGACTTTATTAATCTTGTGCACTTTAGATTTGGCTTGTTTGGACTCGATGATTGGGACTTTAAAATTTACTCGCTTCACTTCCATTCCCTTAGTAGCCAATGTCAATTCCGCTGGATTTTCATTATTTGGAGTCGAGTCTGAAACAGCACACTTACGTCCATCTTTTTTAATTTGGTATACTTGCTTGACCACCTCCTTCTTTACCCATGAACTCCAGACTGATTCTTTTCTAACTAAACGGTCTTTGACATGTGACTGCTGATCAATTGACCTTCTTGGAGCTGCATAATTTGGGTGAGATGATCTAGAATTAGATGGATAACGTTCCCATGAATCATACCTTCCCCATGATGGATATGAATAAAAATTAGCATATGGAGATATCCATGACATTGGCATTGGTGGCCCAAAAGGAGGACACGAATTTGTTGCATTAAATTTCTCCTTTTGCCAATCCCTGTCTTTAGAACTTTGCCTTGGGGGTGATCTTGATGCTTTTACACTACTTGGTCGATAAGAAATTTTTGCTTCACTCTCTTTTTTATATTTTTCCAGCAGCTATGCGAAAGTGACTTTTGGTTTGCTACCATTGTTCCTATTGCGGCCTTTGTCTTTTTGAGTTTTGCGCGCATCAATCTTCGAGTTTTGTTGTTGCCCACAAGTGCTTGATGTCTTCATTGTAGCTTCATTGGAACTCCCGCCTTCAAGAACATTTGCAATATGCTCTTCAATAATATCTTTTCTTGAAAGCTTGATCCCATCATCCTCGGTGTGTACTTGCTCCTCATCGTATGAATCGGCTATAGGCAACCGATGCAATGTCGTTTGGCCATCAAGACCAATCAAAATAGATTCCTCATCAATTTGTGTTTCAACAAATTTCAATCGTCCTTTATTAACAGCCGATTGTACTATTTGATGAAACGTGTTGCAACTCTCTATACTATGATCGAATGAATCATACAACTTGCAATATATTTGTCCTTGTAATGATGGCTCAGTATTGTGATCAAGAATTCTAACATAATCGATTTTCAATAACATATCAAATATATGATCACACATACTCAAACTGAAGGTACACCTTTCTTCTTCTAACCGATCTTGTTGTGAGAACGGTTTTGGATTTGAGCAACCGAATTGTTCAGATTTCACATCATCCAATTCGGCTATGCATTGTTTTTTGCACTTCTCTTCCGATGTATTTGAATACAAAGTTATACTAGCATCGGCTTTCTCAAGAGATAATAACCTTGTCTTTAGGTTTCTAAAACTAAAAAGATTAAAACACATATGTCTCACTTGAGACCAAATGTTAGCCAAGTATGAAATAAACAAAGCTACCAATGTAGATACAAAATGCAAATGAAACAATGGGAAGAACTTTGGTTGTAATAGTTTGTTACTATCGGTCTCTCTAAATGGCACACTATGTTGACCGATATGTTTTGTGACAATTATATTGCTAACAAATAATTTAACTTTCACGATTGGTCTTTCAAAGTTTCTGATAATAATCTTGCTAATAAATGCATCAACGATATAGTTTTGACCAAATCGAAATATAAATAAATTATCTACTGGAAGTACCTCTTTGAAGACCTTCGAAGCGTATGATGGTCGGATGTCCTGAACAATATATTGCTCAGCCTCTAGAGAATTCTCCAACTCCTTGTCTTCTTCCTTTTCTAGATTTTGTGCCTCTTCACTTTGATGCTCTTTGTCAACCGAACATTGTTCGGCTATATCTTGTTGTTGCTGATGTTCACAAATTTCTTTGGCACGAAACCCATAGGGCAACATGTAAGCTCCTTTACATCCAGAAAAGTCAAGCACGTCAGTTTTGCTAAGCTTGCCATGCTCTTGATCAATGAAGCTTGCTTCTTCTGATTCGATAGATTCAACATATGTATTTTCTGATTCGGCTTTTTCAATAACCGAATTAACCATCCTAGTTGAACCATTGATGTTTTCTTCATGAATTTCACTAGAGAGCAAAGCTTCTTCTTTTTGTCTCAATGTAGCAGAGGTTTCAACTTGATTGCTGCATGGATGAGATGAGTTGATTCCTTCAACTTGAGTATTATTGTCTTGATGGTCCTTTCCAAGACTTGCAAGAAACTGCTGCAGTTCTTCCTCTTCAAGTTTTTTCTTATATGCTTCATGATCCTCTTTCAGCTTCTTTTCAAGTTCTTCAAACTCCTCATCACGCTTCCTCTTGAGTATCTCAAATAACTGGAGATGTTCCTCCGATAAATCATTAAACGTAATGACCTTATCGGCGTTAACCTCAGCCACACATGATTTCCCCCAATGCTTTTAGTTTCTTTCGGCAATGTAGTGTTGCCGAAACTTAGCAATTGAGAAGGGGAAAACCTGATATTGTTTGCCTTGCGCTCCTCTTCACGCTTCTTGTTGTATGCCTCATAAGCTTGTATTTTAGTAAGATCATGGGGCCTCTCTTCTAGTTCTCGGTGAAGAGAATTGAGCTCTTTAAACTCAGCTGCAAGTTTTTCCTTCCAGTCATTTGTTCCTGCATAATAATGCCCCCCAATACTTTTTGTATCTTTCGGCAATGAGGTGTCACCAAAACTTTGCAATTGTGTGGGGGACATATCATACGCTACAGTACTAGATAAAGACACATTAGCTCCTACTGATTTTCCACTTATTCGGCTATAACCATTGTAAATGTGTGGACCCGAACTATGAATATCACTAGTTGCATATGGTGCTGAAACAGTACTAACATAAGGTGTAGCATATGATGATTGTGAGTAATCGGGCAAATAACTAACTGTAGAATGTCCAATTTCCCTATCCATCAGCATGTTTGAAGGTGAACCTAGAGATTGCAAGTTATTTGCCGATGAATATAAATATGAAACACTTGGTTGCATGCCATTGAAATTTCTAAAATCACGTGTTTCATGTGGATTAACAGAATTCATCATGTTGTTCATTGGCATATGAATTTCTGGGGTTGCCGATGCAAGAGAAGTCGAATTTACATGTTGCAAGTTACTAAGATGAGTTGAAGCATGTAGGTTATTTTGCATCGGCTTTTGCACATAGTAAAAACTAGGGCTAGCCAATACAATACACATATCAAAAGATCTAGCAACATCAACATAAGAGTAATCTGCATCTACGTAGGAAGATTGAGGATTCATGATACCGTTGTTAATTGCGGCCTCTTAATGACGCTCTCTTTGTAGCAAGAACGGGCTGGAGATCGTTCGAAGCTTCAGTCCCAATGAGTCGCCAAAAGTGTTCGTCGCACACCGAATTCGCACCGTGTACCTCGGCGCTGAGCGCGATCGCGCAGCATCGCCAAGGAGGCTCGCCGGAAGCGCGATACGCAAGACAGTCCGTGGGCGCTTTGAGACCGAAACCCCGCTCGCCCGGGAGGGACCCCGTCAGGGCGGCGCGGCGGCTATGGGATGCCCTAGGTCGGCCTGACCGCCCCTAGAGCCTCGTGGATTCGCAACCTCCAATCTTGAAGAACGACGAAGAACGAGAAGAAAGATACAAGGGAGAGGGATAAAGAGTAGATGAACACAGAAAAGTAGTAGATTTGTTTGTTCGATTGGTGTTGGTTCAATCGGCCGTCACCCCTCATGTATATAAGGAGAGGCTGGGATTTCCGTGCAAGAAAGAAGGCTGGATCCACGTCCAAACCCTAGTTGGGGTCCAACTCGAACAAGCAAACTCGAAATTTGTGTAACTGTTCGGTCAAAAACTTGCCTGTAACTTCTGGACCACTTTTGAGAGAGTAAACGAGCTTAGATCAAAATGTCATAAAAAGTAAAGTTGTTCGTCTCGAACTACGAAGAACTTTCATGTTTTGCACTTTTTCATATTACCTGATCTTCATTACCTTTTCCTCTTGTTTTCGTATCAAACTCGGATTGCGACCGAACGAATTTAACTCAATTCGGCCGTATTTTAAATCTGTAGGTCGTATACTTGCTCGGATGAAGATGGTTCCAAAAGCAAAGTTGTTCGCCTCGAAAAACTGAACAAGTTTCATATTTACAACTTTTTCATCCGAGTTGATATTGACCGCTCAATCTTGTTCGTAAGCAGATACGTTAGTCTAGCGGTTTTCAGACGAATTTTGGACTTCTATCCACTCCAAAGGTGAGACAAGGTCTGTGGTCCAGCGACCACTCGGTTCTGTCCGTGCCAATTTCGACTTTGGCAGTATTTTGACTCTAACTTTCGGATACTAACTCGGATTGAGATGATTCAAAAAGCAAAGTTGATTGTTTCAACGAGACGCACAACTTTCGTGTTCTGAACTTTTCCATTTGAAGTAATCTTGAATAAGCCATAGTGGAAGCCTCCATATATCAGTCTCTGAATCTTCTCTGGACACTAGCATCATCGGCTATTAAGCCTGATCATCGCTTGACTTGATATGGTACCTCTTTGATAATGATTAATATTCTTTGTAGTTGACTTTTCCGAGTGTGTGTCTCTCGCCATTTTCCTTGATTAGCTACGAGCCTAAAACGAGTGCCAACACAGTGGATTTTAAATGATGTACTCAATGCGTCCGTCGGGATTTTTCATCGTGCCTGCTAGCATGGATTTTTACTAGCAGAGTGCAGTCGTGCGCGTTACCAGGCCATGAGATGGTATCTGTAGGTCTTATCTTTGCGTCGTAGAAACAGCATCCGAATTTTTATCACCACGGAGGTGTTTCGGGTGGCCAAGGAGAATGTTGCTCACTTAGTGTTAATTGGGGCAGAGTTGCCGAAAAAGTTTTTGCATAATGATCCGCAGGATCGCAGTTGAAGATTCATAGGGTGCGCGACCAGCGCTCCCTATGGGAGTAGCCCCTGAGTGTCTGTTCGAGTCGCAGACTCGAGCAGAGACTTTAATTCAGCTGCTATTTGGCTTCAGGTCCGTAGGACACAAATTTTTCGGATGCTTGAGTCCATCCTCCCTATGGGAGTAGCCCCCGAGTCCGTAGTGGAGTCACAGACTCGTCGTAGGACTCGAAGAATATTTTCATGGTATAGTATTTTGATTATTTTTCGGGTGCGCGGCCATCGCTCCTAATAGGAGTAGCCCCCGAGTAGTTAATCGAATCGTAGATTCGAGTTAGTACTCTTAGCTGTATAGCCGAAGAATTGTAACCATTGCTAGTATAGCTTTGGATGACGTCAGTGCTGACGATCGGTGACCTCAAGCGTCTGCGGCGCCAGAGATGACTTGACTGGAAGAACATGGGTCCCATCTTCTGACTTTGGGTTGACTGGTCACGCGCGGCGTGGAGATAATTACAGCGTCGCCTCGATTTCCGTGCGTAGTGGTTGGCGTGTGAGCGACGGTTCGCTGCTATGTTGACACGTGGACGACCAGATCTTGATGTTGGCTCTAGGTCTTCTCGATGGACGGTCATCGTGCATCGTCCTCATCCTTATAATCATTGGGGAAAGGTGAATTTGTTTTCACCGCATCCATTCTTGTTTCACTGCTCCCATCTTCTCTGGGTTTTCTCGCTGCGCGCTGGAATTTCCTCGAACTTTTCCTTCCTTGATTCTGCGTACTCACCGTCGTCACCGCTGCACTGCAATGGGGAAGCCCAAGAAATCCTCCTCTACAGTTGGTACCAGTGCTTCCGCTGGTGGCAAGAAGGGTTCCGCCATCACCCGTGTCACCGACGGTGGCTGGCGGCGATCGAAGACGCGTGAGGGTGACCTCCGCAAGCTCCGTGAGCGGGGCCTAATCCCGCAGGATAGGGAGGCCGTCAAACTTCCCGGCAACGAGGTAATTCCCCGTCCTCCCGCTGGGTTTCGGGTTATGTTCGTCTCCTTTGTCCTTCGGGGCCTTTCCTTCTCAATCCACGATTTTCTCTGTGGATTGCTTTTTCTTTACGGCGTCCAGCTTCATCATCTTTCGCCAAACTCTCTTCTTCATGTCGCCTGCTTTATCACATTTTGCGAGTGCTGGCTCGGTATCGAGCCACACTTTGGTGTCTTCCGGAAACTCTATTCCGTGAAGAGGCAATCTGGCTTTGATGGTGTTAATCCCATTGGGGGCTGCATCATTTCCCTCAAATTCAATCTTCTTTTCTTTTCCTTTTCTATGTCCAAATCTGTCCAGTACTGGCGGAGGCGATGGTTTTACATCCGCGCCTCCACGGTGGCTGGACAGGATTTTGGTCTTGCTCCTTTCAACCCCTCCCAGAAAATCGAGCCGAAGAGGTCTTGGAAGAACCAGATCTTGGATGGCGAGGTAGCGGAGATAGAGGGACTCTATCGTCGGGTGGAGGATCTCCAGTTGATTCCGGATAAAGAGGTGAATGGTGTGGATATCATCCGCACCTTCCTTAAACATCGGGTGCAGCTGCTCCAGGCTAGGGTGCATCTGATGTTCCTTTATTCTGGTCGTCGCGATCCGACTAGGGTTTCGGCTGAGGAGTTCTCCAAGGGGGATCTCGACAGGGTTCTTCGCCCGCTGCTGAAATACAAGGCTGGAGAGGATATCCTGGGGAAGTCGCTTACTCCTCCGTTCTCTGCTTCTCGTCCGGTTCCGCAGGTGTAGATCTAGGACGTGCGCGTAGCGCTATTTTCGATTGCGTTGTCCTTCTACCTTTTTGTGCTCAAATTTTTGTTTTCTTCTTGCGCAGGAATTCAAGGTGCCAGGAATGTCGCCTTCATTGCCCGAAGTGTTCCCGGATGCACCGGACAACGAGGTAGTGGACTCCATGTCTGAACTTCCGTCGGCGCGATTGCCGGCCGAGGAGGCCAATGAGTCGAGCGAGGATCACACTCGTAAGCGGACACGGAGCTCCAGCGAATCGTCGGATGCTTCGAATCCACCGATGCCTAGGAATCTGCTATGCCTTGAGCGTCACAGTGGGGGTCATGGGGGCTCTTCCTCTCCTATTACGGCCGTGCCCGTGCGGGCTATGGCACCGCACCCGCCGGCAAAGCGGAAGAAGGAAGAGAAGAAGGGCAGGAAGACCCCTCCTGTCTTCGACTTGAGCGATCCCGACTCATAAGTTTCCTCAGTTCCTTTTTTGCTTTCTCTTGTTTGTTTGCTTTGTACTTGGCTGATTTTTTCCTTTTGTAGCCACTCCTCTGACGGCTCCTTCAGCAATGGCGCTCGGGAGATGGTGGTGGAGTCGAAGGTTGTTCCTCCTCCTCCTCAGACGGTGGCCACCTCTGAGGGCGCTGCTCCGAACACTTCTCCACAGGAGGCTCGGGTGGTTGTCCCCCAGAAGACTTCGGCTGGACCTTCGGAGTCGCCGTCTAATCACGTAAGTTTCTTTGCTCTTGCCGCGACGGGAACCCCCAGGCATTTTCGGGTGGTCTATTGATCACTTTATGTTTTTGCTTCTTTTCTCGGGGGGAGCCCTTGAGCATTTGTAGGATGATCTGCCGATCGTTTTTCTTTGAGTCTCGGGGGGATCCCCCAAGCATTTTTCGTGTGTGTAACTTGTTTTGCTCGTTCTTTGGGCATAGCCCCCGAGCCTTTATTTTGATGGGCAGTGTCTTTTGCAGCCTTTTGTGCAAGGCGCCAACCAGCTAGTGCAACAACACCTGGCGTTGGAAGCCAGCTTCAAACAACTTCAAGGTGCGTATATGAGTTGATCTTTTTGCTTCCTCTTTTATTTCTTGTCCTGCAATCTGATAGGTGTTCTGCTGACCGCAGAGGACAACAATACCGCCCTCTGTGAGCTTGATGCTCTCAAAAAGAGCCTTGGGCGAGCGGAGAAGAAGGCCGAGGACGCCGCTGCTGCGAAAGGGCACCTCGAGCAGGACCTAACCGATGCAGCTGTGGCCAAGGAGCGCCTGCAGTAGGAGTCGACGCACCGCGAGGAGCAACTCGCCGCCGCCACAGCTTCGAGAAAGAGGTAGCCGGCAAGCTGATGGCGGCTGCCAAGGCTATTTCGGGTAAGTTGCTTCGTCTTCCCTTTTCGGCTTCCTTATTTTTCCTTGTTGTGCTTTTATTTATGTGTCTTCTTTTGTTTATTTAGATGCCGCGGGCATCGAGTTTGATCGCGGTGCTCTGGAGCACGGAAGTGCTCTATATGATGTCGCTGCGGCGGTCGAAGACCGATGCAGTACCATGGTCGGCTCGCTTGCCAAAGCCAAGGAGGTTATCAGGCGCTTCTACAAGGAGCTCGTCCCCAAGGGCATCGCCCTCGAGGATGTCGATGCCTTGGCGGATGCGCTATCGGCCGAAGCGCCTGCGGCGTACAAGCGCAAGCAGAAAGGCATTGGCGCGTCCGTCGGGCTGGCAATGGCCCTGGCGTCTGGAGCGGAGCTGGATCTTCATCAGGTCACCTCCTGAATGCTGACGGCTGCTGACGGATCTGAGGTAGCCTTCGCCATCTACGCTGCTCGCTGTAAGTGTTATGGGCTGAAGTTTATTGACTTGTTGGCTGAGTACATGTTGAGGCAGCAGGGAGAGGCCAAGGGGAGGCAGTCTGGCTCCGAGGCTACTCAGGATGCAGCTTCTTAGGCCTTGTAGTTGTAGGATAGCTTTTGTTTCCTTTGTTGTAATTATGTCTATGAACGATCCTTGTGCCATGCAGTGGCTTTTTGCTGCACATAATGAATTTCCGAGTTATGTGCTCCTTCGTCTGCTTGTTCATATCCTTGTATTCTTTTACTCTAGGGGCCTTCGGGTGATGATCCCGTTGATACTTCGCCTACACCACAGATGCGGACATTCCTGGATGGTGCGTCGTAACTTGTGTTTCTTCGAGACCGCGTCTGTGCCCTTGAGAAAGAATTGCTTGTAGTGCGTGGCCACGCTGATGTTTGGAAGTCGAAGGCAGAGCGAGGCGCTTCTAGAGAGGATTATTTGATGGGGGAGTTGCGTCGTCTAGCCTAACAGCTTCAATGTAAGTTTTTCGAGCTGCTGCTCATTGTTTTGGATGCGCCTGCTGGCCTTGCATCTTACTTTTGTGAGTATTGCAGGTGCTAACCTTGCTCCGGAAGAGGAAAAGGAGCGTGTTGATGTTCGGATCAACTGCCTGACCCAGTAGGACATGGAGGCCGGCGGGTTCTTCTGGATGGATCGTGATCGTGCCATGGTCCTTGCGACTGTGGAGGATCGTGTTCACCAGGTGTCCCGGGTGCTACGTCAGGCAAAAGCTTCGTTGGCGTCGGTTCTGCACGTGATGTTTCCGCTAGATGAGGCGTCGTCGACCCTCTAGGGTCTGCTAGCGAAGTTTTGAAATGTGCATCATGTCAGGGAACTGGTGCGGCATCAGCTTGTCGCGGGGGTGAAGGCCACGCTTTCCCTTGTGCGGTTACATCATTCGAATGTAGATCTGTCTGCTGTAGCGGATGGGCCGCCTCTTCGGCCGGATGGTGGCGAGTGGGATATGTGTCCACATTATGAGGCTGCAAGGCAGCATGCCGAACAAATTGTAGATCTGTTTGAGCAGCGTGCGCGGGTTATTCTTCAGAATAGGTAGGACCTGTAAAAAAGATAGATGTAAAATTTGTATATATTCGACTGGGCGTGTGGTGCCCTTTATTGTAAAGGTTTTGTTGTTATTTAGCACGTAGTGCTTTGTTTGTATATGTGCCCTTTTCGTTAGCCTGACATGGTCAGCTACTCAGGTGTATACGCGTTATCCTCAGTCGACGAAGTTGTGAGGTGGGTGGAGCCCCCGAGTGTGTTGTAACATGGAGTGAAATGCGGATAATAGACAAATTTTGGGGCGAGACACTTAGCTGTATTCATATCGTAATGGAGGGGGTACATTGTTCGGTTGAGTAGCCTTGGCTGAAAAGCCTTTTTGAAAGTAAAAGGATGGAGGGGTTGTAGGTAGGGGTAGAAGCGTCGCAGTTGTGCGACGTTCCACGGGTTGGAGTATGCGACTCCAGACTCCACGTGCTTGAGGCGATAGGCGCCACCTAGGATGACTTCAGTGACGATGTAGGGTCCTTCCCATGGTGACTCGAATTTCTTCAATCGCTCTTGCTTGAGTCGCAAGACTAGGTCTCCTTCGACGAAGGACCTTGTGCGCAGCCGTCGGCTGTGATAGTTGCGGAGGCTCTGTTGGTACACCGCTGATCGAGTTGCTACTATATCACGCGCCTCATCGAGTGTGTCGACGGCTTCTTCGAGTGCAGCCGTTGATTTGGCCTCGCTATAGGCGACGACCCGTGGGGCCTTGTGGCGTACTTCCGCTGGTAGTACGGCTTCGGCTCCGCGCACCATGAAGAAAGGCGTGTAGCCAATTGAGCAGTTTAGCGTTGTGCGCAGGCTCCCCAGGACCGAGGGTAGCTCTTGTTTCCAGGCTCCTGTGAGTCGCTCGAGTGGGCTTATTAGGTGCTTATTGATGCCAGTGCCGACGAGGCCGTTGGCCTTCTCGACCTGCCCGTTCGTTTGCGGGTGTGCCACGGAGGCGTATGTGATGTTGATTCCAAGGTCTTCGCAGAAGTCCTGGAATTCTTTGGAGATGAAGTTTGACCCATTGTCAGTGATGATGCTGTGCGGCACGCCTAACATGTAGACAATGGATTCGAAGAACTTGACGGCAGTTTTTCCCTTTTGGTTAGTGACGAGCATGGCCTCAATCCACTTGGTGAATTTGTCGACTGTGACCAGGAGGTAGACGTGACCTCCTTTCGAGGACCTTGGCATTTTTCCGATCATGTCGAGGCCCCACTGGGCAAAGGTCCAGGCCAAATGTATGGGCCTGAGCTCTGATCCGGGCGCGTGCTGTTTATCTGCGAACCTTTGGCACCCGTTGCATCTTCGGACGATGTCTTTGGCGTCGTTCATGGCCGTTGGCCAGTAGAATCCAGCTCGTAGAGCTTTGGCGACAATGGCGTGGCTGCCCGCATGATGGCCGCAGATTCCCTCGTGGATGTCTTGGAGGATGGTTTTAACGTCACCGATGGTGACGCACCTTTGGAGTACACCCGAAATGCTGCGCTTGTACAGCTAGCCATTGATGATGGTGAAGGCCTTGGACCGGCGAGATATGCGCCAGGCATCTGTCGGGCTATCAGGCAGTTCGCCGTCTATCAGGTACCTTAGGTATGGCCATGTCCAAGTTTAGGTTAACCGCTGCGATTTCTGTGTCAAGCTTTTCGGGTCCTTCCTGTCCTTCGGGTAGTGCAACCCCCGAGTGCTCTGGCTCTTCAGGTGATCCTTCAGGTGTCCAAGTTTGATGGATGGCACGCAGATCTGTTCGAGGAACACACCTGGTGGCACCCTTGCGCAGGTGGAGCCGATGTTGGCAAGTCTGTCGACTTCTTTGTTGCTTTATCTACCAACGTGCCGAAGCTCGCAGCCGTCGAAGTCTCCTTCGAGTGCATTGTAGAGTGAATGGTACGCGATCATGTTGGCGGCGTGTGCGTCGCACTTGTTCATCTTCTGCTGGACGACGAGGTTCGAGTCTCTGTAGATGACCAGGCGCGTTGCGCCGCAGATCTTGGCCATCCTCATGCCATGGATGAGGGCTTCGTATTCGGCCTCTTTGTTGGAATCTCGAAATTTCATCTGGAGGATGTACTTCATCTTGTCACCCTGCGGGGTTGTCAGTATGACCCCGGCTCCTGCTCCGGCTTCGCGCTTGGAGCCGTCGAAGTGCATCGTCCATGACTGTGTCATGTCCAGCGTATCTGGCAGCTGCAGTTCCATCCAGTGGACAAGGAAGTCCGAAAGGACCTGAGACTTGATCGCATGGCGCTTCTCATAGATGATGTCTAGAGGTGACAGCTCGATGCCCCACAGGGCTACACGTCCTGTGGCCTCCGGGTTGTTCAGGATGCTGTCTAGTGGTGCCTCGTTGACGACCATCACCTGGGGCTCCTGGAAGTAGTGGCTCAGCCGACGAGCCGTCATGAACACGCCGTAGGCGAGTTTCTGGTAGTGAGGGTACCTCTGTTTTTTCCGCGTCAATACCTCGCTGAGGTAGTAGATTGGGCGTTGGACCCCATGGGTCTTGCCTTCTTCGGGTCGCTCGACCACTAGTACGGTGCTTACCACTTGGTGTGTGGCTGCTATGTACAGCAGTAAAGGCTCGCGCTCCTTTGGCGTGACCAAGATGGGCGAGGTAGACAGCAGCCGCTTTAGATCTTCGAATGCGTCATCCGCCTCGGGCGTCCACTCGAATTTGTCTGCCTTGCGCAGCAGCTGATAGAACGACGCGGCTTTTTCGCCCATGCGGCTGATGAACCTGCTCAATGCCGCGATTCGCCCGCCAAGCTGCTGGACGCCCTTGAGTTTCTTCGGTTTCTCCATGGCCATTATGGCCCGGATTTTCTTCGAGTTCGCCTCGATCCCTCGCTAGGAGATGAAGTAGCCTAGAAACTGACCAGATGGGATGCCGAAGGCGCATTTTTCTGGGTTTAACTTGATTTTGTATCGATCGAGGTTATCGAACGTCGCGCGGAGATCGTCGATGAGCGTCTTGGCCTCCCTTGTTTTGATGACTATGTCGTCGACATAAACTTGTATGTTGCGGCCGATCTGGTCCTTCAGGCATGCCTGCATGCACCGTTGGTATGTGGCGCCTGCGTTCTTCAGCCCGAAGGGCATTGTGTTGTAGCAAAACACTCTGAACGGCGTGATGAACGCTGTTTTCTCCTGATCTTCGACCTTTAGTCGGATCTGGTTGTAGCCTGAGTAGGCATCGAGGAAGGAGAGTTTTTCGCGTCCTGTAGTCGAATCGATGATCTGATCGATCCGAGGGAGAGGGAAGTGATCCTTCGGGCAGTGCTTGTTCAGCGATGTGAAGTCCACAGACATCCGCAGGATGTCTGTGTCCTTTTTGGGACCATCACGGTGTTGGCGAGCCACTCACTCTCCTTGATCTCCCTGATGAAGTTAGCGTCGAGTAGTCTGTTGACTTCGACTCCGATTGCTTCGGCCCGTGGTTCGGACAGTCGTCGGATGGACTGTTTGATGGGCTTGGCGTCTGGAAAGACATTGAGTGCGTGCTCGGTGAATTCCCTGGGAACTCCTAGCATGTCCGCAGGACTCCAGGCGAATATTTTCCAGCGCTCATGGAGCAATTCGACGAGCGCGCTTTCCTATGCGGAGCTGAGGTCGTTGGCGATCAGCGCCGTCTTGGAGGCATCCGTTGGGTGTACCTGCACCTTCTTTGTGTTGACGGTGGATTCAAAGGACATCTCTGGTGCGTTCTGTCTTGCGACTGGGGGTGCCCCATTATCCGTCGCCTCGCGGAGACTGACGAGCTCCTCCTGCATGCCAAATGACTGGGCGATTCTATTGAAGTCCCTATCGCAGTGGTCCGATCGGGTGAAGCTCCCATGGACCGTGATGACGCCCCTGGGTCATGGCATCTTGAGTAGCAGGTACGCATAGTGCGGTACCGCCAGGAATCATGCGAATGCCACACGCCTGAGGATGGCATGGTATTGTGATGGCCAGTCCACCACTTCGAACTCGAGTCGCTCGCATCGGAAGTTATCCGGCTTGCCGAAGATGATGTCGAGCCATATCTTTCCCAGGGGGAATACACCCTTCCCTAGGACGACGCCATGGAATGTTGTATCAGATTGTTCCAGGCTGCACAGCAGGATCCGCATTGCTGCTAAGGTGCTGGCGAAGATCAGATTGATGTCGCTGTCGCCGTCCATGAAGACGCGGCTCATGTCGAACCCGCCGATCTGCGCCTCGAGCACTAGGGCAGCATGACCTGGGCGAGGGACCTGGCAAGGGTGATCCGAACGGCTGAACGTGATGCAGGATTCCGATCCGCTGAGGTACTCAGGGATGGCGGGTGGAGCGGTCACGGCTAGATTGATCTGACGGGTGATTTTCTTCTGCACCCTATTTGTTGGGCGCCCTTTTTGGATCATCAGCGATCCTTTCGGTGCGGGGTATCCGTGCCCACCGTTATTCTACGTGGGTGCGATTGGGTGGTTCGAAGGTCCCGCAGGTGGTGGTGGATGAGCTCCATGTGCGATCTCACCTGGTGCAGGTGCGTTCTCGTATCCAGGGTTCGGGGCTTGTTGCCTCATCTAGGCCATGCTCTCGCTGAGTTTCTGGAACTCGCGGCAGTCCTTGAGCATGTGGCTTGCCTTCTTCTTGCCATCCTGCTTGTCGATGTAGAAGTGGATGGTGCATGGACCCGACAGTTTGTCGTATGCGGAGGGTCCGTCTTCACGGCCACGGCATTGCCATGACTGCGTTGGGAATCCTCCGTCGCGGATGTTGCTTCCACGGTATCCGTCGTTGCTGCGGTTGCCGTTGCTGCGGAGGTCGATGTAGCCAGCCTCGACCATGTCGGGTCCATCGCGATCGTCGTAGACGCGCGATCTTCTCTTTCTACGGCGTTCATGTCGCCGGCCATAGTCGTCTTCCTCCTCCGAGTGCACGTGGTGGACGGAGTCCTCGCCGTCGGCCCACCTGTTGGCGATGTCCATGAGGTGGTCTAGTGTCTTGGGCTTGACGCACCCAAGTTCTTCTTTGAAGTCCTGGCGTTTGACGTCGTCCTTGAAGGCGTCAATAGCTCTCTCCTCAGAGATGTGCGCCGCAGAGTTATTTGTGTTGTTCCAGCGCAGTATGTACGAGCAAATGGATTCGCCCGTTCATTGGGTGCAGGCCCGCAGCTCCTCGATCGAGGCATGCCTCTTGCTGGTTCCCTTGAAGTTTCGAACGAAACTGTATGCCAGCTCTTCCCAGCTTCGGATGAATTCCGAGGATAGGCTGCTGAGCCAGATCCGGGCTGTGCCTGTCAGCTGCAGCTGAAGGCATTGCATGGTGGTTTCCTTGTTTCCGCTGTGTAGCTTGACGGACGACAAGTGGTCGTTGAGCCACGCCTTGGGGTCCTGTGTGCCATCGAACTTCGGAGTGTCCGAAGGAAGCTTGAAGTTTTGCGGCATCCTTGTCCGCCGGACAGATCTGCTGAAGCATCGGGCTCCGCAGAGTTCTCCTTCGTCATCATCCTCCTCGGATTCAGATGAGCATACGCGCTTGGCGCATGCCTTGTCGATCTTGCGCTGGGTTAACTCGCTTCGAGCGTCGTAATCATGCTACGACGGTGCGAGCTCTTATGCCTTCGAGGAAGGTCGTGCTCTTCATCTTCGGATGAGGGCGTGGGGCTTCGGTTGAACCTGACCACGGCCTTCTTCTTTGGCTCCACGGGAGCTTCTCCGTGGAGCGCAGCTCCAACGAGTCCGAGTCAGTAAGCGCGGACTTATGCATGGCCCTTTTCGGGTCCCCTTCCGGAGGTGGATGGGACACGAGGTACGCAGTGGCTGCCATGATTGTAGCTTGCGGTGTCTTCGGGATGACGTTGCCGTCGGCGTCCATCTCCATGAAGGACGCGTTGAGGGCCCGAGGCACCTCGCGACGTGCCTTGGGATCCATGTTCTCTGTGCGAGAACGGTGTTTGTTGCCATGGTTACCATGCGAGCTAGAGCCGATGCCCATGGCGGAGAGCGCAGCTCGCCGCGCACTAGACTCCGAGGCTGCTTGCTTGCGCTTGTCAAGCACCTCTTGCATCTTCACCTGCTTATTGTGCTCCTCGATTAGGAGCATGTGGTATGCCATCAGCAGGTCCCGTGAGGCATCTGCGGGCAGGATCTTGTTGCCTGCTATGGCTTCGCGTGCTTGGGCCCATCCTTCCTCGCTGAGGTGGATGACCCGATCAGTGTTGTTCCCGTTGGGTGGGGGGACTGGCTTCTTCTGTTCCCACCATTTCTACCCTGCGGGTTGGGTGGCGGATTGTGTTCCTGATCCACGTCACTCTGGATGACTGCGGCGCACTGGTAGTGCTCGTAGATCGGATTGCTGCTACCGCAGCTTTCGGATCCGGAACCGTAGGTCCCTTCGTCCGATGGCGGATCACACAGATCTGAGTTGCAGCAGCTGCTGTTATAGGACTCGTCTGTCGATGGTGATGTGCGTAGCACGGGGTGTGGAGCCCACGAAGCAGGCCTGATCGATGGCAGGGGCACCCGCTCTGGGAGGCGGAGAGTGGCGGTCTGCTCCACCTGGAAGCAGAAGCTCCCGAACAGGATTTCGAGTATGTCGCCAACGGGCTCGAAGTCTTTCATGGTGGCCGGTGAGTGGGCGGTGAAGTCGAAGGCGCCGAAGAGGAGGTGACTCTCCGTCGCCGCGGAGTTGTAGACCGCTTTGGTTGGGACTGTCACGATCGCACAATCAGTGCCCCTAGTTCCCACAGACGGCGCCAATTGAAGAGGTTTAATCTCGTCAATGCCCATTGTTATGGACTTGGGTTTTGGAGAAGATGGGGATGCTGGAGATCGCGGAACGGTTAGCAAACAAGCAACACAGGGACACGAGGTTTACCCAAGTTCAGGCCCCCAGAGGGAAAACCCTACTACTGCTTGTCTGCTCTTGATTACGGCGGAACCGAAAAGTACAGGGGTGCGTAGATGTATTCTGGCGTGGAGGTGTGTATGCGGTGGTATGCGAGAGATCGTAAGAGAGCCTCCTCGTCGTGCCCTCCTAGCCTTTATATAGAGATAGGCAGGTCCCAGGCACAGATCGAGTCGGTTACAGGTTTTAGGGTTTACCCCTTTGAATTTCCTATCTACTCTAGTCTTGCTCTCCAAGGATCCGAAGGTGCCACGGGCCTTGTCCACCCGAAAATCTTCATGGGCTGGTGCATATTCGCCGTGGGCCTTCCTTGGGCTGGACCAGGTATGCTAAAGTAGTGTACCCGTAGGGTATAACCATGTCATCGGTACATTAGCACAGGTTCACCCACACAACACTTATGAAACCAGAGAAGACTACTCAGCTATATGAAGCGAAAGCACTTGACAGTATTCCCATGTGTCCTCGAGAATGTTTGGTCCTCGTAAGTATTTCCACCGTCTTGCCCTTTGCTAAGAAAGGATTGGGCCACTTGCTGCAATTGTTTGTTGTCTTTATTTCTTGCACTTTATTTCCTTGCTTTATCAGAAAAACCCTAAAAATCCGTTTGCTAAGTATTTACGAAGATTTCCTGCTCCATACCACTAGTCAACACCTTCTGCTCCTCATTGGGATCGACACTCCTATTTATCAAAAGTACTACGATACACCCCCTATACTTCTGGGTCACTTACTCAGTACAAGTGGAGGCTAGCAAAAGACTGGGAGCGACCAACTAAGAGAGCAATAATGGCCATAATCATGCAGAGCGACAAAACATTATCAACTAAAGCATAAAGTGGTATCACAAGTCAAAAACTAAATGATCATAGAGGCTAAGGTGACTGGTTCATTGTCATAACATGGTGTGAGCATGTGCCAAGTCAACCCAAACACAGCATAAAGGAGAATACCACAATATTATGCTTTTGTATGCTAAAACAACGCATGATTCTTTCAAGGCACATTAAGCAATCTCAATTGTTTGGAACAAGGCATGCTACATCAATAATCACTAAGCATAAGGTCAAAACAACATCTAGCATGACATGATTAAGTCTAAGCCACAGTCAAAACAAGATCCCTTTTGTATCACTTTAAGCATGAAACTTTCTACTCTTTTCCAACACCAATCGACTTGTTTGGAACAACTCACAAAGATAATAATCAATAAATATCAGTGAGCATGTATCACAAATCCACAAATAATAACTAAAAATTTCTAAGCTGAAAGCACAAGAAAACTAAATCTAAATGCACTGCTAGCAAAGGAGAATACTCAAAGAACAATAAGAGTAAAAACTAGAGTGTTCTAAACAATGAAAATAGAGTGTGTCTCTCTCCAAAAGAAGTGTGATGTAATCAAACCAACTTATTGCAACAAACAAAGTAGAAAAAAACTAAAAACAAAATCAAAGACGCTCCAAGAACAAGACAATAGTACATGAAGCAATAAAGTGTCTAGAAAGAAGACCTGCAATTTTTATTGATGAAAAACTGGGATGCCTTGGTCATCTCCAAGCTTTGACGCTTGTATCTCTTGAATATTTCTTGGGGTGACATGGGTGGCTTCCCCAAGCTTGAGCTTTTGTCCATTCTTCATCTCATCACATCATTCTTCCCCTACACTTGAAAATTTTCCTTCATATAAAACTTCACACAATCTTCAATAACAACATTAGTGCATCCAAAAGATAATAAACCTTTGGGTTTGCTTTTAAAATAGCAAAACTTTCATTAAAGACACATGATGCTGTAGCAATTCCCTCAAAAATCTCAATTTACCAAAAAGAACCCAAAAGTAAATCAATAAAGAGGCAAATGCAAATAATGGCAGAAATCTGTCAAAACATACCAGCAGGTGAAAACCGATTCTTTCGAAGACCTTCTGTTGCTCAAATCGAAAAGTGCTGAACTAAAGAAAGTTAGATAACAACCTCGGATATTTATTCAGAAAATTACAGCTCAATCCGACATAGAGATATTTTTCACGAATTTTTACAGTGAGGCACAAAAATCTGTTTCGGGACAGCAACTTCCCCAAATCTTACTTCCTTCTCATTAGAGGTTATTCTTGGCACAAAAACACACAAAAAGGATAAGTAGAGGTTATTACAGAAGTAATAACTTCCAATACTCAACAAAAGGAAATCCTAATGAAATTTGGGATATCTCCCAATAAGTACTTTTCTTTAACACCTTTAAGTTAGGCACCATGATAATTTCGATGATGCTCACATAAGAAATATGAATTGAAGTAAAAGAGAGCATCAAGAAGAAAATTCAAAACACATTTAAGTCTAAATCACTTCCTATGCATAGGAATCTTGTAAAGAAACAAGTCATGAAAGCACAAAGCAACAAGCATAGGAAAGAAAAACAAGTGCAACTTCAAAAATTTCAATATAAAGAGGGGAAACTTAATATTGTTGAGATCCATAAAACCATGTTTCCCTCTCTCATAATAACTTTAAGTAGCATCATGTATAAAATTAACAATATAACTATCACATAAAACATTCTTATCATGAGCCACATGCATATAATAATTATTACTCTCCACATAAGCATAGTCACTCTTATTAATTGTAGTGGGAGCAAATTCAACAATATTGCTATCATTATTATTCTCATCACCATAGTCATCAAATATAGGAGGCATATTGTAATCACAATTAATTTTCTCCTCAATAGTAGGTGGACTAAAAATATCATATTGATCATTGTAATCATCATATATTGGAGGTTTGGTATCACCATAAGAAATAGAATAGCTATCTTCCAAAGCTGGGGGACTAAAAAGATCATTTTCCTAAAACTAGCTTCCCCATGCTTAGACGTTTCCATAGCATTATCAATAAATGTGTCCAAAGAATTCATACTAATATCATTGCTTATAGCATGCAAATAAAGTTCCTTAGATTTTTTAATTTACTCTTCAAACACTTCATGTCCTAACTCAAGATAAAAACTTAAAGATCTCTATTTTTGTTGTTGTTTTCCATTAAGCCTAACTAGTGAAAATAAGAAAAAAAATAAAAAATTGTAGAATCTGAAGGAAATAACTTCGAGCACTCACACCGGAAGATATGGGTACCTTTTACCTTATCTCCCCGGCAACGGCGCCAGAAAAGAGCTTGATGTCTACGCACTTCTATTCTTGTAGACAGTTGTTGGGCATCCAAGTGCAGAGGTTTGTAGAACAGCAGCAAGATTCCCTTAAGGTGGATTACCCAAGGTTTATCAAACTCAGGGAGGAAGTGGTCAAAGGTATCCCTCTCAAGCAACCCTGTAATCAAGATACAAGAAGTCTCTTGTGTCCCCAACACATCCAATACACTTGTCAGGTGTATAGGTGCACTAGTTCGGCGAAGAGATTGTGAAGTACAAGTGGTATGGATGATAAACGATGCCTGAAAAGAGCTTTTGACGGGAGGGAAAGGTTGAAGTTATCCTGTAGTTCCTCGTGACGGCACCAGAAAAGATTCTGCTGGCATGGAAGAGACTAAAGATAATCTGAAATAAAGATGGCAACAAGCAAACATGCAACAGATCTAGTTGTAAACGGTGTTTCAATGCTTAGAAACAAGGCCTAGGGAACATACTTTCACTAGTGAACACTCTCATATAAATATCTTCTCTTCGTTATACTACTCTGAACTACTCTCCGACCGGATAACTCTAATCCACGGTAGGGCTACAAAAGCACTCCTTAAAGTTCGCAATCCCCATATATATAACCCCACATTGTCACCTTGAGTGCTAGATGGTTCCTTCAAACACCACAATTTCATAGAGACAACCAACTCAAAATATACTCATGATAAGTATTTATTTACTCTCTAGCCTATGTGCCACCACGGTGCGCACGCTGTCACTTTCACACACGTGGGGAGAGTCGAAGATCTATTAAAGCACTTGAGTAGAAAGGTAGATCTACTTGATTACAAAGCTCATGACCACAATATGATCATGCATAGAGAGAGAGATGAACACATAGCTATCGGTAGAGACCTTAGCCTCGAGGAAGAACTACTCCCTCCTTATCATGGGAATCAGCAACGGTGATGGAGATGGTGGTGGAGATCGATGGAAATGGTGGTGGAGATCGAAGGAGATGGCTCCGGGGGCACTACCCCGTCCCGGCAGGGTGCCGGAACAGAGACTTCTGTCCCCCGAATCTCCCCTTTGGTGGCGGCGGCGCTGTGGAAGTTTTTTGTGGATGTATGACGATTCCTCTAGGGTTTTCTCACCAGGGGCTTCTTATAGGCGAAGAGGTGAGGCAAGGAGACAGCCACGGGACGCACACCCCCTGGTGGCGCCACCAGGGGCCACCCGCACCACCATATGGTGTGGCCGCCCTGGTGCCCCCTCCGACTCTTATTCGTGTTTCCGCGTTGCTCTGGGAAAATAGGCATATTGGGTTTTGTCCCGTCCAATTTCGAGAATATTCATTTTTTTAGCTTTCCTGAAACCAAAAACAGCAGAAAACAGGCAACTAGCACTGCAGCATCTTGTCAATAGATTAGTTTCAGAAAGTGTATAAAAACACCTGAAAGTGTATGTCAACACCCGGATTTTTCAATCCTAGATGTCTGTTATGCCATACATCGCAATCCCAGGATTACCATTTTTGCGAGACATAACAGAATTGGATACCATAGTACTTCATCCGTTACAACGATACATAAGTTCTTACACAAATAGGGATCTCATGATCCAGTTCTTAATACAACATCAAGCAGCGGAATACGTAATAATAACGGTAGCGTAGGCGAAGCTCCATATTCGGGGTCACAGGCAATGCTGACGATGGGAGATGATCCTAGTTGTCGTAACCTTCCTGGGGTCCATCTTCCAGGTACTCCTCTTCATAGTCTGGCCATGGGAATAGCCAGGGACAAAGCCATGAGTACTCTTTAAGTACTCGCAAACTAATACTAACAGGTAAAGGGGTTTTTGGATAATGGGACACTAGGCTCTAAGGTTGTTTTGCAAAAGCCAGATTTATCTCTACTTCGTTCCAAAGCTAGTCACAATTTTATAACTCCTAAGTGGGATCTTATAATTCAGGTCACAACTCTGATGTGGTCAAGTCAAAGTCTCAATTCATTTCACAAGTCATTTTGAAAAGTATGACGGGGGAACAGCATGGCCACTCCAACCGTCCATAACCGCGGATGCGGCTATTCGAATAGTTTGACACTCTGCAGAGATTGTACACTTTCACCACAACATTCGATACCTCCGTCAGGAACAATCCTGAATTCACCATACTCGAGATGGATAATCAATCCTAACCTTTCAATTACACGCCTAGTATAAGCACCTCTCCGTGAGTTTGGCCTCCCAACCATGACCACTATCATCTTGGGTCTGCAGGTGGACAATCTTCACAAGGTAGCCTCAGCTCAGACCTTGGCCGTGAGGGAACTAATACTAAGGAATATAAGTTTCCAGTCAAGCCCTACCCAATATTCGGGTATTGTGGTTGTACGCTAGGATTGGAATGGTATCACATCCAGACAACCATCAGTTTTATAAAGGGCTAAGTCTCATGCCTCAACATTTTCATCACCAAAATCATCAAGTGTTTGGAAACACATGTCCAAAACATTTCAATAGAATGATCCATCATTCCAAGGTTTTCATAACCATTTTTCCACCAAGTATTCCCATCTAAAAGTTGATCAAGTTTTATGCTTAGCACTAGCATCTACAGGTGGGGGTAGTACTAATGAGGGGTGGTAACTAGTGGAGTTTCACTAAGTCCAACCTTATATCTTAGGCTGATATCAAGGTTTCTAGCTTAGGCCAAATTTTATGCTCTTTATGCAACCTTCAGCACAACTGTCTAGTATCTACCAAACTCTTAGGTAGACTCTAAGTAAGCTTTGATAAAGAAATAAAGTAAGAAGCTTGCACATAAAACTAGGATTGGTTTATCAAGTGAGTATAATCACATATGCTTAAGGCATATAGTAGTCATATCACAAGTATGGGTTTGTGGCATCAGTAGGGTATCTGGCAAGGGTTAGCTTGCACATTCACTAGTAGTATTAGGCTTGCATCAGTGTCAATATAAGCTTGCATAGTTACTAGCTTGCATCAATATCAGTATAAGTCTGCTAAAGTGCAAGTGTTAGCTTGCCTTGTGCAGAGCAGTGGTTGAAGTTCTCCTCGGCTTCTTCTTCGTAGTATCCTCCTTCCTCCTTGTATCCTTGGTCGGTACTAGCGTCTATGAATAAATACGAGGTACACAATCACCAAACAATACTTAACTACTTGCAATCATCACACATAAGGGTCCTATAGATGATCTAGCATCATCTCTAACATTACAAGGTTAAAGCTTGGTTTAAATCTTTTTATTTTTAGAAAAGTAATTTCTACTCATTAAAAAACTACTTAAGATTTAATATTCTCCAAACCAAATATGGGATCATGTTGACACATGTCATCACCACGTATTGTAGTCCATGGGAATGTGATTTAAAGTGGTGTCACAATTTAATAAGGTTTTACCCTTTTATTTTAATTAATTAAAGTGGCTAGAAATTCTTATGAAGCATTCTTTTATTACTTGAACATTATTTATGCAAGTAAACCTATATATTTTTATATATTCTGAAAGGTATGGTTAAATGTGATTTTTGAGAGTTGGAAACAACTCAAAAGCTTTTATGGTTTAAATTTGAAAAATGTTTGAATGCAGAAAAGCTTCTGCCTTGTTATTTTTACTATGGGTGATCTACATATCCAAATGACTTGAATCCAACGGGCTTGGATTAAGCATTCATATTCCTTTCCAACAAAATTGGTTTCATTCAAATTGGTGCACTGAATCGATCTGGGTTGATTTTTGAAGTTGGGTACAGAAGTGTGTTTGAATTTAAAAAGAAAAGGTTTAATTTGAATTGCTGGGCTGCGCGGGAAATTCTAACGGCCGCCTGCTAAGCGCAGTGCTCCGCTGGCTGCTTAAGTGTGTGTCCCACTGCCGGTGACACGGGCTGGGCGAAGCGGTATGGGGCAACGTGGATCGTTCGATCTAGTTCTAATCCAACGGCTGGGGGTCATCGTCGACGTGAGACATCTCCGGCGAGAACGAAACCTAGCGCGGCCAGTGGGGTGCTGGGGCTCACCGGTACGGCGAGGGTCGGCGAGGCGGGCAAACGACAGTCGACGACGGCGAACCTCCTGGTACCGGTGGCTTCTCTGGGCGGCTCAATCGCTGGCTCCTTCTTCTCCGGGCTCGGTGAAATTCGGCGAGGTGGTGCCCGCTTCTCTCGAGAACGGTGGCACGGCGGTGAGGAGAGGGGAGTGAGATGGTGTGAAGAAATCGTATGGGGTGGCCTCTATTTATAGTCAGCGAGGGGACCGTGGGCAAGACGGTGAGCTCTGCTGGGCGACGCTGCGACTAATGGCATGGGCAAGGGTAGGGGGCGGTGCGGTGTCTCCTGGCGATGCTCAACGACATGGTCGTGAGGCATGGGGCGGTGTGGTTTGGTCTGGAACGGCCTTTGCTCTGCGCGTCAGAGGCGGCGTCTTCGACGGTGGGCGGTGGTTGTATGGCACGGGGCTGCAAACGGGGATGTCTGGCGGTCTCCTGGGTCGGTGGTGATCGTGTGTGCACGCGGTGAGGGCGGCGCGCGGTCTGTGGACGCTGGTCGAGGGTGACGCTCTGGCGCACGCTCGGCATGGTCTGGGCGCGGCTTTGTGCGCATGGTCCAGGGCTTGGCAACACTCGCGGCTGGGACAGGGAGTGGCGGTGGACGGTGGGCTGCCTCCCAGACAAGGTTGGCACGGCTAGTTCTTCCTCTAGCCTGCTGTCGACTATGGGGTGGCATTAAGGTGCTCGGCTGTTCACCATTAATGACAATGGCAAGCTCACAGGGGTGCTAGTGTTGGGCTAAACTTTCTAGATGATCTACTGAGTTGTGTGTGAGCTAACTAGGGAACAAGTTAGGCAAGAATCACTGCACACTATAGTGTTTGTTGTTTAGTTTGATTTGTGTCTGCAACCTGTTTGATGAAATGGCCGCATGAAATCAAGTTTTGAATTTTGAAATGAATTTTGGTGGGTTTGCTAGATTGGTGCTGGTGAGTCTGCAGATGCTTGGGTTTTGAAAGTTGAGCTTGTTTGAGTGGGTTTTGAAAAAGTGGGATCTTCCCATATGAAGAAGATTCAATTTTGAATTGTCATTTAAACTATGCATTTGAAAGTTTCTGGATGATCACAAAGTGGGCCTTGATACCTTGTTATGAGTACATTCAAGGGGTGCAAAGATCCAAAAAAGTTTCTGTTAGGTTTTGAAAGTTTGAGACAGCCAAAGTAGGCATGGGAGCTAAATTGGTCAAAATGACCATTCACTTAATATATTTGTTTTGATTTACTTGTCTTTAGGAAAAGTGTGGGAAATGTTTTAGATGATGTTCATTTCACCTAAGAAACATTTTACAAGCAATGGATCACACAAACAAGGTGGTTTTTAAAGAAATTCAAAATCCATGCATACACATATACATGCATTCATGAGTTTATTTAGAAAAGTTTTTGTTAACCCTAATCTTGATGATTAGTGTTTGATGATCTAAGTTTGGTATTTTTGGGATGTTACAAACCTTCCCCCCTTAAAAAAAATCTCGTCCCGAGATTTAAAAAGGACGAAAAGATTACCTAGGATTTGAAGAGATCGGGAAACTCCGTCCTGATGTGATCTTCGCGCTCCCAGGTAGCTTCCTCTTCTGTGTGGTTGCTCCACTGAATCTTGAGAAACTTGATGCTTCGGGTTTTGGTAGTTCGAAAGGCTTCTTCCAATATACGGATAGGTACTTCAGGATAGGTTAGGTCATCGTTGATCTCTATGGTCCGGTGATCGATATTCTTGAACACTTCGGTCTTCTCGGGACTTGAGACACTTATAAGTAACGAGATATGGAACACATTGTGCACAGCTGACATCTCCTCTGGTAGCTCCAGTTGATACGATACTTCTCCTCGACGGTTTAGAATTTTGAAAGGTCCGATATATCTGGGGGCTAACTTTCCCTTGAGTTGGAAACACTCCATTCCCTTCAATGGCGACACTTTCAGATAAACAAAATCTCCTATGTTGAAGGCGAGGTCTCGACGTCTCTTGTCGGCGTAACTCTTCTGTCGGGATTGGGTTGTCTTGAGGTGCTCACGAATCTTGTGAACCTTCTCTTCTGCTTCTCGTAGGATGTCGGGTCCAAAAATTTGACTCTCTCCTACTTCCGACCAGTTCAAAGGGGTGCGGCACTTTCTTCCGTACATGAATTCAAATGGGGCCATTTGCAAACTGGCTTGGTAACTATTGTTGTATGAAAATTCTGCAAACGGCAGACAGTCTTCCCATTTGGATCCATATTCTAACACACATGCTCTCAGCATATCTTCGAGTATTTGGTTTACTCGCCCGCTTGTCCATCGGTCCGAGGGTGATACGGTACTGAAATCTAGGCGGGTTCCTAAACCTTCTTGGACTTTCATCCAGAATCTCGAGGTAAACTGAGTTCCTCGATCCGATACTATGTTCTTGGGGACTCCATGCAAACTAACGATTCTAGCGATGTACAACTCTGCTAGCTTCGAACTTTGATAGGTGGTTTTGACAGGCAAGAAATGGGCGACTTTGGACAATCTGTCCACTATGACCCAAATAGAGTCATTTCCCCTACTAGAAGTAGGTAGTCTAGTGATAAAGTCCATTCCTGTAATCCCATTTCCATTCCGGAATTTGCAAAGGTTGCAACAATCCAGCAGGTCTTTGATGTCCTGTCTTGACTCGCTGACATATATCACACTTGGCGATATAGCTTCCGATTTCTCTCTTCATCTTATGCCACCAAAATTGCTCTTTCAAATCTTGATTCATCTTCGTTCCTCCGGTATGGATTGATTAAAGAGTATCATGAGCCTCCTTCAAGATAACTTCTTTAACTCAGAATCGATGGTACACAAAGGCGCCCTTTGTACCACAAAACTCCTTCTTCATCCTCGGTGAATCCGGTACTTTGCTGTACCGACACGACGCTTGATTCCGTCGACATCGGCATTTCTTTCTCGCGCTCTTCTTTAATCTGACCGATCAAAGTGGGCTGAAGTTCTATGCTAGCCAAAAATCCTTCACTTACTAATTCTATTCGAAAATCTTCCATCTCTTTGTGCAAACTTGGTTGCTCCTTCAAAATCATGGAGTTCAAGCGGCATGGTAATCTGCTAAGGGCATCGTCTACCACGTTGGCTTTACCAGGGTGATAGTGAATGTCCAGGTCGTAATCCTTGATTAGCTCAATCCATCTTCTCTGCCTCATATTTAGCTCCTTCTGAGTGAATATATACTTTAGGCTCTTGTGATCCGAATAAATCTCACAACGGTTTCCCATCAGGTAATGTCTCCATGTCTTTAGGGCTAGAACTACGGCTGCGAGTTCGAGGTCATGGGTTGGATAGTTTTGCTTGTGTTGCTTCAATTGTCACGATAGATAAGATATAACTTTGCCTTCTTGCATTAGCACACATCCGAGACCAATCTTGGATGCGTCACAATACACATCGAAGGGCTTCGTGATATCCGGCATGATCAAGATTGGGGCTGAAATCAATCTCCTTTTGAGTTCTTGAAAACTCGCTTCACATTTGTCGGTCCATTCAAACTTCTTGTCCTTCTTCAGCAATTGGGTCATGGGTCGGGCGATACTAGAGAATCCTTATACGAATTTGCGGTAATATCCCGCCAATCCGAGAAAAGCATGAACTTGGGTTTGAGTGGTTGGGGCTTGCCAATCTTCTACATCTTTCACTTTGGCAGGGTCAACGCCAATTCCTCCGGCTGATACAATTTGACCAAGGAACCCTACTTCCTGTAACCAGAATTCACATTTGCTAAACTTTGCATACAGCTGATGCTCTCTAAGGGTTCCAAGAATGGTCCTTAGGTGTAGCTCATGTTCTTCTTCTGATTTGGAATAAATCAGAATGTCATCGATGAAAACAACAACAAACTTATCCAGGAAGTCCATAAAAATCTTATTCATGAGGTTCATGAAATAAGCGGGGGCATTAGTTAATCCAAAAGACATGATCAGATACTCATACAATCCATATCCGTGGTAAAGGCAGTCTTTGGGATATCCTCCGCATTAATTTTGAGTTGATGATAGCCAGTCCTAAGATCAATCTTAGAAAACACTTGGGCACCAGTCAACTGATCAAACAAATCTTCTATCTTAGGCAAGGGGTACTTGTTCTTGATGGTGACATCATTCAACTTCCGATAATCCGTACACAAACGGTTACCTCCATCCTTCTTGTCCACAAACAGGACAGGTGATCTCCATGGTGACGCACTTGGTTGAATCAATCCGATTTCCAACATGGAATCCAGTTGCTTCTTCAGTTCTTCTAGTTCTGACGGGTTCATACTATAGGGTCTCTGGGCTATGGGTCCTATTCCGGGGATTAGTTCGATGATAAACTCGATATCCCGATCTGGGGGCATACCGGGAAAAACATCTGGAAATACATCAGGGTATTCGTAGACTATCTGAACTTGGTCAATGGTAGGTTGCGCTATACTCTTGTTACACTTGAATTGGCGAGGTACGGTTTCAGATATATGCTCGACTGATATTCCGGTGGTACTGGTCATGGTGATGGCTTTCTTGGCACAGTCGATCAATCCTTTATGTTTGGACATCCAATCCATTCCTAGTACTACTTCCAAACCTTTAGTTCCGAGTACTATTAGGTTAGCATAAAAATCTATGCCATGGATTCGGATAGGGATGGCCTTGCAAATTTGCCTAGCCTTGGTGGTTGATCCGGGAATTTGTACAATCATCACATGCTTCAATTTGGTTGGTTGAATTTTACTAGTGCAGGCAAATTCTTCGGTGTCAAATGAATGCGGTGCACCAGAATCAAACAACACTCTTGCAAGTACTGAATTAACAGAAAACATACCCAGCACGACGTCTGGCGCTTCCTGAGCTTCTTCAGCATGCATGAGAAAAAGACGGCCATTGCGGTTGAGTGAATTCCCTGGGGAAAATCTTCTCCCTGGCTGGACACGACGCTGGTGCTGAGCTGGGACATTGGCGTTGGGGGCTATAGCATTCTTCTTGTTGGGGCACTCGTTGGAATAGTGGCCTTTATTTCCACAGTCATAACAGGTCACGTGTGACTTGTCCTTGGCTGCGATAGGCACATCATTGCTTCCAGTCCTCAGGGCAGTGTTAGGGTTGGCGGTAGCATTGTTGGTGTTGAACTTGGGTAGGGCACGGTTGAAATTGCTAGAGTTGTCGGGGTTGTTGTGATTTCCTCCGGGTCTAGGGTTTCCACGTTTAGGATAGGTCGGACGGGTCATAGGGGGTTTGTTGGTTCTTGGGGCAAATCCTGGAGATGGGTTGGGGCGATACTTTGGGGTCTGATGGGTTCCTGGTTGATGCATCATGCGACGCTTGCGGTTCTCATTGGCCTGGTTGATCTTTCCTTCCATCTGGATGGCTGAATCGATAAGGGCTTCAATATCAACAAAGGGGATATTGACTAACACTGTCTGCATCTCGTCATGTAGACCATTCAGGAATCTTTCTTTATTCTTGGCTTCGGTGTCTATCTCGTCTGGGGCATACCTAGCTAATGACAAAAATTTGTCACGGTATTCCACTACCATCCTTCCTTGCTTCAACTCTCCGAACTCGCTCTCATTCTCTTGATCAAACCTGGTGGCACATGGGTTCGCTAAACTTGACCTTGAATTCCTCCTGTCATCATCGCCTCCGGTCATGGCAAACACTGCTCCACCATGCCCCGCATCTTCGGCTAGATAATGGGTGGCGAACAGGACTTTCTCGTTGGCTTTGACTCCTGCTACTTCTAAGTTGTTTTCCATGGTTTGCAGCCAATCATCAGCATCTAGGGGTTCTTCTGACTTGGTGAAAACGGGTGGGTTGGTATTCTGGAAATTCTTGAGCTTAGATCCGTGGTTGTCCTGATTTCCATGGCCTTGGTTGTTGTGGGCTAGCTGGGATATCTGTTGCAAAGTGGCTAGGTTGGCTTGACGTTCTGCTCTTTCAGCTTCGCGGTCAGAAGTCAACATTTGCAGGATCTGCAACATCGGGTCCGGGGCTGAACCACTTCCTCCATGTGGCATCTGAAGATTGATATAGATCATGAGAAAAGAGGGAAATTTCTAAGGTTTTGGGTTTTTGAAAAGTTTTTAAAGGTTTGACTCAGATTTTTCTAGCAACTTGCTTTTTCATTCATTCATAGCACACAGTACAACACACACCATAACAAGGAAAAACAGATGGTTTTAAGAACCATTCTGGAAACTACGATACAGTGGGACCGACTACTACTCACTACGCTAGTGCTCAGTGCTACTACTCCTTGGAGTCTGTGGCTTCATCATCTTCAGCATCATCGATGAAGGAAAAATCATCCTCATTGGTGAAGAAGTCCATGGCCTGATCCTCCAGAAAATCATCGTCATCGCTGAGGTAGGAGTAAGGGTCTCCACGAAGATCCTCTCCGGCATTCTCCCTTTCCTCTAACTGCATGTCTCTCTCGTGGATGGCATTCTCCCCTCCTCTCCCCCGCAGAGAAAACGTTTCACACTCGCGAACGCACCCGCACCATCCCTGACGATCGGACCCCACCCTTTCTCTCTCTCTAACGCTGACGAAGCGCCCCCACCCGTCAGCCGTCGTCTTCAACCCTGCTGACCTCGCCCCTCTCCTCTCACTGCCGTTTCAGCCGGAGTTCAATTCGCGTTACTGGCCGAGTAACTCCCGTCCGTTACCTCTCCCACTTAATCGCCTCGCCCTCCTCCTCATTTCCCCTCAGTCGCCAGCTCCTCTCCGCCCCAGGGCTACCCAAATTGCTCGCTGCAACCACACTGGCTCCGATGAGGTCCAGTGCAAATTTCGGCGAGCCTAGACCGCGCCCCTTACCCTAGATCACACAGACTTGTTCGCCGACCTCGTGCGCATCTGCCAGCACCTTCCCCTTGTCCGCGTGCGTCCTCTAGGCTCGACAACGACCACACCCGAGCATCGCCATCGTCTGCTTCCACTCTAGCGTCCCCCCACGGTGAGATCTGACCGCCCCCTCCTCACTAGTTGCTACTCCTACAACCCCTCTCTCGCACGCATCTACCCGCACCCCTGGTTTGTCTTAGCGCGCACCACAACCTCGCCCCCGACGATGCCAGAGCGTGCCCGACGCCAGGAGCATCTCCGGCGAGCAATCAACATCGACTCTGTGCGCCCCTGTCCATCCTGCGTCCACCTTGAGCATCACCGTGACCCCGCAAACCCGGTGAGCCCCTCTATTCCTATTCTCGCTTCCTAGATTCACCGAACCACCTCCACCAGACACGCCGCCGCCAGCGCCGCAAATCTATGGTTGGTGTGCTGTGAACCGTTGGATGATGATCCAGTGGATGCGATAGGTTATTGAAAGAACATGTTGGGCCCCCATGTGTGGTTTTGGTAATTAATGACAATCTTTATGGACTAATGTGTGCATTAAGTTATACTTGTAGGATTTGTCCATTGACATCGCTTGGAGCATGTGTTGCCTTCAAGGTCGATGAAATGCAAATAAGATATGTTGGGCAAGCTCAATATGCGTGGTCGATGATGAGGAATTAAGAAAGGCGTTCCATCTTGAGAAGGGCAAGATCGTCTACATCGAGCTCAAGTGGAATGCTTAAGGCAAAGGTATAATCTTGATAGGTTTTCCCTTTTGCCGGTCTCACGTTCTGTGTGTGAGACCGGGTTTAGGATAGATAACCGTACTATCAAGAGGGGCTCTCGTGTGAGTAATTCGGTCACATCATTCGGAGAGAGCTCAAACCTTTGCATACTTGCATCATCGTATTTGGTTGTTATTTGGTATTATCCATGTGAGGATATAGAGCTTGTGGTAATCTCCATAACAAGCTCTTGTTCATCAAAATCGGATCTTCCGTTTGTATCTTGTTGCGATTTTGATTTATGCGGTTTTTCGGTTCCTCACCAAGTGAGGTGTTTCACATTATTCTACTTGATACTTTCTCACTTGGTGATAATCAATATTTCCACTTTTTATTGGGAATCCCTTGTCGTCCTCTATCCAACGCAATTTGAATCGGGTCAATCGGAGCTTCCAAAAAAAAAGTTATTGTCGCTTGAATAATTGTTGTTTGTTTCGTTTTCCGACCGGTAGTACCGCCGACGACGGGTGATTACCGCCCGGCCGAAAAATGGCCTGTTTTTTTCTGTCTCGCTAGGTACCCAGATCCGGTACTATCGGCCGGCCAGTTTTTCCTAGATTTTCTGGGTGGACCGGTAGTACGGCCCAGAAACTTTTTCCCAGATTTTTTGTCCAGTTTAGATCCATATTCACGTCTGCCGCGTTGTTCACTACCGCCATACGCTCCTTGCGCTACCATGATGTCCGCGGCACAGATGTTGCTGCATGCTGCTTGTTGACTCGCTCGCCGCTGCTGCTCTGCTGGCAGGCTGGCTGCCCGCATGCATGCGCCCATCCCCGGCCCCACTCGCTCGCCATTCCCGCATGCTGCGCGCGTAGACCCGCCTCGATTCCGCCGCCTCGCTGCTGCTTGCCCCATGCGCTGCTCTGCTTTTTCCTCTTCCTGGATAGCTCGCTTTTGCCTCGACTCGATTTGATTTAATCGGTCCTGTAGTACCGGTCACATCCGGTACTACCGGTCCATCCAGAAAAATTGCTCCAACGGCCATATTTTGGCCAGCCCTATATAAGTCTTTTACCCATTTTCATTTAGGGTAACTTCTTCCTCCTTTTTCTTGTCCAAGCTTTGCCCCCATTTGCTCTACTCTTTAAGCTTGATTTCTACACACCCCTCCATTGATTCTTGCATATATTTGAGGGGTAGTTGGAGAAGATCTAGATCTAAGTTTTGACCAAACAAAAACATCTCTTTGTGAGTCTATCTTTAGGGATCTAGATTTTGGGGGATTTTGTGTCTCTCTTTGATTCCTCCTCTCTTGTTCCCCCAATAGCTTTAGTAGCTTTGTTGGAACTTGAGAGTGAGGGATTTGAGCATCTTTGTGGTGTTCTTGCCAGTTGCATTTGTTGCATCGGTTTGAGTTCTCTTTGGAGGATTTGGTTTGAATTGCTCATTGGAGCTTGTCCCTCTTGGGTTCTTGGAACCCTAGACGGTTTTGTGGCCTTGGTGGCATTGTAGCCTTGGTGGCATTTGTTGAGGCCTTTTGTGGCGTTTGTTGGGAGCCTCCAATTAAGTTGTGGAGTTGTGCCCCAACCTTGTGAGAGGTTCTGGTTGCCACCGACAAGTGCACCGATAGTGGAAGCGTGGATCGATCCCATTGGGGTGAGATTCACCGGAGAATAAGGGTGTCACATCCCAAGATTTTCCAAATCTTGTTATGTGAAAAATAAATGAATAAAATAAAACTCTGTTGATTTTCAGGGCGAGAAGAAACTTTTTGAATCCAATTGGAAACCTTCAAACCTATTTTGATCAAATAGATCCTAAAGGGATTTAAAAATATAAACAATTAATAAAGGAAATTTAAATAATTGAAATTACTATTTTGGATCTTTTAATAAAAAAAAGATTTCGATTTCAAATGAAAAGGTAGAGATATAAATAAGGATTATTTTATAGAGCCAAATTAAACCTTGGCTAAGCTTTTGAAATAAAATGTTTTGTTTTGATGAAAAGAGTAAAGGTTTATTTAAATAAAATAATGAGAGTTTATTAATAAACCAATTTTATTAAAGTAAAGGTTTTTCCCATTTTAAATAAACACTAAAACTTGTTATTTTATTTTAAACAAGTTTTCCAAGTATTTTATATTATCAAATAAAACCTACTGAAATGGTTTGGTTATTGTTTAGATTTCAAATAGAATTTTAAAATAAATCAAATCCTATTTGATTTAATAACTAAGGACTATGTTATTTAATTAATAAATGGATCCTAAAAAGAATAAAAAGTATTATTTATTGTGGACTTTGAATTGTGTTGGTTAACAGAACTGAAATCAATACAAAGTTTAGCAAGGTTTTGAATTCATTTGAGTGTTTGAATTGTTTGATTGAATTTCAAAACAGAAAATCAATTAGAAAAAGAAAAAGAATACTGAATAAAAAAAAGAGAAACAAACAGCCTAACCCACCTGGCCCAACAGCCCAGCTCCAGTCCAACTAAACCCCCACGCGCGAGTAGTTTTCCACCAAAAAACCCACCCGCGCAGTCACAGACGAGTGGACCCCTCTCTCTCTCTTCCTCGCTGACAGGCAGGTCCCACAGCGCCACCTCAGCGTCGTCTCCCTCGCGACAATTCCTCCTCGCCGTTTCTGACTTGATTGCAGCAAATCAATTCGCATCAATGGAGGCGTTAACTGCTCCAATGTCTACGCCCTCTTAATCTCCTAACACTCCTCGCCATTTCCCCTCAGAAACCACTGCACGGGAGCCACCAGGCTGCCTTGAATCGGTTTTGCACCGCCGCTGCTCCGGCGAGCTTCTCTAGCGAATTCCGGCCAGCACCCTCACCCCGCAAGCTCTGCTTCATGCGAGAGTGATCCCCAGCCTCTGGCGCTTCTCCCTGTGCTTTCCGTTCAACCGCGCTCTCCCCAGAGCGTCGACAAGGACAAGCACAAATGCGCCGCCGTGTCTGCCACCTCTCCGGCGACCCCTCCCCGTAAGAACTGAACGCCCCTTTCTCTCTGCTTGTAAGCCGCGTGTTCAGTATCTTCACGCGCACCTAACCGTGTCTTTCTTTTGCTCTGGCATGGCCTATAGCCTCGCCTCCGACAAGAACCAGACGGACCCGACAGTGAGCACAGCTCCGGCGAGCAATCCACTCTGTTCCTGTGCGCCCCTCGACGAACCAACCACGCCTCGAGCTTCAACACAACCCTGCGAGCACGGTGAGCACCTCCACTTCTCTCCTTGCTTCCTGTAAATGCCACGACGCCACCGTCTGACCGCGCTCCGCCGCTAGCGCCGCCAGTTCGTGGTCAAACACACTGAGCCCGTCGGATCCAAATCCTGTGGCTATGATTAGATTAGGTCGAAGGGGTAAGTTTGAATCAGAGCCGCATGATTTCATTTAGATCTAACGCACCAGAGAGGTTGATCCAACCGAACCGGTATCAGCCAATAGCAAGCAGCCACGTGGCCCAGCCTTTGTTTTAAAACAGAAATTTGATCTATTAGATTTGCAAACTTGTAAAAATCATAACTTCAGTTCTACACGTCCAAATTTTGCAAATTTTATATCAATGGGATCAGTACAGCAAGTACTTTGCAACCATTCCCTTTGTTTAGTAAAAAGCTTCTGGTAAAATGTTTGTTTTTGCAGAAACTTGTGTATGCTTGTTTAGGATATAAAATTTATTCCAAAATGATTTTGGGTTTGAAATCTTTGCAAAATGGTTTTTTGTGAACCTACTGACCCTAGGAACCAACTTATGGAATTAAAAATGGATTTTATGAAGTTTAGGAGTAAATACTTGAATTAACTCATTTCTAGTCAAATAAAAAAATATTGATTTTGATATGGAAATGATTTTTGAGAAAAACCTTTGGAAAATGTTTTGATTCAAACCTACTGACCCTAAACACCAAGTTTTGTGAATTAAAAACTTATTTGGTGAACAATATAAAATTGTTGCTTTGCTAAAAACATTTTCCACCACATGAAATAATGATTTGATTTAAGAAATGGTTTATAGATAAAACCCTTTTGCAAATGGTTTTGCCACTTTAGAAAATGACCACTTTGCACCTTACAATGTTTAGAGCCTAGTAGAAACCACTTTTGCAAATGAGATTATCTTTTGCATGCTTGCATGCATGACCTTGTTTCTATTATTTTATGTGTGTTAAATTGTTTGAATATTGGTTGGAATGCTAGTTGAATCTATGTTTGCTTGATTGATTTGTAGTGAAGTTAGAAGAGTGTGATATTAGCAAGATCAAGAAGTGAACCAACATCCTCTACCAAAAAGGAAAGTGACACTATCATCCAAGTCCTACTATTTTCATTACACTTAGTGGATTTTGAAACATGCATGATAAGGACTACTATATTTTGCTATGCTAAATCCTAATAGGATACCCTATATTCCTTAGTGAAAACAATGTAGTTGTAATATGCTTAGCCCTGCTTTATATATTGAGAAGAGATACATGTTGAGATTATGAGAAGTATTGAAAAGACTTGTGTTTTATATAATAAAACAAGTACTCAATGAACCACCTGGGTGGACAAGGATACTCAAGTTTTGGACAAGGTGGCAACAAGAGGCACCATGTTTATATGTGTAGAGGGAGTGTCCCAACCTTTATTTACATAAGGTGGTGTCCCCTGTGTTTACAATGCTAGTCCCTGGATCAATAGCTAGCATCCACAGTTAAGATGTAATATCAAGAAACAAAGGTCATAATACAACTTTATAACCAGGAATAACATAATTTTATTACATCTTACATAGCTCATTTGGCTATTACATTACATTGCAGCAGAATAATTATAAGCATGGGGTCCTTCATCTTCAAAGTGCCACAGGCAGACATGTTGGTTGTAGACTTTGTAATCCTAATCACTTAAACTTCACTAAATCAATCAAACCTGCAACATAACAAGTTACAGCCACAAGGGTCAATACATTTGAATTGTATTGGCAAGTGATACTATGGTAGTATAGTGGAGTCTATCAACTATATGCTTTTGGCTAAGTGGAGTTGAGGCTTGCATTGCTCAAAATAGATTTTTCCTTATCATTTTGAAAACACTAAGTTTTTGTTTTGACAAAACTTTTTTTTTCTCAACAGAGATTGAAGATCCTTTAACCCTTGTTCAAACCACAAGTTTTTATCTTAGAAATTTGAATGATGAGATTCTTGATTGCTTCCGTGTCTTGATGTTCAAATTGTCCTATACCAGGGACATGGCTAAGTACTTAGATTTTACACTCTGCAGAGGTGGTGCACTTTCCCCACAAGACTTGGTTTCCCGAGACAAGATCTTTCAGAAGCCTTCCCTTAGACCAAAATGGACGCGTTCCAACCTATAAAACTCTACCACCCACTGTCCATATGGCTAAGTTCTTGCAACCTATATGATCCAGGCAGAGCCCATAATGCCAAGTGGCTGCACTTGAAGCTTCTCAACATTTGACATCTCAAATCTCTTTATTCCTGGGTGGCAATCCACAAGTGAGATACACAAGGTCAACCATAGACATGGGCCTTGTGAACCACTCAACCAAAATCCACCAAGAAATTACCATTCCACCCAGGTGATTCATTAACTTAGTTGTTTTATTAAACAAAAACACAAGTCCTCAGACTTAGAAACTTTTCCATAGTATGAATATATTTCCACCCTTGTTTTCTATTAGCTAAGCTAAGCATGATAGTAGTAGGAGTCTTAACTTAGGAAATATTCCAAGGTTCACCAAATATGTTTTCAAACCATAAAACTTGGTGTTTGGGGTCAGAGAGTTTAAAACAAAACATTTCCCAAAAGTTTTCTTCCAAAACCATTTTTAATAAATAAACCACATTTCTATTTGACTAGAAATGGTTTTAAATCAAAGAATTATTCTTTTCCTTCACCAAATACATCTTTGAGTCCACAAAGTGTTTCCTATGGTCAGTGGGTTCAAATCAATCCAATTGCCAAAGATTTCATCCCCAAATTCATTTTTGAATAATTTTTACAACCTAAACAAGCCTACAAATGTTTCTGCAAAAACAAACATTTTACCAGAGGCTATTTACTAAACAAAAGGCATGGTTGGCTAGGGCTTGTCTCATTGATTCCATTGATATAAAGTTTGCAATTTTTGGACGTGTGGATCAAAAGTTGTGCAATTTACAAAATTGGAAATCTAATAGAAAGTTTTCTGTCTTTTAAATCAAACAGAGGCCATGTGGCTGTTTCTGATTCGTCTATACCGCTTCGCTCGGATCGACAGACACAGGCCGCAGGATCCAACTTGATCGCATGGCACAGATCGCTCGATACCCCTTCGACTATGTTCTTTCACAGTCACACGATTCTCATCTAACGGTCTCGATCGCCATTGGCAGGCTGGCGGCCAAGGTGATCGGCGCTGCTCGTCATGTGGTTCTGCGAAGGTGAAGGAAGGGAGGATGAGGATATGCTCACAGGGTTCGCAAGGGTGCAGAGAAGCTCAACGCGGTTGTCGTTGCTGGAGGGGCGCACGGAGCTGTTGTCAATCGCTCACCGGAGTTCCTGTTTCCGTCGGGCACGCTCTGGTCATCGTCGAGGGCGAGGTTTGAGGGCGCGCTAAGGCAAACAGACCCTACTGTTAGCTGCGCATTTGATCGGGGATCACAGAGCATCATTGGAAGGTGTTAGCGGTCAGTACTCACCGGGGTACTCGCGAGCAATGGCGCATTTACGACGACGTTCAGGTGAGTTTGTTGCTGACGTTGTAGAGCGGGCGCGGCCAAGCGGTTGGTGCTGGAAGATTCACCAGGATACGGGGAGCAAGCCTGTGTGCAGTGGGAGGCGAGGGGCGGCTGGTCGGCGCCGGAATTGGTCGGGGAACACGTCGGAGACAGTGGTGTTTGAGCTCGCGATTCGCGCAGCCTGGTGGCAGAGAGAAGCTGGCATTTGGGAGAAAGGTAGAGGGGACAAGGTCGATTAAGTACGCGTGATCGCTGGCGAGTTTAACGTTGTCATTTACACGAATTTATCGCTGGAATTCAACGACTGAGAACGGCAGCGATGAATGGGGAAAGCTGGTCGCAGTGAAGACGATGGCTGGCGATGTGGGGCCGTTTCATCAGTGGAGTGAGAGAGGGAGTTGGGGTCCACCAGTCAGTGTCCTTGCGGGTTTCTTTCGCGGTGGAATACGATTCACTCGCTGAGAGGGAGAGGTGGGCTAGGTTGGGCTGAGTTGGGCTAGGATAGCTGGGCCAGTCCGTTTTCATATTTTTTTTTGTCTGAATCTTTTTCTTTTTCCAATTTCAATTTCTGTTTTGTAATTTCAAACAACATTCATACATTCAAACAATTCAAAACATTCACCATACTTTGTGTTGAATTTGGTTCTGTTTATCAACATAAACCAATTCCCAAAATAAAATATTTTTTTATTATTTTTAGGATCTATTTAATAATTAAATAAAATAAACCTTAATTATTAATTCAAATAGGTTTTGATTTATTTAATAAAATATCCATTTGAAAACTAAATATTTTCAAAACCAAATCGGTAGGTTTTATTTGAAAATAGAAGATACTTAGAAAACTTGTTTAAAATAAAATAATATTTTTATTTTTGGGTCCATTAATAATTAAATAAGATGGACCTTAGTTAATAATCCAAATAGGATTTGTTTTATTAAAATCTTTATTTTGAAATATAAAATAAAACCAAAAACACTTCAGTAGGTTTTAATTGAGAATATAAAATACTTAGAAAACTTATTTAAAATAAATAAATAAGTCTTAGTGTTTATTTAAAATGGGAAAAGCCTTTACTTAAATAAAATTGGATATTAAATCCTTATTATTTTATTTAAATAAACTTTTATTATTTTAATCAAAACAAACATTTTATTTCAAAATATTGGCCAAGGTTTAATTTGGCTCCATAAAATAATCTTTATTTATAAATCTATCTTTTCTTTTGAAACCAAATCTTTTTATTAAAAGATTCAAAATAGTAATTCCAAATATTTTTAAGTTTATTGTTTATTTATCTTTTTAAATCCCTTTAGGATTTTATTTGATCCAAAATAGGTTTTGAATGTTTCCAATTGGAATCAAAAGTTTCTTCTCACCCTGAAAATCAACAAAGTTTTATTTATTCATTTATTTTTCACATTACAAGATTTGGAAAATCTTGGGATGTGACAATATGGCAATGTCTTTTTGTTGTGGACTAGAAGAAAACCACCCAGGGACTTAGAGATTGAACATGTTTCTCGTATAGTGGCTTCCGTGTACAGCCACATGCTAAATGGGCACTGGCTTAGTCAACTACATAGTGGAAGACCCATGCATTGGCCTCTTCAGGTTAACTGGAATGAGGGAACTAGGAACCCTACATTGGTGCCTGAAGACAAGCTAGCATTGTGTATTGGGAGGACCCTATGGAAAGACTTCGTCACAATCTCAATCTGCCAGTACTCCATCTTGGTGAGTATTTATCCAGCGGCCACTGGTGGCAACAGGATAAGATTGTGTCATGTGGGTAAAGTGTACAACTTCTGCAGAAGATAAAAATCTAAGTACTTAGCCGTGTCCCCGGTTATGGACAATACTGAGCAACTAAGGCCTGAAGCTATGGGAGATCTCGACATTCCAATTTCTAAAAGTAAAACTTGAAAGTGACAACAAGAGATTTGAAGCACTTGGTGGATTCCAAGGAGTTCAGAAAGATTTTTCAAAAGATCAAAACTATTTTGAAAAGATAGGATAAAACTATATTGCTTTCTGCAATTGAGCCTAAACCCCACTTAGCCAAATATGCATGTATTGATAGGATCCACTTATATTCTACATAGTAGTGAAACTTGCCAATACAATTCAAATGTATTGAACCTTGTGGCTGTAACTTGTTATGTTGCAGGTTTGATTGATTTAGTGAATTGTGTTGTTTAGGATTACGAAGTCTACAACCATCATGTCTGCCTGTGGCATTTTGAAGATGAAGGACCCCATGCTTATAGATATTCTGCTGCAATGTAATGTGATAGCCAAATGAGCTATGTAAGATGTAATGAATTATTTTATTCCTGGTTATAAAGTTGTATTATGACCTTTGTTTCTTGATATTTCATCTTAACTGTGGATGGTAGCTATTGATCCAGGCACTAGCATTGTAAACACAGGGATCTCTACCTTATTAAAGGTTGGGACCTCTACAAAGGGAGGCCTTTTGTGGCGTTGGTGGTTTGATACCACCCCCTCTCCAAACGAGACGTACTCCATGTTGGGAGGAACTCGGTAAAATATCGGTGTCCCCGCGTGCCTCGGTTATCTCTATACCCGAGCTCTTTACTTATGCACTTTACATTGTGATAGCCTTCGTGCTTGAAGTAATATATATCTTGCTATCACTTTGTTGATTGTATTGCTTAGCATAAGTTGTTGGTGCACATAGGTAAACCTTAGTTGTTTCTAGGTTGTGCTTTACAAAGTAAACACTAGTTTTATTCTGTCTTTGTTGAGCCACTCTAGGAAAAGTTTTAATCACCTATTCACCCCCCTCTAGGCGACATCCGTATCCTTTCAGTTATTTAATCGAAGAGGTATCGTTCAATTAGATCTGTGTGATTCCCTTTAAATCCTGCGGTCCACATTGCTTGATCCGAACGAAACGGTATGGTCCAATCAGAACACACCACGTGGCCAGAGTATTGTTTTAAAAACAGAAATGAATCTATTAGATGTTTGATTTTGTAAAATTCATAACTTTAAATATACATGTCCAAATTTTACAAATTTTATATCAATGGAATCAGCAAAACAAATACTTTCCAACCATGTACTTTGTTTAGTAATTTGCTTCTGTAAACTTAGTTGTTTTTGCAGAAACATGTGTAGGCATATTTTGAATATAAAATTCATTCTAAAATTATTTTTGTGATAAAAAATCTTTGGTAAATGGTTTGATTTGAACCTACTGACCATAGAAACCAACTTATGGATTTAAAAGTGTATTTGGTGAAGCTAAAGAATAAATCTTTAAATAAAAGCATTTCTAGTTAAGTAAAAATATTATTTGTGTTTTAAAAGTGCTTTTTGAATAAAACCTTTAGGAAATGATTTGATTTAAACACTCTGACCCTAAACACCAAGTTTTGAGATTTAAAAATATATTTTGAGAACTCTATAAAATTACTACTTTGCTTAAAGGCATTCCCAACAAAATAAAATATTGCTTTGGTATAAAAATGGTTTATAAGTAAAACCTTTTGCAAATGGTTTTAATAATAAACACTTGACCATAAAACACTAACATTTGTGTTTAAAAATATATTTGTCAAACACTAGAAAATATTACTTTGATTAAATCATTTCTAGCAAAACAAAAATGATTTAAAGTGTCCATTTTCACTAACTTAATATCAAATGGTTTTGCCACATTTATAAATGACCAATAGGTGTTTTAAAATGTTTATAACCTATTAGAAATCACTTTTCCAAATAAAACAATTTTTGGCATGCTTGCATGCATGGCTTTGTTTTTATTATTCTATGTGATGAATTGCTTGAATGGTAGATTGAATTTGTGTCTTGATTGAATTGTAGTGGAATTTGAAGAGTGTGACTATTGCAAGATCAAGGAGTGAACTTATATTCTCTACCAAAAAGGCAAGTGGTGCTTCATACTTTTGTCCCATTATTTTCACTATGCATTAGTGATGTTTTGAGTAGGACTTGCATGGAATTTTCTAAGTGTTAACTATGCCATGGGAAATCCTTGTAGATGAAACCTTAGTAGAATTTTCCCTAAGTTAAGATTCCTACTACTATTATGCTTAGCCTAGCTAATAGAAAACAAGGGTGGATTACATTCATGCTATGGAATATTTCTAAGTCAAGGACTTGTGTTTTGTTTAATAAAACAACTAAGTGAATGAATCACCTGGGTGGAATGGTATTGCTTGGAAGGATTTTTTTGAGTGGTTACACTAGGCCAGGGGACTGGTGAACCTTGTGTATCTCACTTGTGGAATGCCACCCAGGAACAAAGAGATTTGAGATGTCAAATGTTGAGAAGCTTCAAGTGCAGCCACTTGGCATTATGGGCTCTGCCTGGATCATATAGGTTGCAATAACTTAGCCAAATGGACAGTTGGTGGTAGGGGATGATAGGTTGGAATGCGTCCATTCTGGTCTAAGGGAAGGCTTCTGAAAGATCTTGTCTCGATGCATGTCGAGTCTTGTGGGGAAAGTGCACCACCTCTCGAGAGTGTAAAATCTAAGTACTTAGCCGTGTCCCTGGCAATGGACAATTTGAGCATCAAGACATGGAAGCTATCAAGAATCTCCTCATCCCAATTTCTAAGTTAAAAACTTGTGGTTGAACAAGGGTTAAAGGATCTTCAATCTTTGATTGGTAGATGCCTTGGGTGATTTTGACAAACAAAAACATAGGTTTTTTCAAATAATAAGGAAAATCTATTTTGAGCAAAGCAAGCCTAAGCTCCACTTAGCCAAATGCATATAGATGATAGACTCCACTATACTACCATAGTATCACTTGCCAATACAATTCAAATGTATTGACCCTTGTGGTTGTAACTTATTATGTTACAGGTTTGTTTGATGTTAGTGTAGTGTGTTGATTAGGATTACAAGTCTACAACTAACATGATTGCTTGTGGCACTTTGAAGATGAAGGACTCCATGCTATAGTTATTTCTGCTGCATTGTGATGAGATAGACAAATGAGCTATGTAAGATGTAATAAATTATTTTATTCCTGGTTATAAAGTTGTATTATGACCTTTGTTTCTTGATATTACATCTTAACTATGGATGCTAGCTATTGATCCAGGGACTAGCATTGTAAACACAGGGATCTCTACCTTATTAAAGGTTTGGACCTCTACAGTTATTTATCTTAAGGAGAACACCTCTAGTGAACTGTGGACCTCGGTCCAATCTTTATCATGGATATATCATCCACTTCTACTGTTATTGTTTACTTTCCACAAGCAACTACTATCTTCCACACTATACGTTTAATCCTTTATTTTAAGCAAACCAGTGAGATTGACAACCTCACTGTAAGTTGGGGCAAAGTTGTAAGGTTCCCAACCTTTAATAAGGTAGAGATCCCTGTGTTTACAATGCTAGTCCCTGGATCAATAGCTAGCATCCACAGTTAAGATGTAATATCAAGAAACAAAGGTCATAATACAACTTTATAACCAGGAATAAAATAACTTATTACATCTTACATAGCTCATTTGACTATCTCATTACAATGCAGCAGAATATAACAATAGCATGGGGTCCTTCATCTTCAAAGTGCCACAGGCAGTCATGTTGGTTGTAGACTTGTAATCCTATTCAACACACTTCACTAACATCAAACAAACCTGCAACATAATAAGTTGCAGCCACAAGGGTCAATACATTTGAATTGTATTGGCAAGTTTCACTACTATGTAGAATTTAGTGGATCCTATCATTACATGCATATTTGGCTAAGTGGGGTTTAGGCTCATTTGCAGAAAGCAATATAGTTTTATCCTATTTTTTAAAAAAATAGTTTTTGATCTTAGTCAAATCTTTCTGAACTTCTTGGAAAACTCCAAGTGCTTCAAAATCCCTTGTTGTCACCATCAAGTTTTACTTTGAGAAATTGGAATGTCGAGATCTTCCATAGCTTCAGGCCTTAGTTGCTCAGTATTGTCCATAACCGGGGACACGGCTAAGTACTTAGAATTTTGATCTTCTGCAGAAGTTGTACACTTTACCCACATGACACAATCTCATCTTGATGCCACCAGTGGCCGCTGGATAAGTACTCACCAAGATGGAGTACTGGTAGATTGAGAATGTGACAAAGTATTTCCATAGGAGTCCTCCCAATACACAATGCTAGCTTGTCATTCAGGCACCAATGTAGGGTTCCAAGTTCCCTAGCACAAATCTAGTTAACCTGAAGATGCCAATGCATGGGTCTTCCACTATGTAGTTGACTAAGCCAGAGCCCATTTAGCATGTGATTGTACATGGAAGCCACTGTACGAGAAACATGTTCAATCTCTAAGTCCCTGGGTGGTTTTCTTCTAGTGCACAACAAAAGAGATTGCCATATAAACATGGTTCCTTTTGTTGCCACCTTGTCCAACCTTGAGTATCCTTGTCCACCCAGGTGGTTCATTGAGTACTTGTTTTATTATATAAAACTTATAACTTTTCAACTCTTCATATAATTCATAACATGTATCGCATCCCAATATATAGCTAGGCTAAGCATACTACAACTACATTGTTTCCACTAAGGAATATATAAGGGTATCCTATTAGGATTTTAGCATAGCATAAAATATAATAAACTTTATCATGCATGTTTCAAAAATCCACTAAGTATAATGAAAATAGTAGGACTTGGATGATAGTGTCACTTGCCTTTTTGGTAGAGAATGTTTGTTCACTTCTTGATCTTGCTAATATCACACTCTTCTAACTCCACTACAAATCAATCAAGCAAACATAGATTCAACTAGCATTCCAACCAATATTCAAACAATTCATCACACATAAAATAATAGAAACAAAGTCATGCATGCAAGCATGCAAAAGATAGTTTTATTTGCAAAGGTGGTTTCTAATAGGCTCTAAACATTATAAGGTTCAAAGTGGTCATTTACTAAAGTGGTAAAACCATTTGCAAAAGGTTTTATCTATAAACCATTTTTAAGTCATTTCATTATTTTATGTGGTTGAGAAATGCTTTTAGCAAAGCAATAATTTTATATTGTTCATCAAATAAGTTGTTAATTCACAAAACTTGGTGTTTAGGGTCAGAAGGTTTGAATCAAATTATTTCCCAAAGGTTTTACTCAAAAATCATTTCCATATCAAAATCAATATTTTTATTTGACTAGAAATGAGCTAATTCAAGTATTTATTACTAAACTTCACAAAATTCATTTTTAAATCCATGAGTTGGTTCCTAGGGTCAGTAAGTTCACAACAAACCATTTTTCAAAGATTTCACATTAAAATTTTATCTAGAACAATTTTTATATTCAAAATAAGCCTACACATTTTTCTGCAAATTCAATTAATTTTCCAGAAGCAAAACATTAAACAAAGTGCATGGTTGCAAAGTACATGTTCTGCTGATTCCATTGATATAAAATTTGCAAAATTTGGACGTGTAGATTTTAAGTTATGATTTTTACAAGTTTGCATAACAATCTGATTCATATTCTGTTTTTAAACAAAACTCTGTACACGTGGCGCAACCTAATTGGCTGGTATCGCTTCGGGTGGATCGGCCTTTGCGAACCGTAGGATCTAAGTTATATCTAGTGGCTTAGATGGGTTCATACTCCTTCGTTAAGTGATTTGTTCCTACGCGTCGGATTGAAATCTAACGGTGCAAATCCATGTGACCAAATAGTGGCGACGCTGCGTGGCGGCAGACGGCGGAGGACGCTTGCTCGCGGCGGAGCTGGAGTTACAGGAAGCGAGGGAGAGGGGGAGAGGGCTCACCATGCTCGTGAGGTCGAGGTGAAGCTCAAGGTGGCGCTGGCTTGGCGAGGGGCGCTTGGATTCCAGAGGGATTGCTCGCCGGAGTTGGGTTCACCGTCGGGTCCGTTTGGTCGTTGTCGGAGGCGAGGCTATAGGCCATGCCAAAGCAAAAGAATGACACGGTTAGGTGCGCGTGAAGACGCTAAACATGCGGCTTACAAGCAGAGAGAAAGGGGCGATATGTTCTTACGGGGAGGGGTCGCCGGAGAGGTGGAAAGCGTCGGTGGCGTTCAGAGTTCGTCCTTGCCGACGCTCTGGGGCAAGCGTGGCTAAGATGGAACCACCGGTAGATGCGCACTGGTCTGGAGAGTAGTCTCGTGTGCACAAGGGGGAAGAGTACGGTCAGGCGTCACCAGAATCGACGGAGGAGCTCGTCGGAGCAGTGGTTGCTTGGGCGTGCAATTCGTGCAGCCTGGTGGCCGAGAGGGAGCGTGGCTTGGGGGGGGAAGAGAGAGGGGACAGGGGAGAGTAAGTGCGCGTGATCACTGGAGGAGTTAACGCCGGCATTTACGCGAATTCAACGCCGGAATTACTCGGTTGCGACGACAGGGAACGACTGGCGCAAGATTGAAGACGACCGCGTGGTTGTGGGGTCCATCTGGCATTGAGGGAGAGAGAGGGATAAGGGTCCACTGCTCAGCGTCTCTGCGGGTTCTTTTCCTGGTGCAAAACTTTTCACGCGTGGGGGAGAAGTTGGGCTGGAGCTGGGCTTGCTGGGCCAGATGGGTTGGGCTGCTGTTTGTTTCTTTTTTTTGTTCTGTTTGCTTTTTTTCTTTTTCCATTTGATTTTCTGTTTTGATTTTCAATCAAACAATTAAACACTCAAATGATTTCAAATCTTTGCCAAACTTTGTATAATTTTTAGTTCTGTTTAACAACACAAACCAAAGTCCAAAATAAAATAATACTTTATTCATTTAGGATCTATTTAATAATTAAATAAAATAGTCCTTAGTTATTAATTCAAATAGGATTTAATTTATTTTAAAACTCTATTTGAAATCTAAATAATACCAAAACCATTTCAGTGGGTTTTATTTGAAAATATAAAATACTTGGAAAACTTGTTTAAAATAAAATAACAAGTTTTAGTGTTTATTTAAATTGGAAAAGCCCTTACTTTAATAAAATTGGATAATAATAAATCCACATTATTTTATTTAAATAAACCTTTATTCTTTTTATCAAATAGAAATGTTTTATTTCAAAATCTTGGCCAAGATTTAATTTGGCTCTATAAAATAATCCTTATTTATAATTCTACCTTTTCTTTTGGAAACCAAATCTTTTTATTAAAAGATCCAAAAATAGTGATTCCAAATATTTTGACTTTATTGTTTATTTATCTTTTTAAATCCCTTTAGGATTTTATTTGATCAAAATAGGTTTTGGATGTTTCCCAATTGGAATCAAAAAGTTTCTTCTCACCCTAAATTTCAACAAAGTTTTATTTTGTTGATTTAATTTTTCACATTTCAAAATTTGGAAAATTTTGGGATGTGACAGGCTACCACCCTTAAAATAAATCTCGTCCCGAGATTTGGGAAGGCTATAGGTTACAAGTTGGCTTCAAGGAAACTAGGGTACTACCACCGTTAAAAATAAAGTCTCATGGGGTTACATTGATGGTTCACTTGACTATAGGTTCAACACTTGATATCAGACAAGGAATCCTTATTTGACAAGTTATCTAGTTTCTGACATCCACTTCTTCTATCTCTTCAAAGTTTCCATCCATGTCAATGTGGTTCACATGTCCTTTCTGGGTCATATTGGAATCATTCCCATTGGCTCTTCTAGCATCCTTTTTCTTGTTCTTCTCAGGACAGTCTGATGCATAGTGTCCAAGTTCCTTGCAGTTATAGCACTGCAACTGGCTAATGTCTTTCTTGAAAGTGTCATGTTGGTTCTGATCAAGGTCATCTCCATTGTCATTATCATTTCCATTGTTGTAGTGGTGATACTGATGTGGTTCAGAATCTTCATTGCTCTTTTTGAATGAATGCTTCTTCTTTGATGATCTTGAGTGATTCTTGAGTTTATGCTTCCTCTTCCTGTTCTCAACTTGATTCATCTTGTTTTCCAATATTGTGGCTTTGTCACAGAGTGATTGATAAGTTGGGACATAGGTAACAGCTAGCTGCAGGTTCAACTCATCATTAAGCCCTTCAAGAAATTTTTCTTTTCTCTTAGCATCTGTATCAACTTCATCTGGTGCATAGCGTGCCAGATTGTTAATTCTACAATTTACTCAGCCACACTAAGGTGACGCTGTTTCAGATTGTGAAACTCCTTTTTCTTCAAGTACATTACTCCAGGTGAAATGTGAGTTGTTCTGAATCCATCCTCAAAAATAGCCCAAGTCACATCTTCAAGGGGAGTGGTGATCTGAAAGTTGTCCCACCATGTTGCTGCTGGTCCTTCAAGCAGAAATGCTGCAAACCTTACTTTTTCTTCATCGGTGCAGCCAACAGTCACTAGGTCTTTGTTCACTGAACGTAACCAATCATCAGCTTCCATTGGATCAGTTGTTCCAGAGAACCTTGCAGGCCTAAGTTTCAGAAACTTGGTGAGCATGTCAAGTGCTAGAGGGTTATTCTGATTGTTGTTGTTGTTGTTGTTGTTGTTGTTGTTCTGATTCTGTATATATGTGGTCATCTGTTGCATCAACTATGTCTGATCTGCCATCATCTGCTGCATCTCAGGGGCGATGTTGTTGTTTTGGTTGGGGTTGGCACGACGGGGAGGCATCTGTTGGGTTGATAGGGATAAGTATTGGTGGATACGTTTTTAAGAAGTTTAAACACAAAACTCAAAAACAACCAAGTTTAATCAAACAATCAACAAGCAACTATTCACTTAACAACTTATGAGATTAACCCATGAGTTGAAGGAAACAACAAGTTTTCTTGAAAATAATAACTTAGTATAGTCATACCACATAGGTCAATATGATCCATACTCTAACTTGATATCAATGTCTTTGGTAGGCAATCTAATGTCTCTTGGTTCTCACTTGTAGTCCTTAGTGATATCCAAGGTTGAAGTCCTTGGTGAAAATGTTGAAGTCATTAGAGTTGAAGATGTTAAAGTCATTAGAGTTGAAGATGTTGAAGTCATTAGAGTTGAAGACGTTGAAGTCATTAGAGTTGAAGATGTTCTTAGCTCATGGTGAAGTCTTTGGCCATGGGGTAGGTTTTGTCCATCAAGTTTGAAATAGAAGAGATGTAGAATCAAAACCAAAATGGTTGAGGAAAGAGTTTACAAGATTGTTTGTAAATAAGTTTTGGAACAAATACAACTCCTATTTTTCTAAGGGGTTTTGTCCAATCCTAGGGTTACAATCCTACAGGAAACACAGTGCTCTGATACCATCTGTAAGGTTCCCAACCTTTAATAAGGTAGAGATCCCTGTGTTTACAATGCTAGTCCCTGGATCAATATCTAGCATCCACAGTTAAGATGTAATATCAAGAGACAAAGGTCATAATACAACTTTATAACCAGGAATAAAATAACTTATTACATCTTACATAGCTCATTTGACTATCTCATTACATTGCAGCAGAATATAACAATAGCATGGGGTCCTTCATCTTCAAAGTGCCACAGGCATTCATGTTGGTTATAGACTTGTAATCCTATTCAACACACTTCACTAACATCAAACAAACCTGCAACATAATAAGTTGCAGCCACAAGGGTCAATACATTTGAATTGTATTGGCAAGTTTCACTACTATGTAGAATTTAGTGGATCCTATCATTACATGCATATTTGGCTAAGTGGGGTTTAGGCTCATTTGCAGAAAGCAATATCTTTTTATCCTATTTTTTAAAATTAGTTTTTGATCTTAGTCAAATCTTTCTGAACTTCTTGGAAAACTCCAAGTGCTTCAAAATCTCTTGTTGTCACCATCAAGTTTTACTTTGAGAAATTGGAATGTCGAGATCTTCCATAGCTTCAGGCCTTAGTTGCTCAGTATTGTCCATAACCGGGGACACGGCTAAGTACTTAGAATTTTGATCTTCTGCAGAAGTTGTACACTTTACCCACATGACACAATCTCATCTTGATGCCACCGGTGGCTGGATAAGTACTCACCAAGATGGAGTACTGGCAGATTGAGAATGTGACAAAGTCTTTCCATAGGAGTCCTCCCAATACACAATGCTAGCTTGTCATTCAGGCACCAATGTAGGGTTCCAAGTTCCCTAGCACAAATCTAGTTAACCTGAAGATGCCAATGCATGTGTCTTCCACTATGTAGTTGACTAAGCCAGAGCCCATTTAGCATGTGGCTGTACATGGAAGCCACTGTACGAGAAACATGTTCAATCTCTAAGTCCCTGGGTGGTTTTCTTCTAGTGCACAACAAAAGAGATTGCCATATAAACATGGTTCATTTTGTTGCCACCTTGTCCAACCTTGAGTATCCTTGTCCACCCAGGTGGTTCATTGAGTACTTGTTTTATTATATAAAACTTATAACTTTTCAACTCTTCATATAATTCATAACATGTATCCCATCCCAATATATAGCTGGGCTAATCATACTACAACTACATTGTTTCCACTAAGGAATATATAAGGGTATCCTATTTGGATTTTAGCATAGCATAAAATATAGTAAACTTTATCATGCATGTTTCAAAAATCCACTAAGTATAATGAAAATAGTAGGACTTGGATGATAGTGTCACTTGCCTTTTTGGTAGAGAATGTTGGTTCACTTCTTGATCTAGCTAATATCACAATCTTATAACTTCACTACAAATCAATCAAGCAAACATAGATTCAACTAGCATTCCAACCAATATTCAAACAATTCATCACACATAAAATAATAGAAACAAAGTCATGCATGCAAGCATGCAAAAGATAGTTTTATTTGCAAAGGTGGTTTCTAATAGGCTTTAACATTATAAGGTTCAAAGTGGTCATTTACTAAAGTGGTAAAACCATTTGCAAAGGGTTTTATCTATAAACCATTTTTAAGTCATTTCATTATTTTATGTGGTTGAGAAATGCTTTTAGCAAAGCAATAATTTTATATTGTTCATCAAATAATTTGTTAATTCACAAAACTTGGTGTTTAGGGTCAGAAGGTTTGAATCAAATTATTTCCCAAAGGTTTTACTCAAAAATCATTTCCATATCAAAATCAATATTTTTATTTGACTAGAAATGAGCTAATTCAAGTATTTATTCCTAATCTTCACAAAATTCATTTTTAAATCCATGAGTTGGTTCCTAGGGTCAGTAAGTTCACAACAAACCATTTTGCAAAGATTTCACATTAAAATTTTATCTAGAACAATTTTTATATTCAAAATAAGCCTACACATGTTTCTGCAAATTCAACCAATTTTCCAGAAGCAAAACATTAAACAAAGTGCATGGTTGCAAAGTACATGTTCTTCTGATTCCATTGATATAAAATTTGCAAAATTTGGACGTGTAGATTTTAAGTTATGATTTTTACAAGTTTGCATAACAATCTGATTCATATTATGTTTTTAAACAAAACTCTGTACACGTGGCGCAACCTAATTGGCTGGTACCGTTTCGGGTGGATCGGCCTTTGCGAACCGTAGGATCTAAGTTAGATCTAGTGGCTCATATGGGCTCATACCCCTTTGTTAAGTGATTTGTTCCTACGCGTCGGATTGAAATCTAACGGTGCAAATCCATGTGACCAAATAGTTAAGCATGCTGGCAGACGCAATGAGCACGCTTGATCGCGGCGGATCTGGCATTACAGGAAGCGAGGGATAGGGGGAGAGGGATCACCGTGCTCGCGAGGTCGAGGTGAAGCTCAAGGTGGCGCTGGCTTGGCGAGGGGCGCTTGGATTCCAGAGGGATTGCTCGCTGGAGTAGGGTTCACCGTCAGGTCTGTCTGGTCGTTGTCGGAGGCGAGGCTATAGGCCATGCCAAAGCAAAAGAATGACACGGTTAGGTGCGCGTGAAGACGCTTAACATGCGGCTTACAAGCAGAGGTGGCAGGCATCGGCGGCGTTCAGAGTTCGTCCTTGCCGACGCTCTGGGGCAAGCGCAGCTAAGATGGAACCACTGGTAGATGCGCACTGGTCTGGGGAGTAGTCTCGTGTGCACAAGGGGGAAGGGTACGGCCAGGCGTCGCCGGAATCGACGGAGGAGCTCGTCGGAGCAGTGGTTTCTTGGGCGTGCAATTCGTGCAGCCTGGTGGCCGAGAGGGAGCGTGGCTTGGGGGGAAAGAGAGAGGGGACAGGGGCGAGTAAGTACGCGTGATCACTGGAGGAGTTAACGCCGGCATTTACGCGAATTCAACACCGGAATTACTCGGTTGCAACGGCAGGGAACGGTTGGCGCGAGATTGAAGACGACCGCGTGGTTGTGGGGTCCATCTGGCAGTGAGGGAGAGAGAGAGGGAGATGGGTCCACTGCTCAGCGTCTCTGCGGGTTCTTTTCCTGGTGCAAAACGTTTCACGCGTGGGGGAGAAGTTGGGCTGGAGCTGGGCTGTTTGTTTCTTTTTTTTTTGTTCTGTTTGCTTTTTTTCTTTTTCCATTTGATTTTCTGTTTTGATTTTCAATCAAACAATTAAACACTCAAATTATTTCAAATCTTTGCCAAACTTTGTATAATTTTTAGTTCTGTTTAACAACACAAACCAAAGTCCAAAATAAAATAATACTTTATTCATTTAGGATCTATTTAATAATTAAATAAAATAGTCCTTAGTTATTAATTCAAATAGGATTTAATTTATTTTAAAACTCTATTTGAAATCTAAATAATACCAAAACCATTTCAGTGGGTTTTATTTGAAAATATAAAATACTTGGAAAACTTGTTTAAAATAAAATTACAAGTTTTAGTGTTTATTTATATTGGAAAAGCCCTTACTTTAATAAAATTGGATAATAATAAATCCACATTATTTTATTTAAATAAACCTTTATTCTTTTTATCAAATAGAAATATTTTATTTCAAAAGCTTGGCCAAGATTTAATTTGGCTCTATAAAATAATCCTTATTTATAATTCTACCTTTTCTTTTGGAAACCAAATCTTTTTATTAAAAGATCCAAAAATAGTGATTCCAAATATTTTGACTTTATTGTTTATTTATCTTTTTAAATCCCTTGAGGATTTTATTTGATCAAAATAGGTTTTGGATGTTTCCCAATTGGAATCAAAAAGTTTCTTCTCACCTTGAATTTCAACAAAGTTTTATTTTGTTGATTTAATTTTTCACATTTCAAAATTTGGAAAATTTTGGGATGTGACAAAAGTCTTGAGTTTGTGTTGTGTAGGATTCCAAGTTGTTAGCAACACCTTGGAGTTGTTTCCTTGCTCCTACTGGTTCGATAACCTTGGTTTCATAACTGAGGGAAAACTTGTTGCTTTGTTCATCACACCTTGCTCTTGGGGTTTCCCAACGACGCTCTACAGTGAACTGAGCTGCATCACCTAAGGAAGTGTAACGTTTATCAATCCTCTTCTAAAAATTCAAACTAGGATTCACGTGTTTGGGGTTTCCGTAGTACCATAGGATGTGTCTGTATAATTCTTTGTCTATTTGTTGCATCCAACATTGTTGTCGCAATCTGCCTTTGGTTATCAACTGTTGGTACATTCCATACCGATAGGATTTATGTAAACTGATGCGATCTCTTTGATTCTTTGTTAAACGACACATTATTGTTAAGAGTGTTCTTCCTTCCTACATGCTTTCACATGATGCGGAGTTGATAATCTCTATCTATTAAGTTCCTTTTCGCATATATTGGTATTTTAATGCCGAAAAATGTGGATTTTTTATTTGATACATCTGTGTTTCCACACTTCTTTTTAGTCATGTGTGATAAGCTATCTATATTCTTCTATCAACATGTCCATGCTAACTCGATCTTTTGCTACCTGCATTTCAATTTAGAGTTTTTACTTCATCTTCAAATTCTTTTGGGCTAAATACATAACGGTGTCGATCCGATGCTTGTGATGGTAATTTGGTACTAAGAATAGCTATATGACGCTTATCATGAGTGGAATATGGTCAATGTTATCAATTTAATCCTCCAAATGATGGCGGTTATCTCTTGTGATTTTTAATTATACAGTGATCATATCTATATCATATAAAAGTATCTTTGGCAATCCGGAGGTTCTTAAGGCACTACGGTGGATTGATGGCTCAGATATGTAGAGCTCGTTGGGAACCCCAAGAGGAAGGTATGATGAGCACAACAGCAAGTTTCCCTCAGTTATGAAACCAAGGTTATCGAACTAGTAGGAGTAAGGAAACAACTCCAAGGTGTTGCTAACAATTTGGAACCTGCACAACACAAACCAGAATACTTTGCCCCAACTTACAGCGAGGTTGTCAATCTCACCGGTTTTCTGAAAACAAAGTATTAAACGTATAGTGTGGAAGATAGTAATTGCAGAAAGTAAACAGTAGATGGAATATCAATGGAAGTAATGGACGGGGGTCCACAGTTCACTAGAGGTTTTCTCCATAAAATAAATAACATGCTGGGTGAACAAATTACAATGGAGCAATTGATAGATTGAGGATGCATAACAATGCATATACTACACATTTTGATTCCTACGAGCTTTGTTTGGGCATTACAACATAATAAATATACTATAATCCAACTGCATCTATGTCTAATAATCCACCTTCAGGTTATCATTCGAACCCCTTCCAGTATTAAGTTGCAAGCAACAGATAATTGCATTAAGCAAAGTGTGTAAAGTAAACAATACAATTGCCCTTGGACAAAGGATTGTTGTTTTCTCCCTAGTAGCAACATCACATCTACAACCTTAGAAGTTTCTGTCACTCTCCCAGATTACTAGAGGCATGAACCTACTATCGAGCATAAATACCCCCTCTTGGATTTAAAAGAATCTACTTGGCCAAAGTATCTACTAGCAACGAAGAGCATGAAAGATCACAAATAACATAGACATGATAGAATCAATAATCAATCTGACATAGTATCTTAATATCCATCGGATCCCTACAAACACAACATGTAGGGTTACAAATAGATGATCTTGATCATGAACGAAGCTCACAAGATCTAAACATGGTAACACAAAGGAGGAGAAACAACCATCTAGCTACTATATGGACCCATAGTCCAAGGGTGAACTACTCATGCATCACTCCGGAGGCTGGCATGGTGATGAAGAAGGCCTCCGGGATGATCTCTCCCCTCTAGCACCCTGCCGGGAAGAGCTTCAGATCCCCTGATCTATGGACGATGGTGTGGCGGTGGCTACAGACTGTTTCGTGGATTTATGATTGGGTGTTTAGGGTATATGCATCAGGGTGTTTATATAGGCGAAGGGACGAGGTCGGTGGACTCCCGAGGGGCCCACACCATGTGCTGGAGCGTCCTAGGGTGGGCCCGCACCACCCTATGGTGTGGCCGCCTCCTGGCTCCTCTTCGTCTACTCTTTAAACTCCGTCTTTGCTCCGGTAAAATATTGACTTTGTCTTTTGTTCCGTCCAATTCCGAGAATATTTCCTTACTAGCTTTTCTAAAACCAAAAACAGAAGAAAACAGGCAACTGGCACTGCGGCATCTTGTCATTAGGTTAGTTCTAGAAAATGTATAAAAATGCCTCAATGTGTAGACAAAACATAAGAAAGTTGATACAAAACAAGCATGGAGCATCAAAAATTATAGATACGTTTACGACGTATCAAGCATCCCCAAGCTTAACTCCTGCTCGTCCTCGAGTAGGTAAGTGATAAAAAGAATAATTTTTGAGGTGACATGCACCATCACAATCTTGAACAAAATATTGCAAAGCATTGATAGCTGGGATCATGGTACTATAAACATGAGCATGAAAGATGTAGTTCTAACAATAAGACATAGAAACTAAGTTGTAACATGAAAAGGTTCAAACAAAAGATCATGAATAACAATGCATTGAAAGACATTTGTTTGTTTCACATATAGAAAACATAGCAATAGTGGTATTCAGCTTGTCCCTGATGGAATAGCAAAACATAAATGCATATGACACCTTCGAAGTTCATAAGGGTGACACGATACAAATAATTTAAGAACAAGCAATATCAACATTATGAATCAATCAATAAGTTTTGGGACAATGCACATTGAACTAAGAATGACAACTATGCTCTCTTAATTGGTGCATAAAGATAGAAGGTGGAGACTCAACATAAAAGTAAAAAAGAAAGGCCCTTCACAGAGGGAAGCAAGGATTTCAAGTTTCATAAAGAGCTTCCAAAAATTATGGTACTTATTAGCTTTCAGCTCTCAATGCCCCTATCATAAGCATCTTGAAGTGATTAAGGTTAAAGTGCCACAAATATGAAGTATATGCTTGATAGATCATAAGTTGAAAATATCATGTCCCTTGAGTATGAGGGTCGTTCCTCATGCTACTCAACTTTAGTCACAAGCAAGTTCTTGTCATTGTAAGTATATGTGTATCATAGGGGACCGCCAACGGGATACCCCCTTGCCCCATGACATAGGAGCTACCCCATATCAAAATGACAAGGCAACAGACAATGAGCATCTCAGTGATCTTTTTATTTACCATGAGCATGGTGCTTTTTTTCTCTTTTTTTCCATATTTTTTCTGAAGATGCTTCATAGATTGCTCACTATGGTTATGCTGCAAGTTTCCACCATGATTAGGAATGGCTTAGGCTAGCCACCCAGGTGTTTCTCTAACACATATATAATACTCCATGGACTTACAAGCTCCCCTTTTATTTCACACCGCCGACACCCATAACCAAAAGATCATGATATCAACTGGATAAATATTTTTTTTTTGAAATTTTCTACTGCAGGGGAGTCCCCCATAGACCTTTATTGACTAAAGAACAGTCCAAAGTTCATTTACAAACATATGAACAAGAGAATATAAACTAAAACTATCAAAGCTAGGACAGACTGTCAAGCCATAATGACAAAAAATCCTTATGCCTATCCTTTAACCTATGAAGAAGCAATGCAATATCATAAACAAAACCATCCTTCCATCCTTTGAAGGTTGGTTTTATATTCTTGAAAACCCAGTCATTCCTCTGCTTCCAGATATTCCAACACGCAATAATTGCAACCTCTAAGAAGCAGGGCCCCTGAAAAGATTTAAACGCTTGACAGAAACTTTCCCTCTGGGATGCATCTATCCATTGTATCTGAATATAATTCCACACTCTAGTGCTAAAATTGCACTGAAATAATAGATGCTTCGAATCCTCAATGACTCCAGTAGGACATAGTACGCAACCATGGTTTTCAGTAACCTTCTAGTTCCTTCTAAGCAGCATATCTTTTGTATTCAATCTATCATGAAACAATAACCAAGCAAAGAACCTATGCTTGGACATGCATATTCTCTCCGAGATACTTTTTGAAATCAGATCAGTGGGCATCAATGAAAAACAGTGCTTATAGAACACCTAAGACTTATAGACCTCTTTACTTAAAGTACAGATCCACTTGTCCTCCTCCTGAGTAAAACCCATTGAGCCAATAGTTTCCTATAGTTTTGTGTATTCCTAAAATGCCTCAATAGACAGAGGAAGATGGAAAGCATCATGCAAATTCCTCAATGTACCCACATCTTTGACATATGCCATATTGTCTCTAGCAAAAGAGTATAACCTTGGAAATTTATTGGCAAGTAATTCTTCATGCCAAAGATCATTCCAGAAAAGGATGCTAAATCCAGAACCCACAATGAATTTGGAAATGGACCACCATTCATCCACTAGTTTTAATATTCCTCTCCACCAGAAGGAACCACAAACAGTAACAGCATGAGGAACAGATTCATGATAACAAGAATCCCTTACTAATCTTACCCATGGCAGGACTGCATTATTATAAAATTTATCCAGATGCTTAATTAATAAGGCTTTATTCTGAATCTTTAAATCAATGACTCCAAGTCCTCCTTTGTCCTTGGGTTTACAAATCATGGGCAATGCAGCCAGAGAATTTACCTTCTCCTGATTTTTAGTTTTCCTCTAAAGGCATCTCCTTCTTTACTTATCCACAATGTCAATGACCCCTTGAGGGATTTGCAATGAGCACATAATGTATGTGGGCAAGGAAGAAAGAACAGAGTTTACCAGAATAAGACTGTCCCCATATGAAAGAAATGAAATTGTTGCATTTAACCTTCTTTCAACCCTATCAATTATAGGAGAGAAATCCTTAATTGTGGGTTTAGTTGTGCCCATGGGTAGTCCTAGGTAGGTGAAAGGCATTGCAGCAAGCTGGCGCCCAAAAACAGTAACCAAATGTGTGGCTTCTTCTTCAAATAGGTTGATTGGAATCATTGAAGACTTGTGGAAGTTAACCTTTAATCCAATAAACTAAGCATATTCTATCAACAAATCTTTGAAGACTTTCAACTGATTTTATTCTGCAGGCAAAATGATTAGAGTGTCATCTGCATATTGTACAATGGGATAGTCCCCTTCCTTTGGAATCGGCAGTTGCAAATTTCCATCAATGAAAGCCTTATTTACCAGGCTGTGTAACAAATCTCCTCCCAAGACATATAGGAGAGGTGAAAGAGGGTATCCTTGCCTAACACCCCTTTTGCAAGTAAAAATCTGTCCTGGCACTCCATTTAAAAGTACAGAGGATGTACCACTTTCAAGGATATTCTTGACCAGGGCAATGAACTTTTTGGGAAAACCTTTATAATGCAAGACTTCAAGAATAGCATGATGTTCAATTGTGTCAAAAGCCTTTTCAAAATCAATCTTGAATACTACAATTTTCCTTCTTGACTTTTGACATTGATAAAGATATTCAAAACACCACCCTAGACAATCATGTATAGTTCTGGCTTTAATGAAACCATGCTGATTTGCATGTATACACCTTTTAATCTCATCCTGCAATCTATTTGCATAAATTTTAGTGATGAATTTAAGACACGTATTTGTCAAAGAGATAGGTCTGAAGTCATTGATAGTCTGACGAGCAAGTTTTTTTGGCACCAAAGTAATATAAGTGCCATTTATGCTTTCCAGGGAGATTCTCTCATCATGAAAGTCAGTACACAACTGAATGAAATCCTCCTTAACAATGTGCCAACACTTTTTCACAGAAAAACCATTAAAACCATCATGTCCAGGAGCCTTATCAGACTTCATAAATTTAACCACCCCCTCAATTTCCTTCAAAGTAATATTCTCAGACAGTTTGTTTAGATCCTGCACTTGACTGACAACTATGGACATGTTGATTTTATTTCTGGCTGGGCAAGAAATTCCCATTCTACTCTTATAACATCTCTAGAAGGTACTTGCTTTTTGAGAATGGTCAGATAATTTAGTGCCAGTTTCATCCTGGATGCTTGTAATTATATTGTGTCTATACCTATCAGTTGCTCTAGCATGGAAGTATTTTGTGTTCTCACCATTTAATTTTACCCATCTGATAGTACACCTTTGCTTCCAATAATCATATTGTAATTTCAATAGCTTTTCTAGATGGTACTTTCAATTTTCCTGAAGTTAGATTTAGGCATGAACAATGGCCTTGCATCCTCCAACTGATCCAACATACGAATAACATAATTGCACTTAGCAATCAGTAATTTTAGATGGGACAGATTCCCCCCCCTCACACACACACTTCTTTAGTTCATAACGAATCATTTTGAATTTTGCAACAAGAGAACAAGCAGAAGAATTCCTATTCACATGATGTTTCCAAAAAAATTCAACCAACTCCATAAATCCTAGTTGCTCAACCCAGAAATTTTCAAACCGAAAAATCTGTGATTTATGGATTTTGGTAGCTACTTGTACAACACATGGAACATGATCAGAATTAGATTTTGCCAGTGGAAATACTAGTGTATTTGGAAAATCAATGGTCCATTGATAGGAAGTGAAAAACCAATCAAGTTGTTCCAGAAGTGGCTGTGCTTGCATATTTGACCAAGTGAAAGATCTACCTTTCAAAGGTAATTCCATTAAACCCAAATGACTAATTATGTCATTAAAAAGGAAAATATCATTCATATCAGCACCTGGCTTGTTTCTATTTTCCACTGATCTGATAAAATTGAAGTCTCCTAGTAATAACCAGTGTTCATGCATGGGTATGTTTAAGTTATATAGCCAAGTTACAAAGTTCTCCCTTTCAATTCCCCTACAAGGTTCATATACAATTACTAAATCCCACTTTTGCCCATTATGAATAGATGAGAAAGCCACATGAATAGAAGATCTGTGTATTTCAATGACTAGCTGTAACATCCCAAAAATACCAAACTTAGATCAACAAACACTAATCATCAAGTTTAGGGTTAACAAAAACTTTCTAAATCAACTCATGAATGTATGCATATGAGAATGCATAGATTTTTGAAATCCTTTAAACCCACCTTGTTTGTGTGATCCATTGCTTGTAAAATGTTTCTTAGGTGAAAATAACATCATCTAAAACATTCCCCACACTTTTCCTAAAGACAAGTAAATCAAAACAAATATATTAAGTGAATGGTCATTTTGACCAATTTAACTCCCATGCCTACTTTGGCTATCTCAAACTTTCAGAACCTAACAGAAACTTTTCTGGATCTTTGCACCCCTTGAATGTACTCACAACAGAGTATCAAGGCCCACTTTGTGATCATCCAGAAACTTTCAAATGCATAGTTTAATTGACATTTCAAAATTGAATCTTCTTCATATGGGAAGATCCCAATTTTCCAAAACCCACCCAAACAAGCTCAATTTTCAAAACCCAGGCATCTGCAGACTCACCAGAACCAATCTAGCAAACCCACCAAAAATCATTTCAAAATTCAAAACTTGAGTTCATGCGGCCATTTCATCAAACAGGTTGCAGACACAAATCAAACAAAACCACAAACACTATAGTGTGAAGTGATTCTTGCCTAACTTGTTCCCTAGTTAGCTCACACACAGCTCAGTAGATCATCTAGAAAGATTAGCCCAACACTAGCACCCCTGTGAGCTTGCCATTGCCATTAATGGTGAACAGCAGAGCACACCCATGTCACCCCATTGTGGACAGCAAGCTAGGAGCAGCAGCAAGCCTAGCCAGCATGTCTGGGAGGCAGCCCAAGCCCAGACCTTGCCGAGCGTTCGCCAGAGCGCCACCCGCGACCAGCGACCACAGACCGCGTGCCGCCCTCACCGCGCGCGCACACACGATCACCACTGACCCAGGACACCGCCAGACACCCCCGTTTGCCGCCCCGTGCCATATAACCACCGCCCGCCGTCGAAGACGCCGCCTCTGCCGCGTAGAGCACCGGCCGTTCCAGACCAAACCACACCGCCCCATGCCTCGCGACCATGCCGTTGAGCATCGCCAGGAGACACAGCACCGTCCCCTACCCTTGCCCATGCCATTAGCTGCCTGTAACGTCGCCCCCGACGAGCTCACCTTGCGCCCCGACAGTCGCCTCACTCGACTATAAATAGAGGCCACCCCCGCACGATTTCTTCACACCATCTCACTCCCCTCTCCCCACTGACCGTGCCACACCATCCTCAGAGCAAGGCGAGCACCACCTCGCCGGAATTTCACCGGAGCCCGCCGCCTCTAGAGAAGAAGGGAGCCAACGATTGGAGCCGCCCCAGGAGAAGCCATTGGTACCAGGAGGTTCGCCGTCGTCGACCTTGTCGTTCGCCCGCCTCGCCGACCCTCGCCCGTACCCCGGTGAGCTCCCAGCACCCCTCACTGGCCGCGCTAGGTTTCGTTCTCGCCGGAGCTGTCTCGCGTCGACGATGACCCCCAGCCGTTGGATTAGAGCTAGATCGAACGACCCACATCGCCCCATACCGCTTCGCCCAGCCCCGTGTCACTGACGAGTGGGGACACCCACTTACGCAGCCCGCGGGAGCACTGCGCTTAGTAGGCCGGCCCGTTAGAATTTCCCGCGCAGCCCAGCAATTCAAATTAAACCTTTTTCTTTTTAAATTCAAACACACTTCTGTACCCAACTTCAAAAATCAACCCAGATCTATTCAGTGCATCAAATTGGGTGAAACCAATTTTGTTGGAAAGGTCTGTGAATGCTTAATCCAAGCCCGTTGGATTCAAGTCATTTGGATCAGTAGATCAACCATAGAAAAAATAACAAGGCAGAAGCTTTTCTGCATTCAAACATTTTTCAAATTTAAACCACAAAAGCTTTTGAGTTGATTCCAACTCTCAAAAATCACATTTAACCATACCTTTCAGAATATATAAAAATATATAGGTTTACTTGCAGAAATAATGTTCAAGGAATAAAAGAATGCTTCATAAGAATTTCTAGCCACTTTAAGTAATTAAAATAAAAGGGTAAAACATGATTAAATTGTGACACCACTTTAAATCACATTCTCTTAGACTATAATATGTGATGATGACATGTGTCAACATGATCCCATGTTTAGTTTGGAGAATATTAAATCTTAAGTAGTTTCTCAATGAGTAGAAATTACTTTTCTAAAATAAAAAGATTTAAACCAAGCCTTAACCTTGTAATTTTAGAGATGATGCTAGATCATCTATAGGACCCTTGTGTGTAATGATTGCAAGTAGTTAAGTATTGTTTGGTGATTGTGTACCTCGTATTTATTCATAGACGCTAGTACCGACCAAGGATACGAGGAGGAAGGAGGATACTACGAAGAGGAAGCCGGGGAGAACTTCAACCACTGCTCTGCACAAGGCAAGCTAACACTTGCAAGATACTATACCTCTGCAAGCTTTACTAATCAAGTTTACCAATGCAAGCTAACCCTTGCAAATTCCCCTATTATTGCCACAAACCCATACTTGTGATATGAATACTATATGCCTTAAGCATAAGTGATCATACCCACTTGTTAAACCAATCCTAGTTTTATAACAAGATTCTTACTTTATTTCTTTATCGAAGCTTGCTTAGAGTCTACCTAAGAGTTTGGTAGATACTAGATAGTTGTGCTCAAGGTGGCCTAAAGAGCATAAAATTTGGCCTAAGCTAGAGACCCTGATCTCAGCCTAAGATATAATGTTGGACTTAGTGAAACTCCACTAGTACCACCCCTCATCATTATTACCCCCACCTGTAGATGCTAGTGCTAAGCATAAAACTTGATCAACCTTAGATGGGAATACTTGGTGGAAAAATGGTTATGAAAACCTTGGAATGATGTATCATTCTATTGAAATGTTTTGGACATGTGTTTTCGAACACTTGATGATTTTGGTGATAAAAATGTTGAGGCATGAGCCTTAGCCCTTCATAAAACTGATGGTTGTCTGGATGCGATACCATTCCAATTTTATCGTACAGCCACAATACCCGAATCTTGGGTAGGGCTTGACTGGAAACTTATATACCTTAGTATTAGTTCCCTCACAGCCAAGGTCTGAGCTGAGGCTACCTTGTGAAGATTGTCCACCTGTGCAGTACCCAAGATGACAGTGGTCATGGTTGGGAGGCCAAACTCACAGGAGAGGTGCTGATACTAGGGAGTGTAATTGAAAGGTTAGGATTGATTATCCGCATACTGAGTATGGTGAATTCAGGATTTGATCCTGACGGGTGTATCGAATGTTGTGGTGAAAGTGTACAATCTTTGCAGAGTGTCAAACTATTCGAATAGCCGCGTCCGCGGTTATGGACAGTTGGAGTGGCCATACTGTTCCCCCGTTAGACTCTTTGTAAATGACTTGTGAAGCGAATTGAGACTTTGACTTGACCACAACAGAGTTGTGACTTGAATTACAAGATCCCACTTAGGAGTTAATAAATTGTGACTAGTTTTGGAACTTAGTAAGGATAAACCTGGCTTTTTGCAAAACAATCCTAGAGCCTAGTGTCCTATTATCCAAAAACCCCTTACCTGTTAGTATTAGTTTGCGAGTACTTAAAGAGTACTCATGGCTTTGTCCCTGGCTATTCCCATGGCCAGGCTATGAAGAGGAGTACCTGGAGGATCGACCCCAGGAAGGTTACGACAACTAGGATCATCTCCCATCGTCAGCATTGCCTATGACCCTGAAGATGGAGCTTCGCCTACGCTACCGTTATTATTCCGTATTCCGCTGCTTGGTGTTGTATTAAGAACTGGATCATGAGATCCCTATTTGTGTAAGAACTTATGTATCGTTTGTAATGGATGAAGTACTATGGTATCAAATTCTGTTATGTCTCGCAAAAATGGTAATCCTGGGATTGCGATGTATGGCATAACAGGCATCTAGGATTGAAAAATCCGGGTGTTGACACTAGCCCATCAAACACATCACTATTCCAAAGAACAATAATTCCACCAGAGGCCCCAATTGCAGGGGAGTAAGCAAATCTATCAAACCTTTTAGGACAAAAACTCCTAATAAAGGTGTGATCAAAAGAGTCATATTTAGTTTCCTGGAGACAAACTACAGAGGCCCTGCTATCCTCAATTTTATTATATACTGAGGTCCTTTTGTCCTTATCATTAAGCCCTCTTATATTCCAATCCAGAACCAACCAATCCAGATTTTCCCAATGAATTACTCATTTAAAGAAACATATAGCAATAATAAAGACCGGCCCCACTTGGCACATAAATGAGTAAGAGGCATAACATGTTTTGATATAAAGTTTCCAAAATTATCCCAATGCCAAACTGCCAACAGGTTCAGAAAGCCCAAAACAAGATAACCAAATTCCATAATAATAAGGACATAAATAAAGCTACATTTCCTATCAAAAGTAATAGGGCAACAAGACAACTCAGGCAATCTACTCATTGGGCTTCTCTGGTGTAACATCAGCTGTGGAGGTGGCCATCAGCTTCTCCACTGTAAGCTCATCCCCAGGAATCTCCAACAAAGCACCAGCCTGCTACAGAACTGAGATTGTAGTACAGGGAGGAACATCTTCTATCATCCTTGGCTTGGATGATCTTGAATTCTTCCTTGGCTCAGGCTGATCTGACATTGGCTCAAGTCTGTACCCTGCATTCCTGGTTGAACTCCTTGTACTGCGCCTTTCAGATGTGTTGACTAAGATAGGTTCCTTCTGCTTCTGTTTCCTGGACCTCTTCTTAGAAGAACACTCAGTATTATCCACAACTACCTCTTCAACATCATGTGGCACCAGTGGCAACCTGGGAGAAGGGGGAAGCCAAAAGTTTCCCATTATGGCACTGTACTGAAAATTATGAGGTAATATACCCACCTTAGAAACTTGCAGACAATGAAGCTTCTCCATATAGACCTCATTCATAACACTAATATTACCCATCCTTATATGATCAGGCAGCAGAACTGTTAAGAGATGGATATTCATATTATGTACCATGGGTGGCTGCTGTTGAAAAGGAATGATAGCTAGAGGGTTTTCCTCAACCACATCCAATAGAACCTGATTAGCATCATGCATTTTAATATCACCATGAATAATAGGAGCCTGAACCACCTGATCAACTCCCTCTCCAGGGATGAATTGAACCGATGATCCCGATTCATTAGAGAAGGAAAAGGTGACAGAAGACTGTTCTTGATGAGGCATCACATTCTACAGGTCATTAATCCTAGCATTATCCCCTGCATTATCTTGTTGCTGCTATTCACCCCAACCAGGAAGATCTGGCTGCATATCATCAGGGACCCATCCCTCATCCTCATCATCACGTTGGAAGACATGGTTCTGCCAGGTAAAGGATGAGGATTACCATTAAGAAGTTCTGGTGACTCATCCCCTAGAAGAGCATCTCCTTGATCACTCATCATAATATAGCAGGGTACTGCCCAAGAAACAACAGTGACAACATATTTTTGAGGCTTCCTGACAACAATGGACCTAGGGATATATCTAGCCCCACCATAACTGCACTTTATCAAAGTCCTAGTTGGGGAGGGGTCCTCTCTAAACCACCCTCTGAGCTTACCAAACTTGGCCATTGTCTCCCTGAGAAATTCCTCCTTACGATAATCCATGGGAAGATTTAACAGCATAATCCATCCAGTCCTAGTATAAACAGTGGCTGTAAAATTTGGACCCTCATCATGCTTGGTGAAAGATAGAAACCTCCCATTACCAAAAGGCACCTCAGGCTGCACAACCAACAAATCTCTAGTGACAGAGTCACACATCCTAAACAGACCAGTGCCTACGGCACTTTTAGCAACACTCAAAACCTCCCACTGAAGATTGTTAACAATGCGATCAGTAATTTGCTACAGTACATCATCAATTTCATCTCCGATCAGACGAGGAAGCACAACCGCCATTGCCCAATTATCATGACACTTTGGAGGAGCAAACGAAGCAGTGACATAAATCCTTGGCGGTCTCTGATCAGAATCCCACGGCTCCAGGACCTGCATCCCTGCAGGTGTAAACATGTTCGTCTACACAGGAAAGTTGGCCATTGCTAGGGTTTACAGAGTAGAAGCAGGCGACAGAGAACTCGGGGGAGGGGAGGTTGATTTTGAGGAGAAACCGAACAGCCTGAAGATAAAACTGTTTTGTCGGAGCCAGAGAAAGAGTCCAACTTGACTTGATTTGACCGCTTGACGACCCAGCGAAAAGACGAAGATACCACTGCATTATCTGGACAATCTATCTTAACATGTCCCTTTCTGAAACATGCCATGCAACGAATTTTATCTGTACAATGACGTGTAGAATGCTGGAAACTAAGACACCTTGTGCATTTCCAAAATTTATGTACCATATCATTAATCATGCTCTCAAAACCATCATCCAAAGGCATGGATTTGTCATCAACCGAACATATATCCTGTGAAATGAAACCCTGATTTGTCACCTCCTTTGGGATTGTGTCAGACAGCAAAGAAGGACCCAAATCAATAGAAGATGCCACAGAGACTACACTATTTTTGCGCAAAAGAAAACCTCCAACCTGAACATTAAACTCCCCATACAAAACACTGTCCATGTTACTGATCTTCTTAGTGCACACTTTTGGCTTCCAAATGCCAGTCACCAAGATAGCTTGAGTCTATTTCTAGATCTAAGAAGGCTTTTTAGAAGAGTTACCACCAACTAAATCCGTTGAGTACTAAGTTCCTTCTTCCAAAGAGAGAATTCACTCTTCCAGTTCGGCCGTCCAAAACCCCATAGATGGAAAAACATTTGAAGTGGAAACATTCATACGAACATAGATTCCTGATAAATAAACCCACTCGCTTGGAGGAAACAGTGAAGGAAAAAACCCTATCTCTTATCATGGACACATTTAATTCACCACAATAACCACCAATAACTACCTCAAGAGCTAAACTGACAGAATATTCATCAAGTTTAAAAGTTGCACGTCCAAAAGACACTACCATAGTAAAGTGGTTCGAACCAATAAATGGTTGCATAGAAGATTGAAAAAGCATTCGCACTTCTTTGGCAAAATTTAAACCATGTCAGAAATCTAGGCCAAGCGTGATGACAGCATGCACAACCATAGTAGATTGATCAATAGGATTTGTATCAAATAAATTTCTAGATGCATTAACCATAGGAAAATCCAAGGGAACACCATTATCCAGAAGACGACCCTTGCGTAAAACTAGCTTAACTCTAACCAAGGCACGATGACATGGAAAACTGATAAAAGATCCAGAGGAGATGAATTCTCATACCTTGAGAGTTTTTCTATCAATCATAGCACCATTGGCAGCCACTAGTTGAATCCTCCTTAAATTAAGATTAACCACAATGAAACCTGAAGACATTAAATATTGACGGTGCTCTAAAACCACAGAGTACAAAGCCCTCCATCGCCAGGAGGAACGATCAAGGATCAAGGAGGTAGGCATGGTGGGGGAAGGGAAATGGGGGCTAGAAATGTATGTGGGTGGGAAGGAGGTGAATTCCGGCAGCCAGGATGGCCACCGGCGAGGTGGAAGGCCCAAGGGGGCCTAGATCGCAATGGAATCGCCGATCCTATTTTTTAGGAGGACACATGAGTCGAAACCATTAATGATGAGGAAGAGAGTTACTCTGGATCCGGCATGTCCGATCCTGGAGCTAGAGAATCACTACTGAGGCATGAGCTAAACTAGATGATGAAATGCCCTTACATAAATTTCTAGGGAATATCTGAGACAATCTGAAGTTTCCAGGAAGCTGATGCTAAGATTCGTGCCTAGCTTTAGTTTTCTAGTTGTTTGCTTGTTAGAGTGTCTTAGAACTTCTCTAGTTTTGGTTTTGGTTTGCTTCTTCTAAAAAATCTTTTTCTACGAGAAAATCAATTTTCACTCTTAAAATTGGCCAAAAAAAAGGTTTCCTGAAAATCCCAGAAAATTCATATTAATTTTTTCCTTGAAAAAAGGGGCAGAGGGACACCTAGAGTGGCCCAGCGAGACCCACCAAGCCAGCACACCCCCTGGTGGCGCGCAAGCGCCAGGTGGCGCCTGGACTGGGTGTGGCCCACCCGTGGCCCTCCAAGATGCCTCCTCCCAGCCACTTCTTTCTCTCTCCCAAAAAACACCAAAAAAGTTTCTCAAGCTCGAGTTCCTGCTGTTCTTGCTGTCGATTTTTGATATCCTTGCTCAGCCCATCTTTGTTGCTGATTTTTGGAGGGATTGCTCCTTGGTATGTGCCTCCTCCGCTTGTCCAATTAGATTTGTGATTGGTAGATTGTATCTTGAGTATTTTGCTACTGTAGGTGTCAGGTTGTGTGAGCTTGCATGCTTGTTCTATGCTTAGAGATTTCATTTTGATGCATGTTTAGCCCTCTAGCAAGTCCCTATAGTAGTTCCTCATCATTTATCAACTTGGAAATTACTTGGTTTGATGTTTGTATAAATTTTTTAGAAAAGAAGATGAGTGCATACCAACTGAATCAACATGATTTGATGGTACCTGAACCGATGAAAGATTTTTTAGAAGAAGCAAAAGCCAAACTAATAGAGCAATAATGGCCATAATCATGCAAAGCGACAAAATATTATTAATTAAGCATAAAGTGATATCACAAGTCAAAAACTAAATGATCATAGAGGCTAAGGTGACTGGTTTATAGTCTTAACATGGTGTAAGCATGTGCCAAGTCAACCCAAATAAAGCATCAAAGGAGAATACCACAATATTATGCTTTTGTATGCTAAAACAACGCATGATTCTTTCAAGGCACATTAAGCAATCTCAATTGTGTGGAACAAGTCATGCAACAACAATAATCACTAAGCATAAGGTCAAAGCAACATCTAAAATGACATGATAAAGTCTAGGCCACAGTCAAAATAAGCTTCCTTTTGTAACACTAATAGTATGAAACTTCCTACTCTTTTCCAACACCAATAAACTTCTTTGAAACAAAAATTGTTGGAGATATGCCCAAGAGGCAATAATAAAGTAGGTTATTATCATATCTTCATGCTTATGATAAATGTTTACATACCATGCTATAATTGTATTAATCAAAAACATTGATACTTGTGTGATTTGTCAACATAAAAGAGTCCCTAGTAAAGCCTCTTGTTAAACTAGCTTGTTGGTTAATATATGATCATGGTTTCCTGATCATGAACATAGAAGATGTTATTGACAACAGGGTCATATCATTAGGAGAATGATGTGATGGACATACTCCTATAGTTAAGCGTAGCATAAAGATCAAGTCATTTAATATAGTTCATTTGCTATATGCTTTCTGATACATAGTAACCTAATTCCTTCGACCATGAGATCATGTTAATCACCATCACCGGAAGGATGCTTTGATGACATCAAACACCACACCGTAACTGGGTGGCTATAAAGGTGGCATTGAGTGTTCGGAAAGTATGTGTTGAGGCACATGGATCAAGAGTGGGATTTGTCCATCCATATGACGGATAGATATACTCCGGGCCCTCTCGGTGGAATGTCATCCAATTAGCTTACAAGCATGTGACTGTATCACAAGGGATCACATATCACGGGAACGAGAAAAGAGTACTTATCAGTAACGAGGTTGAACTAGGTATGCAGAGATACCGATGATCAAAACCTCGGATAAGTAGACTATCGTGAGACAAAGGGAAATTGGTATCATATGTAAGTGGTTCATTCGATCGCAAAGTAATCGTAGAAATATGTGGGAGCCATATGAATTTCCAGATTCTTCTATTGGTTATTGATCGGAGAGGTGTCTCGATCATGTCCGCATAATTCACGAACCGTAGGGAGACACACTTAAGGATTCGATGTTGTTGAGTAGTTATGGAATGATGAGTAAGAGACTGAATGGTGTTCAGAGTCTCGGATGGGGTCCGGGATATCACGAGGAGATCCGGAATGGTCCGTAGAATAAGATTCATATAAGGAAAGTCATGTTTCGGAGTTCGGAAAAGATTCCGGTGTTTTCACCAGGAATGTTCTAGAAGGGTCTGGAAGGTCTGGCACTCCGGAGGGGAAGGGTACATGGATGTGTCATGACAATGTGGAATGGTGGAGGGAGAGTAGGAAACCTACTTGGGGAGGAAGTCCCACTCCCTCCCACCCGCCGGCCATGAGGAGGAGTTGGAGGAGGACTCCCTCCTCCACAAACCGCCTCTCCCCTCCTATATAAGGAGGGGTAGGGCGCCCCCTCTCCCTACACCTAAAACCCTAGCCCCAGGTGCCACCACCTACTGCTGCCGTCGCCTAGGGCCTCCTCCCAAGTCGCCGAATAGGGTTTCCCCAAACCCTAGCCGCCGGCTACACCCCTCCCCTTGGTGCTTCTAAACCCTAGATCGCCAAGGCACCTCTCTTGCTCCACCATACTCGCTCCGGCTTAAGGCGAAGCCCTGCGAGATCTCCCCTCTACTTCCGACACCACGCCGTCGTGCCGCCGAAATCACGAGGAGAGTGCTACAACCTCCGCTGCCTGCTGGAACAAGGGAGAGGAAGGTCTTCATCGAGTACCGAACGTGTGACCGATCATGGAAGCGCTGAACGGAGCATGGCCGGAAGGATCGTCTACGCGTTCTTGAGATCGGAAGTGTACGACTACATCATCCACGAGAATCTGCTCTCGTTAACCGCTTTGGATCTTCAAGGGTTAGTACTCTATCGACTCGTTGCTGCAATCTAGTAGATAGATCTTGGTTTATATGTGTTCATGCGATAGAATTTTTTTGTTTTCCATGCTACGAACCCCTACAGTGGTATCATAGCCGTGTCTATATGTAGATCTGTTGCACGAGTAGAGCACAATGGTCATTGTGGGCGTTGATGCTTTTGTTGTCGATTTCTTCTTGTGTACTTTGCATCTTGCGGGATGATGGGATGAAGCGGCCCGGGCTAACCTTACATGACATCGTTCATGAGACTTGCTCCACGCTTGACATGCAACTTGTATTGCATAAGTGGCTTTGCGGGTGCCTATTTCTCCCAACATAGTTAAGATTCAATTTACAACGGGTGATTGACAATACTAGTATCAATGTTGTGGTTCTTGTTCGTAAGTTAGAACGACACTTATTGAAAGCCCCAAACCACGTAAAACATGCAAAGAAAATTAGAGGCGTCTAACTTTGTTTTGAAGGGGTGTGCTGTCATGTGATATGGCCATGATTGTGATTATATATGATGTATGCAATGTTCCTTATTGTAAGTCGGCAACCGGCAGGAGCCATATGGTTGTCTTTTAAATACGTTAAGTCCTGCGTGACTATTATGCAAGATAGTTGTAATAGTTGATGCTAGTGGAAGACAACCATGCAGCGGCGCCATTGACCTTGACGCCACACCGGTGATGATGGAGATCATGTTCGTGCTTGAAGATGGAGATCGGAAGCACAAGAAGAAAGGCCATATCATATCACATATTATGAATTGCATGTGATGTTAATCCTTTTATGCATCTTGTATTGCTTAGTTCACGACGGTAGCATTATAAGATGATCCCTCAAGCACACAATTTCAAGTTTTAAAGTGTTCATCCTTAGTAAGCACCATTGCTAAAGCTCGTTGTTTTGAAGCAGCACGTGATGATCAGGTGTGTTAGATTCTGCGAGTGTATACAATGTGAGCAAGCCAGATTTTCTCATGCGGAAGGTAAGGTTTGATCTTGACGAGCCTAGCATGTATAGACATGGTCTCGAAACACGGATCACCGAAAGGTAAAGCATGAGTCATATAGTAGATATGATGAACATGTTGATTGTTCGCCATTGAAGCTACATCAACTCTCGTGATGATCGGTTTTGATGTGGTGGATTTGGTTCGTGTGATCACTAAAACAATGTGAGGGATATTGTTTTGAGTGGGAGTTCAACAGCAATATGATTAAAAGTTGAACACTATTTATCATAAATTAAATCAAAGTGAATTTGCATAATTGTTGTAGTCATTGGCATCCGTTTACCACCTTGCGCTTAGTTATAATTGAGATGATAGAACTATAGAATTCTGGTTAGTTACTTTACGAACTGGTATCGTATTGTTTTGAAGTGTTAATCCAAAGTTTTAAAGTCCCATTGCAAACTTTCAGTAAGTTTCGATTACTCAGTGAAGTTTAATAGTTGGTATTAAATCAAGAGTAACAATTCCAGTGTTAGTATATAAGTATCATGTTTATCTCCATGATTCTTGATATTTGAAAGAAAGTTTCAATATCAAGGTAATCTAGGAGTTGAAAGAGTTGTTTCAGAAACCATCATGTATGGAAGATATTGCGATATCTGAAATGATGTTTTTGGTTACAACATGATAGAGTATAATATGGCAAAGTTTATGTTCTCATATTTGATGAGAATTTACAAAAGGTTGGAGACACTAGTTGTCCTAATCTTTCAAAAGGTTTTGGAAAGCAACATTATACTCGCGATTCACTGTTATAAGCTAAAGTAGCTTGATCATGGATAATTCCATGATAAGTGTGAATATTTGATGAAGGTAAAATGTTTACTACACCAATATATTACTAAAGAAAGGAATTTGAAAGAACACCAAACATTTGATGATGGTGATCTACTTCAAAGTGCAAGTCCAAAGACATTGGTATTTAACTATACACGCTTTGGACTATGTGTCATGTGTATGGCTCCACTATTGATGATAGATTATTTCAAACAGAAAAGGAAATACTGAAAGAGAATCTCATAAATATATGGCAGAAAAGAAAAAATTAGAATTGTTCAGCTTAGGTATATAGAGGATATACATGCTATGGTTGTATTCTTTGCTTGTTAAACAATGTAGTTCTTGAGTATTGGATACTGAATTTGTTGGTATGAATCGTCATAGGAAACAACACAATTCATGAACTACAATGGCCTAAGTAACTAGCAAATTAATAAGTGATGATGTTCATCGATAACAAATAAAGGGTTATTGTGTTGCTCGTTAAACATCAAAGCTTATCTTCAAGATTTGTTTTATCAGGTATTATGAGAACAAAAGGGTTGTTCAAATAATTGCCGTAATCCATAAAAGATGGATGATTTACAAATCTCGTTGAAGAAATCACATCCATAAAACTAGTGCTAAAAATGTCGAAAGACAAATTGATTGAAAGATCACTTAGGAAGTGACATCGCCGTTTAAATTATATTGGAAAGAAAACATGAAGAAACTCCATGTGGATGGAATTTTGGAGTCTTTTGATTTTGATCAAATGACGCTTGTGAAACTTTCCTAGAGATAATTAAAACTTCGTTCATAGGCCAAAAGGGAACGGATAACTTGCTTATTGGAACTTGTACATAATGTTATATGAAGTCCATTATGTGTAGTCAAGAGCGATGAATTTCAACTTCATAAACTTTCTCCGAAAATTTGAGTGAATATATGAATATTTACTTAATAAGGATGAAGTATGAAACATTTGAAAAGTTCAAAGACTATTCAAGATGAAGTGCAAAATCATTGCAACAAGAATATAAATAGTTTATGATAAGATCATAAAGGAAGATATTTGAGTTACAAGTTTAGCATAATACCTAAGATTTAAGGAATTGTTCCGTGGATTTGCATGTCCTGAAACACCATAAGAGTATGGAGCATTCAAGATATGTAATTAAACCTTGTTTGACATGGTAAGATCGAAGGTGTAATTCATAAAACTGCCATTATATTTTAAAGATTAAAAGCTTTAGAGACTACCGTTTTTCCACTGAAAAGAGCTCAATCATAATCCGTTGAAATGACACCATATAAAGTTATGGTTTGGGATAAAACCCAAGTTGTCCTTATTAAACATTGTTATGCTATGCATAAGAAAGATGTTTGCAACCAAAGTCGGATGAACCTGTCTTTGTATGTTATTTCGAATAACTGTTAAGTATTCCTCCATAACATCGGAGACGAAAGTGTTTGTCACTTAGAACGTCAAGTTTCTTTGAGAAGGAATTTTTCGTGAAAAGATTAGTGAGAGGACAATAGAAATTTGATAAGGTTAAAAGAACCTTAGCTATATGTGAAAAGTTGCGACCAAGAAAAGTGTTCCGAGGCAAAGAATAATGCTCATGGCTCACGTGCCTCAAAGGTTGTGGTTACGGAGGTCAAAGTTTCTATTGAACCAAGTAGGTCGAGTAAACAATCAAATACCAAGATTTGAGGGTTGAATCATTATTTGAGAATAATGAATGGACTACATGCAAAGAAGCGGTGATGGGCCCTAACTCCATAAAATGGCTTGAAGCCATAAAATCCATGATAGTTCCATACACGAGAAATCAAGTTTTGAACTTGAAGGACCCTCGAGAAAGGTGTAAGACCTTACAGTTGTGTTTGGATCTATAAAGAAATAGACATGTATGTTTCACATCTATGAAATAGTCGACATGTTGGGAAAGAGTTCACAACAATGTTCAAAGGTTGACTATGACAAGATTTGATCTTTCATAGAGATATTTAGTCTAGATGGATTAATGTAGCAACCAATACATATATTTTTGTTATGTGGTAGTTGAATAAGCAAAACAAGTTCTTCTAACAGAATTGTTACCTAGGACATAACACGGTCCATAGGGTTTTGTTAATTCAAAGGATGCTAAAAGCATATGCAAACTTCAATTGTTCAAGTAAGCATTGCGGAGTTGGAATCTTCACTATGATGAAACTATTAAAGGAGTTTAAATTCGTCGGAGACGATGAAGATGCTTGCATTTGCAAGAAATTAAGTGGGAGCGCTAAGACATGTTTCTAATACATTATGTGGAAGACATATTGTTGATTGGAAATGATGTATCTTTTATTAACACATATTAAGAATTTCATCTTGATGAAAGACTTAGGCAAAACCCAAATATTTGGCATCAATAGACGCTAATATGGCTGTGCCGAAAGTACATAGATGATATATTGAATGAGTTCAATATAGAAACTATAAGAAAGGTTCTTGTCACACAGAAAGGATTGAATGAGTTCAATATTGATGATATATTCAAGTGTATTGACACTTGGTAAGTGAAACAAAGATTCAAGAATAGATTGATACTTGATGCATGAAATCACAAAGAATATTTATATCAATCATACTATGATATGTACAAATCCAGATATGTCCTATGCTCTAAATATTATGAGCATATACCAGAATGATTCATAAGATGATCATTGGACGATAGTAAGGATATTCTTATGATCTTTGGAAGAACTAAGAGTATATTATTTTGTAGAAGTGACAAATAGATGATTAGTTCATTGTAAAAGTACTACAATAATACTAGTTTTGTCACGAAGTACAAATTAAGTTTATCTCAATCTAAAACTAAGGGTGGCACAATATAATGGAAAGTAAGTTCCATAATGAATTTGGATGAGTTCCAAAGTTAAGACATTATGACAGATACTACAACAAAAGGCTAAGTATATGACTGCTATAATAGCAGCAAAAGAGGGCATTTGTGTCAAGTAGTTTGTTATCAAACTAGGTGTAGTTCACATCAGGGATAATACTATGAAGATATATTGTACGACAATATTATCAACATGTTTTAACCCCAAAGAACTAAAGGTCTCACCAAAGGACCAAATTTATACAAAGCCATCTCATTAGAGAATGAGTGATGATGCAAAGACATGCAATTACACATGGACCTGGAAGTGTCAGATCCGGAGATCAGTTGACCACTAGTAATCATGTACATACAACACCGGAAAGCCATAGGTGTTGAATACACAAAGGTTTGAAACTAGATTATTGACTCTAGTGCAAGTGGGAGACTGTTGGAGATATGCCCAAGAGGCAATAATAAAGTAGGTTATTATCATATCTTCATGCTTATGATAAACGTTTACATACCATGCTATAATTGTATTAATCGAAAACATTAATACTTGTGTGATTTGTAAACATAAAAGAGTCCCTACTATAGCCTCTTGTTAAACTAGCTTGTTGGTTAATATATGATCATGGTTTCCTGATCATGAACATAGAAGATGTTATTGACAACAGGGTCATATCATTAGGAGAATGATGTGATGGACATACTCCTATAGTTAAGCGTAGCATAAAGATCAAGTCATTTAATATAGTTCATTTGCTATATGCTTTCTGATACATAGTAACCTAATTCCTTCGACCATGAGATCATGTTAATCGCCATCACCGGAAGGATGCTTTGATTACATCAAACACCACACCGTAACTGGGTGGCTATAAAGGTGGCATTGAGTGTTCGGAAAGTATGTGTTGAGGCACATGGATAAAGAGTGGGATTTGTCCATCCATATGACGGATAGATATACTCCAGGCCCTCTCGGTGGAATGTCATCCAATTATCTTGCAAGCATGTGACTGGATCACAAGGGATCACATATCATGGGAACGAGAAAAGAGTACTTATCAGTAACGAGGTTGAACTAGGTATGCAGAGATACCGACGATCAAAACCTCAGATAAGTAAACTATCGTGAGACAAAGAGAAATTGGTATCGTATGTAAGTGGTTCATTCGATCGCAAAGTAATCGTATAAATATGTGGGATCCATATGAATTTCCAGATTCCTCTATTGGTTATTGATCGGAGAGGTGTCTCAATCATGTCCGCATAATTCACGAACCGTAGGGAGACACACTTAAGGATTCGATGTTGTTGAGTAGTTATGGAATGATGAGTAAGAGACCGAATGTTGTTCGGAGTCTCGTATGGTATCTAGGATATCACAAGGAGATACGGAATGGTCCGGAGAATAAGATTCATATAAGGAAAGTCCTGTTTCAGAGTTCGGAAAAGATTCCGGTGTTTTCACCAGGAATGTTCTAGAAGGGTCTGGAAGGTCCGACACTTCAGAGGGGAAGGGTACATGGATGTGTCATGACAATGTGGAATGGTTGCATCATGTACTAGGTCACATGGCTGGGCAATATGGAGAGAGAAATCAAATCCAAGTTTGAAAGTCAAATGCCAATTTGAAAAGTCAAATCTGAAGTTTGCTTGGTGGAGGGAGAGTAGGAAACCTACTTGGGGAGGAAGTCCCACTCCCTCCCACCCGCCGACCATGAGGAGGAGTTGGAGGAGAACTCCCTCCTCCACAAACCGCCTCTCCCCTCCTATATAAGGAGGGGTAGGGCGCCCCCTCTCCCTACACCTAAAACCCTAGCCCCAGGTGCCACCACCTGCTGCTGCCGCCGCCTAGGGCCTCCTCCCAAGTCGCCGACTAGGGTTTCCCCAAATCCTAGCCACTGGCTACACCCCTCCCCTTGGTGCTTCTAAACCCTAGATCGCCAAGGCACCTCTCTTGCTCCACCATACTCGCTCCGGCTTAAGGCGAAGCCCTGCGATATCTCCCCTCTACTTCCGACACCACGCCGTCGTGCTGCCGGAATCACGAGGAGAGTGCTACAATCTCTGCTGCCTGCTGGAACAAGGGAGAGGAAGGTCTTCATTGAGTACCAAACGTGTGACCGACTACGGAAGCGCTGCCGGAACGCAGCGCCGGAAGGATCATCTATGCGATCTTGAGATCGGAAGTGTACGACTACATCATCCACGAGAATCTACTCTCGTTAACCGCTTTGGATCTTCGAGGGTTAGTACTCTATCAACTCGTTGCTGCAATCTAGTAGATAGATCTTGGCTTATGTGTGGTCATGCGATAGAATTTTTTTGTTTTCCATTCTACGAACCCCTACAAAAATAAGAATGCGGGGGTACAACTTATTTATTGCAGCAAACCAAACAAAATAAAACTAAAAACACAAAAAAATTCTCCAAGAACAACACCATAGTGCATGAAGCAATAAAAATAAAGTGTCTAGAAAGAAGACATGAGATTTTTATTGATGAAGAAGGGGATGCCTTGGGAATCCCCAAGCTTTGACGCTTGTACCTCTTGAATATTTCTTGGGGTGACACGGGTGGCATCCCCAAGATTGAGCTTTTGTCCATTCTTCATCTCATCACATCATTCTTGCCCTACACTTGAAAATTTCCTTCATACAAAACTTCACACAATCCTTCATTAGCAACATTAGTGTATTCGAGATAATAAGCCTTTGGGTTTGGTTTCAACACAAGCTACTGTAGCAATTCCTTTAAAAAGCTCAAGTGATCAAATAGAACTCAAAAGAAACTGATTAAGAGGCAAATGCGAATAATGGCAGAAATATGTCAAACCAGACCAGCAGGTAAAAACCGATTTTTTCGAATATCTTCTGTTCCTCAAATAGAAAAGTGTTAAACTAACAAAAGCTAGATAATAACCTGGGGCATATGCTCAAAAAATTATAGCTTAATACGATGTACTAGGATGTTTCACAATTTTTTATAGTGAAGCACAAAAATCTGTTTCAGGACAGCAACTTCCCCAAATCTTACTTCTCTCTCATTAGAGGTTATTCTTGGCACAAAAACCACACAAAAATGATAAGGAAAGGTTATTACAGAAGCAATAACTTACAAGACTCAATAAAATAAAAACTTACTAAAAATAAAAATAATTTGGGTTATCTCCCAATAGTGCTTTTCTTTAACGCCTTTCAGCTAGGCATAGAAAGCAAGAATCAAGTATTTTCAAATGAAGAAGCATTAACATTAAATTTTGTTTTAATAGGAGAAGCAAAAGTTATCTTTTACATCTTTCTAGGGAAGTATTCTATACCTTTCTTGAGTGGGAATTGCTATTTAATGGTTCCTTCCTTTATATCAATAATGGCACCAATAGTTCTAAGAAAAGGTCTTCCCAAAATAATAGGACAAGAAGCATTGCATTCAACATCCAAAACATAGAAATCAACAGGGACAAAGGCATTGTTAACCATTATAAGAACATCATTAATACCTCCCATAAGTTTCTTTTTAGCATTATCATCAAGTTGGACATCCAAATAACAATCTTTCAATGGTGGTAGATCAAGCATTTCATAAATTTTTCTAGGCATAATAGAGACACTAGAACCAAGGTCACATAAAGCTTTGAGATCAAAATCATTCACTTTCATATTAATGATGGGTTCCCAACCATCTTCTAATTTCCTAGGAATAGAAGCTTTATGTTTCAATTTATCTTCTTTAATTTTCATGAGAGCATCTATAATGTGTTTTGTAAAAGCCATATTCATAGCACTAGCATTAGGACTTCTAGCAAGCTTTTATAAGAACATAATTACTTCAGAAATATTGCAACCATCAAGATCAAAATCAGAATTAGCATCCAAGGTAGTAGAATTATTGTTTCCCATATTTCGAAGAATTTTAGCATTTTTATAGGAAAAAGGAATGGGGACTTTAGGTGGTTTGCTAGCATCAACATTGGTGGTGGTAATAGTACAAATACTACTATTTCTAGCAATTTCATCTTCTCTTTCCGACCTAGCATGCAATTCAGCTAACATTCTAACATTTTCATCAATTCTAACTTGTATGGCATTAGTAGCAGCAAAAGGGTTTTCCATAGTTTCAGGTTTAGCAGCCATTTTATTAATCAAAGAAGATTGTGCTTTAGACAAAGATGAAATATTTTTTCAGCATTCGAAAGCTTTTCCTCAATAGTTTATTGAAGGAAGTTTGTTTACTAATAAAATCCTTAAGCATGACTTCAAGTTCAGAGGGTGCACGTAAGGTTCCCAACCTTTAATAAGGTAGAGATCCCTGTGTTTGCAATGCTAGTCCCTGGATCAATAGCTAGCATCCACAGTTAAGATGTAATATCAAGAAACAAACGTCATAATACAACTTTATAACCAGGAATAAAATAATTTATTACATATTACATTGCTCATTTGGCTATCTCATTACAATGCAGCAGAATATAACAATAGCATGGGGTCCTTCATCTTCAAAGTGCCACAGGCAGACATGTTGGTTGTAGACTTGTAATCCTAATCATTAAACTTCACTAATAACAATCAAACCTGCAACATAACAAGTTACATCCACAAGGGTCAATACATTTGAATTGTATTGGCAAGTGATACTATGGTAGTATAGTGGAGTCTATCATCTGTATGCATTTGGCTAAGTGGAGCTTAGGCTTGCTTTGCTCAAAATAGATTTTCCTTATCATTTGAAAACACTAAGTTTTTGCTTGACAAAATCTTTCCCAAGGCATGTCCCAATAGAAATTGGTGATCCTTCAACCCTTGTTCAACCACAAGTTTTTAACTTAGAAATTGAGATGAGGAGATTCTTGATAGCTACCATGTCTTGATGCTCAAATTGTCCTTTGCCAGGGACATGGCTAAGTACTTAGATTTTTCACTCTGCAGAGGTGGTGCACTTTCCCCACAAGACTTGGTTTCACCAAGACAAGATCTTTCAGAAGCCTTCCCTTAGACCAGAATGGACGCGTTCCAACCTATCATTCCCCTACAACCAACTGTCCATTTGGCCAAGTTATTGCAACCTATATGATCCAGGCAGAGCCCATAATGCCAAGTGGCTGCACTTGAAGCTTCTCAACATTTGACATCTCAAATCTCTTTGTTCCTGGGTGGCCATCCACAAGTGAGATACACAAGGTAAACCATAGAAATGGGCCTTGTGAACCACTCAACACAAACCATTCCATCCGTTCCACCCAGGTGATTCATTCACTTAGTTATTTTATTAAACAAAACACAAGTCCTCAGACTTAGAAATTTTTCATAGCATGAATATGTATTCCACCCTTGTTTTCTACTAGCTAAGCTAAGCATGATAGTAGTAGGAATCTTAACTTAGGAAATTCTACTAAGGTTTCATCTACTAGGATTTCCCATGGCATAGTTTACACTTAGCAAAATTCCATGCAAGTCCTACTTAGAAATATCACTAATGCATAGTGAAAATAATGGGACAAAAGTATGAAGCATCACTTGCCTTTTTGCTAGAGAGTATAGGTTCAATCCTTGATCTTGCAATATTCAATCACTTCAAATCACTACAATTCAATCAAGCAAACAATATTTCAATCTACCATTCAAGCAATTCATCACATAAAATGATAGAAACAAAACAATGCATGCAAGCATGCAAAAGATTGTTTTGTTTGTAAAAGTGGTTTCTAATGGTTAATTAAACATTTGAAAACACCTAATGGTCATTTTATAAGGTGGCAAAAACCATTTGCAAAAGATTCTATCTCTAAACCATTTTTAAACCAAATCATTATTTCATGTGGTTGAAAATGCCTTTTAGCAAAGTAATAATTTTTTATAGGGTTTACCAAATTCATTTTCAAATCATAAAACTTGGTGTTTGGGGTCAGAGAGCTTAAAACAAAACATTTCCTAAAGGTTTTCTTCCAAAACCATTTTTAATAATTAAACCATATTTTTATTTGACTAGAAATGGTTTAAATCCAAGATTCATTCTTTTGCTTCACCAAATACATTTTTGAAACCACCAATTGATTCCTAAGGTTAGTAGGTTCAAAACAAACCATTTGCCCAAGATTTTATCCCCAAAATCATTTTAGAACATTTTTTAAATTCTAAACATGCATACATAAGTTTCTGTAAAAACAAACAATTTAACAGAAGCATTTTACTAAACAAAGGGCATGGTTGGCTAGGGCTTGTCTTGCTGAATACATTGATATAAAATTTGCAAAATTTGGACGTGTATATTAAAAGTTATAGATTTTACAAAATCTAGCATCTAATAGATCAAATCTGTATTCAAAATATCAGGCAGGGCCACGTGGCGTGTTTTAGTTCGTCGATACCGCTTTGTGCGGATCGTGCAACGAGAGGCGTTAGATCTAAATAGATCGTGCGGCATAGAGGCGAGCGTACCCCTTCGTTCACGTTCTAATCCTAACCGTCAGATTAAAATCCTATGGACCATATCGCCTTGACCATTAGTCAGCGGCGCTGGCGGCGGCGACTGGCGACGCGCGGTCAGACGGCGACATTGCTGGCGATGCAGGAAGCGAGGGAGAAGAAGGAGATGCTCACCAGAATCGCAGAGTCGCGGTGATGCTCAAGGTGCTCGCGAGAGTGCAAGGGGCGCATGGGGCCACTGGCAATTCCTCATGGGAGTTGTCCTTGGCTCGGGCTCGTCCTGTTGAAGATGATGGCGAAGGCACGGGGTACGCCAGAGAGAAAAGAATATGCGGTTAGATGCGCGGGGTCATGGCGAGTATGCGCGTGTGAAAGAGAGGGAGAGGGAAGGTCTGGTCTTACCAGCAGTGCTCGTCGGAGCGGAGGCAGACGGTGGCGGCGGTGGTCATCGTTGTTGCCGAGGTTCTGGGGCGTGCGGGGGCGAGCTGCAGCTACGGGGAGGTTCGCCAGGGAGTGGGGAGCAGGTGAGAGTGGTCGAGGGGGCAAGGGGCGGAGGAGGCTGGCCGGAATTGAAGAAAAAGTTCGCCGGAGACAGTGGTGTTCTTGGAGGAAATTAAGCAGCCTGGGGGCGTGCTAGGGTGAGGCGACAGAGGAGAAAGAGAGAGGGGAGGCAGGCGAATAAGAGTGCATGGTCGCGGGGTGGAGTAACACAGGCATTAACGCGTATTGACGCCGGCTTCAACGGCGAGGAGGAAAGAGGGGCGTGGTCACCGCGGGGAGGAAGAAGATGACCTGGCGTGGGGTCGCTTGGCAGTGAGAGAGAGAGAGAATAGGTGGGGTCCTGTCTTCAGCGACCTTGCGGGTTTATAAGTGGGTGCGAATCTTTTTCTGCGGGAGATAAAAGAGGGAGTGGGCTGGACTGGCTTAGTGGGCTGGGCTGGTTGGGCTGAGTCCTTTTATATTTTTTTGATCTGATTGTTTTCTTTTTCTCATTTCTATTTTCTGTTTTGGTTTTGTTTAATTATTTCAAACACTCATTTGAATTCAAACCTTTGCCAAATTTTGTGTAGCTTTAAATATTGATTAGTAGTATAATCTGAAGTAAATTTTGGAATAAAATTTTATTCTTTTTTTGGGGTCTTTTTAATTATCCACAAAGGCCCTTGTTTTAAATCAATTAAGATTTAATAATATTTCCAAACACCATTTGATTTTCCAAAACTTTCCAAATCTTTTCAGTAGGTTCTTATTCAATTATAAGGATGTCAAAATAGTTCACTTTGAATTATTTGGAATAATTTTAATATGATTTATTAATCATTTGAATTGGGCATTTGTTTTAATTCCAATGGAATTAAATATAGTTTTGATTCCCTAAATTTTATTTGGAAGTTTTATTTTATTTAAGTTAATTAAACAACTTTTATTCCACTTGGGTAAATTCCAAAATACTATTTTCTCATGAGTTATATAATTATTCTTACTAGAGATTTGTCTTTATTAAAATAGGTATAGAAATGTTAATGCCATTTTATTTTGTTTTGGAAATTCTTTATCCATTTATTTTATTTGGGTTTTGGATTATATTTATTCCATTTGCTCATGGTCTTTGCCAAGATTTAATTTGGTCTTTAAATATTCTTTATTTAATATTTCTTTCTTCATCTTATAAAATCCATATCTTTTTATTTAAAGATCAAAACTTGGTGATTCCAATTTGTAAAATCTTATTTGATATTTATTTATTCCTTTTAAATATCTTTAGGATTATTTGCTCACCATTTGGTATGGATTTTAGATAAGTGTTTTATTAGCTTTGGAAATTACTTTTCCTTATCTTATTAAATTCATAAGATTTTATCCATGGTTAAGTGAAACCAATTTATATGGTTTTATAATATTTCTATTTGTCTTTCTTGATCATTTGAAAAGTTTAATGGAATTTTCTTATATGGATCAAATCCATAGGCTTGGAGATAACTTGGAAATGATCTTTATTCCATTAGGGTTTAGGGTTTGGATTTATTTTCCAAGTGTTTAAATTTCCAGATACATTTTATGATGAATGCATTTTACCTGATTTGAATTTTGTTGGTTTCAAATTTTAATTAAAGTTTGTTCAAGATGGGATTTTAAGTTTCCATTTAGAAACAAAGTTTCTTTTCACCCTGATTTTCAACAATAATTTATTTTGTTTATTTATTTTTCACATTACAAGATTTGGAAAATCTTGGGATGTGACAGGCTACCACCCTTAAAATAAATCTCGTCCCGAGATTTGGGGAGGCTAGGGGTTAAAAGTTGGCTCAAAGCATCTAGGGTACTACCACCCTTAAAAATTTTCCAACTAGATTACATCTTGGCTTTCTTGGGATCTTGTTGAAACTTCTCTAGACACTTGTCTGCATAATGGCCTATCTCTTTGCATTTGAAACACATCACTTGGCTATTATCTTTCTTCTTCTTGGGTATCAATTCCTCTTGTTTATTTCCTTGTTTCTTCTTCTTTTCTGGGCAATCACTGGCATAGTGTCCCATTTCTTTGCATTGTAACATTGCAATTGTCTTATGTCCTTCTTCTTCTTTTTGGGTCTCTCCAAATCTAGGAGTTCTTCTAGTTCATGCTCTTCATACTTCACCACAAAGGTGGGAAATCTTTCTCTCTTCTTGGGGCATTTACTAGAGATATGACCTTCTTCTCCACAAGAGTAGCAACACTTTGTGATCACTTTGGATTTGGTCTTATGATGCATAGTTTTGGCTTTGCCTTCATCCTTCTGGGTAGAAGTTGTTCCTTCATGAGGGTTTACAAACTGTTGTTGCACTCCACCTTGTTCCCTTTGTTGAACTATGGAATAGATGGGGCATTGGATAGGGACATGATTATTTCCTTCACATAGGAAACAAGTAGCTTGAGATGTGGGGAATTGATTGGTTGGATGTTTCTCTTCACAATTGGGACATTGATCTTCATGTTCCTTGGAAGTGTGATCCTTGTCTCCACAAATATTGCAAGCTTGGGTTCCTTCTAGAATATCATCTTTGTCATCCTTGTTGTCACAAACTCCTTGGGAAGAGTTGTCTCCCATGTTGATCATTTGAGTGGCCATCCCTTGCAACAATTGGGATTGAGTTTCCAAAACTTTTTGCATGGTTGGGTCTATCTCATTGTTGTTGGCTAAAAACTGAGTTGTCACTTGGTTCAACTGGGTTTGTCTTGCTAGCGGTTGATCTCTCATGTTTATCTCTTGGTTGTTGTTGTCACCATCCTTGATGTTGGAGTCTCTTGGAGAAGACATCTGTTTGGGTTGGATTTGGATTAGAATGGGCAAAAAGATTTATAAGGAAATAATTCTAATCACACACATCACAATTCACACAAGAAATGTGCAAGCAACCACAAACAAACATTCCACTCAAACAACAAAGTTCAAGCACATTTTTAGGCAACCAAAAATATTTTTGTTACACCACACTAAGTTGGTGTGTTTAATTTAAACTAAACATGGTGGTCCAACTATATGGTTCACTTGAGATCTTTCCATCCTTCTTAGTTGATTCTTCATGAACAAGATCTTTGTATCCTTGGAGAATTTCTTGAATCTTGGTCACAAAATTTCAAAGTGATGATGGTTCCTTCTAAGTTGTGTTTCCTTAGTCTTCAAGTCTTGAGTAATATTTCTTGTCTCACTTGTAGTCCTTAGTGATATCCAAGTTGATGTCCTTGGTGAAAATGTTGAAGATGTTGAAGTCATTAGAGTTGAAGATGTTGAAGTCATTAGAGTTGAAGATGTTGAAGTCATTAGAGTTGATGAAGTCCTTTGCACATGGTGAAGTCTTTGGCCATGGGGTAGGCTTTATCCATCAAGTTGAAATAGAAGAGATGTAGAATAAAAACCAAATTGATTTGAGGAAATAGTTTACAAGATTGTTTGTAAATAAGTTTTGGAACAAATACAACTCCTATTTTTTTAAGGGGTTTGGTCCATTCCTAGGTTTACAAATCCTACAGGCAACACAATGCTCTGATACCATCTGTAAGGTTCCCAACCTTTAATAAGGTAGAGATCCCTGTGTTTGCAATGCTAGTCCCTGGATCAATAGCTAGCATCCATAGTTAAGATGTAATATCAAGAAACAAAGGTCATAATACAACTTTATAAACAGGAATAAAATAATTTATTACATCTTACATAGCTCATTTGGCTATCTCATTACAATGCAGCAGAATATAACAATAGCATGGGGTCCTTCATCTTCAAAGTGCCACAGGCAGACATGTTGGTTGTAGACTTGTAATCCTAATCATTAAACTTCACTAATAACAATCAAACCTGCAACATAACAAGTTACAGCCACAAGGGTCAATACATTTGAATTGTATTGGCAAGTGATACTATGGTAGTATAGTGGAGTCTATCATCTATATGCATTTGGCTAAGTGGAGCTTAGGCTTGCTTTGCTCAAAATATATTTTCCTTATCATTTGAAAACACTAAGTTTTTGCTTGAAAAAATCTTTCCCAAGGCATCTCCCAATAGAAATTGGTGATCCTTCAACCCTTGTTCAACCACAAGTTTTTAACTTAGAAATTTGGATGAGGAGATTCTTCATAGCTTCCATGTCTTGATGCTCAAATTGTCCTTTGCCAAGGACATGGCTAAGTACTTAGATTTTTCACTCTGCAGAGGTGGTGCACTTTCCCCACAAGACTTGGTTTCACCAAGACAAGATCTTTCAGAAGCCTTCCCTTAGACCAGAATGGACGCGTTCCAACCTATCATTCCCCTACCACCAACTGTCCATTTGGCTAAGTTATTGCAACCTATATGATCCAGGCAGAGCCCATAATGCCAAGTGGCTGCACTTGAAGCTTCTCAACATTTGACATCTCAAATCTCTTTGTTCCTGGGTGGCCATCCACAAGTGAGATACACAAGGTAAACCATAGAAATGGTCCTTGTGAACCACTCAACACAAACCATTCCTTCCATTCCACCCAGGTGATTCATTCACTTAGTTATTTTATTAAACAAAACACAAGTCCTCAGACTTAGAAATTTTTCATAGCATGAATATGTATTCCACCCTTGTTTTCTACTAGCTAAGCTAAGCATGATAGTAGTAGGAATATTAACTTAGGAAATTCTACTAAGGTTTCATCAACTAGGATTTCCCATGGCATAGTTTACACTTAGCAAAATTCCATGCAAGTCCTACTTAGAAATATCACTAATGCATAGTGAAAATAATGGGACAAAAGTATGAACCATCACTTGCCTTTTTGGTAGAGAGTATAGGTTCACTTCTTGATCTTGCAATATTCACTCACTTCAAATCACTACAATTCAATCAAGCAAACAATATTTCAATATACCATTCAAGCAATTGATCACATAAAATGATAGAAACAAAACAATGCATGCAAGCATGCAAAAGATTGTTTTATTTGTAAAAGTGGGTTCTAATGGTTAATTAAAAATTTGAAAACACCTAATGGTCATTTTATAAGGTGGAAAAAACCATTTGCAAAAGATTCTATCTCTAAACCATTTTTAAACCAAATCATTATTTCATGTGGTTGAAAATGCCTTTTAGCAAAGTAATAATTTTTTATAGGGTTTACCAAATTCATTTTAAAATCATAAAACTTGGTGTTTGGGCTCAGAGAGATTAAAACAAAACATTTCCTAAAGGTTTTCTTCCAAAACCATTTTTCATAATTAAACCATATTTTTATTTGACTAGAAATGGTTTAAATCCAAGATTCATTCTTTTCCTTCACCAAATACATTTTTGAAACCACCAATTGATTCCTAAGGTCAGTAGGTTCAAAACAAACCATTTTCCCAAAAATTTATCCCCAAAATCATTTTAGAACAATTTTTAAATTCTAAACATGCATACATAAGTTTCTGTAAAAACAAACAATTTAACAGAAGCATTTTACTAAACAAAGGGCATGGTTGGCTAGGTCTTGTCTTGCTGAATCCATTGATATAAAATTTGCAAAATTTGGACGTGTAGATTAAAAGTTATAGATTTTACAAAATCTAGCATCTAATAGATCAAATCTGTATTCAAAATATCAGGCAGGGCCACGTGGCGTGTTTTAATTCGTCGATACCGCTTCGTGTGGATCGTGCAACGAGAGGCGTTAGATCTAAATAGATCGTGCGGCATAGAGGCGAGCGTACCCCTTCGTTCATGTTCTAATCCTAACCGTCAGATTAAAATCCTATGGACCATATCGCCTTGACCATTAGGCAGCGGCGCTGGCGGCGCGCGGTCAGACGGCGACGTTGCTGGCGATGCAGGAAGCAAGGGAGAAGAAGGAGATGCTCACCAGAATCGCAGAGTTGTAGTGATGCTCAAGGTGCTCGCGAGAGTGCAAGGGGCGCACGGGGCCACTGGCAATTCCTCGTCGGAGTTATCCTCTGGCTCGGGCTCGTCCTGTTGAAGATGATGGCAAAGGCACGGGGTTCGCCAGAGAGAAAGAAGACACGGTTAGATGCGCGGGGTCATGGCGAGTATGCGCGTGTGAAAGAGAGGGAGAGGGGAGATCTGGTCTTACCAGCAGTGCTCGTCGGAGCGGAGGCAGACGGTGGCGGCGGTGGTCGCTGCTCGTTGCAGGTTCTGGGTGTCGGGGCGAGCTGGAGCTACGGGGAGGTTCGCCAGGGAGTGGGGAGAAGGTGAGAGTGGTTGAGGGGGCAAGGGGCGGAGGAGGCTGGCCGGAATCGAAGAAAAAGTTCGCCGGAGATAGTGGTGTTCTTGGAGGAAATTAAGCAGCCCGGGGGCGTGCTAGGGTGAGGCGACAGAGGGGAAAGAGAGAGGGGAGGCAGGCGAATAAGAGTGCATGGTTGCGGGGTGGAGTAACGCAGGCATTAACGCGTATTGGCGCCGGCTTCAACGGCGAGGAGGAAAGAGGGGCGTGGTCACCGCGGGGAGGAAGAAGATGACCTGGCGTGGGGTCGCTTGGCAGTGAGAGAGAGAGAGAGAGAGAATAGGTGGGGTCCTGTCTTCAGTGACCTTGCGGGTTTATAAGTGGGTGCGAATCGTTTTTCTGCGGGAGATAAAAGAAGGAGTGGGCTGGACTGGCTTAGTGGGCTGGGCTGGTTGGGCCAAGTCCTTTTATATCTGATTGTATTCTTTTTCTCATTTCTATTTTCTGTTTTGGTTTTGTTTAATTATTTCAAACACTCATTTGAATTCAAACCTTTGCCAAATTTTGTGTAGCTTTAAATATTGATTAGTAGTATAATCTGAAGTAAATTTTGGAATAAAATTTTATTCTTTTTTTGGGGTCTTTTTAATTATCCACAAAGGCCCTTGTTTTAAATCAATTAAGATTTAATAATATTTCCAAACACCATTTGATTTTCCAAAACTTTCCAAATCTTTTCAGTAGGTTCTTATTCAATTATAAGGATGTCAAAATAGTTCACTTTGAATTATTTGGAATAATTTTAATATGATTTATTAATCATTTGAATTGCGCATTTGTTTTAATTCCAATGGAATTAAATATAGTTTTGATTCCCTAAATTTTATTTGGAAGTTTTATTTTATTTAAGTTAATTAAACAACTTTTATTCCACTTGGGTAAATTCCAAAATACTATTTTCTCATGAGTTATATAATTATTCTTACTAGAGATTTGTCTTTATTAAAATAGGGATAGAATTGTTAATGCCATTTTATTTTGTTTTGGAAATTCTTTATCCATTTATTTTATTTGGGTTTTGGATTATATTCATTCCATTTGCTCATGGTCTTTGCCAAGATTTAATTTGGTCTTTAAATATTCTTTATTTAATATTTCTTTCTTCATCTTATAAAATCCATATCTTTTTATTTAAAGATCAAAACTTGGTGATTCCAATTTGTAAAATCTTATTTGATATTTATTTATTCCTTTTAAATACCTTTAGGATTATTTGCTCACCATTTGGTATGGATTTTAGATAAATGTTTTATTAGCTTTGGAAATTACTTTTCCTTATCTTATTAAATTCATAAGATTTTATCCATGGTTAAGTGAAACCAATTTATATGGTTTTATAATATTTATATTTGTCTTTCTTGATCATTTGAAAAGTTTAATGACAAATTTTTATATGGATCAAATCCATAGGCTTGGAGATAACTTGGAAATGATCTTTATTCCATTAGGGTTTAGGGTTTGGATTTATTTTCCATGTGTTTAAATTTCCAGATACATTTTATGATGAATGCATTTTACCTGATTTGAATTTTGTTGGTTTCAAATTTTAATTAAAGTTTGTTCAAGATGGGATTTTAAGTTTCCATTTAGAAACAAAGTTTCTTTTCACTGTTAGATCCCTCCTTTGTAAAGGAAAAGGATCCCAGTGTTTACAATGCTAGTCCCTGGATCAATAGCTAGCATCCACAGTTAAGATGTATTATCAAGAAACAAAGGTCATAATACAACTGTATAACCAGGAATAAAATAATGCATTACATCTTACATAGATCATTTGGCTATTACATTACATTGCAGCAGAATATCTATAAGCATGGGGTCCTTCATCTTCAAAGTGCCACAGGCAAACATGTTGGTTGTAGACTTGTAATCCTAATCAATAAACTTCTCTAACACCAAACCAACCTGCAACATTACAAGTTACAGCCACAAGGGTCAATTAATTTGAATTGTATTGGCAAGTTTCACTACTATGTAGAAATAAGTGGATCCTATCATTACATGCATATTTGGCTAAGTAGGGTTTTAGGCTCATTTGCAGAAAGCAATAATTTTATCCTATCTTTTCAAAATAGTTTTGATCTTTTGTCAAATCTTTCTGAACTCCTTGGTAAATCCCCAAGTGCTTCAAGTCTCCTTGGTAAATCCCCAAGTGCTTCAAGTCTCTTGTTGTCATTTTCAAGTTTTGCTTTTAGAAATTGGAATGTCGAGATTTCTTATAGTTTCAGGCCTTAGTTGCTCAGTATTGTCCATAACCGGGGACACGGCTAAGTACTTAGATTTTTATCTTCTACAGAAGTTGTACACTTTACCCACATGACACACTCTCATCTTGTTGCCACCAGTGGCTGCTGGATAAGTACTCACCAAGATGGAGTACTGGCAGATTGAGAATGTGACGAAGTCTTTCCATAGGGTCCTCCCATACACAATGCTAGCTTGTCTTCAGGCACCAATGTAGGGTTCCTAGTTCCCTCATTCCAGTAACCTGAAGAGGCCAATGCATGGGTCTTCCATAATGTAATTGACTAAGCCAGTGCCCATTTAGCATGTGGGTGTACACGGAAGCCACTATACGAGAAACATGTTCAATCTCTAAGTCCCTGGGTGGTTTTCTTCTAGTGCACAACAAAAAGAGATTGCCATATAAACATGGTTACTCTTGTTGCCACCTTGTCCAAAACTTGAGTATCTTTGTCCACCCAGGTGGTTCATTGAGTACTTGTTTTATTATATAAAACACAAGTCTTTTCAATCCTTCACATAATCTCAACATGTATCCTTTCTCAAAATATATAGCAGGGCTAAGCATATTACAACTACATTGTTTTCACTAAGGAATGTATAAGGGTATCCTATTAGGATTTAGCATAGCAACATATATAGTAAACCTTTCCATGCATGTTTCAAAATCCACTAAGTGTAATGAAAATAGTAGGACTTGGATGATAGTGTCACTTGCCTTTTGGTAGGGAATGTTGGTTCACTTCTTGATCTTGCTAATCTCACACTCTTCTAACTTCACTACAATTCAATCAAGCAAACACAGATTCAACTAGCATTCCAACCAATATTCAAACAATTTAACACACATAAAATAATAGAAACAAAGTCATGCATGCAAGCATGCAAAAGATAGTTTTAATTGCAAAGGTGGTTTCTACTAGGCTCTACACATTGTAAGGTTCAAAGTGGTCAATTCCTAAAGTGGTAAAACCATTTGCAAAAAGGTTTTATTTATAAGCCATTTCTTAAATCAAATCATTATTTCATGTGGTGAAAATGCTTTTGGTAAGGCAATAATTTTATATTGTTCATCAAATAAGTTGTTAATTCACAAAACTTGGTGTTTAGGGTCAGTAGGTTTGAATCAAAACATTTTCCAAAGGTTTTACCCAAAATCATTTCCATAGCAAAATCAATATTTTTATTTGACTAGAAATGGGCTAATTCAATTATTCAATCCTAAACTTCACAAAATATATTTTTAAATCCATAAGTTGGTTCCTAGGGTCAGTAGGTTCACAACAAACCAATTTGCAAAGATTTCATCCTCAAAGACTTTTTGGAATAATTTTTATAACCTAAACAAGCATACACAAGTTTCTGCAAAACCAAACAATTTAACAGAATCTTTTTACTAAACAAATGGCATGGTTGGCGAGGGCTTGCTTTTCTGAATCCATTGATATAAATTTTGCAAAATTTGGACGTGTAGAACTAATGTTATGGATTTTTCAAATTTGCATACAAATCAGATTCTAATTCTGTTTTAAACAGATCCAATGCCACACGGCGTGATACGATTGGTCGGTACCGGTTCGCATGGATCGGCCTCTATGGATCGTTGGATCTAAACAGATCGCGCGGCTCAGACGCGCTCATACCCTTTCGCTCAGGTTGTAATCTTAGCCATAGGATCAAGATCTAACGGTGTAAATCTAATTGACCATACTCGAGCGGCGCTGACGGCGGCTGGCGGCGGCGGCGTGTCTGGCTACGGAGGAGCTGGTGCTAGAGGAAGCGAGGAAGAGGTTGGCGAGGCTTACCAGGCTCGCAGGGTTGCGGTGAATCTCAAGGAGGTGCTGGCTTGGCGAGGGGCGCACCAGAGAGGCGACGATTTCTCGCCGGAGCTTGCAGCAGCGTCGGGTTCGTCTGGTGGTCGTCGAGGGCGATGTTTGCGGGCGCGCTACGGAAAACGGAGCACACGGTTAGACGCGTATGACACTAGGGATCATAGGAGTATCAATAGGAAGGCTCGGGGTGGTCAGCTCTTACCTGGAAGGCTCGTCAGAGGCGAGACAGACGGCGGCGGCGAGTTGAGGTCGTCCTTGCCGATGCCAGGGAACGTGCGCGGGCGAGCTAATGTTACGGGGAGGTGCGCCTAGGTCTAGGGAGTGTGTGAGCTTGGTCGAGGAGGCAAGGGGCGGTGTCTATTGTCCGGAATCGCTCTCGGAACTCGCCGGAGCAGTGAGGGCGTGGGCTCGAATTGGGGCCGCCTAGAGGCAGAGGGGGAGAGCTATTTGGGCGAAATGAGAGAGGGGAGGGAGGCGATTATGCACGCGTGGTCGCAGGGGGAGTTATGGTCGCTGTTAACGCGAATTTATCGCCAGCGTTACTGGCTGCAACGGCAGGGCATGGTTTGGGGGTTGAGGACGACGGTGTGGTGGTGGTGGGGTCTGGGCGTCAGCGAAAGAGAAAGAGAGGGGGAGGGGGCCACCTGTCTGGGACTCTGCGGGTTCGCGGTTGAGTAGGAAAACGATTCACGCGTGGGGGGGTTTAGTTGGGCTGGGGCTGGGCTTGCTGGGCCAGATGGTTGGGTTGCTGTCTGGTTCATTTTTTTTGTTCAGTAAACTTTTTCTTTTTCTATTTGTTTTTCCTGTTTTGAATTTTAATCAACCAATTCAAACATTCAAATCAATCAAACTTCCACCACACTTTGAATTGAGTTTAGCTCTGTTTAACAACACAAATCAAAGTCCAAAACAAAATAATATTTTTATTCTTTTTAGGATCCATTTATTAATTAAATAAAATAGTCCTTAGTTATTAAATCAAATAGGATTTGATTTATTTAAAACTCCATTTGAAATCTAAATATTATCAAAACCAAATCAGCAGGTTTTATTTGAAAATATAGAATACTTGGAAAACTTGTTTAAAATAATTTTAACAAGTTTTGATGTTTTTAATTAAAATGGGAAAAACCTTTACTTTAATAAAATTGGTTTATTAATAAACTCTCATTATTTATTTAAATAAACCTTTACTCTTTTAATCAAAGCAAACATTTTATTTCAAAATGTTGGCCAAGGTTTAGTTTGGCTCTATAAAATAATCCTTATTTATATTTCTACCTTTTCATTTGAAAACCAAATCTTTTTATTAAAGGATCCAAAAAGTACTTTCACATATTTAATATTTTCTTTATTAATTGTTTATCTTTTCAAACCCCTTTAGGATTTGTTTGATCAAATAGGTTTGAAGGTTTCCAATTGGAATCAAAAGTTTCTTCTCACCCTGAAAATCAGCGAAGTTTTATTTTATTGATTTATTTTTTTCACATAACAAGATTTGGAAAATCTTGGGATGTGACAGGCTACCACCCTTAAAATAAATATCGTCCCGAGATTTGGGGAGGCTAGGGGTTAAAAGTTGGCTCAAAGCATCTAGGGTACTACCACCCATAAAAATTTTCCAACTAGATTACATCTTGGCTTTCTTGGGATCTTGTTGAAACTTCTCTGGACACTTGTCTGCATAATGGCCTAGCTCTTTGCATTTGAAACACATCACTTGGCTATTATATTTCTTCTTCTTGGGTATCAATTCCTCTTGTTTATTTCCTTGTTTCTTGTTCTTTTCTGGGCAATCACTGGCATAGTGTCCCATTTCTTTGCAATTGTCTTATGTCCTTCTTCTTCTTTTTGGGTCTCTCCAAAGCTAGGAGTTCTTCTAGTTCATGCTCTTCATACTTCACCACAAAGGTGGGAAATCTTTCTCTCTTCTTGGGGCATTTACTAGAGATATGACCTTCTTCTCCACAAGAGTAGCAACACTTTGTGATCACTTTGGATTTGGTCTTATGATGCATAGTTTTGGCTTTGCCTTCATCCTTCTTGGTAGAAGTTGTTCCTTCATGAGGGTTTACAAACTATTGTTGCACTCCACCTTGTTCCCTTTGTTGAACTATGTAATAGATGGGGAATTGGATAGGGACATGATTATTTCCTTCACATAGGAAACAAGTAGCTTGAGATGTGGGGCATTGATTGGTTGGATGTTTCTCTTCACAATTGGGACATTGATCTTCATGTTCCTTGGAAGTGTGATCCTTGTCTCCACAAATATTGCAAGCTTGGGTTCCTTCTAGAATATCATCTTTGTCATCCTTGTTGTCACAAACTCCTTGGGAAGAGTTGGCTCCCATGTTGATCATTTGAGTGGCCATCCCTTGCAACAATTGGGATTGAGTTTCCAAAACTTTTTGCATGGTTGGGTCTATCTCATTGTTGTTGGCTAAAAACTGAGTTTTCACTTGGTTCAACTGGGTTTGTCTTGCTAGCAGTTGATCTCTCATGTTGATCTCTTGGTTGTTATTGTCACCATCCTTGATGTTGGAGTCTCTTGGAGAAGTCATCTGTTTGGGTTGGATTTGGATTAGAATGGGCAAAAAGATTTCTAAGGAAATAATTCTAATAACACACATCACAATTCACACAAGAAATGTGCAAGCAACCACAAACAAACATTCCACTCAAACAACAAAGTTCAAGCACATTTTTAGGCAACCAAAAATATTTTTGTTACACCACACTAAGTTGGTGTGTTTAATTTAAACTAAACATGGTGGTCCAACTATATGGTTCACTTGAGATCTTTCCATCCTTCTTAGTTGATTCTTCATGAACAAGATCTTTGTATCCTTGGAGAATTTCTTGAATCTTGGTCACAAAATTTCAAAGTGATGATGGTTCCTTCTAAGTTGTGTTTCCTTAGTCTTCAAGTCTTGAGTAATATTTCTTGTCTCACTTGTAGTACTTAGTGATATCCAAGTTGATGTCCTTGGTGAAAATATTGAAGATGTTGAAGTCATTAGAGTTGAAGATGTTGAAGTCATTAGAGTTGAAGATGTTGAAGTCATTAGAGTTGATGAAGTCCTTTGCACATGGTGAAGTCTTTGGCCATGGGGTAGGCTTTATCCATCAAGTTGAAATAGAAGAGATGTAGAATCAAAACCAAGTTGATTTGAGGAAAGAGTTTACAAGATTGTTTGTAAATAAGTTTTGGAACAAATACAACTCCTATTTTTCTAAGGGGTTTGGTCCATTCCTAGGTTTACAAATCCTACAGGCAACACAATGCTCTGATACCATCTGTAAGGTTCCCAACCTTTAATAAGGTAGAGATCCCTGTGTTTGCAATGCTAGTCCCTGGATCAATAGCTAGCATCCATAGTTAAGATGTAATATCAAGAAACAAAGGTCATAATACAACTTTATAACCAGGAATAAAATAATTTATTACATCTTACATAGCTCATTTGGCTATCTCATTACAATGCAGCAGAATATAACAATAGCATGGGGTCCTTCATCTTCAAAGTGCCACAGGCAGACATGTTGGTTGTAGACTTGTAATCCTAATCATTAAACTTCACTAATAACAATCAAACCTGCAACATAACAAGTTACAGCCACAAGGGTCAATACATTTGAATTGTATTGGCAAGTGATACTATGGTAGTACAGTGGAGTCTATCATCTATATGCATTTGGCTAAGTGGAGCTTAGGCTTGCTTTGCTTAAAATAGATTTTCCTTATCATTTGAAAACACTAAGTTTTTTCTTGACAAAATGTTTCCCAAGGCATGTCCCAATAGAAATTGGTGATCCTTCAACCCTTGTTCAACCACAAGTTTTTAACTTAGAAATTGGGATGAGGAGATTCTTGATAGCTTCCATGTCTTGATGCTCAAATTGTCCTTTGCCAGGGACATGGCTAAGTACTTAGATTTTTCACTCTGCAGAGGTGGTGCACTTTCCCCACAAGACTTGGTTTCACCAAGACAAGATCTTTCAGAAACCTTCCCTTAGACCAGAATGGACGCGTTCCAACCTATCATTCCCCTACCACCAACTGTCCATTTGGCCAAGTTATTGCAACCTATATGATCCAGGCAGAGCCCATAATGCCAAGTGGCTGCACTTGAAGCTTCTCAACATTTGACATCTCAAATCTCTTTGTTCCTGGGTGGCCATCCACAAGTGAGATACACAAGGTAAACCATAGAAATGGGCCTTTTGAACCACTCAACACAAACCATTCCTTCCATTCCACCCAGGTGATTCATTCACTTAGTTATTTTATTAAACAAAACACAAGTCCTCAGACTTAGAAATTTTTCATAGGATGAATATGTATTCCACCCTTGTTTTCTACTAGCTAAGCTAAGCATGATAGTAGTAGGAATCTTAACTTAGGAAATTCTACTAAGGTTTCATCTACTAGGATTTCCCATGGCATAGTTTACACTTAGCAAAATTCCATGCAAGTCCTACTTAGAAATATCACTAATGCATAGTGAAAATAATGGGATAAAAGTATGAAGCATCACTTGCCTTTTTGCTAGAGAGTATAGGTTCACTCCTTGATCTTGCAATATTCACTCACTTCAAATCACTACAATTCAATCAAGCAAACAATATTTCAATCTATCATTCAAGCAATTCATCACATAAAATGATAGAAACAAAACAATGCATGCAAGCATGCAAAAGATTGTTTTATTTGTAAAAGTGGTTTCTAATGGTTAATTAAAAATTTGAAAACACCTAATGGTCATTTTATAAGGTGGCAAAAACCATTTGCAAAAGATTCTATCTCTAAACCATTTTTAAACCAAATCATTATTTCATGTGGTTGAAAATGCCTTTTAGCAAAGTAATAATTTTTTATAGGGTTTACCAAATTCATTTTCAAATCATAAAACTTGGTGTTTGGGGTCAGAGAGTTTAAAACAAAACATTTCCTAAAGGTTTTCTTCCAAAACCATTTTTTATAATTAAACCATATTTTTATTTGACTAGAAATGGTTTAAATCCAAGATTCATTCTTTTGCTTCACCAAATACATTTTTGAAACCACCAATTGATTCCTAAGGTCAGTAGGTTCAAAACAAACCATTTTCCCAAGATTTTATCCCCAAAATCATTTTAGAACAATTTTTAAATTCTAAACATGCATACATAAGTTTCTGTAAAAACAAACAATTTAAGAGAAGCATTTTACTAAAAAAAGGGCATGGTTGGCTAGGGCTTGTCTTGCTGAATCCATTGATATAAAATTTGCAAAATTTGGACGTGTAGATTAAAAGTTATAGATTTTACAAAATCTAGCATCTAATAGATCAAATCTGTATTCAAAATATCAGGCAGGGCCACGTGGCGTGTTTTAATTCGTCGATACCGCTTCGTGCGGATCGTGCAAAGAGAGGCATTAGATCTAAATAGATCATGCGACATAGAGGCGAGCGTACCCCTTCGTTCATGTTCTAATCCTAACCGTCAGATTAAAATCCTATGGACCATATCGCCTTGACCATTAGGCAGCGGCGCGCGGTCAAACGATGACGTTGCTCGCGATGCAGGAAGCGAGGGAGAAGAAGGAGATGCTCACCAAAATCGCAGAGTCGTGGTGATGCTCAAGGTGCTCGCGAGAGTGCAAGGGGCGCATGGGGCCACTGGCAATTCCTCGTCGGAGTTGTCCTCTGGCTCGGGCTTGTCCTGTTGAAGATGATGGCGAAGGCACGGGGTACGCCAGAGAGAAAAGTAGACGCGGTTAGACGCACGGGGTCATGGCGAGTATGCGCGTGTGAAAGAGAGGGAGATGGGAGGTCTGGTCTTACCAGCAGTGCTCGTCAGAGCGGAGGCAGACGGTGGCGGCGGTGGTCGTCGTCGTTGCCGAGGATCTGGGGCGTGCGGGGCGAGCTGGAGCTACGGGGAGGTTCTCCAGGGAGTGGAGAGCAGGTGAGAGTGGTCGAGGGGACAAGGGGAGGAGGAGGCTGGCTGGAATCGAAGAAAAAGTTCGCCGGAGACGGTGGTGTTCTTGGAGGAAATTAAGCAGCCAAGGGGCGTGCTAGGGTGAGGCGACGGAGGGGAAAGAGAGAGGGGAGGTAGGCGAATAAGAGTGCATGGTCGCGGGGTGGAGTACCACAGGCATTAACGCGTATTGACGCCGGCTTCAACGGCGAGGAGGAAAGAGGGGCGTGGTCACCGCGGGGAGGAAGAAGATGACCTGGCGTGGGGTCGCTTGGCAGTGAGAGAGAGAGAGAATAGGTGGGGTCCTGTCGTCAGCGACCTTGCAGGTTTACAAGTGGGTGCGAATCGTTTTTCTGCGGGAGAGAAAAGAGGGAGTGGGATGGACTGGCTTAGTGGGCTGGCCTGGTTGGGCTGAGTCCTTTTATATATTTTTTTGATCTGATTGTTTTTCTTTTTCTCATTTCTATTTTGTGTTTTGGTTTTGTTTAATTATTTCAAACACTCATTTGAATTCAAACCTTTGCCAAATTTTGTGTAGATTTAAATATTGATTAGTAGTATAATCTGAAGTAAATTTAGGAATAAAATTTTATTCTTCTTTTTGGGTCTTTTTAATTATCCACAAAGGCCCTTGTTTTAAATCAATTAAGATTTAATAATATTTCCAAATACCATTTGATTTTCCAAAACTTTCCAAATCTTTTCAGTAGGTTCTTATTCAATTATAAGGATGTCAAAATAGTTCACTTTGAATTATTTGGAATAATTTTAATATGATTTATTAATCATTTGAATTGGGAATTTGTTTTAATTCCAATGGAATTAAATATAGTTTTGATTCCCTAAATTTTATTTGGAAGTTTTATTTTATTTAAGTTAATTAAACAACTTTTATTCCACTTGGGTAAATTCCAAAATACTATTTTCTCATGAGTTATATAATTATTCTTACTAGAGATTTGTCTTTATTGAAATAAGGATAGAATTGTTAATGCCATTTTATTTTGTTTTGGAAATTCTTTATCCATTTATTTTATTTGGGTTTTGGATTATATTCATTCCATTTGCTTATGGTCTTTGCCAAGATTTAATTTGGTCTTTAAATATTCTTTATTTAATATTTCTTTCTTCATCTTATAAAATCCATATCTTTTTATTTAAAGATCAAAACTTGGTGATTCCAATTTGTAAAATCTTATTTGATATTTATTGATTCCTTTTAAATATCTTTAGGATTATTTGCTCACCATTTGGTATGGATTTTAGATAAGTGTTTTATTAGCTTTGGAAATTAGTTTTCCTTATCTTATTAAATTCATAAGATTTTATCCATGGTTAAGTGAAACCAATTTATATGGTTTTATAATATTTCTATTTGTCTTTCTTGATCATTTGAAAAGTTTAATGAAATTATTTTATATGGATCAAATCCATAGGCTTGGAGATAACTTGGAAATGATCTTTATTCCATTAGGGTTTAGGGTTTGGATTTATTTTCCAAGTGTTTAAATTTCCAGATACATTTTATGATGAATGCATTTTACCTGATTTGAATTTTGTTGGTTTCAAATTTTAATTAAAGTTTGTTCAAGATGGGATTTTAAGTTTCCATTTAGAAACAAAGTTTCTTTTCACCCTGATTTTCAACAATAATTTATTTTGTTTATTTATTTTTCACATTACAAGATTTGGAAAATCTTGGGATGTGACAGTGCACTTCTATTATTGTTGTAGGAGTTTCCATAAGCATTACCATTATTAGGAGGATATGGCCTATAATTATTATTACCAAAATTATTCCTATAGGCATTGTTGCTAAAATTGTTATTTCTAATGAAGTTCACATCAACTTGCTCTTCTTGAGCAACCAAAGAGGCTAAAGGAACATTATTTGGATCAATATGAGATTTTCCATTAACAAGCATAGACATAATAACATCAATTTTATCACTCAAGGAGGAGGTTTCTTCAATAGAATTTACCTTCTTACCTTGTAGAGCTCTCTTAGTGTGCCATTCCAAATAGTTAACCATCATATTATCAAGGAGCTTTGTTGCAGCACCCAAAGTAATGGTCATAAAGGTACCTCCAGTTTCTGGGACTAACCTATTAACAAGATGCCGCAGTGCCAGTTGTCTGTTTTCTGCTGTTTTTGGTTTCAGAAAAGCTAGTAAGGAAATATTCTCAGAATTGGACATGACAAAGCCAAAGTCAATATTTCACCGAGGAGAACACGGAGTCCAAAGGAGAGATGGAGGGGCACCACAGGGCGGCCGCACCCCCTGGCGCAGGCCCACCCTAGGTCGCGCCATGGCAGGGTGTGGGCCCACTGTCCGCCCTCCTGCCTCGTCTCTTCGCCTCTAAAAGACCCTCGATGCCAAAACCGTAAGTGCCCGATTAGATTTCCACAAAACAGCCTGTAGCCGCCACCATCGTCCCTAGATCGGGGGTGTCACATCCCAAGATTTTCCAAATCTTGTAATGTGAAAAATAAATGAATAAAATAAAACCTTGTTGATTTTCAGGCTAGAAGAAACTTTTTGAAATCCAATGGGAATCTTCAAACCTATTTTGAACAATTAAAACCTAAAGGGATTTAAAAAGTTAAAACATTTAATAAAGGAAAATAAAATATTTTGGAAACACTATTTTGGATCTTTAAATAAAGAGTTTGGTTTTCAAAAGAAAAGGTAGATTTATAAATAAATATTATTTTATAGAGCCAAATTAAACTTTGGCCAAGCCTTTGAAAATAAAACATTTTGTTTTGATAAAAATAGTAAAGGTTTATTTAAATAAAGTAATAAGGATTTAATATCCAACTTTTTATTAATAAAGGTTTTATTATTTCTAAACCATAAAAACTTGTTTATTTGTTTAAAATAAGTTTTCCAAGTATTTTATATTCTCAAATAAAACTTACTGAATGGTTTGGTACTATTTTGGATTTCAAACAGAGTCTTGAAAGTAAATAAAACAAATCCTATTTGATTTAATAATTAGGGTCTATTGTATTTAATTATTAATGGACCCTAAAATAAAAGGTTATTTTATTTTAAACAAGCTTTCCAAGTATTCTTTACTTTCAAATAAAACCTACTGATTTGGTTTTGAAAGTATTTGGTTTTCAAATGGAGTTTTTGTTAAATAAATCAAACCCTATTTGATTAAATAACTAAAGGTCCATTTTATTTAATTAATGAATGGATCCTAAAATGAATAATTTTTTTTTATTTTTTTTTGGGATTTGGTTTATGTTGATAAACAGAACCAAAAACTCATTACAAGTTTGGTGATTGTTTGAATTGTTTGAATGTTTGAATAGTTGATTGAAATTCAAAACAGAAATTGTTTTGGAAAAAGAAAAAAAATTCAGACAGAAAAAAATAGAGCAGCCCAACCATCTAGCCCAACTCAGCCCAGCAGCCCAGCTCCTTCCCCCCCCCGAACCGTTTTCTCTTCACCGCAGAGGCAACCCGCTAAGTCACTAACTGGTGGACCTTATTCCCTCTCTCTCTATCTCACTGACAAAGAGGACCCACAGCCACATTGGCATCGTCTTCAAACCGCGCGACCAATTCTTTCCCCTCACTCCGGCCGTTTCCAGCGTCGTTACTCGTGATTCAATTCTCCTAAATGATGCACTAATTCCGCCAGATGATGATGCTCAGAACTCGCCTCCTCCTCTCTCCCTTTCCTTCCGGTCATCACACCGGAGCCCAGGTGTCCATAATTTTTGCTCGAAGCCTCACGGCCACCGACGAGTTCCCTGTCAAATTCCGGCGAGCCCTGACCCTCTCCTACCTCCTAGCTCACACCAGCTTGATCCCCATCATCTCACGCACCTGCCCATGGCCTCCGTTCGCCCACGCATGCCCCACAGCCTCGCCTCCGTCTTCGTCTGAGCGCCACCGACGGCTAGGTCAACTCCGATGAGCTCCTCTGGTAATCCCTGACCGCCCCCTCCTCTCTATTTGACACTAGCTTACTCTCCTTCCTCGTACGTGTCTAACGCTCCCTCTGTTTTACACCGGCGTGCCCTGTAGCCTCGTTCCCGACAACGACCGAGCGTGCCTGACGGAAGCAGGGACTTCGGCGAGCAATTGTCGTCACCTCCGTGCTCCCCTTGGCCAGCCAAAGCAACAACGAGAATCAGTGCTTCATTACGAACCTGGTGAGCAACTTCACTCTTTCCCTCGCGTCCTAGTTCACCGGCGAGCAGCCAGATGCCACCGCTGAGCGCCGCTACCGAGGCAATCGAACCGATCTCGATCGGGTGGATAGTATATAATTTAGAACGATGCGTTAAGAGCACGCCCGAGCCGCGCGATATCAATTAAATCAATGGCTCATGCCTGATCCGCGAACCGTTGACGAATCGAGCGTCTTGGCGTGTCACTGGATGATTTAGAATAGAGTTTGAAATCAGATTTAGATGCCATTTTGAAACCCTTGTAACTTTCAAACCACACATCCAAATTTTACAAATTTTATATCAATGGATTCAGTGGAACAATCCCTAGCCAACCATGCCCTTTGTTTAGCAAAAAGCTTCTGGAAAAATGGTTGTTTTTGCAGAAACAATTGTATGCTTGTTAAGGATGTGAAAATTGTTTAAAAATGAATTTGGGGATGAAATCTTGGGAAAATGGTGTGATTTGAACCTACTAACATTGGGAACCACTTTGTGAATTCAAAAATGAATTTGGTGAAACAAAATAATGATTCTTTGATTTAAAACCATTTCTAGTCAAATAGAAATGTGGTTTATTTATTAAAAATGGTTTTGGAAGAAAACCTTTGGAAAATGTTTTGTTTTAAACTCACTGACCCCAAACCCCAAGTTTTGTGATTTGAAAACATATTTGGTGAACCCTATAGGTTAATGCCTTAGTAAAAAATATTTCTACACCACATAAAATGATACTTTGTTTTGAAAATGGTTTTTAAAGTGAAACCTTTTGCAAATGACTTTGCCACTTTACAAAATGACCATTAGGTGCTTTCAAATGCTTATGACCCATTAGGAACCTCTTTTTCAAACAAAACAAAGCTTGGCATGCTTGCATGCATTATCTTAGTTCTATGATTTTATGTGTGTTGTTTTGCTGGATTGGTAGATTGAGATTGTGCCGTGTTTGATTGATTTGTAGTGGCTTGAAGAGTGTGATTGTTGCAAGGACAAGGAGTGAACCCATACTCTACCAAAAAGGCAAGTGATGCTCATACTTTTTGTCCCATTACTTTCTCTATGCATTAGTGATTTTTCTCTAAGTAAAACTTGCATGCAATTTTGCTAAGTATAAACCTTGCTATAGAAAAACTTAGTAGAGGAAACCTTAGTGGAAATCTTCCTAAGTTAAGAAGCCTATTACTATCAAGCTTAGCCTAGCTAATGGAAAAGAAGGGTGGAAATATATTCACACTATGGAAAGTTTCTAAGTCTGAGGACTTATATTTTTGTTTAATAAAACAACTAAGTTAATGAATCACCTGGGTGGAATGGGACTTGCTTGGTGGATTTTGGTTGAGTGGTTCACAAGGCCCATGTCTATGGTTTACCTTGTGTATCTCACTTGTGGATTGCCACCCAGGAACAAAGAGATTTGAGATGTCAAGTGTTGAGAAGCTTCAAGTGCAGCCACTTGGCATTATGGGCTCTGCCTAGATCATATAGGTTGCAAGAACTTAGCCATATGGACAGTGGGTGGTAGTTTTTGATAGGTTGGAGCGCGTCCATTTTGGTCTAAGGGAAGGCTTCTGAAAGATCTTGTCTTGGGAAACCAAGTCTTGTGGGGAAAGTGCACCACCTCTGCAGAGGGTAAAATCTAAGTACTTAGCCATGTCCCTGGTAAAGGACAATTTGAGCATCAAGACATGGAAGCAGTCAAGAATCTCATCACTCCAACTTCTAAGTAAAACTTGTGGTTGAACAAGGATTTTTGAAATCTTCAATCTTTGATTGAGAGTTGTCTTGGAAAAGATTTTGTCAAAAAAAAACTTAGTTTTTTCAAATGTTAAGGAAAAATATATTTTGAGCAAATCAAGCCTCAACTCCACTTAGCCAAATGCATATAGATGATAGACTCCACTACATTACCATAGTATCACTTGCCAATACAATTCAAATGTATTGACCCTTGTGGCTGTAACTTGTAATGTTGCAGGTTTGATTGTTTTTAGTGAAGATTGATTGATTAGGATTACAAAGTCTACAACCAACATCTGCCTGTGGCACTTTTGAAGATGAATGACCCACGATTATAGTTATTCCGCTGCAATGTAATGTAATAGCCAAATGAGCTATGTAAAGATGTAATAGAATTATGTTATTCCTGGTTATAAAGTTATATTATGACCTTTCTTTCTTGATATTACATCTAAACTGTGGATGCTAGCTATTGATCCAGGGGCTACATTGTAAACACAGGGGACACCACCTTATGTTATTTAAAGGTTGGGCCACTCCCTCTACAGGGGGGATCTGAAGCTCTTCCCAGCACCCTGCCGGAGTGGAGAGATCATCCCGGAGGCCTTCTTCATCACCATGCCAGCCTCTGGTATGATGTGTGAGTAGTTCACCCTTGGACTATGGGTCCATACAGTAGCTAGATGGTTGTTTCTCCTCCTTTGTGCTATCATGTTTAGATCTTGTGAGCTCCGTTCATGATCAAGATCATCTATTTGTAATCATACATGTTGTGTTTGCGGGTATCATATGGATATTGAGATACTATGTCAGATTGATTATTGATTCTATTATGTCTTATTGATTATTGATTCTATCATGTCTGTGTTGTTTGAGATCTTGCATGCTCTTCGTTTCTAGTAGCTATCTTGGCCAAGTAGATGCTAGTGACTCCAAAAGGGAGTATTTATGCTCAATAGTGGGTTCATGCCTCTATTGAATCTGGGGAAGTGAAAGAAATCTCTAAGGTTATAGATGTGATGTTGCTACTAGGGATAAAACAACAATATTTTGCTCATTGAACAATTGTATTTTTTTACTTTACACACATTGCTTAGTGCAATTATCCGTTGCTTACAACTTAATACTGGAGGGGGTTCGGATGATAACTTAAAGTTAGATTATTAGTCATAGATGCAGTTGGATAGCGGTATATGTATATTGTTGTAATGCCCAATCATATCTCATAGGAATCGTGATTGTCTAGTATTTGCATTGTTATGCCTTGCTAAGTTCCCGTCAATTGCCCCGCTGTAATTTGTTCACCCAGCATGTTATGTTATTTATCTTATGGAGAACACCTCTAGTGAACTATGGACCCCGGTCCAATCTTTACCATTGTTACATCATCTACTATTACCGTTTACTTTCTGCAAGCAATCATTACCTTCCACACTATACGTTTAATCCTTTGTTTTCAGCAAACCAGTGAGATTGACAACCTCACTGTAAGTTGGGGCAAAGTCTTGAGTTTGTGTTGTGCAGGATTCCAAGTTGCTAGCAACACCTTGGAGTTATTTCCTTGCTCCTACTGGTTTGATAACCTTGGTTTCATAACTGAGGGAAAATTTGCCGCTGTGCTCATCATACCTTCCTCTTGGGGTCTCCCAACGAAGCTCTACAACTGAGCCGCGTCAAGACATTTTCTAGCGCCGTTGTCGGGGAGTTAAGGATAGCTTCACAAAGGGAGTCCTTCACAACCATTCTCTTTACTTTGTTTTTGTTTTCCTTAATTCCTTTTGCTTTGTTTTGCTTGCTTCTTTTGATCAAAAAATCCAAAAAAAATAGTTTTGTTTGGTGTGCTTTTTCTTATCAAAAACACACAAAAAATTAGTTCCTACTATAGTTGTTGGTCTATTATTGCCTTGCTTTGTCATGCTTTCTATCAATGGTTGGTTTCTTTGAAACTAGTTCTTATTGGCAAGGTGGGTTCACGGAAGAACAAAAGTATTATTATAAGGAACACTGCTTGTCACAAAAAGGGAAACACTTATGGGAATAAATTGATAAATTGAATACCATTGCTAGAAACGTGTGCTCTAATTATAATGTTACTTATTGCTGTGATAAATCTTGTTGTTGTAGGAGGTATAAACACCTCCCTTTTCAATGTGAATATAATGATAATGTTACCATATCTTCTTATGTTAAAGGAAATTATGACTTTTATGATGTGGAACAAATTGAAGAAATTATTGCTTGGAAGGGTGCATTTGAACTAGCTAGTTTGCTTGAAAATACTGATGATTCACCTTATAAATATGAGGTTTATGATATACTTAAATTTTGCTTTGATAATTACAAGGATGAAAATTGCTATATTCTTGAATATATTAATAGATGCTTTCCACAAATGGAAGAGACTAATGCCTTGCAGGAGCCTATGGAAGAAGAAATTGCTGAAACTGAAAGCTCATTAGATGAAGAAGAGGAGGAGAGTGATGAACAAAAGGAGGAAGAATGGATTAGCTACCCATGCCTACCTTCTAATGAGAGTAACTCTTTATCCCTTACATTATTTGATTGTCCCCCATGCTTACCAAAGGAGGATGAATGTTATGTTCATGTGGATTCTTTTGAAATATCTACTATGGGTAAAACTTGAAATAATAATTATGCTCCTGTTATCTATTATAATCCCATATTTGTGCCTAACTTAGAAATGCATGGTACTAAAGAGTTTTGCTTAGAAAATGTTTATGATAAAGCTCTAGATGATGGTCCTATATTGAATGACTAGTCACCTTGTTATAAAATTGTTAAAAGTGGGTTTGGTTTTAATCCCACTATTTTTGAGCTTGATAGAATTTATGTGTTTGTAGATCATGAAAAGCATGCTTTATGTGATAGTTATATTGTTGAGTTTATTCATGAGGCTACTGAAAATTATTATGAGAGAGGAAAATATGGTGGTAGAAGTTTTGATGGTACTGAAACACCTCTCTATGTGCTAAAAGTTTTGAATCTACTCTTGTTTTATCTTCCTATGCATGTCACTTTGTTATTTGCGAATTTATTTGAGTGCAAGATTCCTATGCATAGGAAGTGGGTTAGACTTAAATGTGTTTTGAATTTTCTTCTTGATGCTCTCTTTTACTTAATTCATATTTCTTATGTGAGCATCTTCTCAAACTATCAAGCCTAACTTAAAGGCATTAAAGAAAAGTACTTCTTGGGAGATAACCCAATAGTTTTATTGAGTCTTGGAAGTTATTACTTCTGTAATAACCTCTTCTTATCCTTTTTATGTGATTTTTGTGCCAAGAATAAACTCTAATAAGAGAGAAGTAAGATTTGGGGAAGTTGCTGTCTCGAAACAGATTTTTGTGCTTCACTGTAAACATTCGTGAAAAATCTCTGTATGTCGGATTGATCTATAATTTTCTGAGTAAATCCCCCAAGTTGTTATCTAACTTTCGTTAGATCAACACTTTTTGATCTGAGCAACAGAAGGTCTTCGAAAAAATCGGTTTGTACCTGCTGGTCTCTTTTGACAGATTTCTGTCATTATTTGCATTTGCCTCTTTATTGATTTATTTTTGGGTTCTCTGTGGTAAATAGAGCTTTTTGAAGGAATTTCTATAGTAGCTTGTGTTTTTAATGAATTTTTTGCTGTTTTGAAACTAAACCCAAAGTTTTATTCTTTTGAATGGACTAATGTTGCTAATGAAGATTGTGTGAAGTTTTGTATGAAGGAAATTTTCATGTGTAGGGGAAGAATGATGTAATGAGATGAAGAATGGACAAAAGCTCAAGCTTGGGGATGCCATCCCGTGTCACCCCAAGAAATATCAAGAGGTACAAGCATCAAAGTTTGGGGATGCCCAAGGCATCCCCTTCATCAATAAAAATCTCAGGTCTTTCTAGACACTTCGTTTTTATTATTTCATGCACTGTTGTGTTGTTCTTGGAGTGTCTTAGTTTTTGTTTTTGGTTTTAGTTTTCTTAGTTTCCTTGAATAAAGTATTTGGACCCCCGCTTTCATTGTGATGTTTCAAGTAAGTTGATTGGTGTTGGAAAGATTAGAAAGTTTCATGCTTATAGTGGTACAAAAGGGAGCTTGTTTTGACTGTGGCCTAGACTTTATCATGTCATGCTAGATGTTGTTTTGATCTTATGCTTAGTGATTATTGTTGTAGCATGACTTTTTCCAAACAATTGAGATTGCTTAATGTGCCTTGCAAGAATCATGCGTTGTTTTAGCATACAAAAGAATAGTATTGTGGTATTCTCCTTTGATGCTTTGTTTGGGTTGACTTGGCACATGCTCACACCATGTTATGACTATTAACAAGTCACCTTAGCCTCTATGATCATTTAGTTTTTGAATTGTGGTACCACTTTATGCTTTGATTCATAATGTTTTGTCGCTCTGCATGATTATGGCCATTATTGCTCTCTTAGTTGGTCGCTCCTAGTCTTTTGCTAGCCTCCACTTGTATTGAGTAAGCTATACTCATGCATCCAACTCCCAAGAAACCAAGTTATTCCAAAGAGTCCACCATAAATTCCTATGCATGGTGTGTTACACCATTCCAAGTATATTCTTGTTTTATCTATCTTCCAAATTAAACTTGTTATGTGAAAATTAGTGATTAAAGCTCTCACAAACTTGACGGAACACTTTATTTTTCTTGCCCCTAATAAACTTTAACCATTATGTCATCTATGTTGTATATGCTTGCACTTATAAGTTGGGAATTAGCAGAACCATGCTGTCACGGGGAACGCTTTCAGCACATGTAAATATCTACTCAGTTGATAGCATGCTCTTTTGTTTATGGATGTCGGCGGTGTGAAATCAAAGGGGAGCTTGTAAGTCCATAGAGTTATGTATGTGTGTTAGAGAAACGCTTGGGACGCTAGCCTAAGCCATGCCTAATCATGGTGGAAACTTGCAGCATAACCATAGTGATCAATCTATGAAGCATTCTTCTTATAAAAAAGAGAGATAAAAAAAGAGAAAAATAAAAAAAAAGAGGAAAGAAGAGAAAAAAGCACCATTTTCCCATGGTAAATAAGAAGATTGCTGAGATGCTCATTGTCTGTTGCCTTGTCATTTTGATATGGGATAGCTCCTGTGTTATGGGGCAAGGGGTACCCCATTGGCGGTTCTCTATGATACACATATACTTAAAATGATAAGAACTTACCGGTAACTAAAGTTGAGTAGCATGAGGAATGACCCTCGTACTCAAGGGACATGAGATTGCCAACTTATACTTTGTCAAGCATATACTCCATACTTTGTTCACTTTAACCTTAATCACTTCAAGATGCTTATGATAGGGGCAATGAGAGCTGAAAGCTAACAAGTACCATAATTTTTGGAAAATCTTTATGAAACTTGAAATCCCTGCTTTCCTTTATGAAGGGCCTTTCTTCCTACTTTTATATTAAGTCTCCACCTTCTTTATTTATGCACCAATTAAGAGATCATAGTTGTCATTCTTAGTTCTATGTGCATTGTCCCAAAATTAATGATTGGTTCATAATGTTGATATTGCTTGTTCTTGAACTATTTGTATCTAGTCACCCTTATGAAATTTGAAGGTGTCCTATGCATTTATGTTTTGCTACTCCATGAGGGACAAGCTGAATGCCACTATGCTATGTTTGAGTAAAATGCACCGAAGGTCCTAAAAGTTTGGACAAAAATGTATGTGGGTCCTAAAAGTTTTAACTTGTGCACCGGAGGTCCTAATTCTCAGATCCATGTACACCATAGCAGGGGCTGCAGCTAAGAGTTAGGACCTGCAGTGCACAATTAACTGAGAATTAGGACCTGCATTGCACAACTTACTAAGAATTAGGACCTTCGGTACACAAGTTGAAACTTTTAGGACTTACATATAGTTTCATCCAAACTTTTAGAACCTCCGATGCATACTACTCTTTTCTATATGTGAAACAAACAAATGTCTTTCAATGCATTGTTATTCATGATCTTTGTTTGTATCCTTTCATGTTGCAACATAGTTGCTATATCTTATTGTTAGAACTTCATCTTTCATGCTCATGTTTAGGGTACTTTGATCCCAGCTTTCAATGCTTGCAAATGGTTTGATCAAGATTGTGATGGTGCATGTCACCTCAAAAACTATTCTTTTTATCACTTACCTACTTGAGGAAGAGCAGGAGTTAAGCTTGGGGATGCTTGATACGTCGTAAACGTATCTATAATTTTTGATGTTCCATGCTTGTTTAGTATCAACTTTGCTTTGCTTTGTCTACACTTTGAGGTATTTTATACATTTTCTGGGACTAACCTATTAACAAGATGCCGCAGTGCCAGTCGCATGTTTTCTGCTATTTTTGGTTTTATAAAAGCTAGTAAGGAAATATTCTCGGAATTGGACGGGACAAAAGCCAAAGTCAATATTTCACCGAGGAGAACACGGAGTCCAGAGGAGAGACGGAGGGGCTCCACAGGGTGGCTGCACCCCCCAAGGCGCTGGACCACCCTAGGCAGCGCTAGGGCAGGGAGTGGTCCCCCTGGCCACCCTCTTGCCTCGCCTCTTCGCCTATGAAATCCCCTGATGCCAAAACCCTAAGTACTCGATTAGATCACAACGAAACAGTCCGTAGCCGACACCACCATAGTCCCTAGATCGGGGGGGGTCTTAAGCTCTTCCGGGCACCCTTCCGGAGGGGAGAGATCATTCGTAGGCCTTCTTCATCACCATGCCAGCCTCCGGTATGATGTGTTAGTAGTTCACCCTTGGACTATGGGTCCATACAGTAGCTAGATGGTTGTTTCACCTGCTTTGTGCTATCATGTTTAGATCTTCTGAGCTCCGCTGATGATCAAGATCAACTATTTGTAATCATACATGTTGTGTTTGCAGGGATCTGATGGATATTGAGATACTATGTCAGATTGATTATTGATTCTATCATGTCTGTGTTGTTTGAGATCATGCATGCTCTCCGTTTCTAGTAGCTATCTTGGCCAAGTAGATGCTAGTGACTCCAAGAGGGAGTATTTATGCTCGATAGTGGTTTCATGACTCTTGAATCTGGGAAGTGACAGAAATATCTAAGGTTATAGATGTGTTGTTGCTACTACGGAGAAAACAACAATCTTTTATTCATGGAATAATTGTATTATTTACTTTACATACATTGCTTAATGCAATTATCCGTTGCATGCAACTTAATACTGGAGGGGGTTTGGATGATAACCTGAAGGAGGATTATTAGTCATAGACGTAGTTGGATGGCGGTCTATGTATATTGTTGTAATGCCCAATAAAATCTGATAGGAATCATGATTGTCTAGTATTTGCATTGTTATGCCTTGCTTAGTTCCTGTCAATTGCCCCGCTGTAATTTGTTCACCCAGCATGTTATGTTATTTATCTTAAGGAGAACACCTCTAGTGAACTATGGACCCCGGTCCAATATTTACCATTGTTACATCATCTACTATTAACGTTTACTTTCTCCAAGCAATCATTACCTTCCACACTATACATTTAATCCTTTGTTTTCGGTAAACCAGTGAGATTGACAATCTCACTGTAAGTTGGGGCAAAGTCTTGAGTTTGTGTTGTGCAGGATTCCATGTTGCTAGCAGCACCTTGGAGTCGTTTCCTTGCTCCTACTGGTTCGATAACCTTGGTTTCATAACTGAAGGAAAATTTGCCGCTGTGCTCATCATACGTTCCTCTTGGGGTCTCCCAACGAAGCTCTCCAACTGAGCTTCGTCAATTGGTTGTGAGAGACTCCCCTTGCGAGAATCTTCTTTCTCCCTGAAAAGTGATTGACGAGGAGGAAGAGATTGAAGCTGTCCATATCTTCCCGGCAACGGCGCCAGAAAAGTGCTTGATGGCTCAGATATGTAGATCTCGCTGGGAACCCCAAGAGGAAGGTATGATGAGCACAACAAAAAGTTTCCCTCAGTTATGAAACCAAGGTTATCGAACCAGTAGGAGTAAGGAAACAACTCCAAGGTGTTACTAACAACTTGGAACCTGCACAACACAAACCAAAATACTTTGCCCCAACTTACAGGGAGGTTGTCAATCTCACCGGTTTGCTGAAAACAAAGGATTAAACGTATAGTGTGGAAGATAGTAATTGCTTGTAGTTATTGCAGAAAGTAAACAGTAGTGTAACATCCCAAAAATCATGATTTGAAAAGTTTACATATCATTCATGCATTCATAAGCATTTGGTTATTTCAAACAAGATTTTAAAAATAAGAAACCATTCAAATGCCTATTATTTTATGCTAGAAAGGCAATGGTTCTATATTTTACTTTCAAAGTATGAGAATACCTTGGTTTGATTAGAAATGTTTCAAGGATGATTGCAAAGCTTGCACAAAAAATTTCAAAACAAAATTCAAATATAAAACCATTTATATGCCTAACATCCTCATATTAATAAAGGCATGGTTTTGTTTTTATTTTCAAACCAAAATGGTTTTTGAGTGTGAGTATATGTTTGACACATCTTTGGACACTAGAAACACAATACAAAAGTCTGGAGAAAATTTAAATTCAAATAGATTTGAATTAACCATTCAAATTCAATCCAGAAAATCAAAACAGAAAAAGAAAAAGAGAAAAGAAGAAAAAATAACAGCAACGTCCTAACTAGCCCAACCCACCCCGCGGCCCAGCTAACAGCCCACGTAGCCCACCCAGGAAACCCCTCTCCCCTCTCTGTTTCTCACATCAAACGCTCGCACCCACCCACTAACGCGCGGACCCCGCAGCCACGTCATCATCTTCCCCAATCAACGCCGCAGCGACGCCGTCGCCGCCCGTTTCTGGCCGAGTGATTCGCGAATCAATTCGTGATTAATCCCACCATAATTCCAGAACCCGACCCTGCCTACTTAAACCTCTCCCTCCCCGCATCTTTCCCCTCACTCACCACCGTCTAAGCGCCACCAGGCTGCCCGCACTGAGCTCACACCATTGCGGTACCGAACCCCTTCGGCGAACGATTGCGGTGAGTCTCAACCACCCCCTCGCCTATGGTCTGCCTTTCCGAGTCCACTGTCCCCACACACGCACACTAATGCCTTCGGTTTGTTCACTGGCCCTCCGTAGGCTCGCCTCTGTCGACGACTTTGAGCACCCGACGCCTAGGACATCTCCGGCGGTTCCGCACGCCCGCACCTCCACCTCGTCAACCATCGTCATCGCCGCGTATCCACGCTTCGGTAACGACCCATCCCATCCCCACTTTCCCCCTAGGGCCGCCAGTCCATCGTCGGCAGATTCGCCGCTGCCACTGCTCACCATTTGCACCGCCCGTTCGTTGTAGAGTGATTAGATCCGCTGGATCTAGATCTAGCGGCTTAGATTAGAAGAGAGAGCGAAAGGGTACGGGAAGATCTAGACCGTTAGATCTCACTTAAATCTAGTGGCTCACGAGCGTGATCCGCACGAAGCGGTACTGACCAATCAGGAGCCGTCACGTGTCAGGGCTTTTCTTTTAAAATCCAGATTTGTTTAATTAGATGAATTAACTTGCAAAATTCATAACTTTTGATCTGTTTATCCAAAAAGTGCAAATAATATATCAATGGATCCACAAAATTAAATCCTACACATCTGTGGGCTTGGTTTTGTAATTTTGTTTCTGTTAAAATGGATTTTTATGCATATATATTTGTAGGCCCATTTTGAGCATATAAATTATTTAGAAAAAATTTCAAGGACTAAATTGAGTTTATTTAGTCTAGAAATGTTTAGTTTAGTGTTTAATACTATTTACTTGCCTTGTTTGGTTTAATAAAAATCATCACATGGCATTTGCATGCATTTATATATTTTTGCTTGATTAATTTGAATGTATATTGGTGCTATCATTTTATGTGTAGATTGTGGTGCTAGTGGTGATTGTGATTGTGAGGATTGTTGCTACTCCCCCAACTACCAAGGCAAGTGGTGCTTCATGTTTTTGTCCCAATATTTTGACTATGCACTAGTAATATTTGTATAGGGCTTGCATGAGATTTTTGATAAGTATCTATATGCTATGCTATGGGAAATCCTAGTAGTTGTGGTCTTGATAGAATTTCCTCTAAGTTAAGATACTTGTTATATTGCCATTCTTAGACTATATAGTTGCAAACAAGGGTGGATTACATACATGCTATGGAAAATATTGTTAAGTATTTGACTTGTGTTTGCTTAATAAAACAACTAAGTGAATGAATCACCTGGGTGGAATGGTATGTTTGGGTTATGTTGAGTGGTTACACAAGGCCCATATCTATGGTCTACCTTGTAATAAGGTATCACTTGCCAATACTATTTCAATGTATTGACCCGCTGTGGCTTTAACTTGTGATGTTGCAGGTTACTCTAATGAGGATTAGGGTTATGAGTCTACACTCAATGTATTGACCCGCTGTGGCTGTAACTTGTGATGTTGCAGGTTACTCTAATGAGGATTAGGGTTATGAGTCTACACTCAACATGTTTGCCTGTGGCACATGAAGATGAAGACTTTACTTTATTTTGTTAAGTTGAAATCTTGAACTAGCCTATGTCTATGGAGTTGTAAAAGACTATGTTATCTCTGGAATGACGATGTAATAATGACCTTTGTATCTGTGTACTTCATCTTAAACTGTGGATGCTAGCATTTGATCCAGGGACTAGCATTGCAATCACAGGGACCTTTACCTTTATGAAGGTGGGGTCTTATAGATGGTATCAGATCACTGTGTTGCCTGTACGATTATGACCCTAGGTTGGATAAGACTAAGAAACCACTAAGGAAAATTTCAACACTTTGAAAATTCCAAACTTGTCTTATTGTTCTCATAAACTTTTCTAAACTCATTTGTCATCTCAATTTGTAGATGAACTCCATCAACGAAGACGTCAGGAAGGGACCACTCATGACCATGACTTTGGAGTGTGGGATGGAGTTTCCCAAAGCACTCAAGAACCATATGGTTACCATGGGAATACACGGTGCAACTGTGTACAAGGGATTCCCTGTGATGGATGAAGGAGAAGAGTATTGGTGGGTGCAACTTCACTTGTACAAAAACTAGGAAGAACCACAATGAGACAGGATTCTGCATGGTCACCAACTCTGAAATGCACACAACATTCTTTGACTCTGCAAGAAATGCAGCTTGGAATGCCATCAAGGAGCTTGGTGATAGACTCAAGTATAGAATTCTCAACACTCAAAATGACCTTAGAGAAGAAAAGAAGCATACCCAAGACATAGAGGCTACCAATCAACGACTAAGGGAAGACATAATAGACTTAATATGGGAGTCTTGTGATCAAGATTGACAGATTGCTACTAAGGATGCCCTGATAGCTATTTTGTCTAGTGAGTGAGAATTGTAACGTACCCCGTTAGTTGGACCACCATATTTGTCATTTTACTCGCAAAAGTATTTCTAAGTTATGTTGAACCTTGGTATTTGATTTGGATTTGTGTGTGCCATGACTTGTGTGTCTATTGTTAAAAGTGTGCTTGTGTTTTTATTGTATTGTGATTTTTCCTACTTGTATTGATTCTAACCTTTCTCTATCTTATAAAAATAGATGCCTAACATTGTTATCAACACTGCCGAGGAGTTCAATGGAACTCGTTTCCGTTCTCGTCTCGTGGAGCTCACTAGTGTGCTCAACCTTCCACTTCCTAGTATCACGACACTCCAGCTCACCAAGTTTGAGAGGAAGGACCTTTGGGGCTTCAGAGTCACACAGCCGGGACGTCAGGCAGAGCCACCCACAGAGGACATCACCTCCAAGCTGATGCATGATGACAGGGAGAAGGGCTTAGAGGTAGTCATGCAGGAGTTACTTGGACGCCTGGTTGGGAGGCACTCCACCGAGCTTAGAGGCCTCTACTTTCACCCGTTCGGGAGACGTGATGAGCAGGGTGAGGCAGTAGAGTACAATGACGCTACTAGGGAGATGATTGAGCCAGTTCGTCTATACCTTCAGGACTTAGAGAGTCTTATTAGACACCTTGACACTGATAGGACCAATGTCATGCTTAGCAATGACGAGCTCCAGGTTCAGTTGAGGGAGAAGGACAAGATCTTTGCGGAGCAAGACGAGATCGTCAAGGAGATGGAGGCCAGATTCGAGAACCAGGAAAAGAAGTTCAAGAATCAGGAGAAAAGAGTCCAAGACAGAAACAAGAAGATCAGAGAGATGAAGGATGAGTTAGAGGCCAAGGACTTCAAGCTTGAGTACCAGCAGGGAGTGATTGAGAGGCTTCGCTCACAGAAGAGGGCCCTCAGGGATAAGATTGAGGCCTTGACCACTAGTGTTGAGGAGTACAAGGCCACCATGGAGAATGCATGTATTGATCTTGTTGACGTGGAGGTCGACATGGAGGAGTAGTATAGACTACTAAACTATCATTTATCTATCATACTATGATTATTGAGTCGCAATGAACATCCAACATGTGGATGGCTTGCTTTGGTGTGTTTGAATTTTCTAAACCTGTTGTTATGTCGTTCAAACTTTATGTCATTTTTGAGCTTGGTTATTGTGATTGTTTCTATGTGATGTATTGTGTTAAGCATTTATGGGTATCTCATTCTTATCCTTATTGAAACCACAGATGCCTCCCCGTCGTGCCAACCCTAACCCAAAAAAAACAATAATGTCACTCCCGAGATGCAGCAGTTGATGACAGCTCAAGATCAGCTTATGCAAATGATGACACAGTTCATGCAGAACCAGAATCATAACAACAATAACAACAACAACAATAACAATAATCCTCCAGCATTTGACATGCTCACTAGATTTCTGAGACTAAGGCCTGCAAAGTTCTCGGGAACCACTGATCCAATGGTAGCCAATGACTGGTTACGTTCAGTGAACAAGGACTTAGTGACTGTTGGCTGCACCGACGAGGAAAAAGTCAGGTTTGCAGCACATCTGCTTGAAGGACCAGCATCAACCTGGTGGGACAACTTTCAGATCACCACTCCCCTTGAGGATGTGACATGGGCTATCTTTGACGATGGATTCCGTACAGCTCACATCTCATCCTCAGTGATGAACTTGAAGAAAAAGGAGTTCCACAATCTAAAGCAACGTCACCGCAGTGTGGCTGAATACATTGAAGAGTTCAACAATCTGGCGCGCTATGCACCGGATGAAGTTGATGCTGATGCTAAGAGGAAGGAGAAATTCCTCGAAGGACTTAATGATGAGTTGAACCTAAAGTTGTCTGTTGCCTATGTCCCAACCTATCAATCACTTTGTGGCAAGGCTACTATCTTGGAAAACAAGATGAAATAGGTTGAGGGCAGGAAGAGGAAGCATAGCTTTGATAAGCACAGCTCGGGATCGTCTCACAAGCGTTCCCATCATGATGATAGTGGAAGTTCTGGATTCCACAAACATGGGAAGTACAACAACCACCACAACCACAATCGTCATCATGACAACAAGCATCATCGCAGTCATGATAATGACAAGTATAAGAACCACAAGAGTGGACACAAGATCCACCACAATGGAAGTGGCAGTGGAAGTCAGCCTGTAAAGAAAGATCTCAGTCTGGTTGAATGTTTCAAGTGTAAGAAGATGGGACACTATGCTAATGAGTGCCTAGAAAAGAAATTTAAAGGTGCCAACAAGCCCAATCCCTTCCAAAAGGGACAAGTGAACCACATTAATGTGGAAGAAATATATGAAGAGTCTGATGCGGTGGCTGGTAAGTTCAAGCTCAATTTTTTTCCAGCACTTGTTCTTTTTGATACTGATGCATCACATTCATTCATATTAAGAGCATTTGTTGATAAAAATGGATTACCAACTGAAAATATTGGGTGTCCTATAAAAGTAAGCTCTCCCACTAGAGAGATGATAGTGATCCTTGGATGTCGTGGTCTAGTGATATAATTTGGGAAGCATAAGTTTCCAGTCAGTCTAATAATCCTAGATTCCCAAGGATTGGATGTTATTCTGGGAATGGATTGGATGAACAAGTATGAAGGAGTACTATATTGTGCCAATTGTACTGTCACACTCACAACCCCAGATAACAAAAGGATTAGATTCTAGTCTAACTTTGAATCAAAAGGGAGTAAGCTAAATTCTCTTAAGGGGTTAGCATAGACAGTGTGCTAATTGTGAGAGAATACCCGGATGTGTTTCCGGAGGAATTACCTGGAATGCCACCATATAGAGATGTTGAGTTTCTGATTGACTTACTGCCAGGATCTGGACCAATAGCCAAGAGACCTTACAAGATGTCAGTTGATGAGTTGAAAGAACTCAAGAAACAGCTTGGAGAATAGTTGCAGAAAGGATTTATTCAACCAAGTTCTTCATCTTGGGGTGCACCTGTTTTGTTTGTTGAAAATAAAGATAGAAGTCAAAGGTTATGCATAGATTACCGTTCACTCAATGAGGTAACTATCAAGAACAAATATCCTCTGCCTAGAATTAATGATTTGTTTGATCAGTTAGAAGGAGCCCGGGTGTTCTCAAAGATTGATCTCCGGTCAGGCTATTTTCAACTAAATATTAGAGAGAAAGACATACCGAAGACTGCTTTCACCACAAGGTATGGTTTCTATGAGTACACCCTGATGCCATTTGGTTTGACAAATGCACCAGCCTATTTCATGAATATGATGAACAAAGTGTTCATGGAATTCCTTGACAAGTTTGTTGTCGTTTTCATCAATGACATTTTGATCTACTCCAAGAGCAGAGAAGAGCACGAAGAACATTTACGATTGATACTTGAGAAGCTTAGGGAGCATAAGCTGTATGCCAAATTTAGCAAGTGTGAATTCTGGCTGAATGAAGTCGGATTTCTCGGACATATTGTGTCAGGAGATGGTGTAGCGGTTGATCCTGCAAAAGTGTCACCTGTAACTGAGTGGGAATCTCCTAAGTCAGTGAAAGAAGTTCGTAGTTTCCTTGGCTTGGCAGGATACTATAGAATATTCATTGAGAATTTCTCAAAAGTAGCTACGCCAATGACGGAGTTACTTAAGAAAGACAAGAAATTTGATTGGATTGAAGGATGTGAATTCAGTTTCCAAGAGTTGAAGAAGAGATTAGTGACAGCACCAGTCTTATGTCTGCCAGATTTGGAGAAAGATTTCCAAGTTTATTGGATGCATCTCACCAAGGATGTAAGATCCCTCCTTTGTAAAGGAAAGGATCCCTGTGATTGCAATGCTAGTCCCTGGATCAATGCTAGCATCCACAGTTTAAGATGAAGTACACAGAAACAAAGGTCATTATTACAAGTCATTCCAGAGACAAACATAGTCTTTTACAACTCCATGGCCACATGCGTAGTACAAGAGTTTAAATATGTAATAAGATAATTAAGTCTTCATCTTCATGTGCCACGGGCAAGCATGTTGAGTGTAGACTCATGACTCCTAATCATCATCAGAGTAACCTTCAACATCACAAGTTACAGCCACAGTGGGTCAATACATTGGAATAGTATTGGCAAGTGATACCTTAGTAGAATATTGGTGGACTAGATAATATATGCATTTTGGCTAAGTGTAGCTTAGGCTTGCTTTGCTCAAAATAGGTTTTACCTATTAGTTGAAAACACTAAGTTTTTCTTTCTCAAAATCTTTCCCAAGGAACCACCAATAGACATTGGGGACCTTCACCCATGTTCAACCACATGTTTTTACTTATAAATTGGGATGAGGAGATTCTTGATAGCTTCCATGTCACAATGCTCAAGTTGTCCAATACCGGGGACATGGCTAAGTACTTAGATTCTTCCATCTGCAGAGGTTGTGCACTTTCCCCACAAGACTTGATTTTCACCAAGACACGACCTTTCAGAAGCCTTCCCTTAGACCAAATGGACGCGTTCCAACCTATCCTCCCACTACCACCAACTGTCCAAATGGCTAAGTTATTACAACCTATGTGATCCAGGCAGAGCCCATATTGCCAAGTGGCTGCACTAGAAGCTTCTTAACATTTGGCCTCTCAAATCCCTTTGTTCCTGGGTGGCTTTGCACAAGTGAGATACACAAGGTAAACCATAGAAATGGGCCTTGTGTAACCACTCAACATAACCCATTCTTTCCATTCCACCCAGGTGTTTCATTCACTTAGTTGTTTTATTAAGAAAAAATATAGTCCAAAGACTTAGAAATATTTATTCATAGCATGAATATAACCACCCTTGGTTGCTACTAGCTAGGCTAAGCATGGAATTGATAAGACTTAGAAATATTTCTAGCAATTCTACAACTACTAGGATTTCCCAAGCATAGCATATAGATCAAAATATCCATGCAAGATTAGCAAAATATTTCTAATGCATATTTAAAAAACATCGGAATAAAATCATGAAGCACCACTTGCCTTGGTATTTTGGAGAGTAGCTACAATCCTCACAATCACAATCACTATTTGCACCAAAATCTACACATAAAATGATAGCACCAAAATCACATACAAAATAAATACAAGCAAAAATATATGGATGCATGCATAATGCCATGTGATGATTTTCTACACCAAACAATACAAGTGCACAATACTGAAACATAAATAAGTACAAAATAAGCCAAATAAACTTTATTTGCATAGCAAAACATTTTCCAAATAATTATTATACACAAAATAGGCCTACACATGTTTCTGCAAAAACAACCATTTTAACAGAGGCAAAACTTTAAACACATTGCATAGATGGAAAGGATTTTCTCTCCTGATTCCATTGATATAAAATTTGTCAAATTTGGACGTGGGAATCAAAAGTTATGAATTAATCAAATTTAAACATCTAATAGATCTAATTCAGAAATTTAAAACAAAACTCATGCCACGCGGCGCTTCCTGATTGGAGGGTACCGCTTCGCTCAGGATTACGCTTCCGAACCGTTGGATCTAACTAAAACGGCCAGATCTGCTCCTTACCTTTTCGTCACAGATCTAATCTTATACGTTGGATCAAAATCCTATGGCCACAGTTCTATTGACCACAGACGGGCGGCGCTAGCGGCGATGACTGGCGGTGGCAGCTCTGTCAGAGTCGTTGCCTATGTTCTAGGTCGCGGGGGAGAGGGAGAAGGGGCTTATTGTGCTCGCTGTGTGCTGCTGATGCTCGAGGTAAGCTTCGTTGGCGAAGGGGCGCGCAGAGGTGGTCGCTGGAGCTCGTCGGAGTCGTGTGCGGTGTCGGGTGGTTGCAGACGTCGACCTTGCCGAGGCTCTGCACCGTCCTTGCATGAATAAAACGCATCAGGGGGTGCGCAAAGTCATAGTGAGCAAGATGGTTTCAAGGAGAGATCAAGGGGCACTCGATTCGTACCATGATTTCTCACCGGAGTTCAGGAAGGCGTCGGGAACTTGCGGTGGTTGTCGAATCCGTCGATCTAGGCCACGAGCAGACAAGGAAAACGCATGACGTGAGTCGCGTGGTCGAAGGAAGCTTGCTAGCATGAACGAGACTGAGTGGGGTGGACGGGGCTAACCGGAATCGTCCGCCGGAGTGGCTCTGTACTGCGGCGATGCGAGCAAAATTGCGAGCAGCCTGGTGGCGCTTCTGGCTAGCTCTGTTGGGGGAAATGGTCACGAGGGGGAGGGGTTTATGTAGCCAGAGCGGGGGCAGAAATCACCACCGAATCAATGCAATTAAGCGCGGCATTAGTGGGGGGGAAACGGCAGCGGCGAGGTGGTCGTCGGCGTTGATTGAGGACGAAGGGGTGACATGGCAGTTAGGGCCTAGTGGTCAGCGAGTGGGTACGCGTGTGCGGGGTAGGAAACGAGGGGAGAGAGGGAAACGGCCCAGGTGGGCTTGTGGGCTGCGTTTGCTGGTGGGCCAAAAGTCTGGCGCCGGCCTTTTCTTATTTCTTTATTCTTTTTCGTTTGAATTTCCAGGAAACATTTTCAAATGATTTCAAAAGCCATTTGAATTCAAATCTTTTCTGGATTTTTGTACAGTGTAACACTCATATTTCTGGGCATAAAAAAATGTGGTCTCTCTGTACTAGCTTGGTCCTTTGATTAAACAAAATATACAGTGACATAGCACTTGAATTGAATAAGTTTTAAAAATGGTTTTAAAACTATATTTGTTTTGTAAATTTTTGTTTAAGCACTAGCATTCAAGCAAAACAATCTGAGAGCAACAAGGCTTGGTTTTAAAACAATTATATTCTTATATAAGGGTGGCATTTGATTAGTGTTTGATCACATAAAATCATAGCTCTCAAGTTTCTGTTTCTATCAAATGAGTTGAATTTGATCCCTAAATGATATGCATGCATGCATGATATGAAATCTTTGAAAACATGATTTTAGGGATGTTACAAAGGATTAGGTGCAGTTTTGATGCAAGAAGGAAAAATTGTAGCTTATGCCTCGAGACAACTCAAAACTCATGAAGTGAATTATCCTACCCATGGTTTAGAGTTAGCCTTTGTTGTCCATGCACTCAAAACATGGAGACATTATCTTTTGGGAAAGCATTGTGAAGTGTTCACATATCACAAGAGTCTGAAATATATCTTCACTCAGAAGGAAATCAATATGAGACAAAGAAGATGGCTAGAACTCATCAAGGACTATGACTTGAGTTTGCAATACCACCCCGGTAAAGCAAATGTTGTAGAAAATGCATTAAGCCGTAAAGTTTATGTGAATGGCCTCACTAAGGGAGAATTACCAGATGATCTGTGTGCCCAATTCAAGGATATCAGATTGGAGATAGTGCTTGAGGGACATCTCATTTCATTGGATGTTCAACCCACATTGTTGAACAAAATCAGGGAAGCCCAAAAGATGGACAAGGAAATTGAAGAGATTAAGGGAAAAAATAGCAAAGGGAAAGCCAAAGGATTACATGAAGACGAACATGGTACTTTGTGGTATGGAAAACGTATCTGCATTCCGCAAGATCTGGAACTTCAGAAACTGATTTTACAAGAAGCGCACAACTCACCATATTCCATTCATCCGGGTAATACCAAAATGTACATGGATGTGAAGGAAAGATTTTGGTGGAATAATCTCAAGAAGGACATCGCAGAACATATTGCTTTGTGTGATGTGTGTAGTAGAGTGAAAGTGGAACATTAGAAACCAGCAGGATTGTTACAACCACTACCAATTCCTGATTGGAAGTGGGACAAGATTGGCATGGATTTCATCACCGGACTGCCTAGGACTAGATCAGGATATGATTCTATTTGGGTCGTGGTAGATCTCCTAACTAAAGTGGCTCATTTCATACCCGTGAACACAAACTATACAAGTGCTAAGTTAGCCAAGATTTATATGAATAGGATCGTGTGTTTACATGGAGTACCCAAGAGTATTGTGTCTGATAGAGGAACTCAGTTCACTTCGTATTTTTGGCGACAACTGCATGAATCATTGGGAACAAGATAAGAGTTCAGCACAACTTTTCATCCTCAAACTGTTGGATAGACAGAAAGGACCAACCAGATTCTGGAGGATATGTTGAGGGCATGTGCCCTAGACTATGGTGCTAGTTGGGATGAAAGTCTGCCTTACGCAGAATTCTCTTACAATAACAGCTATCAAGACATTATTGAGATGGCACCGTTCGAATTCCTCTATGGAATAAAGTGTACTACACCATTGCTATGGAGTGGTGTCGGAAAAAGAAATTTATTCGGGCCAGAACTAATGAAGGAAGCTGAAGAGAAAGTCAAGTTGGTAAAGGACAGATTGAAGATAGCACAGTCCCGACAGAAGAGCTACGCAGATCCAAAGCATAGAGAAGTCACCTATGAGGTGGGTGATAGAGATTATCTTAGAGTATCACCACTTCGTGGAGTGAAGAGATTTGGAGTCAAAGGAAAATTGGCACCAAGATATGTTGGACCATTCAAGATTCTGAGTCGCAAAGGAGAAGTGGCTTATGAGATTGAGTTGCCTGAATCACTTTCTGCCGTTCATATTGTGTTTCATGTAAGTCAGTTGAATAAATGTCATCCGGAGATGGAAGAGACTTCTTTGAAAGATATTATACCTTTGGAAGAGGTTCAGTTGGAAAGTGATCTCACTTATGAAGAGAAACCTATCAAGATTCTTGAAACTACAGAAAGAGTTACTCGTACTAAGACTATCAAGTTTTGCAAAGTTCAGTGGAATCATCATTCCGACGAGGAAGCAACTTGGAAAGAGAAGATGATCTTCGGAAAGACCACCCTCACCTATTTGCTAGCCAATCCGAATCTCGAGGGCGAGATTCACCTTAAGGGGGGTAGATTTGTAACATCCCAAAAATCATGATTTGAAAAGTTTACATATCATTCATGCATTCATAAGCATTTGGTTATTTCAAACAAGATTTTTAAAAATAAGAAATCATTCAAATGCCTATTATTTTATGCTAGAAAGGCAATGGTTCTATATTTTACTTTCAAAGTATGAGAATACCTTGGTTTGATCAGAAATGTTTCAAGGATGATTGCAAAGCTTGCACAAAAAATTTCAAAACAAAATTCAAATATAAAACCATTTATATGCCTAATATCCTCATATTAATAAAGGCATGGTTTTATTTTTATTTTCAAACCAAAATGGTTTTTGAGTGTAAGTATATGGTTGACACATATTTGGACACTAGAAACAAAGTACAAAAGTCTGGAGAAAATTTAAATTCAAACAGATTTGAATTAACCATTCAAATTCAAACCAGAAAATCAAAACAGCAAAAGAAAAAAGAGAAAAGAAGAAAAAAAATAACAGCAACGACCTAACTAGCCCAACCCACCCCGCGCCCCAGTTAATAGCCCACCCGAAAACCCCCTCTCCCCTCTCTATTTCTCACCACAAACACTCGCACCCACCCACCGACATGCGGACCCCGCAACCACGTCATCATCTTCCCCAATCAACGCCGCAGCGACGCCGTCGCCGCCCGTTTTTGGCCGAGTGATTCGCGAATCAATTCGCAATTAATCCCGCAGTAATTCCCGCACCCGACCCTGCCTACTTAAACCTCTCCATCCCCCGCATTTTTCCCCTCACTCACCACAATTCAAATGATAGGATCCACTTATATTCTACATAGTAGTGAAACTTGCCAATACAATTCAAATGTATTGACCTTTGCGGCTGTAACTTGTAATGTTGCAGGTTTGATTGATTTTAGTGAAGATTGATTGATTAGGATTACAAAGTCTACAACCAACATGTTTTCCTGTGGCACTTTGAAGATGAAGGATCCCATGCTTATTGTTATTCCGCTGCAATGTATTGTAATAGCCAAATGAGCTATGTAAGATGTAATAAAATTATGTTATTCCTGGTTATAATGTTATATATGACCTTTGTTTCTTGATATTACATCTTAACTGTGGATGCTAGATATTGATCCAGGGACTAGCATTGTAAACACAGGGGACTCCACCTTATATTATTTAAAGGTTGGGACACTCCCTCTACAGATGGTATCAGAGCATTGTGTTGCCTGTAGGATTTGTAAACCCTAGGATTGGACAAAAACCCTTAGAAAAATAGGAGTTGTATTTGTTCCAAAACTTATTTACAAACAATCTTGTAAACTCTTTCCTCAACCATTTTGGTTTCAACTCTACCTCTCTCCTATTTCAAACTTGATGGAAAAACCTACCCCATGGCCAAGGATTTCACCATGTGCAAAGGACTTCTTCAACTCTAATGACTTCAACTTCTTCAACCCTAATGACTTCAACATCTTCAGCATATTCACCAAGGACTTCCAACTTGGATACCACTAAGGACTACAAGTGAGACAAGGAAATCTTGCTCAAGATGTGGAGACTAAGGAAATGCAAAATTAGAAGGAGTTCACTTCACTTGAAGTTTTTGTGACCAAAAGTTTTCCTCAAGGAAACCATGATTTCATGCAAGAAGAATCAACCAAAGGAGGATAGAAAGATCACAAGTGAACCATATAGATGGACCACCATATTTTAGTTAAGTCAAACACACCAACTTATATAGTGTAACAAAAATATTTTGTTGCCTAAGTATGTGCTTGAACTTTGTTGTTTGAGTGAAAAGTTGTTTGTGAATGTTTGCACATTGCTTGAGTGAATTGTGATGTGTGTGATTAGAATTGATTCCTTAGAAATATCTTGCCTATTATAATCTTCATTCAACCCAAACAGATGACTACTCTAGGAGACTCCAACATCAAGGTTGATGACACCAACACCAACCAAGAGGACAGCATGAAAGAGCTCATAGCAACCCAACACCAGTTGAACCAGATGACAGCTCAGTTCATAGCTAACACCAGTGGGGAAGATCCAACACTGCAAGGATTCTTGGAAACTCAAGCCCAATTGATGCTTAAAGTGACTGATCAAATGATCAATATGGAAGAAAGCTATTCCAAAAGAGTTTGTGACAACAAGGATGACAGAAATGTTATTCTAGATGGAGCCCCATCTTGCATTATTTGTGGAGACAAGGATCATACTTCCAAGGAGCATGGAGATCAATGCCCCAACTGTGAAGAGAAACATCCAGTAGGCCAATGTCCCACCTCTCAAGCCACTTGTTATTTGTGTGAAGGAAACAACCATATTCCTATCCAATGCCCCATCTATTCCATTGTTGAACAAAGGAAACAAGGTGGAGTGCAACAAATGATTGCAAACTATCCAGAAGGATCCAAGTCTACCAAGAAGGTTGATGACAAAGGAAAAGGACCACTTATACCTCCAAACAAAACAACCCAATTCAAAGGACCTAAGAAAGGGCATATGAATTATCCAAAGAGCAATAGAAGGTCCAAGAAACTTGTAGACATTCCTACCTACCAGATAACATATGAACAACATGAAATGGATGCACTCCTAGCTTTGGAGAAACCCAAAAAGCAAAAGAAGGACAAAAGCCATGTGCAATGTCATAAATGTAAAGAAATGGGACACTATTCCAGTGAATGCCCAGAGAACCAGAAGAATAAGGAGATTGGCCAAGTGAGGTGCAACAACTGCAAAGAGCTAGGCCACTATGTAGCAACTTGTCCACAAGAGCCACATAAAGAACTCAAAGACATCAACTGTTTCAATTGCAAGAACCCAGGACATTATGCAAGCAATTGTCCAGAAAAGATGAAGAACAAGTTAAACAAGCCTATGAAGGATCTCAACCTTGGCCCATGAGTCAAGTGTGGAAACCAAGGACACAATGCAAATGGATGCCTAGAGAAGTTTCCCCAAGATCCCAAGCAAGCCAACATGTAGTTTAGTTTGAAAAATTTTAAGGGTGGTAGTACCCTAGATGTTTTGAGCCTACTTGTAACCCTAGCCTTCCCAAATCTCGGGAAGAGATTTATTTTAAGGGTGGTAGCCTGTCACATCCCAAGATTTTCCAAATCTTGTAATGCGAAAAAAATAAATGAATAAAATAAAACTTTATTGATTTTCGGGGTGAGAAGAAACTTTTTGATTCCAATTGGAAATCTTCAAACCTTTTTGATCAAACAAATCCTAGAGGGATTTGAAAAGTTAAACAATTAAATAAAGAAAATATCTTGAATAAATGGAACTATTTTTTTTGGATCTTTAAATAAAAGATTTGGTTTTCAAAAGAAAAGGTAGATTTATAAATAAGGATTATTTTATGGAGCCAAAATAAACCTTGGTCAAGATTTTGAAATAAAACATTTTGTTTTGATAAAAATAGTAAATGTTTATTTAAATAAAATAATAAGGATTTAATACCCAATTTTATTTAAGTAAAGGCTTTTCCCATTTTAAATAAACACTAAAACTTATTTATTTATTTTAAACAAGTTTTCCAAGTGTTCTTTATTTTCAAATAAAACCTACTGATTTGGTTTTGAAAATAATTAAAATTCAAATGGAGGTTTTTAAAATAAAACAAAATCTATTTGATTAATACACAACGTCTATTTATTTAATTAATAATGGACCCTATGATAAAAATATTATTTTATTTTGGGAATTGGTTTATGTTGTTAAACATAACCAAATTCAATTGCAATGTTTGGTGAATGTTTGAATTGATTTGAATGTTGAATTGTTGTTTGAAATTGAAAACAGAAAATAGATTTGGAAAAAGATAAAACTTTCAGGAAGAAAAAAAATAAGAATCAGACCACTACCGACAAGCCCACAAAGCCCAGTACCAGCCCACTCCCACTCTCCCTCTGCGAAACGTTTTCCACCTATTAAGCTGACCCTTGAGCAACAATCGTAGTGGCCCCTTCTTCCCTCTAACCTTCTCGCTGACAGCAAGGCCCCACAGCACTATTCCTTCTCTTCTTCCTCACGCAGACGACGCCCTGCCGTTGCAGCCATTACTCCGGCGATCAATACGCGTTGATTTCGCGACCGTTACTCACCGTGACTGCGCCCATTTAACCGCCTATGTCTTCTCTCCATTTCCCCTCACGCGCCTCCCTCTCTCTGCCTCTAGGCTGCTGCAAATCGAGCTCGCACTCCCACTGCTCCGTCCACCGTCCCCAGCCAATTCCGGCTGAGCCTCGCCACCCCTTGCCTCCCCAAGCACACGGGAACATTCCCCACTCCCAGGCTCACCTGTCTATACCCTCCGTTCCATCACAGGCGCTCCAGAACATCGGCTCCGTCTTCAACTGAGCACCGCCGCGTCTGTAAGCAACTCCGGCGAGTTCCCCAGGTAGTATCAGACCGCCCCACGCCTTATCGTTCACGCTCCCACACTCTCCACATCCTTCTGCATCTTACCATGCTCTTGTCTTGCCTTAGGGCGATCTGCAGCGTCGACCCCGACCAGAAACAGAACCACCCGACGCTGTTCCCCACTCCGGTGAGGAATTGCTGCTGTCCCTGAGCGCCCCTCGACCAACCGACCACGCCCCGAGCATCACCACGTCCTTGCGATCACGGTGAGCATCCCCACCTCGTTCCTTGCTTCCTAGAACCACCGTAGCACCACCGCCTGATCATGCGCCGCCGCTAGCCGCCGTCAGCGCCGCCCGAGTAAGGTCGATTAGATTATCACCGTTAGATTTTGATCCTATGGTTGTAATTAGAACAGAGCGAAGCGGTATGAGCACGCCTGAGCCGTGCGATCTGTTTAGATCCAACGCCCTGCAGAGGCCGATCCACCCGAATCGGTATCGAGCAGTAGAATTGCGACGCGTGGCCAGTCTTTGTTTAAAACAGAATTTTGAATCTATTAGAAATTCAATTTTGAAACCCTTGTAACTTTTGATCCACACGTACAAAAATTACAAACTTTATATCATTGGAATCAGTGGAACAAGCCCTAGCCAACCATGCAATTTGTTTAGTAAAAAGCCTCTGATAAAATGGTTGTTTTTTGCAGAAACATTTGTATGCTTGTTAGATTAGAAAAATTGTTCAAAAATGTTTTTGAGGTTTAAACCTTGGCAAATTAGTTTGTGGTGAACTTACTGACCCTAGAAACCAACCCATAGTTTTAAAAATGAATTTGGTGAAGTTTAGGATGGATTAATTGATTTAGCCCATTTCTAGCCAAATAAAAATAATGGTTTTGTTATGAAAATGTTTTTGAAGTAAAAACCTTGGGAAAATGATTTGAAACAAACCTACTGACCCTAAACACCAAGTTTTGAGAATTAGCAACTTATTTGGTGAAAGACTTAAAGTTTTTGATTTGATAAAAACATATTCCACCACATAAAATGATGAATGGATTTAAAAATGGCTTATAGACAAAACCCTTTTTCAAATGACTTAGCCACTTTGGAAAATGTCCACTTTGAGCCTTACAATATGTAGAGCCTAGTAGAGACCACCTTGGCAAATAAAACTATCTTATGCATGCTTGCATGCATGACTTAGAACCCATTATTTTTATGTGTGCTTTTGTTTGATTGATTTTGGTTGGAATGCTAGTTGATATGGTGTTTGCTTGATTGATTTGTAGTGAAGTTAGAAAAGTGTGAAACTAGCAAGATCAAGAAGTGAACCATCATTCCCTACCAAAAAGGAAAGTGACACTATCATCTAAAGTCCTAATATTTTCATTATACTTAGTGGATTTTGAAACATGCATGAAAAGAATTTCTATACTTAAGCTATGCTAAATCCTAATAGGATACCCTATACATTCCTTAGTGAAAACAATGTAGTTGTTACATGCTTAGCCATGCCATATTTTGAAAAGAGACACATGTTGAGATTTTATGAAGTTGAGAAAAGGACTTGTGTTTTATATAATAAAACAAGGACTCAATGAACCACCTGGGTGGACAAGGATACTTGAGTTTTGGAGAAGGTGGCAACAAAAGGAACCATGTCTATGGCAATCTCTTTGTGTTGTGCTCCAAAAGAAAACCACCCAGGAAACTTAGAGATTGAACATGTTTCTCCAATTATGGCTTTCGTGTACAACCACATGCTATTTATGGCTCTGGCTTAGTCAACTACATTGGGAAGACCCATGCATTGTCTTCAGGTTACTGAAAATGAGGACCTGGAATCCTACATGGGTACTGAAGACAAGCTAGCAATGGTGTATGGGAGGACCCTCTGGAAAGACTTCGTCACATTCTCAATCTGATACTCCATCTTGGTGAGCACTAATCCAGTGGCCACTGGTGGCAACAAGATGAGATTGTGACATGTGGGTAAAGTGTACTACTTCTGCAGAAGATAATAAAATCTAAGTACTTAGCCGTGTCCCCGATTATGGACAATACTGAGCAACTAAAGTTTGAAGCTATGGGAAATCTCGACATTCCAATTTCTAAAAGAAAAACTTTTAAGTGACAACAAAAGACTGGATGCACTTGGGGGTACCAAGGAGCTCAAGAGATTTTTATGAAAACTTGAACACTTGGGGTTACCAAGGAGCTCAAGAGACTTTTATGAAAACTTGAACACTTGGGGTTACCAAGGAGCTCAAGAGATTTTGACAAAGACACTTGGTGGATTCCAAGGAGGTGACAAAAGATCAAAACCCTTTTGAAAAGATAGGATAAATTATTGCTTTCTGCAAATGAGCCTAAAACCCTACTTAGCCAAATATGCATGTAATGATAGGATCCACTTATATTCTACATAGTAGTGAAACTTGCCAATACAATTCAAATGTATTGACCTTTGCGGTTGTAACTTGTAATGTTGCAGGTTTGATTGATTTTAGTGAAGATTGATTGATTAGGATTACAAAGTCTACAACCAACATGTTTGCCTGTGGCACTTTGAAGATGAAGGATCCCATGCTTATTGTTATTCCGCTGCAATGTATTGTAATAGCCAAATGAGCTATGTAAGATGTAATAAAATTATGTTATTCCTTGTTATAAAGTTATATATGACCTTTGTTTCTTGATATTACATCTTAACTGTGGATGCTAGCTATTGATCCAGGGACTAGCATTGTAAACACAGGGGACTCCACCTTATATTATTTAAAGGTTGGGACACTCCCTCTACACCCACTTGCCCCCTAGCGCCGCCAGTACATCGCCGGCAGAGCCGTCGCCACCACTGCTCACCATTTGCGTCGCTCGTTCGTGGTAGAGTGATTAGATCCGCTGGATCTAGATCCAGCTGCTTAGATTAGAAGAGAGAGCGAAAGGGTACGGGAAGATCTGGACAGTTAGATCTCACTTAAAACCAGTGGCTCGCGAGCGTGATCCGCACAAAGCGGTACTGACCAATCAGGAGCCGCCGCGTGTCAGGGTTTTTCTTTTATAATCCAGATTTATTTAATTAGATGAATTAACTTGAAAAATTCATAACTTTTGTTCTGTTTATCCAAAAAAATGCAAATAATATATCAATGGATTCACAAAATTAGTTCCTACACATTTGTGGGCTTGGTTTTGTATTTTGTTTCTGTTAAAATGGATTTTTATGCAGAGATATTTGTAGGCCTATTTTGAGCATATAAATTATGTAGAAAATGTTTCAAGGACTAAATTGAGTTTATTTAGTCTATAAATGTTTAGTTTATTGTTTAGTACTATTTACTTGCCTTGTTTGGTTTAATAAAAATCATCACATGGCATTTGCATGAATTCATATATTTTTGCTTGATTAATTTGAATGTATATTGGTGCTATCATTTTATGTGTAGATTTTGGTGGTAGTGGTGATTGTGATTGTGAGGATTGTTGCTACTCCCCCAACTACCAAGGCAAGTGGTTCTTCATGTTTTTGTCCCAATATTTTGACTATGCACTAGTAATATTTTGTATAGGGCTTGCATGAGATTTTTGATAAGTATCTATATGCTATGCTATGGGAAATCCTAGTAGTCGTGGTCTTGATAGAATTTCCTCTAAGTTAGGATACTTGTTATATTGCCATGCTTAGCCTAGCTAGTTGCCAACAAGGGTGCATTACTTACATGCTATGGAAAATATTGTTAAGTCTTTGATTTGTGTTTGCTTAATAAAAAAACTAAGTGAATGAATCACCTGGGTGGAATGGTATGTTTGGGTTATGTTGAGTGGTTACACAAGGCCCATATCTATGGTCTACCTTGTGTATCACACTTGTGGAAAGCCACCCAGGAATAAAGGGATTTGAGATACTTAGTGTTTAGAAGTTTCTAGTGCAACCACATGGCATATGGGCTCTGCCTTGATCATATAGGTTGCAATAACTTATCCATATGGACAGTTGGTGGTAGGGTGATATGTTGGAGTGCATCCAATTGGTCTAAGGGAAGGCTTCTGAAAGGTCTCGTCTCGATGCATGTCGAGTCTTGTGGGGAAAGTTCACCACCTCTCGAGAAGGAAAAATCTAAGTACTTAGTCGTGTCCCCGGCAAAGGACAATTGAGCATCAAGACACTAAAGCTATCAAGGATCTCCTCATCCCAATTTCTAAGTTAAAAACTTGTAGTTGAACAAGGGTAAAGGTTCACCAATGTCTATTGGTGGTTCCTTAGGAGTTTTTGTCAAACAAAAAAAACTTAGTGTTTTCAACTGATAGGCAAAACCTATTTTGAGCAAAGCAAGCCTAAGCTACACTTATCCAAATTCATATATAAGCTAGAAACTATTATTCTACTAAGGTATCACTTGTCAATACTATTCCAATGTATTGACCCACTGTGGCTGTAACTTGTGATGTTGCAGGTTACTCTGATGAGGATTGGGGTTATGAGTGTACGCTCAACATGTTTGCCTGTGGCACATGAAGATGAAGACTTTACTTTATTTTGTTAAGTTGAACTCTTGTACTAGCCTATGGCTATGGAGTTGTAAAAGACTATGTTATCTCTGGAATGACGATGTAATAATGACCTTTGTATCTATGTACTTCATCTTAAACTGTGGATGCTAGCATTTGATCCAGGGACTAGCATTGCAATCACACGGACCTTTACCTTTATGAAGGTGGGGTCTTACAAGTAGATGGAATATCAATGGTAAGGAATGGACCAGGGTCCACAGTTCACTAGAGGTGTTTTCCATAAGATAAATATCATGCTGGGTGAACAAATTACAACGGGGCAATTTCCAGATTGAGGATGCATACCAATGCATATACTAGACATCTTGATTCCTACGAGATTTCTTTAGGCATTACAACATAATACATAGACCATAAGCCAACTGCATCTATGACTAATAATCCACCTTCAGGTTATCATCTGAACCCCTTCCAGTATTAAGTTGCAAGGAGCAGATAATTGCATTAAGCAAAGTGTGTAAAGTAAACAATACAATTGCCCTTGGATAAAGGATTGTTGTTCTCTCCCTAGTAGCAACCACACATCTACAACCTTATAAGTTTCTGTCACTCTCCCAGATTACTAGAGGCATGAACCTACTATCAAGCATAAATACTCCCTCTTGGAGTTACAAGCATCTACTTGGCCAAAGAATCTACTATCAACGGAGAGCATGCAAGATCACAAATAACATAGATATGATAGAATCAATAATAAATCTGACATAGTATCTCAATATCCATCGGATCCCCGCAAACACAACATGTAGGATTACAAATAGATGATCTTGATCATGAACGGAGCTCACAAGATCTAAACATGATATCACAAAGGAGGATGAACAACCATCTAGCTACTGTATGGACCCATAGTCCAAGGGTGAACTACTCACGCATCACTCTGGAGGCTGGCATGGTGATGAAGAAGGCCTCCGGGATGATCTCTCCCCTCCAACACCCTGTCGGGAAGAGCCTCAGATCCTCCTCGATCTAGGGATGATGGTGGCGGCGGCTATGGACTGTTTCGTGGATTTCTGATCGGGTGCTTAGGGTTTCTGCATCGGGGTGTTTATATAGGCGAAGGGGCAAGGTCGATGGACTCTCGAGGGGCCCACACCATGGGTTGGTGCTTACTAGGGTGGGCCCCACCACCCTATGGTGCGGACGCCTCGTGGCTCCTCTTCGTCTGCCCTTTTGACTCCGGTAAAATATTGACTTTGGCTTTTGTTCCGTCTAATTCCAAGAATATTTCCTTACTAGCTTTTCTAAAACCAAAAATAGCAGAAAACAAGCAACTGGCACTGCGGCATCTTGTCAATAGGTTAGTTCCAGAAATTGTATAAAAATGCCTCAAAGTGTAGACAAAACATAATAAAGTTGATACAAAACAAGTATGGAGCATAAAAAATATAGATAAGTTTACGACGTATCATGGATTATCATCTGTTATCATGCTTCACGTCTTCAAAATCCATATCTGTAGGGTTCTCTTTTATACGAGAGAATCTAATCCTTTCATCTATGGTAGCTTTGCTTAAATGTATGAGCTATCGTCGGTTCTTATCCAAAGTTGTCCTCGCTTGAACCGATGATCCGATCAACAAGGTGAACAAGTCAGCATCCCTTTCCTTATCCAAAGGGCCATATAATATATTCTTTCAATGCATCTTTTCAACATAATCCGTGTTTGTAAGGTTGATATCTCATGGTGGTATATCTTCATGATATTCTCGCCTATGCTATATCAATGGAAGAACATGAAGAACATCTTATTTTCATCCTCTCAAGCTTCAAGAGCACCGCATCTGTGTAAAGTTCTCAAAGTGTAAATCCCAACTTTTTTAAAGTCACCTATCTTGACCACGTCCTTCTGCTAAAGACATTGCTACAATTCTGGAATCGTCAAATCAATTGTTAATCCTCACACATCATCTTATTCCAACCAACTTTGGAGATTTTCCTTGTTTGGCAAGTTATCATTGTTTTGTTATGCTGAAGATTTCCTCAAGAGGGCTAAATCTCGCTCAAATCTCTCCCGGATCTTCTCAAGAAGGACAACAAATTCCTTTGATCTCTGACTCACCAAGAGATCTTCTGAATCCCTCTCGCTTTATATTCTATCCTTAATCCACTGGATGTCATGAAGATTGATACGTCCAAAACGTATCTACTTTCTCGAACACTTTTTCTATTGTTTCTCCTCTAAACTTGTGTGATTTGGATACAACTAACATGGACTGACGATGTTTTTAGCAGAATTACCTTGGTGTCTAGTTTTTGTGCAGAAAATCAACTATCAGGAAAAATCCCGGAAAATATGCCAAAAATCCTATTTCACCGGAAGATCCACAGAGCCAGAATATATACGAGACAGAGGGGAGCCCTGGGTGGCCCACACCCCCCTGCCGTGTGGGTGGGCCCACCCTACGCATGGGAGGGGTGTAGCCAGCCCAGGCACCCCCTCGGCCTCTCTCTTTGCCTATAAGATGCCTTCTGATCTAAAAACTCATGGTGGTTCGACGTTTTTCCAAAAAGAGTTCCGCTGTGCCGCCAACACCAGAAACCGCGATTCGGATCCAAAAACTCCATTTTGGCACCTTGCTGGAACGGGGAATTTGGGAAGGATCATCATCATCACCAACGCCGATCCATCAACCATCAATGTTTCCCTCATCCATGAGTGAGTAATCCCCCGCTGTAGGCTATGGGGATGGTAGGGATTGGATGAGTTCTATCATGTAATCGAATAAGATTGTTAGGGCATGGTGCCTAGTATCTCTATTAGTGCTATTTGACTTTGTCGTAACTTGTTGTGCTTAATGCTTGTCACTAGGGCCCGAGTGCCATAATCTCAGATCTAAACTTATTATTGAATCGTTATGATAGTATTGTTTGTGATTTTATCTGCAAGTTATGTACACATATCATTGTCTGGATCCAAAGGCCCTAAAGTGACAGAAATTGGGACAACCGGAGGGGATGGATGTGATGTGAGGATCACATGTGTTCATGGGTGTTAATGCTTTGCTCCGGTGCTCTATTAGAAGGAGCACCTTAATTACCAGTAGTTCCCTTGAGGCCCTGCTACCACGGGCTGGCAGGACAAAAGATGTTGTAGTGCAAGTTCTCGTTGCGAGTACGCATGACTATATATGGAGCACATGCCTATGATTTTTTATTACTTGGATGCTTTATCTTATTTATCTGCAATTTCCCTAGATCTTGAAGTTACATGTTTAGAATCATCCATGCAACGCCCGTCCATCCATCCCTATGCCTGCCGCGCTCATATCCTACTATGTGCTACTACTGTTACTATTGCTCCTATTTTACTACTGTTGTTTCTTTGTTGTTGCTAATACAAACTGTTGCTACTAATAAACTTCTGTCAGCAAGAACTATTTCCAGGTGCAGCTGAATTGACAACTCAGTTGTTAAGGCTTGTAAGTATTCTTTGGCTCCCCTTGTGTCGAATCAATAAATTGGGTAATACTACCCTCGAAGACTGTTGCACTCCCCTATACTTGTGGGTCATCAAGACTATTTTCTTGCACCGTTGCCAGGGAGCATAGCTTTATTTGTAAGTTCACTTGGATCTACTATTGTTCACTACTACTCCTTTCATAAAGGGTAAGTCTCGTGATGGAAAGTTTCCTATTTTACCATCCACTACAAGAAGAGGTACAATCCTAAACACCTTTGCTGCTCTTGATTCACCGTTTTGTTATAAGTAAGCTTGTTACACCACCACCACATACCCATGCTACACACACTGCTACTACTACTGAATCTGAAACTGCTTTTGATACTCATGATGTTACTTCTACAGTGCTTGATGTTAGTTGTTCATTAGGTCCTTTCCTAGTTGTTACTATGGCTAGTCTAGGAAATACTAAAACTCCTAGTGAAGACACTGTTACACCTGTTATCTCACCTGAGTCTAGAGAGAGACACGATATTAATGATGGTTACATTGAGTTTACTGATGAATTTGTTGAGGAGTGCCGAAACACACATGGTTCTAGTGCTATTAAGAGTCTCCTTGAGAGGCGTATCGTTATTCCTAAACTGTCCTCTGATCCCAAGTTTGCCACCTCTCCCAAAGATATTAAAGATAAATATTATGATTTCTCTCTTGATTTATCCTATTTATACATTGTTGAGAAAGAACCTTTTTGTGGAACTGAAAATGAGAGTGTTGTGGCTCATATGAATGAGCTTTCCACTATGAGTTCTTTATTCTCTGATGATTTTAAGATGCACAAGTACTTTGTTACTAAGATCTTTCCTTTTTCACTAAAAGGAGAAGCTAAGGCTTGGTTTAATAGATTACCTCCTGGTTCCATTGATAGCCCTGATTGCTTGATTGCTTCTTTCTTCCAGAAATATTTTCCTCCCAGTGCTAGACATGCTGCTTTGTAGAGACTTTTTGATTTTAAACAGGGAGAATAAGAGAAATTGCTTGAGTCATGGACAAGGTTCTATGCCTTGATTCATGCACATCCTGGATGTCCATTGCCTAAAAATGATCTTGTTGATATTTATTATAATGGACTAACTGATGATTCTAGGACATACCTAGATGGCTTTGATGATTGTGTTTTCAAGAAAAGAACTCCTATAGATGCTGAAGAATTAATGGCTAAAATAAGCAAGAATTATGATGATTGGACTTCAACTGAGCTAAATACACGTGCATGTTACTCCTGAACCAGTTGTGCCTGAACTAGTTCCAATACCAACACCAAAGAAGAGAGGAGTTATTGCATTAAATGATGAAGTGATGAAAGAAGCTAAGAAATGTCTAAAGGATAGAGCTAAGAACCTACATCCTATAGAAGAATTATGTAAGCCAATTCCCCACACATCTACTATTGAGGTATAGTCTCTCCACTTTGATGAAGGTGATATTCCCTATGGTAAGCCTCCTGATCAATGCTTAGAGGAACTTGACACATTTATTGTTAAACAAGGATATTTTAATAAACAAGTTCAGAATCATTTTTTGGAAAACTCTAGAGCTATTAATGAGTTAAAATATATTGTGGAAAGAACTTCTAATGACATTAAAATGCTTTGTAAACACTTTCAAATGGTTCAAACCCAAATTGATCAACTTGCTAAGGTACAAAAAGATATGCTAGTTAATGCCTCAGGAGATAGACATGCTTATGGAATTAGAACTAGGAGTGGTATAGCTACTCAAGATCCTTTATATCCTGAAGGACACCCTAAAAGAATTGAGCAGGATTCTCAACAAGGTGAGAGTAGTGGTAGTCCTCGTAAGATAAATAAAAAGAAACATAAAATAGTTGAGGAACCACTTGAACCTGCTATAGATCCTAATAGTATATCTGTCTCTGATGTTGAAACTGAGAGTGGTAATGAGAAAAATAATGCTCCTGATAAGGAGGAAGAACCCGAGGAGCACACTAAGAACACTAGGTACACTAAGGAAGATATTATTGCTAATAAACATGGTAAAGAGAGAGGACCTTGGGTGGAGAAACCTATGCCTTTTCCAAATAAGAAACACAAGTCAAAGGAGGAAGAACACTAAAACAAGTTTTGTGAGTGGATGAAACCTTTATTTTTGGAAATTCCTTTGACTGATGCTATTAAGTTTCCTCCTTATTCAAAGTATATGAAGGATATTGTCTCTAATAAAAGGAAGATTCCTAACGAGAAAATTTCTACTCTGCTTACTAATTATTTCTTCAATGGTAAGGTTCCAAAGAAACTTGGTGATCCAGGTATACCGGTTGGGCCACGTAGAGATAAAACAAAAGTTTTTCCCTCTAACATGGTGATCCCAAGATCTAGCTAAGGTAGAAGGCCACGAGGTTTACCACTAGACGCGCATTTGCGGATTACTAATGAAGAGCGTCAGTTGATGCAGTGCAGTCCTTACGATCCGATCGTCCTGGTGCTGATCGTACATCACCTCTGCTGGTATCCACACGTACAAGAGGAGCACCGGTGGCGAACTGCTAGGTTTGTTACAACGGCAGGACTGCTGTGGAGCTAGGATTTCCAACTCATGGAATGACCTAACCAATCAACGATTAACCTTTCTGGGTTACTATGCTCCACTATATATAGGGAGTGAACATGGGTTCCACTCACGTGGCCCATTCACTAAAGCCCATATAAAACCAGTCACCGTGAGTCTGACTCACTGACTCAGTCCAAATCCGGCTCAGGTCCAACCCAACCAGATTTCCGGTTCAGATCCAATCCGAACTTGCTCCTGCTCTTATGTGTGTGACCCTACAAGCTCATGGCTACTTGGACACGATTGGAGTCCGACTCTCAATCGATCAGTCGGTAGCGCCTCCTAGCAGAACGTGCCGACGCCCAAGTACCAAAGAGTCATGACGACTTGCCTTTCCAATGCGACTTGTGTCCGAGTCCCTTTTGCCTTATGATATACCTTGTTAGACTATAGGCGAATATTTGTCATCCCTTAAATAGTCCGACTCTCTTCTCGATATGAGATAAGTGATTCACCCAACTAACTCTTAGTCGATCGCCTCGGTTAACACTTAACCGAGTCGTGCATGGCCATGCTTTCCGAATCATATCATCCGAGAGGGCCTAGAGAATATCTCTCCAAGTGGAGGGGCAAAATCCCATCTTGGTTATTCACATCACCCGGTTTGATTCTCAGTCGACCCGAACTCTGCCTTTATAACTGCCCAGTTATGGATCAGTGTTTGACAGAACCTAAGTCGGTGATCCTCAACTCGGACTGTGCAACAACCTCAGGTCTAAGGATTACATTGATTGAGATGTACAAATGACAACTTGTTCGTTGTACCTCAATATGGGTCAATCCGACTCGCTAAACTCTTTAGCCGAATCTGTGTAAGTTAGAATAGCATCTCCATGCCCATGACAAGTGGAACCGAGTCATCAAGCCGACTTTCACATTGGTCTAAATTGTGTGTCCAGTACAACGTCGATGACCAAGGATATTTAGTACAAACAACATGAATGTATAGTTCCACAACCGAATCACATATTCAATGATATACATCAGATGCTCATACAAGGACAACTTAATATCTTTATGAATACAATGGGAAATATCATCATCCATGATTGCCTCTAGGGCATATTCCCAACCGTCTCCCACTTGCACTAGAGTCAATCTTCCGACATCACATGTCTAAGCATCTAATTACCATAGCTCTTAGGTGCGCCTCATTCTTTGGCTGTGGTAGCGGCTTTGTCAACGGATCCGCAATATTTGCATCTGTGTACCTTGCATAACTTGATATCACCCTGATCCATGAACATGCGAATCAGGTGGTACCGCATGAGTATGTGCTTGTTCTTCTGGTGTTGTATCGGTTCCTTGGCTTGTGCAATAGCACCATTGTTGTCACAATACACGTCTAACGGATTGGACGAGCCCTGAACCACACCAGGATCCATGAGGAAATTCCTCATCCAAACAACTTCCTTTGCTGCCTCCGAGGCGGCAATACACTCAGCCTCTATTGTAGATGCAGACACAGTCTCTTGCTTGTAACTCTTCCAGCTCACATCACCTCTGTTTATAATAAACACGTATTCGGATTGCGAACGAGAATCATCAGAGTCGGTAAGATAACTCCCATCCATGTAATCCTTTACACTGAATTCATCTTCACCACCATAAACCAAAAACATATCCTTAGTCCTTCTCAAGTACTTCAGGATATTTTTAGCCGTTGTCAAGTGGATTTCTCCAGGATCAGCCTGGTATCTGCTCACAACACTTAGAGCATACGAAACATCCGGCCTAGTACAAATCATGGCATACATGATTAATCCGACTGCAGAAGCATACGGAATCGCACTCATCCGACTTTGCTCATCAGTTGTCGAAGGACACTGAGTCTTGCTAAGTTTTACACCATGGGACATCGGTAAGAACCCCTTCTTAGACGATTCCATGTTGAACTTCTTCAACACTTTGTCCAAATAAGTACTCTGACTCAATCCAATGAGCCTCCTTAATCTATCTCTATAGATCTAGATTCTAAGGATGTATGTTGCCTCACCCAAGTCTTTCATTGAGAAACTCTTTTCCAATGATTCCTTGGTTTCTTGCAACATCTAGACATATTTCCAATCAATAATATGTCATTCACATATAAGATTAGAAAGTTTACTTTGTTCCCACTAAACTTCTTGTATAAACAAGAATCATGATCACTCTTGATGAAGCCAAATGATTTGACTACCTCATTAAAGCGAATATTCCAACTCCAAGATGCTTGCTTCAACCCATAAATGAATTTCTGAAGTTTGCCCACTTTTTCAGCATTAGCCGGATCGACAAACCCCTCAGGCTGTATCATATACACGTCCTCGGTTAAATTTCCGTTAAGGAAAGTCGTTTTGACATCCATTTGTCATATCTCATAGTCGAAATAGGCTTCTATAGCTAACATGATCCGACCTGATTTAAGCATCGCTACGGGCGAGAAAGTCTCGTTGTAATCAACTCCTTGAACTTGTCGGAACCCTTCGCGACACGACGTGCTTTATAGATGGAAACATTTCCATCCACATCAGTTTTCTTCTGAAAGACCCACTTGCACACGACGGGTCTTGCACCGTCTGGCAGATCAACCAAGTTCCAAACCTGATTTTCATCCATGGACTTTAACACGGATCTCATGGCTCCAAGCCATGACTCGAATCAGATCCCACCATCGCTTCCGAATAAGATGCCGTCTCATCACTGTCTAATAGTAATACATCACGAACACTTCGTAATCTTGTCGATCTTCGTAGTACAGGTGCTACTACCGGCTCAGCTACCACAACCAGCTCAACCTCCAAGGTTTTTGCCCACTTGCTACTAGCCAGTTCCTCTCGAATTTCTTCGAGCTGCACTATGATCCCACTGACTCCTCGACTGAGAAACTCTTTCTCAAGGAAGACACCGTTTCGAGCGACAAACACTTTGCCCTCTTGTAACATCCCAAAAATCATTATTTCAAAGATTGCATATCATTCATGCATGCATATAATTTTGAGATCATTTTCAAACCATTTTCAAGAAAACAGAAGCACATAGTGCTATCATTTTATGTGAGCAAACTTAAATCAAATGACCATCCTCATTTGAGAGCATAAGTGTTTTAAACCAAATTTGTTTGCTTCCTTGTTGATTGGATTGAGTGTGGAGTTTGGACAAAAATATACAAAATAAATATGGTTTCAAAACCATTTTCAAAACATTTCCAAATCAAGTGCTATAGCACTGTTTATTTTGTTTATTCAAAAGAACCAAGCTTGAACAGAGAGACCACATGTTTCTATGCCCAGAAATATGAATGTTGCACCCTACAAAATTCCTGAAAAGATTTGAATTCAATTTGAGTTTGAAATCATTTGAAAATCATTCCAGAAAATCAAATTAGAAATAGAAAAGGAATAAAGAAAAGGAAAAAAGGCCAGCGCCAGGGTTTGAGCCCATCAATAGATCCAGCCCAGCTAGCCCACCTGGTCCCCCTCTCTCTCTCACGCGCAGACGCACCCACAGAGTCGCTGACGCCCGGACCCCACTCCCTCATTCTATTCACGACAAGTGGGCCTATCCCACGTCACCGTAAATCTTCCCAAATTTCGCGAAGAACACGTCGCAGCTGGCCGTTGCTGTGTTGATTCCGCGGCGTAATTGACATTGATTCTCCAGGCGTTTCTTGTCGAGCCCCTGCCTACTTAAACCCCTCCCTCTCGCGGCCATTTCCCCTCACTCACCAACCACAGAGCGCCCCCAGGCTGCGAGTATTCCTCGCCGCAACTCCGCTGTTCCGACGACCTCGCCGACGAATTCCGGTGAGCACCACGCCCCCTCTGTACATGGTTCATGCTATCATGCTCTGCAGCTCCGTGCGCATCTACTGACACCTCCCATTTGCTCGCGCATGGTCTGTAGCCTCGGCAACGACAACAACTGAGCGCCGCCGCTCTCTGCTCGAACTCTGGCGACCTCTCCCCGTAAGTACCAGCCGCCCCTTGCCCTCTGTTTGATACGCCTAAGATCCCCAGCGTCTTGCGCATCTAACGGTGCCCTCCTCTTGTCTTAGCGCGGCTCAGAACATCGCCAACGTCGACGAAGCCGGACCGCCGCTGTGGACTACTCCGGCGAGCAATCCGCGACGACCCCGAGCGCCCCTTCACCAACCAGAGACACGTTGAGCTTCACCTCGTCACGGCGGTTCTGGTGAGCATCCTCTCCCCTCCCCGGGCGACCTAGAACGCCGGCACCGCCACTGACAGAGCGCTCCGCCGCTCGCCGCCGCGCCAGCGCCGCCTGTCTGTGGTCAACTGGATCGTGGCCGTTAGATGTAGATCTTGCGGTTTAGATTAGAACTTAAACGAAGAGGTACGAGCGCATCTGAGCCACTAGATCTAACTTAAATCCTACGGCTCGCAGAGATCGATCCGCCCGAACCGGTACGGGCCAATCAGAAACAGACGCGTGGCTAGGTTTAGATTTAAAACTGGATTTTGAATCTGATTTATGTTCAAATTTGATTTGGCTATAACTTTTGATCCCCATGTTAGAATTTGACAAATTTTATACCGTTGGAATAAGGAGAGCAAGCCCTTTCTAAATATGCAATGTGTTTAATGTTTTGCCTCTGTTAAAATGGTTTTATTTGCAGAAACATGTGTAGGGATTATTTGAGCATATGAATTGTTTAGGAATTAATTTAGGGTTTAAATAATTATTGTGTGGAAAGTTTTTGACTTGTTTAGGATTCAGTACTATGCACTTGCTTGGTTGAGTTTTAAAAATCATCACTTAGCATTTTGCATGCATGCATATATTTTTGTTTGTTTGTATATGTTTTGTGTGTAATTTGTTGCTACCATTATTTGTGTAGACTTTGGTGCTAGTGATTGTGATTGTGAAGAGTGCTACTCTCCCAACTACCAAGGCAAGTGGTACTTCATGAATATTTCTATTCCTATATTTTATACTAAGCATTAGAAATATTTTGCTAAGTCTTGCATGTTATTATTTTGCCTATATGCCATGTTGGGAAATCCTAAGTAGTTGTAGAATTGCTAGGAAATTTCTAAGTTAAGTTACTATCTATGCCATGCTTAGCCTAGCTAGTAGCAAACAAGGGTTGGTGAAACATACATGCTATGATGAAAATATTTCTAAGTCTTTGGACTTTTGTTTTGCTTAATAAAACAACTAAGTCAATGAATCACCTGGGTGGAAAGGGACTTGATTGGTTGTTTTGGTTGAGTGGTTACACAAGGCCCATGGCTATGGTTTACCTTGTGTATCTCACTTGTGGAAAGCTACCCAGGAACAAAGGGATTTTAGAGGCCAAGTGTTGAGAAGCTTCTAGTGCAGCCACTTGGCAATATGGGCTCTGCCTGGACCACATAGGTTGCTAGAACTTAGCCATTTGGACAGTTGGTGGTAGTGGGAATGATAGGTTGGAGCGCGTCCATTTGGTCTAAGGGAAGGCTTCTGAAAGGTCCTGTCTTGGTGAAACCAAGTCTGGTGGGGAAAGTGCACAACCTCTGCAGATGGAAAAATCTAAGTACTTAGCCAAGTCCATGGTCATGGACAACATGAGCATCAAGACATGGAAGCTATCAAGAATCTCATCATCCCAATTTCTAAGTAAAACTTGTGGGTGAACAAGGGTAAAGGACCTCAATGTCTATTGGTGGTTCCTTGGGAAAAGTTTTGACAAAGAAAAACTTAGTGATTTCAACTAATAGGAAAAATCTATTTTGAGCAAAGAAAGCCAAGCTACACTTAGCCAAATTGCATATAGTATCTAGTCCACTTAAAATTTTACTAAGGTATCACTTTCCAATACTATTCCAAAGTATTGACCCACTGTGGCTGTAACTTGTGATGTTGCAGATTACTCTGATGAGGATTAGGTGTCATGAGTCTACACTCAACATGTTTGCCTGTGGCACATGAAGATGAAGACTTTTATTTATTTACTTATTCAAACTCTTGTATTAGGCCTATGGCCTTGGAGTTGTAAAGACTATGTTTATCTATGGAATGGCTGTAATAAATGACCTTTGTATCTGTGTACTTCATCTTAAACTGTGGATGCTAGCAATGATCCAGGGACTAGCATTGCAATCACAGGGATCCTTTTCCTTTATAAAGGAGGGATCTTACAGATGGTATCAGAGCACTGTGTTGCCTGTAGGATTATGACCCTAGGATTGGAATCCACTAAGGAAAAAAAATTCCACAACTTCTACACTTGTCTATTCTTCTCGTAAACTTTTCTAATCTTCTTTCTCATCTCTATTTGTAGATGAATTCCATCAACGAAGCTGTAAGGAAAGGAATACTCATGACCATGACTTTGGAGTGTGAGACAGAATTTCCCAAAGCTCTCAACGATCTCATGGTGGCAATGGAAATACATGGTGCAGCTGTGTATAAAGGCTTTCCTGTGATGGATGAAGGAGTTGAGTACTGGTGTGGGTGCAACTTCACTTGTACAAAAACAAGGAAGACAACCACAAGGGAATAGGATTCTGCATGTACACCAAAACTGTGGTGCACACCACATTCTTTGAGTCAGCAAGGGATGCAGCTTGGAGGACTATCAAAGAACTTAGTGCTAGAGTCAAGTGCAGAATGTTCAACCTCCAAAATGATCTAAAGAAAGAGAAGGAACATACCCAAGAGTTGGAAGCTACCAACCAAACCTTAAGAGGAGACATTATAGACTTAGTGATGGAGTCATGTGAACAAGATAGGCTGATTGCTTCTAGAAACATTGTGTTAGCCAACAGATCTAGTGAGATAGGATTGTAAACGTACTTTGTTAGTTGGACCACCACTTATCACCTTATTTTCCAAATGTTGCTTTAAAAATAAGTTGAACCTTGATTGCTGTATTGGTTTCATGTATGCATGACTTGTGTAAGTACATGTATGTGATGTTTTGTCTTTTGTTTTATCTTGAATTGTGTTGTTCTAACTTTTCTATCTTATAAATAGATGCCTATTGTTACCATCAACACTGTTGAGGAGTTCCAGGTTACTCGCTTTGGTCCTCGTATTGTTGAGCTTACTACCTTGCTCAATCTTCCTCTTCCCACCATCATGGTGCTTCCCCTCACCAAGTTTGAGAGGAAGGACCTCTGGGGCTTCAAGGTCAACCAGCCCGGACGCCAGACAGAGCCTACCACGGAGGCCATAGTCTTCAAGCTCATGCATGATGACAGGGAGAGAGGCCTTGAGGTAGTTATGCAGGATCTGATAGGACGTCTGCTAGGGAGACACTCCCGACAGGTTAGAGGTACTCATTTCCACGTCTTCGGTAGACGTGATGAGGATGGAGAGTCCATGGACTTCGAGGACGATTCGAGGGACACAGCAGAGCCGATTCGCCTGTATCTCCAGGACATAGAGTCTCTCATTAGGCACGTGGACACCGACAGGACCAACGTCATGCTCAGCAATGACGAACTTCAGGTGCAGCTTCGCGAGAAGGACAAGCTCTTCGCGGAGCAAGACGAGATAGTCAAGGAAATGGAGGCGAAGTTCGAGAGCCAGGACAGGAAGTTCAAGAGTCAGGAGAAACGTATCTAGGATAGGAACAAGAAGATTCGTGACATGACTGAAGAACTGCAGTCCAAGGACTTCGAGCTCGAGCAGCAGCAGACGGTGATTGAGAGGCTTCGTTCCCAGAAGAGGGCTCTCAAAGCCAAGACAGAGACCTTGACCACTAGTGTTGAGGAATACAAGACCGCAATGGAGAACGCAGGTCTTACCTTTGTCGAGGAGGAGATTGATGCCGAGGAGTAGATTTGACTACTCATTTATCATTTATTATCATACTTGTTGTTTGAGAACTTGTTATTGACCATCCGACATGTGGATGGCTTGTTATTTGTGTGTGTTTTACTTTACGAACTTGTTATCTTATTGTTGAACTTTTATCCTTTTGTTCCATGCTTTGTGATTGTTTATCTGATGTATTTTGCATGAAAACATCTATGGGTATCTCATTCTTATCTCTATTGAACAAACCACAGATGCCTCCCCATCGTGCAAACCCCAACCCCAACAACAACAACATCACTCTAGAAATGCAGCAAATGATGACCGCTCAAACTCAGCTGATGCAGATGATGACGACGTTCATCCAGAACCAAAACAACAACAATAACAACAATAACAACAACAACAAAAACAACAATAACAACAACAACCCACCGGGCTTTGACATGCTTACCAGATTCTTGAGATTGAGACAAGCAAAGTTCTCAGGAACAACTGATCCCATGGTGGCCAATGACTGGCTATGCTCTGTGAACAAGGACTTGGTAACTGTGGGTTGTACTGATGCTGAAAAGGTCAGATTTGCAGCACATCTATTGGAAGGACCAGCCGCCACTTGGTGGGATAACTTCCAGATCACCACTCCCATAGAAGATGTGACATGGGCAATCTTTGAGGATGGCTTTCGGACTTCTCACATCTCATCCGGAGTGATGAGTCTAAAAAAGAAAGAGTTCCATAACCTGAAGCAACGCCACCGCAGCGTGGCAGAGTATATTGAGGAGTTCAACAATCTGGCGCGTTATGCACCGGATGAAGTTGACACCGATGCTAAGAGAAAGGAAAAATTTCTTGAAGGCTTGAATGATGAGCTGAATCTGCAGTTGGCTGTGGCCTATGTTCCCACTTATCAGTCGCTCTGTGACAAGGCTGCTATTTTGGAGAACAAAATAAAACAAGTTGAAAGTAGGAAGAGAAAGCACTCCGACAAGCACAGCTCGGGATCGTCTCACAAACGTTCCCACTATGATGACAGCGGAAGCTCAGGATCCCACAAGCATGAAATTCAACAAGCACCACAACCACAACCGTCATGACAACAAGCATCATCGCAGTCATGACAACGACAAGTACAAGAACCACAAGAGTGGACATAAGAGACACCGCAGTGGAAATGGAAGTGGAAGTGGAAGTCAGCCTGTTAAGAGAGACATTAGTCAGGTTGAATGCTTCAAGTGCAAGAAGATGGGGCATTATGCAAATGACTGCCTGGAAAAGAAAGTTGAAGGACCCAACAAGCCCAACCCTTTTCAGAAGGGACAAGTAAACCACATCAATGTGGAGGAGGTCTATGAGGAGCCTGATGCTGTTGCTGGTAAGTTCAGACTCAATTCTATTCCAACATTTGTTCTTTTTGATACTGGAGCATCGCATTCATTCATATCAAAAGCATTTGTTGATAGAAATGGGTTTCCAACTGAAAACATTGGGTGTACAATAAAAGTTAGTTCTCCTAGAGGAGATATGATAGTAAGTCTTGGATGCCGGGATCTAGTAATAGAGTTTGGAAAGCATAAATTTCCAGTGAGTCTGATAATCCTAGATTCCCAAGGACTGGACGTTATATTGGGAATGGATTGGATGGCTAAGTATGAAGGAGTACTAGATTGTTCTAGTCGCACTGTTGCACTCACAACCCCGGAAAGAAAACGGATTAAATTCAAGTCCAACTTTGAATCAAATGGAAGTAAGCTTAATTCTCTTAAGGGGGTTAGCATTGACAGTGTGCCAATTGTGAGTGAATATCCGGATGTGTTTCCGGAAGAATTCCGGGAATGCCACCAGATAGAGATGTGGAGTTTCTTATAGATTTGGTACCAGGGTCTGGACCAATAGCAAAGAGACCCTATAAGATGTCAGTAGATGAACTGAAAGAGCTCAAGAAACAACTTGGAGAACAGTTGCAGAAAGGATTTATTCAACCAAGTTCTTAATCTTGGGGAGCCCCAGTTTTGTTTGTGGAGAAGAAAGATAGAAGTCAAAGGTTATGCATAGATTACCGTTCACTCAACGAGGTAACTATCAAGAACAAATACCCTTTTCCTAGAATCAATGACTTGTTTGATCAGCTAGAAGGAGCATGTGTGTTCTCAAAGATTGATCTCCGGTCAGGCTATTTTCAACTCAAGATAAGAGAACAAGACATACCTAAGACAGCCTTCACTACAAGGTATGGATTGTATGAGTATACCGTTATGCCTTTTGGTTTGACCAATGCTCCAGCATATTTCATGAATATGATGAACAAAGTGTTCATGGAATTCCTTGACAAGTTTGTTGTCGTTTTTATCAATGACATTTTAGTCTACTCCAAGAGCAAAGAAGAGCATGAAGGACATTTGCGTTTGATACTTGAGAAGTTAAGAGAGCATAAACTTTATGCCAAATTCAGCAAGTGTGAATTCTGGTTGAATGAAGTTGGTTTTCTTGGACATGTTATGACAAAGGATGGTGTAGCAGTTGATCCTGCTAAAGTTTCAGTCAGAATCGAATGGGAATCTCCCAAGTCCGTGAAAGAGGTTCGTAGTTTCCTTGTCTTAGCAGGTTACTACCGAAGGTTCATTGAGAATTTCTCTAAGGTAGCTAAGCCCATGACAGAATTGCTAAAGAAAGACAGGAAGTTTGCTTGGTCTGAAGGTTGTGAACTCAGCTTTCAGGAATTGAAGAAGAGACTTGTGACAACACCAGTCTTGTGTCTGCCAGATTTGGAAAAAGATTTCCAAGTATATTGTGATGCATCTCATCAAGGGTTGGGTGCAGTACTTATGCAAGACAGTAAAGTTGTGGCTTATGCCTCGAGACAACTCAAAACTCATGAAGTAAACTATCCTACTCATGATTTAGAGTTAGCCTCTGTTGTCCATGCACTAAAGACATGGAGACACTATATTTTGGGAAAACGTTGTGAAGTGTTCACAGATCACAAAAGTTTGAAGTATATATTTACCCAGAAGGAAATTAATATGAGACAAAGAAGATGGCTAGAACTCATCAAGGACTATGACTTAAGTTTGCAATACCACCCCGGTAAAGCAAATGTTGTAGCATATGCTCTAAGTCGTAAGGTTTTTGTGAATGGCCTTACCAAAGGAGAATAGCCAGATGATCTGTTTACCCAATTTAGAAAACTCAGATTGGAGATTGTGCCTGAAGGACATCTCATGACTTTGGATGTTCAACCCACTTTGTTGGACAAGATCAAAGAAGCCCAGAAAATAGATAAAGAAATTGAAGAGATTAAAGAAAAGATTGGCAAAGGAAAATCCAAAGGGTTCCATGAAGACGAACAGGGTACATTATGGCATGGGAAACGTATCTGTGTTCCACAAGATCCGGAACTGCGGAAACTGATTTTGCAAGAAGCACACAACTCTCCGTATTCCATTCATCCGGGTAACACCAAAATGTACATGGACATAAAAGAAAGATTTTGGTGGAATTATCTCAAGAAGGACATCGCCGAACATATTGCTTTGTGTGATGTGTGTAGTAGAGTGAAGGCGGAACATCAGAAACCAGTAGGTTTACTTCAACCACTACCTATTCCTGATTGGAAGTGGGACAAGATTGGTATGGATTTCATTACCGGATTACCAAGGACCCGGTCAGGGTACGATTCTATTTGGGTAGTAGTGGATCGCCTAACTAAAGTGGCTCATTTCATACCCGTGAAGACAACCTATACAAGTGCTAAGTTTGCCAGAATCTACATGAGTAGAATTGTATGTCTACATGGAGTGCCCAAGAGTATTGTGTCTGATAGGGGAACTCAATTCACTTCCCATTTTTGGAGACAGCTACATGAGTCATTGGGAACGAGGTTGGAATTTAGCACTGCTTTTCATCCTCAAACTGATGGACAGACAGAAAGGACCAATCAGATTCTTGAAGACATGTTGAGAGCATGTGCCTTGGACTATGGAGCCAGTTGGGATGAAAGTCTGCCTTATGCAGAATTTTCTTATAACAACAGCTATCAAGCCAGCATTGAGATAGCACCATTTGAGTTTCTCTACGGAAGGAAGTGTACCACCCCATTGTTATGGAATGGTGTGGGAGAAAGAAGTTTATTCGGGCCAGATCTTATCAAAGAAGCCGAAGAGAAGGTCAAGTTGGTTAAGGACAGGTTGAAGATAGCAGTCCGAAGGAAAAGCTACAGGATCCTAAGCATAGAGAAGTCACCTACGAAGTTGGTGATAGAGCCTATCTTAGAGTGTCACCACTTCGTGGAGTGAAGAGATTCGGAGTCAAAGGAAAATTGGCACCAAGATATGTTGGGCCATTCAAGATTCTGAGTCGTAAAGGAGAAGTTGCCTATGAAATTGAACTGCCAGAATCTCTGTCAGTTGTCCATAATGTGTTTCATGTGAGTCAACTTAAGAAATGTCATCCAGAAATGGAGGAAACTTCTTTGAAGGATACTATACCTTTGGAGGAGGTTCAATTGGAAAGTGATCTCACTTATGAAGAGAAACCTATCAAGATTCTTGAGACTGCAGATAGAGTCACACGGACCAAGACTATCAAGTTTTGCAAGGTCCAATGGAACCATCATACCGAAGATGAAGCAACATGGGAAAGAGAAGATGATCTTCGGAAAGACCACCCACACCTATTTGCTAGCCAATCCGAATCTCGAGGGCGAGATTCACCTTAAGGGGGTTAGATTTGTAACATCCCAAAAATCATGATTTCAAAGATTGCATATCATTCATGCATGCATATAATTTTGAGATCATTTTCAAACCATTTTCAAGAAAACAGAAGCACATAGTGCTATCATTTTATGTGAGCAAACTTAAATCAAATGACCATCCTCATTTGAGAGCATAAGTGTTTTAAACCAAATTTGTTTGCTTCCTTGTTGATTGGATTGAGTGTGGAGTTTGGACAAAAATATACAAAATAAATATGGTTTCAAAACCATTTTCAAAACATTTCCAAATCAAGTGCTATAGCACTGTTTATTTTGTTTATTCAAAAGAACCAAGCTTGAACAGAGAGATCACATGTTTCTATGCCCAGAAATATGAATGTTGCACACTACAAAATTCCTGAAAATATTTGAATTCAATTTGAGTTTGAAATCATTTGAAAATCATTCCAGAAAATCAAATCAGAAATAGAAAAGGAATAAAGAAAAGGAAAAAGGCCAGCGCCAGGGTTTGAGCCCATCAACAGATCTAGCCCAGCTAGCCCACCCGGGTCCCCCCTCTCTCTCACGCGCAGACGCACCCACAGAGTCGCTGACGCCCGGACCCCACTCCCTCTCTGTTCTATTCGCTGACAAGTGGGCCCTATCCACGTCACCGTCGTCTTCCCCAAATTTCGCGAAGAACACGTCGCCACTGGCCGTTGCTGCGTTGATTCCGTGGCATAATTGACATTGATTCTCCAGGAGTTTCTTGTCGAGCCCCTGCCTACTTAAACCCCTCCCTCTCGCGGCCATTTCCCCTCACTCACCAACCATAGAGCGCCCCCAGGCTGCGAGTATTCCTCGCCGCAACTCTGCTGTTCCGACGACCTCGCCGACGAATTCCGGTGAGCACCGCGCCCCCCTCTGTCCATGGTCCATGCTATCATGCTCTGCAGCTCCGTGCGCATCTACTGACACCTCCCATTTGCTCGTGCATGGTCTGTAGCCTCGGCAGCGACAACAACTGAGCGCCACCGCTCTCTTCTCGAACTCTGGCGACCTCTCCCCGTAAGTACCAGCCCCCTTGCCCTCTATTTGATACGCCTAAGATCCCCAGCGTCTTGCACATCTAACGGTGCCCTCCTCTTGTCTTAGCGCGGCTCAGAACATCGCCAACGTCGACGAGCCGAAGCAACAGCCGCCAGGGAGTACTCCGATGAGGAATCCGCGACGACCCCGAGCGCCCCTTCGCCAAACAGAGACATGTTGAGCTTCACCTCATCACGGCGGTTCTGGTGAGCATCCTCTCCCTCCTCGGCGACCAGAGAACGCCGCACCGCCATCGACAGAGCGCTTCGCTTCAAGGCCCGGCCATTTCGACCGTGTGGTCAACTGGATCGTGGCCGTTAGATGTAGATCTTGACGTTTAGATTAGAACTTAAACAAAGAGGTACGAGCGCATCTGAGACACTAGATCTAACTTAAAACTACGGCTTGCAGAGATCGATCCGCCCGAACCGGTACGGGCCAATCAGAAACAGACGCGTGGCTAGGTTTAGATTTAAAACTGGATTTTGAATCTGATTTATGTTCAAATTTGATTTGGCTATAACTTTTGATACCCACGTTAGAATTTGACAAATTTTATACCGTTGGAATCAGGAGAGCAAGCCCTTTCTAAATATGCAATGTGTTTAATGTTTTGCCTCTGTTAAAATGGTTTTATTTGCAGAAACATGTGTAGGGATTATTTGAGCATATGAATTGTTTAGGAATTAATTTAGGGTTTAAATAATTATTGTGTGGAAAGTTTTTGACTTGTTTAGGATTCAGTACTATGCACTTGCTTGGTTGAGTTTTAAAAATCATCACTTAGCATTTTGCATGCATGCATATATTTTTGTTTGTTTGTATATGTTTTGTGTGTAATTTGTTGCTACCATTATTTGTGTAGACTTTGGTGCTAGTGATTGTGATTGTGAAGAGTGCTACTCTCCCAACTACCAAGGCAAGTGGTACTTCATGAATATTTCTATTCCTATATTTTATACTAAGCATTAGAAATATTTTGCTAAGTCTTGCATGTTATTATTTTGCCTATATGCCATGTTGGGAAATCCTAAGTAGTTGTAGAATTGCTAGGAAATTTCTAAGTTAAGTTACTATCTATGCCATGCTTAGCCTAGCTAGTAGCAAACAAGGGTTGGTGAAACATACATGCTATGATGAAAATATTTCTAAGTCTTTGGACTTTTGTTTTGCTTAATAAAACAACTAAGTCAATGAATCACCTGGGTGGAAAGGGACTTGATTGGTGGTTTTGGTTGAGTGGTTACACAAGGCCCATGGCTATGGTTTACCTTGTGTATCTCACTTGTGGAAAGCCACCCAGGAACAAAGGGATTTTAGAGGCCAAGTGTTGAGAAGCTTCTAGTGCGACCACTTGGCAATATGGGCTCACTGGACCACATAGGTTGCTAGAACTTAGCCATTTGGACAGTTGGTGGTAGTGGGAATGATAGGTTGGAGCGCGTCCATTTGGTCTAAGGGAAGGCTTCTGAAAGGTCCTGTCTTGGTGAAACCAAGACTGGTGGGAAAGTGCACAACCTCTGCAGATGGAAAAATCTAAGTACTTAGCCAAGTCCATGGTAATGGACAACATGAGCATCAAGACATGGAAGCTATCAAGAATCTCATCATCCCAATTTCTAAGTAAAACTTGTGGGTGAACAAGGGTAAAGGACCTCAATGTCTATTGGTGGTTCCTTGGGAAAAGTTTTGACAAAGAAAAACTTAGTGATTTCAGCTAATAGGAAAATTCTATTTTGAGCAAAGCAAGCCAAGCTACCCTTAGCCAAATTGCATATAGTATCTAGTCCACTTAAAATTTTACTAAGGTATCACTTGCCAATACTATTCCAAAGTATTGACCCACTGTGGCTGTAACTTGTGATGTTGCAGGTTACTCTGATGAGGATTAGGTGTCATGAGTCTACACTCAACATGTTTGCTTGTGGCACATGAAGATGAAGACTTTTATTTATTTACTTATTCAAACTCTTGTATTAGGCCTATGGCCTTGGAGTTGTAAAGACTATGTTTATCTCTGGAATGGCTGTAATAAATGACCTTTGTATCTGTGTACTTCATCTTAAACTGTGGATGCTAGCAATGATCCAGGGACTAGCATTGCAATCACAGGGATCATTTTCCTTTATAAAGGAGGGATCTTACACCTCTTCTTGGTTGTAGAAGTAGTAACCCAAAGTTTCCCTCGGATACCACACAAAAATACACTTATCCGACTTGGCCGTAAGCTTGTCCGACTGAAGTCACTTGACAAATGCTTCACAACCCCAAATCTTAAGAAAAGAGAAACTTGGCTTTTTGCCTGTCCACATCTCATGCGGTGTCTTCTCTACCGACTTTGATGGTATTTTGTTTAGTGTGAACGCCGTTGTTTCTTGACAATAACCCCAAAATGATAAAGGCAAATTTGTCCGACTCATCATTGATCGTACCATGTCCAACAAGGTCTGGTTCCGCCTTTCTGAAACACCGTTCCTTTGCGGAGTTCCTGGCGGAGTAAGTTGAGGAACTATTCCACAACTTTTCAGATGGTCGTCAAACTCATGGCTCATGTACTCGCCTCCTCGGTCCGACCGAAGAATCTTTATTTTCTTGCCGAGTTGATTATGTTCTTCATTCTAGAATTCTTTGAACTTTTCAAAGGCTTCTGACTTATGTTTCATCAAGTAGATTTATCTGTACCTACTCAAATCATTAGTGAAGGTAATGAAGTACTCATAACCTGTAACATCCCTAAAATCATGTTTCAAACTCATGCATATCATCCATGCATCCATGATCATATAAGTTTCATTTCAAACAAATCATTTCAAAACAGAAGCATATATGCTTATTATTTCATGTAAGTTTGCTCTAGCCTTAGTGCTATCTTCCAATGAGAAGAGTACTTGTTTTGGTTCAGTAAGGTTTGAAATTAAAACTTAGGCACCATCAAAAGATTGAACAAAGTTTCAAAACAAAAGAAGTAAATAAAACCAATATTATGCCTATTGTATATATATATCATAAAGGCTTGGTTTTATTTTTATTTTCATTTGATAAAAGTGATTTGAATAAACAGTAGTGTTTGACACACATTTGAGTGCAAGGTTTGCAGTATAAAAACCTAGAGAAGATTTGAATTCAAACTCTTTTGATTTGGAATTGAAAATCATTTCAAAAAATCAAAACAGAAAAAGAAAAGGAGAAAAGAAATGGAAAAAGGCCAGCGCCACCTATCTGGCCCAACTACGAATCCAGCCCATTAAGCCCACCCGGGTTCCCCCTCTCTCTTTCTCACTCGCAGACAAACCCACTGAGTCATTGACGCCAGGACCCCACCCCCTCTCTGTTTTATTCGCTGACAAGTGGACCCTATGACCACGTCGTCGTCGTCAATCACGCGCGGCCGCGATGCTCGCTCCGCCGTTACTCACCGCAGTCACTGCGGGCTTAATTGCCCTTGATTCCGCGCTTAATCGCCGCCCTCCTTCTGCCTACATAAACCCCTCTGCACCGCGGCCATTTCCCCTCACCTAGCGCCACCTCTCCGCCACCAGGCTGCCCGCAATCGCCCTTGCGCCGCCGCAGACAGAGCAACTCCGGCGACGAATCTCGGTGAGTACAGACCGCCCCTCTGCCTCTAGTTCAAACCACCGTGACCAGCATGACCTTGCGCATTCGCTAATGCCCTTCGTTTGCTTTCTCATGACCCAGAGCGACGTCTTCGTTCTCACCGCGAAAGCACTGAGCCGCCGCTCACTCGGCGTGCGATTCAGGTAAAATGAGACCGCCCCTTGCCTTCTCTTTGATACAGACTTGATCGCCAGACTCTTGCGCATCTCCTAAACCATCTGGCTCTTGCTAGGTCGATGCAGAACCTCGGCAACGTCTTCAACAGCAAGCAACTGACGCCGCCCGCAACTCCGACAAGCTCCAGCGACCATCTCTGTGCGCCCCTTGCCAAACCACCGCCACCTTGAGCATCAGCAGCACACGGCGAGTCTGGTAAGCCCCTTCCCCCTCTCCCGCGCGACCTAGAACACCGGTAGCAACTCCGACAGAGGCGCCGCTGCCTGTCGCCACCGCCAGCGCCGCCACTGGATGGTCAAAGTGCTGAGCGCCGTTAGATCTAGATCCTACGGATACGATAGAATGTGGGCAAAGCGGTAAGATTGGATATGAGCCGCGCGATTAAGTTAGATCCAGCGGCTCAGAAGCGTGATCCAACGCGAAGCGGTACCGGCCAATCAGATTAAGACGCGTGGCAACAGTTTAGGTTTAAAATCAGGATTTAAATCTATTAGATGTTTGAATTTGTTTTGGCTATAACTTTTGATCCCCACATTAGAATTTGACAAATTTTATATCAATGGAATCAGGAGAACAAGCCCTTTCTAAATATGCAATGTGTTTAATGTTTTGCTTCTGTTAAAATGGTTTTAATTACAGATACATGTGTAGGGCTATTTTGAGTATATGAATTGTTTGAGACATATTTTAAGGTTTAAATAAATGTTGTTTGGCAAGTTTTTAACTTGTTTATGAACCAGTACTGTACACTTACTTTGTTGAGTTTTAAAAATCATCACATATCATATTGCATGCATTCATATATTTTTGTTTGTATATGTTTTGTATGTGATTTGTGGCTATGATTCTTTGTGTAGATTTTGGTGCCAATAGTGATTGTGATTGTGAGGAGTGTAGCTACTCTCCAAACTACCAAGGCAAGTGGTGCTTCATAATATTTTTGCCCCTATGTTTTCTACTAAGCATTAGAAATATTTTGCTAGTCTTGCATACTATATTTTGCTTATATGCCATGTTGGGAAATCCTAGTAGTTGTAGAATTGCTAGTAATTTCTAAGTTAAGATTCTTATCTATGCCATGCTTAGCCTAGCTAGTAGCAACCAAGGGTGGTGAAATATACATGCTATGATAAAATATTTCTAAGTCATTGGACTTGTGTTTTGCCTAATAAAACAACTAAGTTAATGAAACACCTGGGTGGAATGGAAGGAATGATTTATGTTGAGTGGTTACACAAGGCCCATTTCTATGGTTTACCTTGTGTATCTCACTTGTGGAAATCCACCCAGGAACAAAGAGATTTTAGAGGCCAAATGTTAAGAAGCTTCTAGTGCAGCCACTTGGCAATATGGGCTCTGCCAGGATCACATAGGTTGCTAGAACTTAGCCATTTGGACAGTTGGTGGTAGTGGGAATGATAGGTTGGAGCGCGTCCATTTGGTCTAAGGGAAGGCTTCTGAAAGGTCCTGTCTTGGTGAAAATCAAGGCTTGTGGGGAAAGTGCACAACCTCTGCAGATGGAAGAATCTAAGTACTTAGCCATGTCCCTGGAAAAGGACAACTTGAGCATCAAGACATGGAAGCTATCAAGAATCTCCTCATCCCAATTTCTAAGTAAAACTTGTGGGTGAACAAGGGTGAAGGACCTCAATGTCTATTGGTGGTTCCTTGTGAAAAGTTTTGACAAAGAAAAACTTAGTGTTTTCAACTAATAGGCAAAACCTATTTTGAGCAAAGCAAGCCAAGCTACACTTAGCCAAATTGCATATAGTATCTAGTCCACCTAAATTATACTAAGGTATCACTTGCCAATACTATTCCAATGTATTGACCCACTGTGGCTGTAACTTGTGATGTTGCAGGTTACTCTGATGAGGATTAGGAATCATGAGTCTACACTCAACATGTTTGCCTGTGGCACATGAAGATGAAGACTTTATTTATTTACTTATTCAAACTCTTGTACTAGGCCTGTGGCCTTGGAGTTGTAAAGACTATGTTTGTCTCTGGAATGACTGTAATAATGACCTTTGTTTCTGTGTACTTCATCTTAAACTATGGATGCTAGCATTGATCCAGGGACTAGCATTGCAATCACAGGGATCCTTTTTCCTTTATAAAGGAGGGATCTTACAGATGGTATCAGAGCACTGTGTTGCCTGTAGGATTATGACCCTAGGATTGGAAACCACTAAGGAAAAAATTTCAACAACTTCTACACTTGTCTATTCTTCTCGTAAACTTTTCTAATCTACTTTCTCATCTCTAATTGTAGATGAACTCCATCAACGAAGCCGTAAGGAAAGGACCACTCATGACAATGACTTTGGAGTGTGAGACAGAATTCCCCAAGGCTCTCAAGGACCTCATGGTTGCAATGGAAATACATGGTGCAGCTGTGTACAAAGGCTTTCCTGTGATGGATGAAGGAGTTGAGTACTGGTGGGTGCAACTTCACTTGTATAAAAACAAGGAAGACAACCACAAGGAATCAGGATTCTGCATGTTCACCAATTCTGTGATGCACCCTACATTCTTTGACTCAGCAAGGGATGCAGCTTGGAAGACCATCAAAGAACTTGGTGAAAGAGTCAAGTGCAGAATGTTCAACATCCAAAATAGCCTAAAAGAAGAGAAGAAACATACCCAAGAGTTGGAGGCTACCAACCAAACCTTAAGAGGAGACATTATAGACTTAGTGATGGAGTCATGTGATCAAGAAAGAGTGATTGCTTCTAGAAATATTGTTTTAGCCAACATATCTAGTGAGATAGGATTGTAAGCGTACTTCGTTAGTTGGACCACCACTTATCACCTTATTTTCCAAATGTTGCTTAAAATAAGTTGAACCTTGGTTGTTGTAATGGATCCATGTATGCCATGACTTGTGTGTTTTGATTTCCAAGGATGTGTATGTGATGCTTGCCTTGTGTTTTATCTTAAATTGTGTTGTTCTAACTTTTTCTATCTTATAAATAGATGCCTAATGTTACCATCAGCACTGTTGAGGAGTTCCAGGGAACTCGCTTTGGTCCTCGTATTGTTGAGCTCACTACTTTGCTCAATCTCCCTCTTCCTACCATCATGGTGCTTCCCCTCACCAAGTTTGAGAGGAAAGACCTTTGGGGTTTTAAGGTCAATCAGCCCGGACGCTAGACTGAGGCTACTACGGAGGCTATCATCTTCAAGCTCATGCACGATGACAAGGAGAGAGGCCTTGAGGTAGTCATGCAGGATCTGATAGGACGTCTGCTAGGGAGACACTCTCGACAGGTTAGAGGTACTCACTTCCACGTCTTGATGAAGCGTGATGAGGATGGAGAGGCCATCGACTTCGAGGAGACTTCGAGGGAGACAGCGGAGCCGATTCGTCTATACCTCCAGGACTTAGAGGCTCTCATTAGGAACGTGGACACTGATAGGACCAATGTCATGCTCAACAATGACGAATTCCAGGTGCAGCTTCGTGAGAAGGACAAGCTCTTCGCGGAGCAAGATGAGATAGTCAAGGAGATGGAGGCAAAGTTCGAGAGCCAGGACAGAAAGTTCAAGAGTCAGGAGAAGCGAGTCCAGGATAGAAACAAGAGGATTTGGGACATGACTGAAGAACTGCAGGCCAAGGACTTCGAGCTCGAGCATCAACAGACGGTGATTGAGAGGCTTCGTTCTCAGAAGAGGGCTCTCAAAGCCAAAGTAGAGACCTTGAACGCCAATGTCGAGGAATACAAGACCGCAATGGAGAATGCAGGTCTTACCTTTGTTGAGGAGGAGGTTGATGCCGAGGAGTAGTGATGACTACTCATTTATCATTTATTTATCATACTTTATTTGTGTCACAATGACCATCCAACATGTGGATGGCTTGTTATTGGTGTGTTTACTTTACAAACTTGTCGTTTTTGTTGTTGAACTATTATTATTATGATGCATGTTTGGTGATTGTTTATGTGATGTATTGTGCATGAAAGCATCTATGGGTATCTCATTCTTATCTCTATTGAACAAACCACATATGCCTCCTCGTCGTGCCAATCCTAACCCCAACAACAACAACATCACTCCTGAGATACAGCAAATGATGACAGCTCAGACTCAGCTGATGAAAATGATGATGATGTTCATCCAGAACCAAAACAACAACAACAACAACAACAATAACAACAATAACAACAACAACAACCCACCTAGAAGGACCAGCCGCCACTTGGTGGGATAACTTCCGGATCACCACTCCCATAGAAGATGTGACATGGGCTATCATTGAGGATGGCTTTTGCACTGCTCATATCTCATCTGGAGTGATGAGCCTGAAGAAGAAAGAATTCCATAATCTGAAGCAGCGCCACCGCAGCGTGGCAGAATATATTGAGGAGTTCAACAATCTGGCGTGTTATGCACCGGATGAAGTTGACACTGATGCTAAGAGGAAGGAAAAGTTCCTTGAAGGGCTGAATGATGAACTGAACTTGCAGCTATCAGTGGCCTATGTTCCCACATACCAGTCTCTTTGTGACAAGGCTGCTATTTTGGAGAGCAAAATGAAGCAAGTTGAAAGCAGGAAGAGAAAGCACTCAGACAAGCACAACTCGGGATCGTATCACAAACATTCCCATTATGATGATAGTGGAAGCTCAGGATCCCACAAGCATGGGAAATTCAACAAACACAACAACCACAACCGTCATCATGACAACAAGCATCATCGTAGTCATGACAATTACAAGTACAAGAACCACAAGGGTGGATATAAGAGCCACCACAGTGGTAGTGGAAGTGGCAGTGGAAGCCAGCCTGTCAAGAAGGATATTAGTCAGGTTGAGTGCTTCAAGTGCAAGAAGATGGGGCATTATGCAAATGAATGCCTAGAAAAGAAAGTTGAAGGACCCAACAAGCCCAACCCTTTTAGAAAGGGCAAGTTAACCACATCAATGTGGAGGAAATCTATGAGGAGCCTGATGCTGTTGCTGGTAAGTTCAGACTCAATTCTATTCAAGCATTTATTCTTTTTGATACTGGAGCATCGCATTCATTTGTATCAAAAGCATTTGTTGATAGAAATGGGTTTCCAACTGAAAACATTGGGTGTCCAATAAAAGTTAGTTCTCCAGGTGGAGATATGATAGTAAGTCTTGGATGCGAGATCTAGTAATAGAGTTTGGAAAGCATAAGTTTCCAGTGAGTCTGATAATCCTAGATTCCCAAGGACTGGACGTTATATTGGGAATGGATTGGATGGCTAAGTATGAAGGAGTACTAGATTGTTCTAATCGCACTGTTGCACTCACAACCCCGAAAAGAAAACGGATTAAATTCAAGTCCAACTTTGAATCAAAAGGAAGTAAGCTTAATTCTCTTAAGGGGGTTAGCATTGATAGTGTGCCAATTGTGAGTGAATATCCGGATGTGTTTCTGGAAGAATTGTCGAGAATGCCACCAGATAGAGATGTGTAGTTTCTTATAGATTTGGTACCAGGGTCTGGACCAATAGCAAAGAGACCCTATAAGATTTCAGTAGATGAACTGAAAGAGCTCAAGAAACAACTTGGAGAACAGTTGCAGAAAGGATGTATTCAACCAAGTTCTTAATCTTGGGGAGCCCCAGTTTTGTTTGTGGAGAAGAAAGATAGAAGTCAAAGGTTATGCATAGATTACCGTTCACTCAACGAGGTAACTATCAAGAACAAATACCCTTTTCCTAGAATCAATGACTTGTTTGATCAGCTAGAAGGAGCATGTGTGTTCTCAAAGATTGATCTCTGGTCAGGCTATTTTCAACTCAAGATAAGAGAACAAGACATACCTAAGACAGCCTTCACTACAAGGTATGGATTGTATGAGTATACCGTTATGCCTTTTGGTTTGACCAATGCTCCAGCATACTTCATGAATATGATGAACAAAGTGTTCATGGAATTCCTTGACAAGTTTGTTGTCGTTTTTATCGATGACATTTTAGTCTACTCCAAGAGCAAAGAAGAGCATGAAGGACATTTGCGTTTGATACTTGAGAAGTTAAGAGAGCATAAACTTTATGCCAAATTCAGCAAGTGTGAATTCTGGTTGAATGAAGTTGGTTTTCTTGGACATGTTATGACAAAGGATGGTGTAGCAGTTGATCCTGCTAAAGTTTCAGCTGTAACTGAATGGGAATCTCCCAAGTCCGTGAAAGAGGTTTGTAGTTTCCTTGGCTTAGAAGGTTACTACCGAAGGTTCATTGAGAATTTCTCTAAGGTAGCTAAGCCCATGACGGAATTGCTAAAGAAAGATAGGAAGTTTGCTTGGTCTGAAGGTTGTGAACTCAGCTTTCAGGAATTGAAGAAGAGACTTGTGACAGCACCAGTCTTGTGTCTGCCAGATTTGGAAAAAGATTTCCAAGTATATTGTGATGCATCTCATCAAGGGTTGGGTGTAGTACTTATGCAAGACGGTAAAGTTGTGGCTTATGCCTCGAGACAACTCAAAACTCATGAAGTGAACTATCCTACTCATGATTTGGAGTTAGCCTCTGTTGTCCATGCACTCAAAACATGGAGACACTATCTTTTGGGAAAGCGTTGTGAAGTGTTTATAGATCACAAGAGTTCGAAGTATATCTTCACCCAGAAAGAAATTAATATGAGACAAAGAAGATCGCTAGAACTCATCAAGGACTATGACTTGATTTTGCAATACCATCCCGGTAAAGCAAATGTTGTAGCGGATGCTCTAAGCCGTAAAGTTTTTGTGAATGGTCTCACCAAGGGAGAACTGCCAGATGATTTGTGTGCCCAATTTAGAGATCTCAGATTGGAGATTGTGCCTGAAGGACATCTCATGTCTTTGGATGTTCAACCCACTTTGTTGGACAAGATCAAAGAAGCCCAGAAGACTGATAAGGAAATTGAAGAAATTAAGGAAAAGATTGGTAAAGGAAAAGCCAAAGGATTCCATGAAGACGAACAGGGTACTTATGGCATGGGAAACGTATCTGTGTTCCACAAGATCCGGAGCTTCGGAAACTGATTTTGCAAGAAGCACACAACTCACCATATTCCATTCATCCGGGTAACACCAAAATGTACATGGATATGAAGGAAATATTTTGGTGGAATAATCTCAAGAAGGACATCGCCGAGCATATTGCTTTATGTGATGTGTGTAGTAGAGTGAAAGCGGAACATCAGAAACCAGCAGGATTGCTTCAACCACTACCTATTCCTGATTGGAAGTGGGACAAGATTGGTATGGATTTCATTACCGGATTACCAAGGACCCGGTCAGGATATGATTCTATTTGGGTAGTAGTGGATCGCCTAACTAAAGTGGCTCATTTCATACCCGTGAATACAACCTATACAAGTGCTAAGTTGGCCAAGATCTATATGAGCAGAATTGTGTGTCTACATGGAGTACCCAAAAGTATTGTGTCTGATAGGGGAACTCAATTCACTTCCCATTTTTGGAGACAGCTACATGAGTCATTGGGAACGAGGTTGGAATTTAGCACTGCTTTTCATCCTCAAACTGATGGACAGACAGAAAGGACTAATCAGATTCTTGAAGACATGTTGAGGGCATGTGCCCTAGACTATGGAGCCAGTTGGGATGAAAGTCTGCCTTACGCAGAATTTTCTTACAACAACGGCTATCAAGCCAGCATTGGGATGGCACCATTTGAGTTTCTCTACGGGAGAAAATGTACCACCCCATTGTTATGGAATGGTGTGGGAGAAATAAGTTTTTTCGGACCAGAACTTATCAAAGAAGCCGAGGAGAAGGTTAAGTTGGTTAAGGACAGATTGAAGATAGCACAGTCCCGATAGAAAAGCTACGCAGATCCTAAGCGTAGAGAAGTCACCTATGAAGTTGGTGATAGAGCTTATCTTAGAGTGTCACCACTTCGTGGAGTGAAGAGGTTTGGAGTCAAAGGGAAGTTGGCCCCAAGATATGTTACACCATTCAAGATTCTGAGTCGTAAAGGAGAAGTTGCTTATGAAATTGAATTGCCAAAGTCTTTGTCAGCTATCCATAATGTGTTTCATGTGAGTCAGTGTTGGGGAGGTAACCCCGGATAGGGTAAAGACGGGGAAAGACGAGGGTACGATCCCCGTCTGGTTTCCGAGTTACAGTCTAAGTCGGCCGAATCCTGTAGAAGTCGGCCGACATATGAAGGAGAGAGACCCGTATATTTATGTTAAGACATTACCCGGCCGAGATGTGGCGTAAGTCGGCCGGGTTAGCCTGAGTGATCTTGATGCAGGTGAGGGACGATCCGAGTTATGCGAGGAGAGACCGAATGACATGAAGCTTGCAGGAGAAGGAGAAGCCTGAAGTCAAACCCAAGCAGCAAGCTAGGGGGAATCTGAACAGAGCCAAGCTGTGGCGCCCCGCAAAACCACTACTAGAAAATCGCGTTGTTTTTGTGCATTGCATCATCATGACTGCATGCTCATGTCATCATGCCACATTGCATTTGAGCATCGTCATCATCATGCATTTGTTTGTCTGAAACTATTTTCGAAAAAACATATTTTTTTGTTTTCTAAATACTCCGCCGTTATTTCAAATCCAAAACCCGGGTCTCCGGATTATTTTGTTTCGTCTACCAATGGATTTCAAAAGCCCCGTTTTAAATAATAAAAATATTTATTTTATTTTTAGGGGCAGCCGTACCGGGCCGATCCGACCCAGTCGGCCACCCCCAGTACAAAACCGGTCTGCCTAAACCCTTTTCCTACCCCAACCCAATCTACCCACCCTGCCTCCACCTCACTCCCACCACTCACGGTTCGCCACCTCATCTCTCCTTCCTCCTGCAGCCAATCAGCCTGCCACCTCACCCCACCTGACCACCTCTCTCCACCCCGCCACAAATTTCTCCCGCCCTCGCGCGTTCCCCAACGCGCAGACCACCACCTGGTCGCTCCCTCCATCAATCCCATCACCAACCGCCACCCGCTCCCGACCACCTCGATCCCCACCACCCCAACGCCCGGCCCCACCACTCCCCCCCTCCCGCGTGCGTCCCCACGCGCCCGCACGCAACCCCGCTTCCCCAGGTCCTGGCCACGCGCCGCTCACCTCCCCGCCCTCCTCCTCCACGAGCCCGCCTACCGCCTCCAGTTCCCGCCGCCACGCGGCCGTTCCCCGCCGGACCCCGACCTCGACCTCGGCCCCCTCCTGCGGCGGCCGTCGCCTCTGACCCCGCTTCCATCTCCTCCCCAACACCTCGCCGACCCCGCCGCCAGATCCCCCCGCCGCCGACCGTCATCGCCGTCAGCGACAAGCCCCCGCCGTTTCTGCCCTGGCCGCCGTCTTCGCCCCTGCCGCGGCCTCTCTCCGCCCGCCGTTCTGCTGTCGACCGGCTCGGGCGCGGTCGCCGCCCCCTCGGCCTCCTACTCGCGGGCATCCCCGCCTCCGCTCGTCGGTGGGGCCTCAAGCTTCGCCCGGCACCACAGGCTTCGCCCTCCCCTAGGTCGAGTCTCGCTGGCTGCCCCTTCCTGCTCCTCTTCCCGGCGCGCTTCTTCCCTGGCGGTCCCGGTCCCCCCGCCAGTGAGCGACCTCCGACCTCCTCGAGCACGTCTCCGCCGAGCGTTGCCTCTGTTTTGGCTAAGGCTAACAGGATGTCACGCTTTAGTGGTATTTCTGCAGGTGTCCATGGCCAAGACGTTTTCCTCTGTTGTTTTGTTCATCTCTCGTCCAGATAGTCTGACGCGGCTAGGTGTAGCGAAGTGGAGAGGTTATCTTGCGACACTGAAGTTCTGTGCAAGATCTTCGTCGACCGTGTGTATCGTGTAGCGCCAAGATCTTCGGCCATGTGCCGGAGCCTATCCAAGTTCGCTGCACGGCCTTTCCGAGAACCCGTGCCATCCGAAGTCTGGATCCATGCCAACTCGAGATCGTCGACATGGATCCGCTGACCGAGACCCCGTACACGAAGGCTTCCGACGCGGAACACCAAGGTCTCCTTCCCGAAACGCGATGAACTTCTTCGTTAACGACAAGTACTTCACCCCGGACGCCAAGACCGAAGCCTGATGCCCGGATCCGAAGACCGATCCCGGCGAGACCGATCCCTGTCGAACCCCGAGAACCCTGAACCAAGTTCGCCGAACCCCAAAGTGTGACCCTCTTTTCCGTGACCTATATTTTATAAATAATATTACTGATGCATATTAAATTGTTCATGCATGCATACTTGTCTGTGGTTTGGGGGCATTATGCCAATTCATCTCATAATTAAATATGGAGTCTATATGCGGGATATCTTTGTCTTATTCCGGACTCCATTTAAATTGGCATAGCGAACCGAAGCCATGTTTTGTTTTTCTAATCCAACATTTAATTTGCGGGGTAGATAAATAACATGAACCTATTAATTAGTTGTCGGGACCCCGGTTCCGCTTAATATTGCCTAAATGCATCGCACCTTTGCCATGTCATACATCATACATGCATCATGCCCGATCTTCTGCCGTAGTATTAAATATTGCACCCGGTGTTTTTGCTAGTGTTTTGCTTCTTCACGGACTAGGCCGATGAGTTGATGCGAGTGTCGATCCGATCTTCGGATGAACCTTCGGCAATGTTTTCCAAAGAGCACCTTCCCTTTCTACCTATCTTACTTTTATAGTATTTATTCCCTCCTGTTGATCTATTGCTATCTCTGTTGCGATGCTCTAGTTTTCGCGCCCGTGATATCCCTTGCAGCCTTATATTGCCTTGGACACAGCCTATTACCTGTTGTTTGGTAGATAGTTGGACTTGCGTGTCGTAGTCGCTTGCTCTAGTGCTGTTGCGTGTCGTCAAGTACCACAGTTGTTGGAGTATTGCCGCATGTTTAATGTTGGAGATGATCATGGCTTTAATTACTGTTTAATAACTAAAATTGAAGTAGGTAAATAATGCAGAGGCACAGGTGGGCAATAGATGTTATTTGGTTGTTAATCATTCACTTGTGTCCGTGGGACCCCGAGTTCTTGACACCTGTTCCGAGATCGAGCGCGCTAACCACAGGTGGGGTGTGTGGGCACCCCCATCGATTAGTACCTGATTTCAAAGTATTGTACCGGGGGCCACAATTAGTTTGGGGCTTTATTACTATTCTGTACTTATGCCATGCTTTACTGCTTAATTTAAATTGTGCGATGTACTGCACCTGTACTGTTTAGGGAAGCGGAGTGTTTTCGCGGTATCGACAAGCCCAGTCACACTTTCGGGTTCCCAGTCGTTTACAGCCACTGACGCAAACCCTGAGTCCGTCTCGGAGACCGGCCGCCTTCGTTGCGGGTAGCTTAGTGGGGTGGCCCCCATGTACTTGCTTTGGATCTGGGAAACGTCATGACTTAGGCCCCGCCGACATACCGATGGGTGTATGTTAACTGATCTGGCAAAAAGGGTCGAAGTGCGTGTGGATACTTTGGTGCACCCCTGCAGGGTTAAATCTTTTCGAAAAGTCGTGTCCGCGGTTATGGACGACTTGGAGCACAGTTCTAGATCATAGACAACTATAACTAAAGTTTACTGTTATAATTTGACTTGTATCCGATGTGACTAGTAATCAGCTCAACTACAACGGAATGGCTAAATAAAAGTACCAACAAACTGCTGGGTTTTGGGATATCTCATGTTAATTGTATCTGACTAGTAAGTGGTGTCACTACAACGGTATGGTTAACTAAAACTGCCCACTGCTTATTTTATCAGGATGACTCATCCTATCTGTATTTGACTAGTAACTGCCGCAACTATAACGGAATGAATAAAACTGCCAACTGTGGGAGTTCCTCGGTTGACTTCCTCGTTTGGTCTCGAGGGGGAAATACCAGGATGGGTATGTTTGGTGGTAGAATCAGGTTGGTTCCGAATAGGTCTTTCTTATCCCTCTCTAATAGCCGACAGTTATCTCGAGTCTCTATAGGTTGTTTAGTGCATGCTGCGCTGCTTCGATCCACCATACCTATGTAGGCGAGGACCGAATTTAGCCTCTAGTGTCTTGGCCTCGATCGACGCTCCTCTTTTTCCTTTGCCCTTTGTCGGCACCCCTTTTGTTTAGCAGGTTTGAGATCGACGTCGTTAGCAGGGTTACCCTTCCGGCTTGGCCTGGGCAGGGTTATGGACGCCATTGGTTATTCTTCAGGGCTCTTAGCCCCATTTGCATCTTGTCCATAGTCGGACGCTCTATCGTTTTCCAGGTGATTTGGATCTTTGTATTGTATATCTGTATTCTTGACTCTTCGAGTCGCTATTGTATATATATATGTTTTGTGGGTCCATCGAGGACTATTGTATAATGATATTACTTCATTTTCCACCCGCACGCAAGTGCCTGGTGGGCACCTTTGAATCGTTTCTATGCGGGTTTGGCGGGAAGCGCTGAAACTTGCATAGGGCCGATTCTGAGGGTGTTACAGAGTGGTATCAGAGCCCTTGCATATGGCAGTTTACAAGTCCAGCCTGTAGGATAACCTAGCTAACGGCCGAAGTAGATTGTCAAAACTATTTTTGCAAAATCGGTTGGATAGTTCTGATTAGGTCTGATTTTACTCCTTACCCTCTGCTATTCTCCTCTTACCTCTGCGTGTTTTGAATCCACTCTCGTACCTTTCTTCAAGTCCAGGATTTCTCGTGGTTGGGTTCCATCGTACCTTCAGGGTTTCGCTTCCTCCTTTGGTAACGGTGTTGCTACAACTGGTCTTCATGCTATCCGAGGAATCCTTCGTCTGGTGGCTTCTCTTTGTTCCTTCTCGTGCCTTCCGGTGTTTTCCGACGCGACGACATCATCTATGCCAGATCCGATGCAGAGTCTGCATCACTCCTTTGTTTCTGAACCTCGATTGTCGAGATCTTCAGTCTGATTCTGAGAATGGTTGCACGCTTTTCTACTGATTGTGCGGAGTAATAGTTTGGGTACGTGATGGATTGGCCCCCATGCCGACTACCCCTTCTATTCTCTTTTGTACATTGAAGTGGATGAGAATGCATCGGCTCTCTCTTTCTATCGAAGTTAGAGGTGGCTTTACTTGTGGATGCCTCTACCTTCGCCCTTTGTTCCCGGAGTGTTCTCTTGACGATCGCGGACAACGACCTCTTGTTAGTGGTGTCGTGAGGATCTACACGACGCGAGAAGTTTCAGATCGCCGCCTTCTTCCCGGTACCATGAGGCGGATCTCGAGGGCGAGATCCATTGTTAGTGGTGTCAAATTGTGGCGCCCCGCAAAACCACTACTAGAAAATCGCGTTGTTTTTGTGCATTGCATCATCATGACTGCATGCTCATGTCATCATGCCACATTGCATTTGAGCATCGTCATCATCATGCATTTGTTTGTCTGAAACTATTTTCGAAAAAACATATTTTTTTTGTTTTCTAAATACTCCGCTGTTATTTCAAATCCAAAACCCGGGTCTCCGGATTATTTTGTTTCGTCTACCAATGGATTTCAAAAGCCCCGTTTTAAATAATAAAAATATTTATTTTATTTTTAGGGGCAGCCGTACCGGGCCGATCGGACCCAGTCGGCCACCCCCAGTACAAAACCGGTCTGCCTAAACCCTTTTCCTACCCCAACCCAATCTACCCACCCTGCCTCCACCTCACTCCCACCACTCACGGTTTGCCACCTCATCTCTCCTTCCTCCTGCAGCCAATCAGCCTGCCACCTCACCCCACCTGACCACCTCTCTCCACCCCGCCACAAATTTCTCCCGCCCTCGCGCGTTCCCCAACGCGCAGACCACCACCTGGTCGCTCCCTCCATCAATCCCATCACCAACCGCCACCCGCTCCCGACCACCTTGATCCCCACGACCCCGACACCCGGCCCCACCACTCCCCTCCTCCCGCGTGCGTCCCCACGCGCCCGCACGCAACCCCGCTTCCCCAGGTCCTGGCCACGCGCCGCTCACCTCCTCGCCCTCCTCCTCCACGAGCCCGCCTACCGCCTCCAGTTCCCGCCGCCACGCGGCCGTTCCCCGCCGGACCCCGACCTCGACCTCGGCCCCCTCCTGCTGGCCGGCCGCCTCGACCCGCTTCCATCTCCTCCCCAACACCTCGCCGACCCCGCAGATCCCTCACCAACCCCGTCAGCCGGCCGTCAGTGACCAAGCCCACGCTGCTCGTCGCCCTGCCTCCGTCCCCTGCCACTGCCTCTCCGCCTCGCTGCTCGCGTCGACCGGCCTGCTGCTGGTCGCCGCCTCGGCCTCCTTCATGGGCATCCCGCCTCATTCGTCGGTGGGGCCTCAAGCTCGCCATCACCCTGGGCTTCTGCCGCCCTCCGTCCTAGGTCGAGTCCCGCGCGCCGCCGGCCCCTGCCCTGCTGCCTTCCTCCCGGCACCGACGCTTCCCTCCCTGGCGTCCGAGTCCCTCGCCGCGGAGCCGGCCTCCGACCTCCTCGAGCACGTCTCCGCCGAGCGTTGCCTCTATTTTGGCTAAGGCTAACAGGATGTCACGCTTTAGTGGTATTTCTACAGGTGTCCATGGCCAAGACGTTTTCCTCTGTTGTTTTGTTCATCTCTCGTCCAGATAGTCTGACGTGGCCAGGTGTAGCGAAGTGGAGAGGTTATCTTGCGACACTGAAGTTCTGTGCAAGATCTTCGTCGACCGTGTGTATCGTGTAGCGCCAAGATCTTGACCATGTGCGAGCCTCATCAAGTTCGCTGCACGGCCTTTCCGAGAACCCGTGCCATCCGAAGTCTGGATCCATGCCAACTCGAGATCGTCGACATGGATCCGCTGACCGAGAGCCCGTACACGAAGGCTTCCGATGCGGAACACCAAGGTCTCCTTCCCGAAACGCGATGAACTTCTTCGTTAACGACAAGTACTTCACCCCGGACACCAAGACCGAAGCCCGATGCCCGGATCCGAAGACCGATCCCGGCGAGACCGATCCCTGTCGAACCCCGAGAACCCTGAACCAAGTTCGCCGAACCCCAAAGTGTGACCCTCTTTTCCGTGACCTATATTTTATAAATAATATTACTGATGCATATTAAATTGTTCATGCATGCATACTTGTCTGTGGTTTGGGGGCATTATGCCAATTCATCTCATAATTAAATATGGAGTCTATATGCAGGATATCTTTGTCTTATTCCGGACTCCATTTAAATTGGCATAGCGAACTGAAGCCATGTTTTGTTTTGCTAATCCAACATTTAATTTGCGGGGTAGATAAATAACATGAACCTATTAATTAGTTGTCGAGACCCCGGTTCCGCTTAATATTGCCTAAATGCATCGCACCTTTGCCATGTCATACATCATACATGCATCATGCCCGATCTTCTGCCGTAGTATTAAATATTGCACCCGGTGTTTTTGCTAGTGTTTTGCTTCTTCACAGACTAGGCCGATGAGTTGATGCGAGTGTCGATCCGATCTTCGGATGAACCTTCGGCAATGTTTTCCAGGCGAGCACCTTCCCCTTTCTACCTATCTTACTTTTATAGTATTTATTCCCTCCTGTTGATCTATTGCTATCTCTGTTGCGATGCTCTAGTTTTCGCGCCCGTGATATCCCTTGCAGCCTTATATTGCCTTGGACACAGCCTATTACCTGTTGTTTGGTAGATAGTTGGACTTGTGTGTCGTAGTCGCTTGCTCTAGTGCTGTTGCGTGTCGTCAAGTACCACAGTTGTTGGAGTATTGCCGCATGTTTAATGTTGGAGATGATCATGGCTTTAATTACTGTTTAATAACTAAAATTGAAGTAGGTAAATAATGCAGAGGCACAGGTGGGCAATAGATGTTATTTGGTTGTTAACCGTCCACTTGTGTCCCGTAGGACCCCGAGTTCTTGACACCTGTTCCGAGATCGAGCGCGCTAACCACAGGTGGGGTGTGTGGGCACCCCCATCGATTAGTACCTGATTTCAAAGTATTGTACCGGGGGCCACAATTAGTTTGGGGCTTTATTACTATTCTGTACTTATGCCATGCTTTACTGCTTAATTTAAATTGTGCGATGTACTGCACCTGTACTGTTTAGGGAAGCGGAGTGTTTTCGCGGTATCGACAAGCCCAGTCACACTTTCGGGTTCCCAGTCGTTTACAGCCACTGACGCAAACCCTGAGTCCATCTCGGAGACCGGCCGCCTTCGTTGCGGGTAGCTTAGTGGGGTGGCCCCCATGTACTTGCTTTGGATCTGGGAAACGTCATGACTTAGGCCCCGCCGACATACCGATGGGTGTATGTTAAGCGATCGGCAAAAGGGTCGAAGTGCGTGTGGATACTTTGGTGCACCCCTGCAGGGTTAAATCTTTTCGAAAAGCCGTGTCCGCGGTTATGGACGACTTGGAGCATAGTTCTCGATCATAGACAACTATAACTAAAGTTTACTGTTATAATTTGACTTGTATCCGATGTGACTAGTAATCAGCTCAACTACAACGGAATGGCTAAATAAAAGTACCAACAAACTGCTGGGTTTTGGGATATCTCATGTTAATTGTATCTGACTAGTAAGTGGTGTCACTACAATGGTATGGTTAACTAAAACTGCCCATTGCTTATTTTATCAGGATGACTCATGCTATCTGTATTTGACTAGTAACTGCCGCAACTATAACGGAATGAATAAAACTGCCAACTATGGGAGTTCCTCGGTTGACTTCCTCGTTTGATCAGGATGGGTATGTTTGGTGGTAGAATCAGGTTGGTTCCGAATAGGTCTTTCTTATCCCTCTCTAATAGCCGACAGTTATAGGTTGTTTAGTGCATGCTGCGCTGCCGCTTCAGTCCACCATACCTATGTAGGCGAGGACCGCCGAATTCTAGCCTCGCCGTGTACTGGCCTCAATACTAACGCTCCTCTTTTCCTTTGCCCTTTGTCGGCACCCCTTTTGTTTAGCAGGTTTGAGATCGACGTCGTTAGCAGGGTTACCCTTCCGGCTTGGCCTGGGCAGGGTTATGGACGCCATTGGTTATTCTTCAGGGCTCTTAGCCCCATTTGCATCTTGTCCGTAGTCGGACGCTCTATCGTTTTCTAGGTGATTTGGATCTTTGTATTGTATATCTGTATTCTTGACTCTTCGAGTCGCTGTTGTATATATATATATATATGTTTTGTGGGTCCATCGAGGACTATTGTGTAATGATATTACTTCGTTTTCCACCCGCACGCAAGTGCCTGGTGGGCACCTTTGAATCATTTCTATGCGGGTTTGGCGGGAAGCGCTGAAACTTGCATAGGGCCGATTCTGAGGGTGTTACACAAGCGCTAGGGACAAAGGCGCAGAGCGACAGAGAGGCAGGAGGAGGTCACGGAGGTGACAGTCCAGACGCCCGAGGCGCACAGGAGGGGCCCTCTGGAACCTTGCCGTCATTAGAGGGGCGACAGGGAAAGGGGAGCACCAAACTACTATATTGGGATAAGCATATTCCTCGAATATGCTTGCCATGTCAGCCCTAGAGGAACCCAGGGCTCTCCTTTATAAGGAGAGGGCTGGACTCAGAAGGGGGCATCGACTAAAGTTAGAGCCGTTAGGCTGGTAAAGTTCTTCTCTTCTCCCTGTATACAGCTCAAGGAGCACTTGTAGCCCAAGGAAGAAGAAATAAAGATCTTTGCCTTAGACTTCTGTGTGTAGAATCAACTACATCTTCCCTCCCTGCATCCTCTAGCATCCATTGGCCCCATACTTTAGCCTACCCATGGCATCTGCCATGCCACCACCACGACAGGTTGGCGCCCATCAGGGGCCAGCAGCGGTGCTAGCTGGAGTCATGATCCGGACGGAAACTTCACAAGACGGCGGCGCTTGTCTCTGGCTTGGTCCAGAGATTTGGTCTCTGTGACTACGTCAGCGACAATGCGGGGAGCTTCAGGGGAAGAACTCCCCCGCGTAATGGTGTCTTCATCAGCCTAGGCGGGCACGAGGTCTACGTCGGCGTCGACGTCTCCAGCATTTATCCTCACCAAGTGGTTGTTGCAGGAGAGCCACCTCTTAACGCTGCGAGCCGTCCGCCCAGAGCACATCCTACAAGAAGCGTCGAGGTGATGGTCGCGGCCGGAGCGCAAACTGGAGCAGCAACTGCCGGGTTAAGCAGAGAACCCGCCACCGGTGTCTGAGGCGCACCAGTGCATCGCACCATTACCCACCGAGGTAATCCCCCAGCAACTAACCGGCCCGGAGGGTGCAGGACACCACCCCAAAGGCACCAAGAGTAAGAGGGCCACCTCTGGAAAGGCCAGAAAATATTCTTCAGACGACCATAGAAAACTTGACTACGCCTGTAGCGCCGATACTTGATCTGGCAAATGCTCAGGCGGAGTTGGAGGAAACCAGGCAAAAGGTGCTGGTAGAGGCCAAAAAGGTGTCGGCCTTGCGGGAGTCCTTAAACAGGACCCTGCGAGAATATGCCAAAGCTAATAAGCTTGACGTCGCACCCGAACGGGTCGACGAGTTAAGATTGAGAGGGAAAAACCTCATGGATGATATCAACAAAGAGCATGATTCTCATAAAGCAGAATCAGTGGATTTGGGTTTGCCGAGGTACAGTACCCTGGCAAAGAACCTAAGAGCGGCAAATGCCGCAGCATTAGAGTTAGAAGGGTTGACCGGCGAGGCCCGGCAGAAACAGCAAGAAAGAGTGAACGAGCTGGTGCGCATCGCGAACCAGCAAAACGAAGAAATGCTCAGAGCAAACCCGGCGAGGCCGGGGGCCTCGCGAATGGTTCACTCGGCAGGGGCAGCACCTGCCTTGTCCACGACAGCAGCATCTTCACCCGGAAATAATGCACGAAGGGACAAAGCAGTAACATTAGGAAAGAAGAACAAGAAAATAGTCCCATATGATCCGGTAGTGGCCAGAAAGGCAAATGAGAACAGAGGCAATGCAAGCCGAGGTAACAGTGGGGAGAGGAACCACGGCCGTGTGGAAAAAGACGGCGGAAGCCGAGGCAATGGAGACCTCGGCAGAAGAGAACCCGCGAGAGGCAATCATGAGAACAATACCCCGGTCGAAGTAACGAGAGAACTGCCACTCAACCTGCAACCGAGGCATGAACCCCGGCAGGAAAGAGAAACGAGGCCAACTCGCCAAAATCAAATTAATGAGAGATACAATGATGGTTATTCCGAGATGGAATATGCGATCCATGGCAGAAACAACCACTATGGAATACAAGACAGAGTTCTGTACAGAGATTTGCCATCAAATGATGCAAGAGTGAAGCTAGACCGGCTATACAGGTCCGAGTTGTTGGAAGAACAGGGTCCACCAGGGCCGACATGCTTTGGACCACGGATCATGGGCGAGCCACCTGTGCCGAACTTTCAGCTAGCAAGGGGCACGAATACATATAATGGGAGTACCAAACCGCAGGACTGGTTGATTGACTATGCCACTGCTGTAAAAATAGCGGGTGGAAACTTACGATGGGCAGTACGGTACGTCCCACAGATGCTGGAAGGACCAGCTAGGGTGTGGCTGAATAATCTACCAGCGGGCAGTATCAACTGTTGGCTGGATTTTGAGGAAATGTTTGTCAGCAACTTTACCAGCACATACAAGAGGCCAAACAGGCCACAACAGTTAGCCATGTGCAAGCAGAGGCCGAATGAAACAGATAGAGAATTTTTAACTCGGTGGTGCAACCTGAGAAACTCATGTGAAGGAGTTATAGAATCGCAAGCAATAGCTTGGTTCGCGCAAGGATGCCGTTATGGCAGCGTGTTGTGGCAGCGTCTGCAAAGAGATATGCCGACCACACTGGCAGAAACTATCAGAATAGCGGACTCCTACGCATTAGGAGACCCAACGCAACCAGAATTAATGTCGGCGGATCATCGCGAGCAACAGGACCATTATGCAAGAGATTTGGCCGGGTCATCCAGGCGCAGTGATTTCAGAGGAAGAAGAAGAGAGGAAAGGCCGGATTATAGATATAATTCGGCCCAAGTGGCGGCAGTGGCGCAAGATCAGCCGAATCACGGAGCAACTCAACGGAAGAAGAATGGTCCTCAGCAGTGGACACCAAGAAATGAAGGAAAAAGGCAGTGGACCCCAGAACAAAAGAAACAGTGGCAGGAGAGGCCGAAGTACACGTTCGAATCCATGTTAGATCAGCCGTGCAAATTTCACACGTCAAACCCATCCAGGCCAGCCAACCATACCACCCGCCAATGTGCATGGATGAAAAATGCAATGGGGAACCCCGCAGGGGTTCAGGCATCCCATCAAGTACATCAGCAACATCACCACAGTTGACTGGAGCAAATGCACAACAACTGATGTTACCGCCTCCTCCCCTGAGGTACGATAACTCGGATCGGAGAGACGCGGTACATCAAGTGATGAACCAAGTCCAGGATGGAAGGACAAATCCGGCGAATACCGGACGCAATGATTACAGAGAACATCATCAATCCTATTGTGTGTTCATAACGGAACAGCAAGACAAGCAAAGTGTGCAGCGCCGGCATATGGAAGTAAATGCGCAGTACCAAGATATGTGCCTTGGTCGGATCAGGAGATAACTTGGAGCATAAAGGATCATCCTAAGATAATGCCGAATCCCGGATCATATGCACTCGTGTTGGATCCGACATTAGTGGGACCGAGCATCAATGTGAAATTCTCAAAGGTACTCATAGACAATGGAAGCAGTATCAATATCATGTACAAGGATACCATGCATAAACTCGGAATATCGCAGAACATGTTGCAATCCATGAGGACCACTTTCCATGGAATAGTGCCAGGGCTTTCATGTGAACCCATTGGTAAGGTCCGAGTGGATGTGTTATTCGGCACAAGAGATAACTGCAGAGCAGAGAATTTAGAGTTTGAAGTGGTGGATCTAGAGAGCTGTTATCATGCTCTACTCTGACGGCCAGCATTGGCCAAGTTCATGGGCAGCTGTCATATAAGTTATCTGAAAATGAAACTACCCGGACCACAAGGAGTGATAACTATAGCAGGGGATTACAAGAAATCAATGGAGTGTGCATCAGCCGGGTCAAATTTGGCCGAATCATTGGTTATAGCAAGAGAAAAAAGAAGGATTCAGGAGGTAGCAGCCCTTGCTCAGTCGGCACAGCTGAACATGCCGGCGCTAGCCAACCCGCATGGCAGTGTCTCTTTTCAGCCGACTAAAGAAACGAAGAAGTTTCAGATAGATGAGCAATTCCCGGAGCGTACTGTTACTATTGGTGCAGGCCTGGACGATAAATAGGAAAGTGAGCTCACCAACTTCCTCTGTGAAAATCGGGACATATTTGCATGGTCAACTCAGGACCTGCAAGGTGTTCCGAGGGAGTTGGATGAGCACTCTTTGAATGTAAGGCCAGGAGCAAGGCCGGTGAAGCAACCTCTCCGCCGCTTCGCCGAAGACAGGAGAAAAATAATAGGGGATGAAATAGCTCGGCTCCTCGCAGCCGGGTTCATCATGGAGGTGCTGTATCCGGATTGGTTGTCAAATCCGGTGCTAGTAGAAAAGAAGAAAGATGATCCCAATGTAGCCATTGTATGGCGAATGTGTATCGATTACACGAACCTGAACAAGGCGTGTCCAAAAGATCCTTTTCCATTGCCTAGAATAGATCAAGTCATTGATTCGACCGCTGGTTGTGAGTTATTATCATTTGTAGACGCGTATTCTGGTTTCCACCAGATACCGTTAAATCCGGCCGATCAAATAAAGACTGCGTTTATTACCCGTCTGCAGACGGCTTATTGCTATCGCACAATGCCATTCGGCCTGTGAAACGCAGGAGCAACATATCAGAGATGCATGCAAAAATGTCTACACGATCAGATAGGAAAAAATGTACAAGTATATGTAGATGACGTAGTCATTAAAACCAAGGAAAGCAAAACGTTACTAGAAGATATACGGCAGACTTTCGCGAACTTGAGAAGGTTCCGAATGAAGCTTAATCCGAAAAAGTGCATGTTTGGCGTGCCGGCAGGAAAATTACTCGGTTTTCTTGTATCTAGCCGAGGTATAGAGGCCAACCCAACAAAGATAAAGGCAGTAGAAAGAATGGAATTGCCAAGATGCTTAAATGATGTACAAAAATTCACGGGTTGTCTAGCCTCGCTCAGCCAGTTTGTATGTCGGCTGGGAGAGAAGGCGCTACCATTCTATTAGCTGATGAAGAAATCAGATAAATTCATTTGGACTCCACAAGCGGATGGCGCATTTCATGAGATGAAAAAGATGTTGGTCACAGCACCCATTTTGGCTTCTCCATTACCAAAAGAGCCTATGTTACTCTATGTAGCGGCTACCAACAGAGTAGTGAGTGCTGTAGTCGTAGTGGAACGACTCGAAGATGGTAAGTTGGTTCAGAGGCCGGTGTATTATTTAAGTGAGGTGTTATCCACTTCAAAGCAAAATTACCCACATTATCAGAAGGTGGCTTATGGAGTATATATGTCGGCGAAAAACCTTAAACATTACTTCGAAGAGCATCCCATCAAAGTGATCTGTGAGGCGCCCATAGCCGACATATTGAGCAACAAAGACACGAGTGGCCGAATAGCAAAATGGGCAATCGAGTTGTCGCCATACGCTCCACAATTTGATAGGAGAGACGCAATCAAATCTCAAGCAGTTGCCGACTTCTTCGTAGACTGGGCCGAAGTGCAGTATGAGCCAAAGCAAAATTATTGGACGATGCATTTCGATGGTTCCAAACTAAGAAATGGTTTGGGGGCAAGAATAGTGTTAACCTCGCCTAAAAAAGATCAGCTGAAATATGTGCTACAAATACATTTTGCCGCATCCAATAACGTAGCCGAGTATGAAGCACTAGTTCATGGATTAAAAGTAGCAAAAGAGATTGGCATACGCCGAATCTTATGCTATGGGGACTCGGACCTAGTAGTACAGCAAGTCTCAGGCAATTGGGATGCATTAGATGCTAATATGGCTTTATATAGATTTCATATGCAAAGGATCAGTGGATACTTTGAAGGATGTGAATTTCACCACATACCTCGGGCAGAAAATGATGCCGCAGACACGTTGTCAAAACTCGGATCAACCCGGCAGTCAATCCCACCGGGTATTGCCCTGGAACACCTCAGAAAACCATCAATAATCCCTTCGCCAGAATCCGAATCTATCTTTATTCCGGCAAATTCAACAGCAGATAATGCGCCAATGGAAGTAGACCAGCAATATAACTCGGAACCCCCCAAGAGGAGGACAGCAGAAGTAAGCACAATCATAGAGAAATCCGAGGTAGGTACGTCGGCAGAAAACATGGAAATAGATAGTGAGATTACACCAGAAAAAGTCACACCGCCATGGGCGCAACCCATATTCTCCTACCTTAAAGACTCGATATTGCCGGATAATGAAGTATTAGCTAGACAAACTGTAAGGAGAGCAAAAGCTTATACAATCATAAACAATGAGCTATATAAAAGAAGCGTCACAAGCGTGTTGCAGAAATGTGTGAGTTCGGCAGAAGGTCAGGAGATCCTCCTAGATATACATCAAGGAGAATGTGGGCACCATGCCTCATCTCGTGCCTTGGTAGCCAAAGCATTCAGGCATGGATTTTATTGGCCGACGACATTGAAAGAAGCAAAAGAGTTAGTTGAAAAATGCAATGGGTGTCAGAGATATGCAACCAAAATACACATGCCATCGGCCGAGTTAAAAACAATACCCATCACTTGGCCATTTTCTGTGTGGGGGTTTGGATATGGTGGGACCATTTAAGCCGGCACGAGGGGGAATGACCCACATATTGGTTATGGTGGACAAGTTCACAAAATGGATTGAAGTGAAACCAATAAAAAAATGCGATGGGCCCACATCAGTGAAATTCCTCAAAGATATTATCTTAAGATATGGGTATCCGCACAGTATCATCGCAGATAATGGCACAAACTTTGCAGAAGGAGCCTTCGCCAGATTTTGCAGAGAGAAACACATAAGACTAGATATTGCCTCTGTGGCTCACCCAGCATCTAATAGGCAAGTAGAAAGGTCCAATGGACTAGTACTATCAGGAATAAAACCACGACTTGTCGAACCATTGCAAAGGTCGGCAGGATGTTGGATTGAGGAACTCCCAGCCGTACTATGGAGCCTCAGGACTACTCCGAATAGATCAACAGGTTATACACCATTCTTTCTGGTATACGGCGCAGAGGCCGTCCTTCCAGCCGACATAATACATGACTCGCCAAGAGTTACTCAGTATACAACCTCGGAGGTAAACGAGATAACTTGGCAAGATACTGTAGACCTGCTAGAAGAAGCCAGAGAACTGGCACTATCACGATCAGCTATTTATCAGCAGAACTTGCGCCGATATCACAGCAAGAAGGTGAATCCAAGGGTATTCAAAGAAGGAGATTTAGTCCTCCGACTGGTACAACGCATGGCCGGTATGCACAAGCTGTCACCTCCATGGGAGGGACCATTCATCGTGAGCAAAGCATTGCGTAACGATGCCTATTATCTAATCGACGCTCAATCTCCCGGAAGAAACAAGGCAGACAAAGCTGGCGAAGAAACGAAGCGGCCATGGAATGTAGCTTTGCTTCGTCCATTTTACTCGTAGCATGATGCCTCAAGGTCAAAAACCAATGATGTATTGAACCTCGGCATCCAGAGCAGTGACTCGGGGACTGCCATATGTTATTTCAATTCCGTGTTATGTATTTGAACCTCGGCACCTAGAGCAGTGACTCGGGGACTGCCATATGTTATTTCAATTCCGTGTTATGTATTTGAACCTCGGCACCTAGAGCAGTGACTCGGGGACTGCCATATGTTATTTCAATTCCGTGTTATGTATTTGAACCTCGGCACCTAGAGCAGTGACTCGGGGACTGCCATATGTTATTTCAATTCCGTGTTATGTATTTGAACCTCGAGCAGTGACTCGGGGACTGCCATATGTTATTTCAATTCCGTGTTATATATTTGAACCTCGGCACCCAGAGTAGTGACTCGGGGACTGCCGTATGTTATTTCAATGTCACATTATGTATTAAACCTCGGCATCCAGAGCGGTGACTCGGGGATTGCTACATGTTGTTCCAAATTTCATCTTATGTATTAAACCTCGGCATCCAGAGCAGTGACTCGGGGATTGCTACATGTTGTTCCAAATTTCATCTTATGTATTAAACCTCGGCATCTAGAGCAATGACTCGGGGACTGCCATATGCTGCCCGAATTTTTTTGTTGAGCACAGAAACTCGACACCCTGAGTAGCACCTCGGCATTGGCCTTATATTATTTCTGAAGTTTGGTTCACATACTAGACTTCGGCGAGATAGGCAGTGATTTGGGGACTGCCATACATCGTTCCGAAGTAATAATCAACCTTTGATACAAGAAAGGTGTAACACTTCAACACCACGAATCAGAGCCGATCAATCTGGTACGATATTCGAAGCTCACACCTAGACTACTCGTCTAAACCACGAGAATACAAAGACAAGGATGCATCCTAAAAACAGGAAATCACGAGTCATCAAAGCAAGAATTCGGACGAAAACCAACTTAAACAAAATTATAACAGCCACAAACACATATGTCGCAGCAGTTCACGGCAAAAGAAATTCAAGTCGTACAGAAAACGAACAAATGTTTCGCGTACATCATACGCCCGGCATACCAGGGATAAGAAATAACTTAAACGTTTTTAGCTGAAGAGGCAGCAACTTGGTCAGGCGCTGGGCACTCCGACGTAGGAGGAACTTCGACCGAGGTTACCTCTCCTTCCATAGACCCAGGTGCAACTTCAGTCGAAGCCCGAGGCTGCTCAGGCGCTTCAGTTTGTGCAGTTGAATGCCCAGTACCTTTGGAGGAGGACCGCGCGTCGCCGTCACTGTCCGAGCTTGAACTGGAGCTACCAGATGTGGCCGAGTCATCCTCACCCTCCTCTTGCCCAGCTGAATTGTTATCCGAGGCATCCTCAACTACGACCTCGTCATCCGGGTTTGGAAGGAAACTCGGACCTTCATTCCAGGTGTGCACATCGGCATACTCAACAAGCTGTAAGGCGCGAGCTTGACGAAGAGCAACAAAGGTGGGGTCCTCAACCCAACGAGAACCAGTACGCAGATTTCTCAGGATATCAAGAGAGATGTCTTCGTACCATGACATAATAACAGTGAGAGCCATATCAGCGCCAGCTCGTCCGGCTGATTCCCTCCAGAGACTTAGTTGCCTCTCGGATGCCATCAGTCTTTTCACCAGTAATTCGACCTCATTGATATCAGGGGTCCCAGAAGTGTTCGGCCAGAGAACATGGTAAGCTCGAATAGCTGCCTGCACCAAATCCCGGCCCATAATCTTCATTGGACCAACTGCAGCACCAACAGCAACCAATAAATCCTCCATCGAATACTCCGAGTCAGCGGTAACAGGGACACCTCGGCGCACTCGAGCTGCAAGAACCGCTTTAGAACTCACGGGCTTAGCTTCGGGAAAATGATCTGCGCAAAACACGAATGTGTCAGTTGGCAGCAGGGGCAAAGAGAAAAATATAATTCGGCCATGCTAAGAAGCTTACGGTAAATATAACTCATCATTATCTGAAGGTCTTTGGCCCAATCAATCTTGCTCTTCTCAAAGCGCGCGATTTCCTTGCTCATTCCCTGAATTTTCAGTTCGGCAGCCTCGAGGAGTTCTTTGTTCTTCTGCAGCTCCAGAGCTAGCCGATTCTTCTCCTCAGAGAAGTCCTGATCGACCTTCTCTAGCTCGGATTTCTGTGAGAGCTTAAGGGCATCCACCTCAGCCTGCAGGCGAGCTATTTCATCATCTTTTTCTTGAAGCTGTGCCGAATGAGTAGCGCTTTGTTCTAAAAAATGCAGCATCACGTCAGGGATGGGCGTGCAGTCTTGGTGAGACGCTGCAAAGGTTTGCAACTCGGCTTTACCAAAGCCAAATGAAATAAAGAAAGCTTATCACAAATGTTAAAGGGGAAAAGGTGTAAGATAGAAAAGAAACTAACCTTCCAAGCTCTTGACTTTCTTCTCAAGACGGATATTGAGGTTATTGATATTACCTGTTCACCCAAAAAGTGAGCCGGCATCTCGCGGACAAATCGATAAGAACGTCGATAATAACGAAAAGGAACTATAGACTTACCAGCCTTTTTTACCACAGGAAGGATTTTATCATACTTTTCTTCCAGTTTGCGGTGCGAGAAAAGCAACCTATGAAATTCGGCAGTCCGCCGGTCATGGGCAACCTGAGCAATGGAGCAAAACGATAAATGGATATTCGAAGCTGAACCAGATCCGAGTCAAGCAAAACTTAACTCGGATCTAGGTGGCTGGATATTCGAAGCTGAACCAGATCCGAGTCAAGCAAAACTTAACTCGGATCTAGGTGGCTGGATATTCGAAGCTAAACCAGATCCGAGTCAAGCAAAACTTAACTCGGATCTAGGTGGCTGGATATTCGAAGCTAAACCAGATCCGAGTCAAGCAAAACTTAACTCAGATCTAGGTGGCTGGATATTCGAAGCAACCAGATCCGAATCGAGCAAAACTTAACTCGGATCTAGGTGGTTGGATATTCGAAGCTGAACCAGATCCGAGTCAAGCAAAACTTAACTCGGATCTAGGTGGCTGGATATTCGAAGCTAAACCAGATCCGAGTCAAGCAAAACTTAACTCAGATCTAGGTGGCTGGATATTCGAAGCAACCAGATCCGTATCAAGCAAAACTTAACTCGGATCTAGGTGGATGGATATTTCAAGTTCAACTAAAAAGAAAGTCAAGCAAACTATAAGACAAATCTAGTCGGATATATATTTGAACCCTAGAAATAAAGTTAGATTAAGTAAAGCATCATTAAACTTCCAAGCATATAACAAGTTATTTCCTTGCAAGTTTCGGGGACTAGAGCATATAGTAACATCTGGAGAACTAATCTAAAACTCTGCAAAACAGCAATTACCTCATTCATCTTGTTAGTGTCAAGGATGAACTTGGCAGCTTGATCGAAACGACCGCTGATGTCGGAAAGCTGAAAGGGCTGACTGATTGGGTTACCCTCAAACTGATCAGCAGCATTCCAATTATTCGCATACTCCACCAGCGAGCCGAGGCTGTTCCCACTAGCCGTCCGAGTTAAAACTTTACCCCGAACATGTTGTGTAACCATCGACATGAGGCTTTTATGAAGAGCAAGCTGGTGTCAAGCCGAGGTAACGGAGGCTTTGGTAGCGCAGACTCCTTTTGTGAAACGTCGGCAATACTCGGCTGAGAAGAGCCAACAAGTCCTTTCTGGGAAGAGGAGGCCTTGGTGGCAACTATTTTTCTTGCCTTAGAAGAGGCATCAGCAGGAGCCGATACCTCGGTAATGGGAATGTTGTCTTTAGGAGCAGCAGGAGTAACGGTCGCAGAAGGCGCCGAGATAACGACCTCTTCGGCCGGGGCTGGAGTTGCTGTAGAGACTGCTGGGGCAGATGGAGGCTCAGTAGAGGCGCTCGGACCCATAGAGGGCGCAACAGGTTCGACGGAAATCTCGGAGGGCCGAGTGGAATCAATGTTGACAAAAGAAGTATCAGGCGCGTCGCAACGAGGGGGTGACTGATTCGGAGCTGAAGGAGAGGCAGCACGAGCAGGACTGGGAATCCTAGTATCTTCAACGGGCGGAGGAGACGGCTGCCGAATCGGGCGGCTAGTCATGCTAGGACCGCCGGGCTTAACAGAAAGCGGAGCACTGCGAAAACAAGAAAGAAAAATGATCGTCAGGATGAAAAACAGAAAGAGAGAAACAAGAAATACGAGCAAAAGGAACTTACCCTGCGACCCCAGGCATGGTCTTGCGCCTGGGGGGATTCGGAGCGGATTTCTTCATTCGTTTCTTAGGGGCCGCCTCTGAGGCACTAGCAGGAGCCCCGCGTTTCCCCGAGGTAACAGGGGGTCGGGAAGCAATAGGCTCGGCGTCGTGAACCTGACCGGCCGGATTAGCTGGGAAAGTAGAAGCCGGAAATGCATAAGAAATAGGCATTGCGGCAACTACCTCAAGAACTTGGACCTCGTTCGAATCACCTTCCTCCTCGTGGGCCGAGGTCTTGCCACGAGCTCGAGCCGGGGCAGGATCCGACTTAGGGACGAACTCTTCCGAGTCCGGCTCACCAGTATCCGGGGTGCTCCGGTCCGCAGGCCACGGAAGCAGCAAAACCTCGGCATCCTCATTCTTCTGTTCTGCGAACCTCTGCAAGAAAAGAAAAAAAGAAAATCAGCAAAAACCGTTGCGAAAGCAATTGAATGGCAGAGCGTTATTGGTTAAACTTACTTCGGGAGGCGGACGATCGCGGGTGAAGGGTTTCAATCCCCAAGCCCAATCCTCGGGCATCTCCGTCTTGAAGATAGCTCGGACACGCTTATGGATAAGATAGTTATCCAGTTCCACGGTCGAGACTCGGTTAGGGTCAAGAGGACCGCTCATGTAGCACAGTTTGTGAGTCCGCTCGAATGGGCAGATTGACTCTCGATAAAGGTAGCCATCAGATCTTCGCCGCATAACCCGGCACGGATCAGCTCTTTGAGCCGAATCTCAAAGGCCTCGGCCAAGGCATGACTCTTCCTCGGATTATAAGTCCAATTCACCTTAGAAGGAGGACAAATGGAGAAGGCCGGGAGCCGGATCTTGTCCTCCGTCCCTCTGTTCTTGACGTAAAAGAAGGATTTGTGCCACTTCTTGCACGACTCTAACCCGGTGACACGAGGAAACACTGACTTCCTCCAAGGTGTAATGGACGCAGCCCCACATTGAGTAAGCAGTTTCTCGGAAGGGTGCAGAGACTTGTCAGGGATTACGTTAGAGCGAATCTGGAAGAACTTCGACCATACGTGCACAGACGGCCATAGGCCAAAGTATCCCTCCGAGGCGGAGATAAAAGTAGAAAGAGAAGCGATGGCATTTGCAGGAAGATGATGCGGCTGAAGGCCGAAGTAGTCGAGAAACTCTCTAGCAAAATTGCGCGAGAAATGTGACATAAAAACTACGTACTCACCCTCCCTAATATTCGGAGAGGACTCGCTACCGGGTAAGCGGCAGGAGACCTCGGCGGGAATCCTCCGAGTTCGGATAAGCCACTCAATCTCGCGGCGTGTAACGGAAGAGCCTTGCCACGAGCCTCGCTCGGGCCCAGAGCCAGCGTCGTCATCCTCTACCAAGGCGCCACTAAAAGAGCTAGACATGGGTTCGCCGGAAAGATCGACGGAGGAAAAGCTGGCGGCGGAGGAAAGTTTAGAGCTACGAGGCCCCGTCGTGATTTTGCACAAGAACGGCGGCGGAGGAGCAGAGGAACCGCCGCACGAATACAAGATCGAAACAGAGAAATCTAGGATAAAACCTAGGCAACGCGGCCGGAAAGAACTCACCGGCGACGGCGCCGGAGCTGGCGAACGCGTACGAGGCGGACGGGACGACACGGCGGGGTCCACGCCGTCGGAAGTTCTGAGGAGCGCGCGGCGGCGGAGCTGCGAGAGGGCGCAGATGCGAGAGGAAGAAGAAGGGCGCAGGCGAGCGAAAAGGGGAGAAGTGAATCCCCAGACGCCACGCCCCTCTTTATAGTCAAGCCACAAGCGAGGTAGTGGGATCGTGGGTGCGCCGGTTAACCGTGTAGATCATGGGTGCGGCACCAACGCACGTCATTAAGCGGAGCCGCACCAAGGGCCACACAACAGCAAAGAAGATCGCGATCCCCAAGGGAAACGGCGCACGAGGCGTGACAGTAGCAGCCAATCGTAGCTTGTCAGTAAATACTGTAGAGGAACAAAAAACTAGAAGAACAATGATGGGGTTGACACGTAGGACGAGGCGTACGAGAGAAGGAACGTGGGTACCTCAAACGAGAAAGAGATAACTCGGAAACAATACAGAAAAAATATGATGAAACTGATATGGCCCAGCCGAGGTTATCGGCAGGGCCACACCAGCTTCGGGGACTAATGTTGGGGAGGTAACCCCGGATAGGGTAAAGACAGGGAAAGACGAGGGTACGATCCCCGTCTGGTTTCCGAGTTACAGTCTAAGTCGGCCGAATCATATGAAGGAGAGAGACCCGTATATTTATGTTAAGACATTACCCGGCCGAGATGTGGCGTAAGTCGGCCGGGTTAGCCTGAGTGATCTTGATGCAGGTGAGGGACGATCCGAGTTATGCGAGGAGAGACCGAATGATATGAAGCTTGCAGGAGAAGGATAAGCCTGAAGTCAAACCCTAGCAGCAAGCTAGGGGGAATCTGAACAGAGCCAAGCGCTAGGGACAAAGGAGCAGAACGACAGAGAGGCAGGAGGAGGTCACGGAGGTGACATTCCAGACGCCCGAGGCGCACAGGAGGGGCCCTCTGGAACCTTGCCGTCATTAGAGGGGCGACAGGGAAAGGGGAGCACCGAACTACTATATTGGGATAAGCATATTCCTCGAATATGCTTGCCACGTCAGCCCTAGAGGAACCCAGGGCTCTCCTTTATAAGGAGAGGGCTGGACTCAGAAGGGGGCATCGACTAAAGTTAGAGCCGTTAGGCTGGTAAAGTTCTTCTCTTCTCCCTGTATACAGCTCAAGGAGCACTTGTAGCCCAAGGAAGAAGAAATAAATATCTTTTCCTTAGACTTCTGTGTGTAGAATCAACTACATCTTCCCTCCCCAGATCCCTCTAGCATCCATTGGCCCCATACTTTAGCCTACCCATGGCATCTGCCGTGCCACCACCACGACAGTCAGCTTAAGAAATGTCATCCAGAAATGGAAGAAACTTCTTTGAAGGATACTATACCTTTGGAGGAGGTAAATTGGAAAGTGATCTCACTTATGAGGAGAAGCCTATCAAGATTCTTGAGACTGCTTAAAGAGTCACACGGACTAAGACTATCAAGTTTTGCAAAGTTCAGTGGAACCATCATTCCGAAGAGGAAGCAACATGGTAAAGAGAAGATGATCTTCGGAAAGACCACCCTCACCTATTTGCTAGCCAATCCAAATCTCGAGGGCAAGATTCACCTTAAGGGGGTTAGATTTGTAACATCCCTAAAATCATGTTTCAAACTCATGCATATCATCCATGCATCCATGATCATATAAGTTTCATTTCAAACAAATCATTTCAAAACAGAAGCATATATGCTTATTATTTCATGTAAGTTTGCTCTAGCCTTAGTGCTATCTTCCAATGAGAAGAGTACTTGTTTTGGTTCAGTAAGGTTTGAAATTCAAACTTAGGCACCATCAGAAGATTGAACAAAGTTTCAAAACAAAAGAAGTAAATAAAACCAATATTATGCCATTTGTATATATATCATAAAGGCTTGGTTTTATTTTTATTTTCATTTGATCAAAGTGTTTTGAAAAAACAGTAGTGTTTGACACACATTTGAGTGCAAGGTTTGCAGTATAAAAACCTAGAGAAGATTTGAATTCAAACTCTTTTGATTTGGAATTGAAAATCATTTCAAAAAATCAAAACAGAAAAAGAAAAGGAGAAAAGAAATGGAAAAAGGCCAGTGCCACCTATCTAGCCCAACTACGAATCCAGCCCATTAAGCCCACCCGGGTTCCCCCTCTCTCTTTATCACTCGCAGACAAACCCACTGAGTGACTGACGCCAGGACCCCACCCCCTCTCTGTTTTATTTGCTGACAAGTGGACCCTGCGACCACGTCGTCGTCATCGTCAATCACGCGCGATGCCGACGCCTCGCTCATCGTTACCACGATCAGCGGGCTTAATTGCCCTTGATTCAGCGCTTAATCGCCGCCCTCCTTCTGCCTACATAAACCCCTCTGCACCGCGGCCATTTCCCCTCACCTAGCGCCACCTCTCCGCCACCAGGCTGCCCACAATCGCCCTTGCGCCGCCGCAGATAGAGAAACTCCAGCGACGAATCTCGGTGAGTACAGACCGCCCCTCTGCCTCTAGTTCAAACCACCGTGACCAGCATGACCTTGCGCATTCGCTAATACCCTCCGTTGGCTTTCTCATGACCCAGAGCGACGTCTTCGTTCTCACCCGCGAGCACCTGAGCCGCCGCTCGACTCCGACGTGCGATTCAGGTAAAATGAGACCGCCCCTTGCCTCCTCTTTGATACAGACTTGATCGCCAGACTCTTGCGCATCTCCTAAACCATCTGGCTCTTGCTAGGTCGACGCAGAACCTCGGCAACGTCTTCAACAGCAAGCAACTGACGCCGCCCGCAACTCCGACGAGCTCCAGCGACCATCTCCGTGCGCCCCTTGACAAACCACCGCCACCTTGAGCATCAGCAGCACACGGCGAGTCTGGTAAGCCCCTTCCCCCTCTCCCGCGCGACCTAGAACGCCGGTAGCAACTCCGACAGAGGAGCCGCTGCCTGTCGCCGCCGCCAGCGCCGTTAGATCTAGATCCTGCGGATACGATAGAACATGGGCGAAGCGGTAAGATTGGATCTGAGCCACGCGATTAAGTTAGATCCAGCGGCTCAGAAGCGTGATCCAATGCGAAGCGGTACCGGCCAATCAGATTAAGACGCGTGGAAACAGTTTAGGTTTAAAATCAGGATTTAAATCTATTAGATGTTTGAATTTGTTTTGGCTATAACTTTTGATCCCCATGTTAGAATTTGACAAATTTTATATCAATGGAATCAGGAGAACAAGCCCTTTCTAAATATGCAATGTGTTTAATGTTTTGCTTCTGTTAAAATGGTTTTAATTACAGAAACATGTGTAGGGCTTTTTTGAGTATATGAATTGTTTGAGAAATATTTTAGGGTTTAAATAAATGTTGTTTGGCAAGTTTTTAACTTGTTTATGAACCAGTACTGTACACTTGCTTTGTTGAGTTTTAAAAATCATCACATATCATATTGCATGCATTCATATATTTTTGTTTGTATATGTTTTGTATGTGATTTGTGGCTATGATTCTTTGTGTAGATTTTGGTGCCAATAGTGATTGTGATTGTGAGGAGTGTAGCTACTCTCCAAACTACCAAGGCAAGTGGTGCTTCATAATATTTTTGACTCTATGTTTTCTACTAAGCATTAGAAATATTTTGCTAGTCTTGCATGCTATATTTTGCTTATATGCCATGTTGGGAAATCCTAGTAGTTGTAGAATTGCTAGTAATTTCTAAGTTAAGATGCTTATCTATGCCATGCTTAGCCTAGCTAGTAGCAACCAAGGGTGGTGAAATATACATGCTATGATAAAATATTTCTAAGTCATGGACTTGTGTTTTGCCTAATAAAAACAACTAAGTTAATGAAACACCTGGGTGGAATGGAAGGAATGGTTTATGTTGAGTGGTTACACAAGGCCCATTTCTATGGTTTACCTTGTGTATCTCACTTGTGGAAAGCCACCCAGGAACAAAGAGATTTTAGAGGCCAAATGTTAAGAAGCTTCTAGTGCAGCCACTTGGCAATATGGGCTCTGCCAGGATCACATAGGTTGCTAGAACTTAGCCATTTGGACAGTTGGTGGTAGTGGGAATGATAGGTTGGAGCGCGTCCATTTGGTCTAAGGGAAGGCTTCTGAAAGGTCCTGTCTTGGTGAAAATCAAGGCTTGTGGGGAAAGTGCACAACCTCTGCAGATGGAAGAATCTAAGTACTTAGCCATGTCCCTGGAAAAGGACAACTTGAGCATCAAGACATGGAAGCTATCAAGAATCTCCTCATCCCAATTTCTAAGTAAAACTTGTGGGTGAAAAAGGGTGAAGGACCTCAATGTCTATTGGTGGTTCCTTGGGAAAAGTTTTGACAAAGAAAAACTTAGTGTTTTCAACTAATAGGCAAAACCTATTTTGAGCAAAGCAAGCCAAGCTACACTTAGCCAAATTGCATATAGTATCTAGTCCACCTAAATTATACTAAGGTATCACTTGCCAATACTATTCCAATGTATTGACCCACTGTGGCTGTAACTTGTGATGTTGCAGGTTACTCTGATGAGGATTAGGTGTCATGAGTCTACACTCAACATGTTTGCCTGTGGCACATGAAGATGAAGACTTTATTTATTTACTTATTCAAACTCTTGTACTAGGCCTATGGCCTTGGAGTTGTAAAGACTATGTTTGTCTCTGGAATGACTGTAATAATGACCTTTGTTTCTGTGTACTTCATCTTAAACTGTGGATGCTAGCATTGATCCAGGGACTAGCATTGCAATCACAGGGATCCTTTTTCCTTTATAAAGGAGGGATCTTACATAACCACCCCTGGCTGTCGTGCTCATTGGTCCACATACATCACTATGTACTAGTCCCAACAAGTCATACGCCCTTTCGCAACTCTTTGCAAAGGGTGTCTTGGTCATTTTGCCGAGTAGGCAAGATTCGCATATCTCGAACGACTCCAAGTCGAACAAAGTTAGGAGTCCATCATCATGGAGCTTCTTCATGCGTTTCCAACTTATATGACTAAGCCAAAAGTGCCAAAAGTAAGTCATATTCAGATCATTTGGTTTCAACCTTTTAACATTTATGTTATAAACCAACTCACCATCAAGATTCAGAATAAATAACCCGTCCTGGATGGATGCAAAGCCGTGAAACGTATTATTCAAATATAAAGAACAACCATTATTCTTGATATTCGACTCATAGCCTTGCCTCATCAAACATGAAGCAGAAATAATGTTTCGACTGAGCACTAGAATATAATAACAATTATTCAGTTCCATAATGAATCCATAAGGTAAATGAAGCTGCATCTTGCCGACTTCCAACGCAACAACTCTTGCTTTGTTGCTGACTCGAATATCAACCTCACCTCTTGCTATGCTCCTAGTTCTTACCAGTCCCTGCAATGAGTTGCAGATGTGAATAACTGATCCGGTATCATATACCCAAGAACTATTATGTGCATTAGCAAGATATATGTCTATAAAATTGCAAACAAGTGTACCTGAGTCGGAAGTCATACCTCCACTCTTGGATTTATCAGCCAAATACTTGCTGTAGTTCCTCTTCTAGTGGCCATCCTCCTTGCAGTAGAAGCAAGTGGATCCGGCTGAAGGAGATGGCTTAGTCCCTGAGGAAGTGGGACCGGGTCCTGAGCCTGGTTTCCTCCCGACTTATCCTTCTTATTAGTCCAAGAACTCTTCTTGAACTTAGCCTTATTCTGCACCATCAACACTTGACTGGCGCCCTTCTTGAGATCCGCCTCTGCCTGCTTGAGCATCCCATGCAATTCAGTGAGCTTCTTATCCATACCATGCATGTGGTAGTTCAAAATGAACTTCCCATATGCACTAGGAAGAGAGTTCAGAATTATATTTGTAGCGAACTCTTCGCTAATGGGGTAGCCAAGCCTCTCCAGAGACTGCACGTAACCAACCATTTTGATCACATGCGGACTTAGTGGATCACCATCCTTAAGCTTCCAACTCAGCAAAGCCTGAGAGACTTGATACCTCTCAGACTTCGCTTGAGCCTGGAACATACTTTTGAGGCTTTCCATCATATCGTAGGCCTCAACATTCTCGAACTGCTTTTGCAAGACCGGTTCCATGTGAGCAAGCCTAAGACAGCTAATATCCATGGACTCATCCTTAGCCCGACGGTAGGCATTGGTGGCAGTGACAGTCGTTCTCATTCGGCTCATGTGGAAGTGGGTTGTCTAGGACATGGTCCTTCTTTTCTTGTTCGAGAACAATTCTCAGATTTCGATACCAGTTGGTAAAATTAGTGTCATTCAGTTTATCTATCTCAAGAATGGTTCTCAACGCAAAACCAGATATCTGAGAGTGACTGCTACTTGGTGCCATGATCAACAACAAAAATATGCAAAACACTTAAGACGTGTATTCATAAAAGAGCAAGCATATTAAACACTTTAATATTTTATGCTCCCACTAAAACCAACACCCCTCCGATGGTTGCTTAGTGATTCAGGATCCTAAATAAGCAAGTCGGCTAGTGATCTAGGTAGACAACTTCTTGTCAATCTCATCTCATACGACTCCTGTTGAACGGGTGGCATCACATGCCCCGGCTCGCGTCCGACTTTTCCTTGAGACCCACAACCGTTGTGATAGACCCGTCTAGCTTACCGAGTGTTTCCGTAGTAAGAGTCCGAATCAAACCCACCTAGTTGGAAAGATTTGGCAGCACCTCAATTTTATGAGCCCACTACCAAAAATGTCCGAATTGTGATGGTGCAAACACTGGCGGGAAAACCTACTAGACCTTCTTTGAGGGATTAGATTTTACCGACTATCTAATAGAGGTAAAACAGAGACATAAAAATAACACAAAATAAAGCAATTATAATGTGAAATGGTATGGCTCTCTTCATGGTGATCTCCATCTCCATAAAGCCTATAATACGACTCGTGCCAACTCTTGTCACTTGCCATCTTACTCCATGTTTCCGACATGTACAACGCCTTGCATGCCATCCGGGTTCTCCAAACAGCTACACTAGCTTAGTAAAGTAAATTACAAGGAGAATCCGACATGCAAGTCGTTATACAATAATATGACATCACCTAGTCTCCAGCCGGCTGACAAAACCCGTGATTCGCAGATCACGTATGGATTACACACATACATCACATGCACATGAACCATACCATTCACAACTTCCTGCAAAAACAAGTTATGCATAGATACACTATCTACCGGCGTTGTGAAACTCGCAACGACATCTAAGGCGGTACGACAGGGCGAAGCCGGCGGTCCGATGATTTTTCCAAAAACGTAGATCTCATCTATGATCCGGACATGGATTCCGACCATTGTTCCGACTCGATCAAACACTTTTGATCTTCGATCAACGCTTCTGGATTTACGTATCACAGTCTACCCCGATGGCGGAAACCAACTAGTAGGGGTATGTCGTTCCACGACCTCAGCAGTATGATCACGGAAATCACATCTACCATTCCTCGAGTATAGTTGATCCAATCAACATCATAGAAAACCGATCTATCTCATAGATTGACTACCTAAACAACACATAGATCTCATTTACAGCCAACCGCATATCACATATGCGAGATCTCGAGCCTAAAACCAGAAGCTATCGCTCTCATACCACTGTTGGGCCACGTAGAGATAAAACAAAACTTTTTCCCTCTAACATGGTGATCCCAAGATCTAGATGAGGTAGAAGGCCACGAGGTTTACCACTAGACGCACAGTTGCGGATTACTGATGAAGAGCATCAGTTGATACAGTGCAGTCCTTACGATTTGATCGTCCTGGTGCTGATCGTACAACACCTCTGCTGGTATCCACACGTACAAAGAGGAGCACCGGCGGCAAACTGCTAGGTTCGTTACAATGGCAGGACTGTTGTGGAGCTAGGGTTTCCAACTCATAGAATGACCTAACCGATCAACGATTAACCTTTCTGGGTTACTGTGCTCCACTATATATAGGGCGTAAACGTGGGCTCCACTCACATGGCCCATTCACTAAAGCCCATATAAAACCAGTCACCGTGAGTCCGGCTCACTGACTCAGTCCAAATCCGGCTCAGGTCTAACCCAAACAGATTTCCGGTTCATATCCAATCTAAACTTGCTCCTGCTCTTAAGTGTGTGACCCTGCAGGCTCATGGCTACTTGGAAACGATTGGAGTCTGACTCTCAATCGATCAGTCGGTAGCGCCTCGTAGCAGAACGCGCCGACTCCCAAGTACTAAAGAGTCATGATGACTTGCCTTTCCAATGTGACTTGCGTCCGAGTCCCTTTTGCCACACGATATATCTTGTTAGACTATAGGTGAATATTTTTCATCCCTTAAATTGTCCGACTCTCTTCTCGATACGAGATAAGTGATTCACCCAACTAACTCTTAGTCGATCTCCTCAGTTAACACTTAACCGAGTCGTGCATGGCCATGCTTTCCGAATCATAACATCCGAGAGGGCCCAGAGAATATCTCTCCAAGTGGAGGGGCAAAATCCCATCTTGGTTATTCACATCACGCAGCTTGATTCTCAGTCGACCCGAACTCTGCCTTTATAACTGCACAGATACGAATCAGTGTTTGAAAGAACCTAAGTCGGTGATCCTCAACTCGAACTGTGCAACAAACTTAGGTCTAAGGATTACATTGATTGAGATGTACAAATGACAACTTGTTTGTTGTACCTCAATATGGGTCAATCTGACTCGCTAAACTCTTTAGCCGAATCTGTGTAAGTCGGAATAGCATCTCCATGCTTAATGCAAGTGGAACCGAGTCATCAAGCCGACTTTCACATTGGTCTAAGTTGTGTGTCCAGCACAACCTTAATGACCAAGGATATTTAGTACAAACAACATGAATGTATAGTTCCACAACCGAATCACATATTCAATGATATACATCAGATGCTCATACAAGGACAACTTAATATCTTTATGAATACAATGGGAAATATCATCATCCATGATTTCCTCTAGGGCATATTCCCAACAGTACCAACTATTCCTTGCTCTATTAAGAATAATTATGTTAGAACTGCTTTATGTGATTTGGGAGCTAGAGTTAGTGTTATGCTTTTTTCTCTTTACAATAGACTCCAGCTAGAAAAGTTGATACCAACTGATATATCTTTGCAAATGGCTGATAAGTCAACTACTATTCCTGTTGGTATATGTGAGTATGTTCGTGTTCAGGTGGCTCATAATTGCTTGGTTTGACTGATTTCGTTGTGCTTGAAATGCCTGAAGATGATAATATGTCTATTATTCTTGGGAGACCTTTTCTTAATACTGCAGGTGCTGTCATCAATTGTAATCAATGAAAATTAACTTTTAACATTAATGAAAAAGAGAATGCTGTTTATTTCCCCAAGAAGGTTGCTAAGAGCAATTGCCTGAATTCCATTGAAAATATTGAGAGCATCAAGGTTGGAGAAATATATTGTCTCATTCCACAAGAAAATTTTGAAACTATTATGATTGGGACCATTGCTATCAAGTTTGAGGTAACATAATCACCTTGTGAGATGCAAATTTTTGTTTCATATAAGATTGGTTTGGTAATAAGACTTGATCAATCTTGTTAACAAAAGGATCTATTATATATTAAGTACATGACGGGTTCACCAGAAAAAAGAGAAATATGCTAGAAATTCCTAGAAAAATCAGAAACATCTAACCCTTCGTTTTCTATCACAATAAACAACAACCAATAGATTATAAAAAAATAGAGTTACCCACCAATGCCATTCCTTAAATTTCTCTGTGCCTATTCAATCTGGTACCTGTTCGATTTTATTGGATCAATCAACGCTGCCTTCTCATCTAAAAAACGATGGTGCGTGCTCTACAAAAAGGAAAATCAAGGCTCATCTTCTCCGTCCTCATGCGGCCGTCGTGTACTCTATGGGTGCCGTGCGGATGTAGGTACTTGTCCATTAGCCTGATATGCTCTTCTGATGTGTCTATCAGGATCCTCACGTCCTAATATAGAGCTGTCAAATCTATGTATACCAGGTGTACCAGCAGTCCGGCCGACACCGGCAGCCACATGATCCCGGCGACCGGCAGCCACACGATCCCGGTGACTGACGGCCATCTCTTCCACAATAATAGAACGGGCTCCGGTCTGTGATGACCTATAAGTATTTTACATGAATTACCTAGCTACTCCCTTCGTTTAAAAATATAAGATGTTTTAGATTTGTGAAAGAGATGTATTTAGACACTTTTTAGTGTATAGGTTCAAATGAATCTAGACACTAAAAGATGCCTAGATACATCTCATTCACAAACCTAAAACATCTTATATTTCCAAACGAAGGGAGTATATATCTTACATTAAGGATCTACTAGCCGTGAACGGAGTATTTGACGTGAATCCTCTCCCGTCCTAACCTAGAGCTGCCAAATCTATGGATCAAGTAAGGCAGCTGGACCAAGCAGAAGTTTGGCCGGCACCGGCGGCCACACGATCCCGGCGACCGGCAGCCATCTCTTGCACAATAACGTGTCATGCGTCGGTCTATGGTGACCAATAGGTATTTTACGTGAATTACCTAGCTATATCTTACATCTAGGATCTAGCTGTGAATGCAGAGTATTACTTCACTGTCGTGGTGACCTGTAGTATTTGACGTGAATCCTCATGTTACAACTACGGGTCTAGGCACTATTGTAGCATTGGATGGCACATCACATCACACCACAGATGATAAAAGAAAATAAAAGATTATCCCTAGCTTGAATTCTTATGCTTTTGTATATATATCGATGCATGCTGTGTGTAGGTATTTTTGCAAAGATTCGACATACTTTATGGTAGGTCGTGTGGAATTGATGATTGTTTCTATGTCTGATTGAGAATGTCACAATATCAGATTGGATTAATATATTCTAGAATTTCACCATATCAGATTATAAGATTAGAACTCAGCACTCTTCGTTGTACACCACGGAGTTGTGATCCGTTTCACATTAGCTGAGGTATCAGGTTGCTTGAATGTTTTGTTATTCACTTCTACAATCTTATTCCTTAATCTCGATAGAATTTTGTATCTAGGGTGACTTATGGAAATTGTTCCAGTGTGTATTGTAGAGCCATAGAAAAATTCTTTTTTTTGCAAGAAGATCCATAGAAAAATTCACAAACTAGAGAACACAAGTTCACAACAGTTAATTTTAATTCTTTTAACTCCATTCGGATAGATTTTCTTTGGTTCATATAGAATTTATAAAACAACTACCACGGCGCATTGGGCTCGATAATGTATGTCACTGGATTTTCTTTTTCATCCGATGTTGAGTAAGATCACGATAGCATGTTGATTCATCTTTTTCTTTTGTTCTCTATAAGAATGCAAACTTTGATTCTATTGAACTTTATTTCAGGTAACTTGGTCTTAATTTTTCTTATTCGAGGGGACACTAAATTAATTTTCTCCTATTCTATGCGAAATTTCAGAAGAAAATTGACAGCTTATGTATTGCCGACTTACATGATTTTGCGGCATATCATCGAACCAAGATGGGCACATCTGCAATGCTAAAGTGTGTCGAGGTACTTGCCAGGCCTTTACATCTTGACATATGTCTAGATGCTGATAAACTAGGATCCTAGAATTGATAACGGAGGTTTTATATCGGCTATAAAACTTCAGTTATACATGAATGTTAAACCCAAACTTTAGTAGTTGCAACTGAGATTACTGAATATGATATGAGAGAATTCCAAGAATAAAACTACAAATTGAGAATCCTATGATATTGACATGTTAGTTAAAGAAATAATGTAATTGAAAATGTGTCGTGATGTGAATTTCTGTTTTTCAAACATAATGCCAAATTATATTCTTGGACATGTGCAAACACATGGTGAACTAATGACGCACTTGGAGATTTTCCAGATATGTTTCCACAAAAGCACGAGAGGTCATGCTGTAACATTTATCACGCAACACACTTGAGTTTTATATATGCCTTTCATATATTATTAGTTATGTTTATCCGCGCATGATATCAGATTGTTGGAGCGAGACATTGCTTTGTACTATGCTTTTTTGATTTTTTTGGCAGTTAAGAGTGACATGTATCAATCTATGTGATACCATATTTCATTTATAACTGCATAATACTTATGAAACTATTTTTAGATGATGCGAGGGCCACTGTGCTAGTTTTAATAAACAAAACAATGATTTCACTATGGTTATTCTTGCTCACTTTTACTTTTCTCCTTCTTAGTCTTTGCTTTTTCTCTTTTTAGCTTTGGTTTTGCTAGTTGTTTGCTTGTTACAGTGTCTTAGAAATTCTTTAGTTTTGGTTTTGGTTTGCTTAAAAAATCTTTTCTGCGAGAAAATCAATTTTCATACCCTCAAAATTGGCCAAAAATAAAGTTTTCCGAAAAATCCCAGAAAATTCAAAATATTTTTTTCCTCGAAAAAGGGGGCAAAGGGACACTTGGAGTGGCCCAGGCCCCCCCCCTAGGCCAGCACATCCCTGGGTGGCGCGGCTAGCCCCCAGGTGGCGCCTGGCATGGGTGTGGCCCACCTATGGCCCTCCAAAGTGCCTCCTCCTAGCCATCTTCTTTCTCTCTCCCGAAAAACACCGGAAAACTTTCTCAAGCTCGAGTTCCTGCTGTTCTTGCTCTTGATTTTCGATCTCCTTGCTCAGCCCATCTTTGATGCTGATTTTTCGAGGGATTGCTCCTTGGTATGTGCCTCCTCCGCTTGTCCAATTAGACTTGTGATTGGTAGATTATATCATGAGTATTTTGCTGCTATAGGTGTCAGGTTGTGTGAGCTTGCATGCTTGTTCTATGCTTAGAGATACATTTTGATGCATATGTAGCCCTCTAGCAAGTTCCTATAGTAGTTTCTCATCATTTATCAACTTGGAAATCACTTGGTTTGATGTTTGTCTAAAAATTTCAAAAAAGTGAGGTCATGGACAACCGCACCTTTGGTGAAATATTTGAGTGATGCACCTAGGAGGGCAAGGCCTTCAAGATCATCCTCCCAAGATAGGCCCTCATACAATGAGGATCTCATTACACCGCGATTTGGCGACGAGGGAGATGAGGGTGATGTGAACCCTTCCACCTTTCATTGTCCAACCTTTTTGCGGGCTACTAGGGTTTTCAATGATTTCCTAACCTTGGTTCAGAGGGTTGGATTAACGAGTTATATGCAGGATGAGAGCGTGCATTATGATACGCTCACTAAAAACTTTGTGGAGAGCTTCTCTTTTGTGTCTTTCAAAATTTATGGCAGGCCTTACACTATGAAACCAGGTACAATCTTGGTTCTCTTATTGCTCGTCGCTTAGCTGCTAAGGGATCCATTTATGGGGGAATTATTGCTGCACGTGCTGTTGCTGCTTTAGACATTGCTATTGATCCAAATGATACAGTTTTGGCTCCTCGGAGGCTTGATCTTGCTGCCATGAAAGCGCATCACTTTGTCACTGCTGGCTCTACTCTTGAGAGCCTGGTTTATAGAATGTTGTTTACTGATGGGGAAGAGAGAGAGATCCCTCTCCCCCAAACGACTTTGTTCAGTATCTTCCAGGGACCTTTGTCACGCTCCAAGGAGGAGATGGACGAGAAGCTGCACATTCTTGGTTTCCATGGCAACTATCAGGGGGACACGCCCTCATACGACCCCTCTATACACTACACAGGGGAGTCCTCGAGCTCATACCAGGACAAAGGAGCCTCCTCGTCGTACTACGGAGGTGCACCTTGTTGGTCACCATGGAGTTGAGCCCCACTTAGGCCAAAAGCCTAGCTTGGGGGGAGGTATGCCGACATCACACTCATCTATATATCATGTTCGTCGTTCCTTTGTATATCCATTGTTTCACTTTATTTTTCATTTTTATTTCTGTTTTCTCAAAACATAAAAATACCAAACATATTTTCGTTGTTTCTCTTGGTTTGTTCCTTTGCTTTTTAGCTTTGGTTTGCCTTAAAGAAAAATCCAAAAAGATTTTTCTTTGTTTGTTTTTTCTTGGTTTGTTTTTGCTTTGTTTTGCTTGCTTTAAAAAATCGAAAACACCAAAAATATTTGTTGTTCTTCGTTGGTTTTGTGAGTTCTTTGCAGGGTTTCGCCATCCTTAGTGGAGCTTGGTTTCATGTTATTATTCAAGTCACTCAAGTGAAGGGCAATAATGAAGATTAAGATAACTTGAGGTGTGGTAAGAGGCCGGTAACAAACTCTATTTGTTTTCATTTTGTACATATACTCATCATGGTGAGCATGCTTAGTATGTTCATGTAAGGTGTATGTTATTGATGTATGCTTAATAGTTCTTGCTTTCTTGTGATTAGTTCCAACTTGCTAATAGTTTGTAGCATGGCATATGAATGTTTGCTTGCATTGTTCTATTCATAGCTTGGTATGTTATTGTGGTATCCTCCTCTGATTGTTTCGTGTGAATCGACTTGGCACATGCTCACGCATGCATATGAATAAACAATAGTCAGTAGGCCTCGATCATTTATTTTGCCTCAGAGTTCTTGTATCACTTTCATGCCTTAATTAGTCATGTTTTGTTGCAAGCATGATTATGACAGTTATTTCTCTCTCGTTTGTCGCTCCCTCTCTATTGCTAGCCTCCACCTGCACTGAGTATGAGCTCTACTTGTGCATTCAACTCCCCAAAACCAATATTGCCAACAGTGTCCACCATACCTACCTATTAGCATCATTTGCTATTTCAGTGCATATTCATTATGCATTGTTTTCTTCCAAATAAAATGTTTGACTGTTTTGAGAAAGTTAGTTAGTAAAGCTCTCACGAACTTGATGGCACACTTTATTTCTTGCGCTTAATAATCCTGAACCATGGTGACTATCCATGAAAGTTATATGCTTGCAAATTATAGGCTGGGAGTTAGCAGAACCATGCTGTCACGGGGAACGCTTTCAACACCCATGGATGCATATCCAGTTGATACCATGCTCTTTTGTTTGCGGATGTCGTCGGTGTGAAACAAAAGATGAGCTTGTGAGTTCATGGAGTTATATATATATGTGTTAGAGAAATGCCTGGGCCGCTAGCCTAAGCCATGCCTAATCATGGTGAAAACTTGCAGCATCACCATAATGAGCATCTGTGAAGCATCCTCAATAAAAACCTATGCAAATAGCAAATAAAAAGATCGCTGAGATGCTCATTGTCTGCTTGCCTTGTCATTTTGATTATGGGATAGCTCCTGTATCATGTGCAAGGGGTACCTCGTTGGCGGTTCTCTATGATATGCATATATTTACAATGACAAGAACTTACGGGTAACTAAAGTTGAGTAGCACGAGGAGCGGCCCTCGTAGTCAAGGGACTTGGGATTTCCAGTTTATGGTATGTCAAGCATATAACTCATATTGGACCTCACTTTCACCATTAACCATATAAAGATGCCTATGATAGGGGCAATGAGAGCTCAAAGCTAATGAGTACCTTACTTTCAGCATTTGGAAGCCTTTCAAACTTTTCAAAATCCTTTTCTCTTCCTTGTTGAGTCACCACTTATTCTATGAGCACCTTCTTGAGAGAATAGTTGTCATTCTTGTGTTTGTCTCAAAACTTGGTTAATTATGTGTCGGGGGGATAACCCCCGGTAGGGTCATAAGGGGTAAAACATTGCCCAACTTAGCTTATGCCGAGTAAAAGATAACTCAGGCTGGGTAACAACAGTCGGGTAAGAAGGTCATGCGCGATCGACATAGGAATTATGTCGGCCCGTATAAGACAAGTTTGTTTGCCTTGCAGGAAGCAACGAGCCGAGTCTCACAAGGGAAGACCAAGTCAGAAAGGACGCGTGGCATCTTTCTGAGTAATATTCAGGAGGGACCATGGTAAATCATGGTCAAAAGAGAAGGGCGACGCCGGGTGACACAAAAGGAGCCGGATGACGCCCAAAGCAAGGGCTGACGTACAAAGTCACGGTATGACGCCAAAAGAATTGGAGGCTACGTACGGGAAGACCGTTAGCTATATGGCTTTGTGGACTGGGTCAAGGGGCTTAGGGCTAGCCCATGACCCGACCTGTATAGTAAGGACCAGGATCCAAACAGTAACCCTATAACCCAAAGGGATGTAACCTAGTTGGCCATCGCCTATATAAGGAGGGGCATAGCTAAGGTTTGAGGAGGTTGGACCAACTAGGAAGCTAGTGCCCTGAGGCTATGCACAAACAGCTCTAGGAGCACTTGTAAACTTCTTGGATCAATAGTAGTCCCAAGTGTGGAGAGTTCATCTTGTTCTTCGTGCACGGCTAGACCGTGCACTCCCTCCCCGGTTACCACAAGCGTCCATTCGGCCCCCAACTTAAGCCTACCCATGGTATCTGCCATGACACCACCATGATAGTTAGCGCCCACCATGGGGAGCCGAGATTGCTGGAGTTTTCATCCGGACAGGCAACATCATCGCCAAAACGGGCGAGCGCGTCTATTGCAGCCTCATCTAGAGGTTCGGGTCACTCAACTTCGTCAGCGACAGCGCAGGCTGCTTCGGGACCAAGCCGTTCCCAAGGGGCGGTCGCTTCATCAAGTTCGGCGAGCACCAGGTCTACGTCACGGTGCGCGTAGAGCGCTCATACCAGGAGCGCGTCGTCGTGGCGCCGGATCCACCTGCGGTTCCTGCCGCAGGAAAGCTTCATCAACTCGTCTCCGTAGAGGTAACGATGATAGCTCTGAATCCCCCGGCACCTCCAGTAGTCCCTGTGGTGAATGAGGATGCTGAGGGAGGAAACCCAGAAGAAACGCAAGGGCGGCAAGAACTGCGAAGGCGCCACTAGAAAATCCAGAGAACATAGCTAGGAGTAAGAGAGCCAAAAAATTGCAAGAAGCAATAGAGAAGTTAGTAGAGCCAGTAGCGCCAACAACTAATCCGGCATGTGTGCAGGCCGAGTTAGAAGAGGCCAGGATAAAGGTCTTGGAGAAGGCAAAGCAATTAGCACAATTACAACAAGATGTGGATATCACAATTCAAGAGCTCACCTCGGCAAATCGAGTCAAGGGCGCTAAGATCCGGCTTGATGCAACAAGACTAAGAGGCAGAAACCTCAATGAAGAACTGGCAGATGCAACGTCAAAGATAACGCCAGAAAACAGCAACGAAACAGCCATGCAGCCGACATACAACACTGCAGCAGCAAATTTGAGAGTCGTAGAGGCAGCAATGGCGGAGTTACCCCATCTGACGGGTGAAGCAAAGAGAAAACAACAGGAACGAGTCAATGAGTTGGTGAGAGCAGCAGGGATGTTGAATGAAGCGTACTACAGGTAAAATCCAGGTGTAGCTAGAAGTTCACAGCTGGTTCACTTGGCAAATCCAATCCCAGCGAGATCAGCAGGCCATACAGCCTCCTCACCAGGAGTGGCTCCGAGACATAGAAAAGAAAAGAGTGTGGATTCAGGAAGGAACAAGCAGATGGTTTCTTATGACCCGGCAATGGTTCAAGGAAACCCGGCCCGTGCGCAGGGAACAAGAAGAAATGTCGTTCAGGGAAATGAGAACCAGGAAAATGCTGGCCAAGAAAGGCAAGCAGCACAAAGAAACGACAACGGGGGGCAGAACTTTGCACCCCAACCCAGGCGTGGAACTCACTTGGCAGGAGGAGGAAACCCATCCCCGAATCCTCCGCCAGCCCAACCCGAAAAGGGACAGCAAAGTGCAGGAAAAGCAGTGCAGCAACCTGCAGACCCGAACGCCAACAGATACAATGATGGTTACTCGGCAATGGTCAATGATGGATATGAATTGCCGGATCATGTGTACCAAGCAATGGGAGCAAGACTTAGAGGCAGAAATCTCCAGCCGGATGATGCAAGTCTAAAGCTCGATCGGATAAAGATGGCAGAGCTGATTGAATCGCAAGGTCCACAGGGCCCACCATGTTTTGGCCCAAGGATCATGAAGGAGCCGCTAGTGCCAAATTTTCAGCTGGCCAGAGGAACAAAGACCTACGATGGAAGCACAAAGCCAGAAGACTGGCTCATAGATTATGGAACAACAGTAAAAATCGCACAAGGAAATTTAAGATGGGCACTGCAGTATGTACCGCAGATACTAGAAGGACCAGCAAGGGTGTGGCTGAATAATTTTCCACCCGGAAGCATCAACAGCTGGATTGATTTTCAGGAAGCTTTCGTGAGCAACTTCACAAGCATGTACAAGAAGACGAATCGCCCACAACAGCTAGCTATGTGCAAACAAAGGCCGAATGAAATAGACAGGGAATTCCTCACAAGGTGGTGAATGATGAGCAACTCCTGTGAAGGGGTAATCGAGTCCTAGGCCATTGCGTGGCTTGCACAAGGATGCATGCACGGAAGTGTATTGTGGCAAAGATTACAGAGAGATATGCCGGCAAGCTTGGCAGAAACAATAAGAATCGCTGACTCGTATGTGTTAGGGGATCCGACTCAGCCTCTGCTTATGTCGGCAGATGGCATGACTGAGACTCGGATCTATGACGCTGACGGGTCGCAAAGGCGCCAGTAAAAGGGCCGAGTATAGAAGCAAAAGAAGGGATGAGAGACCAGATTACATATATGGTTTGACTCAAGTCGCAGCTATGAGTCAAGATCATCTAGATGTTAGAAGTAGCCAACGCCAAAGGACGAATGGGCAACAACAGTGGATACCAAAAAATGATGGCAAGAAACCATATGAATAAAGAAAACCATATCAAGACAGGCGGAAATATACTTATGAAATGATTTTGGATCAGCTGTGTAAGTTCCACATGCCAAGTCCGAGTAAGCCGGCAAATCACACAACAATACAATGCACTTGGTTTCAGAAGGGAGACAGAGTGGATTCGCCGACTCAGCAGTTACCACCACCTCCCCCACCTCCGCTCACAGGAGGAAATGCTCAAGTTGTTGGAGCTGAGCATGGATATGAGAACAGGCAGCCGAGATATCATAACCAAGAAAGAAGGGAGGCTGTGAATCTGCATAACCCAAGAGGTGATGACGCTCATGTTGGCCATGGAACCAAAAATGAGTACAGAGAGCATCACCAGAGCTATGTCGTGTTTGTCACATAGCCGAACGATAAGAAGAGTCAACAGAGACGGATGATGGAAGTGAACGCCACAATGCCGGTGATACCAAAGTATATGCATTGGTCTGAATAGGAAATAACTTGGAGCATAAAGGATCACCCCAAGATCATGCCAACACCAGGAGGTTATGCTCTTGTCTTGGATCCAACGTTCATGGGCTCAGATATCAATGTAAAGTTCTCCAAGGTACTGATAGACAATGGTAGTATCATCAACATCATGTACAAGGATACCATGCTCAAGTTAGGCATCACTATGAACATGTTGGAGCCGACTAAGACAACTTTTCATGGTATTGTGCCAGGACTGTCCTGTGAGCCAATTGGCAAGATCTGGGTTGACGTCTTATTCGGCAATAGAGAAAATTGTTGCACTGAAGCCATAGAGTTTGAGGTGGTTGACCTGGTCAGCTCATACCATGCCTTACTCGGCAGGCCAGCTATGGCAAAATTTATGGCTACTCCTCATATCGCTTACTTAAAGATGAAGCTGCCAGGTTCGTGCGGAGTTATCACAGTTGAGGGAGATTACAAGAGATCTATTGCATGTTCCTCAGCCGGATCTTCGTTGGCTGAGTCACTGGTCATAGCGCAGGAAAAGCATCAAATGATGGAAGTGGCAGCGTTGGCCAAGGCAGCACAAATGTCTATGCCAGCACTCACTAACCTGCATGGAAGTGTATCTTTCCAAGCTACCAAGGAAACAAAGAAAATACAGGTCGATGAGACTTTCCTAGAGCGCACAGTTATCATTGGTGCTGGGCTGACTGACAAATAGGAAAGCGAGCTCACCAGCTTCCTCCGTGAGAATCGGGATATCTTTTCATGGTCCACACAAGACCTGCAAGGAGTTCCGAGGGAGCTGGCTGAGCACTCTCTTCATGTAAGGCTAGATGCCAAGCCGGTGAAGCAACCCCTCCGCCGCTTCGCCGAAGATAGGAGGAAAGTGATAGCCGCCAAGATAGCCAGGCACTTGGCTGCCGGGTTTATCATGGAAGTACTGCACCCAGATTGGTTGTCAAATCCAGTCTTGGTCGAGAAGAAAAAGTATGACCCGAACATGGCAGTGGTGTGGCGCATGTGTATTAACTACACGAACCTCAATAAGGAGTGTCCAAAGGATCCATTCCCCTGCCACGGATCGATCAAGTCATTGAGTCTACTGTCGGGTGTGAGTTGTTATCATTTATGGATGCGTACTCTGGTTTCCACCAGATACCACTGAATCCAGATGATCAAATAAAGACAGCTTTTATCACCCCATATGGTGCTTATTGCTATCGTACTATGACATTCAGATTGAGAAATGTAGGTGCAACATACCAAAGGTGCATGCAAAAATTCTTGCAAGAAGAACTGGAAAAAAATGTTCAAGTATACATCGAAGATGTGGTGATAAAAACCAAACAAAGTCATACTCTAATTGAGGACTTGCGTCAAACATTCGCAAACTTAAAAAGATTCCAGATGAAACTTAACCCTGAAAAATGCACATTTCGTGTTCCAGCTGGAAAATTACTCCGATTTCTCGTGTCCAACCGAGGAATTGAGGCTAACCCGACAAAGATCAGGGCCATCGAAAGAATGGAATTTCCGAAAACCCTCAAAGATGTCCAGAAGTTTATAGGGTGCATGGCCTCGTTGAGTAGGTTTGTTAGTCGTCTAGGTGAAAAAGCCTTACTATTATATCAACTGATGAAAAATCAGACAGATTCACATGGACACAGCAAGATGATAGCGCTTTCCATGAACTCAAAAAGATGTTGGCAGCATCACCAATATTAGCGTCACCACTATCCAAAGAGCCAATGTTGCTCTATGTTGCGGCAACCAACAGGGTTGTTAGTGTAGTGATAGTGGTAGAACCCGAAGAAGAGGGCAAATCAGTCCAAAGTCCAGTTTATTACTTGAGCGAAGTGCTCTCTGTATCAAAGCAAAATTACCCCCACTACCAAAAAATGACATATGGGGTGTATATCGCAGCAAAGAAGCTGAAGCATTATTTCCAAGAACACCAAATCCGAGTAATATGCATGGAACCTATATCGGATATATTGGGCAGCAAAGATGCCAGTGGCCAAGTGGCGAAATGGGCCATAGAGCTACCACCATACACTCCACAATATGATAGGCGAGATGCAATTAAATCACAAGCTGTAGCTGATTTCTTCATGGATTGGATGGAAATGCAATATTAGCCACCATTGCCGGATCCAAATTATTGGAAGATGCACTTTGATGATCTAAGACAAAGATGGGTCTAGGTGCCGGGATAGTGCTCACATCACCAAAGAAGGATCAGCTCAAGTATGTGTTGCAGATCCACTTCGCTGCATCCAATAACGTAGCCGAGTATGAAGCACTTGTCCATGACATAAAAGTGGCCAAGGAAATTGGAACCAAAAGGATCATGTGTTTTGGTGACTCAGACTTGGTTATCCAGTAAGTGTCTGGGCATTGGGATGCGTTGGATGCAAACATGGCACTATATCATTTTCATGTGCAACAAATTTCGGGATATTTTGACGGGTGTGAATTTCATCACATACCCAGAGCAGAGAATGAGGCAGCTGACGTACTATCCAATTTAGGCTCATCTCGGCATGCAATTACACCAGGAGTAGCATTGGAACATCTCATAAAACCATCAATCAAGCTGTCACCAGAGTCCGAATCAATATTCATCCTGGCAAACCAGGAGTTAGACGCTGTACCAATGGACATTGATACAGGGGCAGGTTCCAGTAACTCGGGGACTGTTCCGCTCAACCCAGGGGCTGCCAAATCACACTCGGGTACTCCTCAGGTTATGTCGGCGGAACATATGTCGGCTGAGCCAATGGAAATTGATGGAGAAATAGACCCGGCACCAGCGATACCAGCCTGGGCGCAACCAATATTTAACTTCTTAAGAGATGGAACATTGCCGGATGATTTGATATTAGCAAGACAAACAGAGAGAAGAGCAAAAGCATACACAATAATCAACAAGGGATTGTACAAGAGGAGTGTGACGAGTGTACTGCAGCGTTACATAAGTACAGAGAAAGGTCAAGAAATATTGTTAGATATTCACCAAGGAGAATGTGGGCACCATGCATCGTCAAGAGAATTGGTAGCCAAGGCATTCCGACATGGATTCTACTGGCCAAGCGCACTGACAGAGGCGCAGGAACTAGTAAGAAAATGCAATGGTTGCCAGCATTACGCGTCAAAGTCACACTTACCAGCATCCGAATTAAAAACTATACTAATCACTTGGCCATTCGTAGTATGGTGCCTGGATATGGTAGGGCCATTCAAACCAGCGAGGGGTGGCATGAATCACATACTAGTAATGGTTGACAAGTTCACCAAATGGATAGAAGTGAAGCCCATCAAAAAATTGGATGGAAAAATAGCTGTCACTTTCCTAAAAGACATAATCCTGAGATATGGTCACCCGCACAATGTGATCACAGATAATGGCATAAACTTTGTCGAAGGAGCTTTCGCTCGCTTCTATGGGACAAACTGAATAAGACTCGACGTAGCGTCAGTCGCTCATCCAGAATCAAATGGACAAGTTGAACGAGCTAACGGCTTAGTTCTATCTGGGATAAAACCCCGCCTAATGGAACCACTCCAGAGATCACCTGGCTGCTGGATCGAGGATCTACCTTCAGTACTGTGGAGTTTAAGGACAACTCCGAATCGGTCAATAGGCTACACGTCGTTCTTCCTTGTGTATGGGGCAGAAGTAGTTTTGCCTGCCGACATAGAATATGACTCGCCAAGAGTAAGACAATACTCGGAAGCCAAAGTAAAATAGGCCCAAGAAGATGAAGTTGACTTACTTGAAGAAGCAAGAGAATTGGCGTTGTCCAGATCCACCATATACCAACAAAGTCTCCGACGCTTTATACAAAAGAACAAGGCGGACAGATCAGGTGATGAGACCAAAAGGCCGTGGAATGTGGCATCGCTACGTCCTTTCTACACTTAGAAGAAGCAGCGTATGTATCTCTCAAACTCGCATATGCCGGATGCTTATGCCGGCTATGTGCTGATAATAAAATGGTGTGACTCGAAAAACCGACTCGGGGACTACCCCTTATGTTTATTCTTGAAAATTCTATGTCGGCTGGCGTTAACACTTAAGACTTATCTCGGAACAAGTAGTGTTTACTCGGATAGTATCAACTCTTTGACTATGTTGTTGTCCAAAAACACGGCTTCATGGCAAGCAAGAGGAAAAGATCAACGACGAGGAAACATGAACACTGGATAAGTAAAAGGGAGAAACGCGAGTCGGCTCTATGTATACCTTTAACTAACCCATTGCAGGATATATTGGCTTGTATGTTGAATGACCCTAGGTCAAGTTGCCTAGTTTCATATCCGCTAACTGAATCCTTAGAACTTTGAGACTCTAATGTCGAACGTCAAAAAAGGTAGACAATAGCCAAATTCAAGGAAAAGGGAAACGGCAAATCAAACTCGGGGATTTGCCCTTTGATGATTAGCATTCAGAGCAGAATATAAGTTTAAGCCTTAACGAAAGGCACATACCCAAAATAGGTGTACTGTATATTATATCTGCACCTGGCAATACCGGGGATCTCATCAAAGTTAAGTGTTTTTGACATAACCAGCTTAATAAGCAGCTGGACTCGGAGGAGCGTTCTTGGGGCTAGAGCTAGGAGCGTCATATGGAGCGTCAGCCGAGTCTGCAGGATCGTCTGACTCGGTGGCCTCGCTGTTAGCACCATCATCATCGATAGTCTCGGCAATCGGCTCACCAAGATCGAGGAAGCTGGGCCCATCGCACCAGGCGTGCACCAGAGCGTACTATACAATGGCATAGGCTCACTCTTGGCGCTCTTGATGAGCTCAGGCTCGTGGATCCACTTGCCTTCAGCCCTCATACGCTCGAGAACATCAAGGTTGATGTCGTCATACCACAAGACCACAAAGGCAAGGGCCTTATCCGCTGCAGCTTTACTGGCCGACTCACACCATTGATCCAGCCTGTCCTCAGTAAGAAGCAGCTTGGCAGCCAAGGGATCAATCAGCGTGGGCACATCTTCATCCGGCCAGAGCATCCTAAATGCATGGATTGCCGAAAGCAAGTCGACACCGCATGACTTCAGGGTGGTGGCACGCTCTGACAGCGCCACCATGTAACATCCCAAAAATCATAATTTGAAAAGTTTGCATATCATTCATGCATTCATAATACTTGGTCATTTCAAACAAGATTTCAAAATAAGAAACCATATAATGCCTATTATTTTATGCAAGAAGGAAATGGTTTTATTTTTACTTTCCAAGTATGAGAATACCTTGGTTTGATCAGAAATGTTTCAAATATGAATGCAAAAGCTTGCACAAAAATTTCCAAAACAACATTCAAATATAAAACCATTTATATGCCTAATATCCTTATGTTATTAAAGGCATGTTTTTATTTTATTTTTCAAACCCAAAAGAGTTTTGGAGTGACTAGTGGTGTTTGACACACTTTAACACACTATATTCACATCAAAAAGTTTTGGTGAAAATTTGAAAAGATTTGGAGTTCATTTGGTGATTCAAATCACTTTTGAAAAATCAAAAAATAAAAAGAAAAAGAGAAAAGGAAAAAAATATCAGCAGCATCCTATCTAACCCAACCCACCCCGCGGCCCAACTACCAGCCCACCTAGCCCATCCGGGAAAACCCCCTCTCCCCCTCGCGAATCATTTTCTCACCCGTGATCTAACCCTCTCAGTCACTGACCTCACGGCCCCACGCCACGTTGGCACCTTCTTCCTCGCACGCGACCCGTTCTTCCCCAATTCACTCGCCCGTTTCTGCTTTGATTCCACGCGTCAATTCGCATCAATTCCACGAGTAATTTTCATCAGCAATCACGCTCGTTAAATTTCCTGTCTCCCCTCTACCTTTCCCCCCAGACGCCATTCCCTCTCCGCCTCCAGGCTGTTCCAATTCGAGCCCGAAACCACCACTGCTCCATCAAGCTGCAGCGCCGATTCCGGCCAACTCCGGTTACCACTCCGCTCCCAGTACCCACTAGCTTGCACCCCATCTCCTTATGCATCTACCCAAACCTTCAGCTCGCGCGCGCGCCCCAGAGGCTCGGCAATGTCGATGACTGAGCGCCACCGTCACCTGCCCCAACTCTGACGACCTCTCCCTGTAAGCACACACCGCCACTCCTCTCTAGTTGACGCTCGTATGTTCTCCTCTCTCTCGCGCGTCTAACGGACCCTTTCCATCGCTTTCCCGTGCCTTGTAGCCTCTTGTCGACAATAGGACGCACCCGACACCAACGACGACTTCGACGAGCAATTGCCAGCAGCACCATGCCCCCTTGCACTCCAACGACTACGTTGAGCATCAGTAACAAGCTGGGAACCTGGTGAGCATCTTCACCCTTTCCCCCGCTTCCTATAGCTGCCACAATGCCGTAGCTAGTGCGTCGCCGCCACGCGCCATCGTCGAGCGCCGCCAGTTCCTGGTCGATGTGCTTCAGTCCGTTAGATTCAGATCGTGTGGATAAGATTAGATCTAATTGAATCGGTATCAAGTGCTCTGAGCCGTGCGGTTCCACTTAGATCCAATGCTCTGTGTAGCGTGATCCTCATGAATCGGTATCGTCCAATGAGATTAAGACACGTGGCCTGTTCTGTTTGAATAAAATCCAGAAAATGAATTTGATTGTTTAAACTTGCAAAAATCATAACTTTTGTTATGTTTATCTTAAAAAAGCAAATAATATATCAATGGATTCACAAAAATAAATCCTACACATCTATGGGCTTAGTTTTGTACTTTTCTTCTGTAAAAATGGATTTTTATGCAGAAACTTGTGTAGGCTTATTTTGAGTATGAAAATTATTTATAAAATGTTTTAAAAGACTAAATTGAGTTTATTTAGTCTATAAATGTTTATTTTAGTGATTGGTACTGTTTACTTGTCTTAGTTGGTTTAAGACAAATAATCACATGGCATTAGCATGCATTCATATATTTTTGCTTGATTAATTTGAATGTAAATTTGGTGCTATCATTTTATATGTAGATTTTGGTGCTAGTGGTGATTGTGATTGTGAGGATTGTTGCTACTCCCCAACTACCAAGGCACTAGTGATATTTTGTATAGGACTTGCATGATGTTTTTGCTAAGTATCTATATGCTATGCTATGGGAAATCCTAGTAGCTATAGTCTTGATAGAATTTTCTCTAAGTTAAGATACTTGTTATATGGCCATGCTTAGCCTAGCTAGTAGCAAACAAGGGTGGATTATATACATGCTATGGAAAATGTTGCTAAGTCTTTGACTTGTGTTTTTGCTTAATAAAACAGCTAAGTGAATGAATCACCAGGGTGGAATGGTATATTTGGGTTATGTTGAGTGGTTACACAAGGCCCATATCTATGGTCTCCCTTGTGTATCACACTTGTGGAAAGCCACCCAGGAACAAAGGGATTTGAGATACTTAGTGTTTAGAAGCTTGTAGTGCAACCACATGGCATATGGGCTCTGCCTTGATCATATAGGTTGCAATAACTTAGCCAGATGGATAGTTGGTGGTAGGGTGATAGGTTGGAGCGCGTCCATTTGGTCTAAGGGAAGGCTTCTGAAAGGTCTTGTCTAGATGCATGTCGAGTCTTGTGGGGAAAGTGCACCACCTCTCGAGAAGGAAAAATCTAAGTACTTAGCTGTGTCCCCGGCAATAGACAATTTGAGCATCAAGACACTAAAGCTATCAAGGATCTCCTCGTCCCAATTTCTAAGTTAAAAACTTGTTGTTGTACAAGGGTAAAGGTTCACCAATGTGTATTGGTGGTTCCTTGGGAGTTTTTATCAAACAAAAACTTAGTGTTTTCAACTGATAGGCAAAACCTATTTGAGCAAAGCAAGCCTAAGCTACACTTAGCCAAATTCATATAGAAGTTAGAAGCTATTATTCTACTAAGGTATCACTTGCCAATACTATTCCAATGTATTGACCCACTGTGGTTTTAACCTGTGATGTTGCAGGTTACTCTGATGAGGATTAGGGTTACGAGTCTACACTCAACATGTTTGCATGTGGCACATGAAGATGAAGACTTTACTTTATTTTGATTAAGTTGAGCTCTTGTACTAGCCTATGGCTATGGAGTTGTAAAAGACTATGTTATCTCTGGAATGACGATGTAATAATGACCTGTGTATCTGTGTACTTCATCTTAAACTGTGGATGCTAGCATTGATCCAGGGACTAGCATTGCAATCACAGGGACCATTACCTTTATAAAGGTGGGGTCTTACAGATGGTATCAGAGCACTGTGTTGCCTGTAGGATTATGACCCTAGGTTGGATTGGACTAAGAAATCACTAAGGAAAATTTAAACACTTTGTAAAATTCCACACTTGTCTTTTCTTCTCATAAACTTTTCTAATCTTCTTTCTCATCTCTATTTGTAGATGAACTCCATAAACGAAGCTGTCAGGAAGGGACCACTCATGACCATGACTTTGGAGTGTGAGACGGAGTTTCCCAAAGCACTCAAGAACCTTATGGTTACCATGGGGTTACATGGTGCAGCTGTATACAGGGGATTTCCTGTGATGGATGAAGGAGAAGAGTATTGGTGGGTGCAACTTCACTTGTACAAAAACAAGGAAGACAACCACAAAGAGTCGGGATTTTTCATGGTCACCAACTATGAATTGCACACAACCTTATTTGACTCTGCAAGAAATGCAGCTTGGAATGCCATCAAGGAGCTTGGTGACAGGCTCAAGTGTAGAATTCTCAACACTCAAAATGACCTTAGAGAAGAAAAGAAGCATACCCAAGACTTAGAAGGTACCAATCAATGACTAAGGGAAGACATCATAGACTTAATATGGGAGTGTTGTGATCAAGATAGATAGATTGCCACTAAGGATGCCCTGATAGCTATCTTGTCTAGTGAGTGAGAATTGTAACGTACCCCGTTAGTTGGACCACCATACTTGTCGTTTTTACTCGCAAAAATTTGTCTAAGTTATGTTGAACCTTGGTGTTTGTATTGGATTTATGTATGCCATGACTTGTTTGTTTTATGTTAAAAGTGCGCTTGTGTTTTTATTGTCTTGAGATTTTTCCTACTTGTATTGATCCTAACCTTTCTCTATCTTATAAAATAGATGCCTAACGTTGTTATCAACACTGCCGAGGAGTTCAAGGGAACTCGTTTAGGTTCTCGTCTCGTGGAGCTCACTAGTGTGCTCAACCTTCCACTTCCTAGTATCACGACACTTCAGCTCACCAAGTTTGAGAGGAAGGACCTTTGGGGCTTCAGAGTCACATAGCCGGGACGCCAGGAAGAGCCACCCACGGAGGACATCACCTTCAAGCTGATGCATGATGACAGGAAGAAGGGCTTAGAGGTAGTCATGCATGAGTTACTTGGATGCCTAGTTGGGAGGCACTCCACCGAGCTTAGAGGCCTCTACTTTCACCCGTTCAGGAGACGTGACGAGTAGGGTGAGGTAGTAGAGTACGATGACGCAACTAGAGAGACGATTGATCCAGTTCGTCTATACCTTCAGGACTTAGAGAGTCTTATTAGACACCTTGGCACTGATAGGACCAACGTCATGCTTAGCAATGACGATCTCCAGGTTCAGTTGATGGAGAAGGACAAGCTCTTTGTGGATCAAGACGAGATCGTCAAGGAGATGGAGGCCAGATTCGAGAGCCAGGACAAGAAGTTCAAGAATTAGGAGAAAAGAGTCCAAGGCAGAAACAAGAAAATCAGAGATATGAAGGATGAGTTAGAGGCCAAAGACTTCGAGCTTGAGCACCAGCAGGGAGTGATTGAGAGGCTTCGCTCGCAGAAGAGGGCCCTCATGGCCAAGATTGAGGCCTTGACCACTAGTGTAGAGGAGTACAAGGCCGCCATGGAGAATGCTGGTCTTGATCTTGTTGACGTGGAGGTCGACATGGAGGAGTAGTATAGACTACTCAACTATCATTTATCTATCATACTATGATTATTGAGTCGCAATGAACATCCAACATGTGGATGGCTTGCTTTGGTGTGTTTGAATTTTCTAAACCTGTTGTTATGTCGTTCAAACTTTATGTTATTTTGGAGCTTGGTTATTGTGATTTTTTCTATGTGATGTATTGTGAATGTTAAGAATCTATGGGTATCTCATTCTTATCCTTATTGAAACCACAGATGCCTCCCCGTCGTGCCAACCCTAACCCAAAAAACAACAATAACGTCACTCCCGAGATGCAGCAATTGATGATAGAACAAGCTCAACTGATGCAGATGATGACATAGTTTATGCAGAACCAGAATCAGAACTACAATAACAAAAACAACAATAACAACAACAACAATCAGAATAATCCACCAGCATTTGACATGCTCACCAGATTTCTAAGACTAAGGCCTGCAAAGTTCTCAGGAACCACTGATCCAATGGTAGCCAATGACTGGTTACGTTCAGTGAACAAGGACTTACTCACTGTTGGCTGCACCGACGAGGAAAAGGTCAGATTTGCAGCACATCTGCTAGAAGGACCAGCAGCAACCTGGTGGGACAACTTTTAGATCACCACTCCCCTTGAGGATGTGACTTGGGATATCTTTGAGGACAGATTCCATACATCTCACATCTCATACGGAGTGATGAACTTGAAGAAAAAGGAGTTCCACAATCTGAAGCAGCATCACCGCAGTCTGGCTGAGTACATTGAGGAGTTCAACAATATGGCGCGTTATGCACCGGATGAAGTTGATACTGATGCTAAGAGGAAGGGGGAATTCCTCGAAGGACTTAATGATGAGTTGAACCTGCAGCTGACTGTTGCCTATGTCCCAACCTATCAATCACTTTGTGACAAGGCTACCATCTTGGAAAACAAGATGAAATAGGTTGAGGGCAGGAAGAGGAAGCATAGCTTTGATAAGCACAGCTCAGGATCATCTCACAAGCGTTCCCATCATGATGATAGTGGAAGTTCTGGATTCCACAAACATGGGAAATACAACAACCACCACAACCACAACCGTCACCATGACAACAAGCATCATCGCAGTCATGATAATGACAAGTATAAGAATCACAAGAGTGGGCACAAGAGTCACCACAGTGGGAGCGGAAGTGGAAGTCAGCCGGTAAAGAAAGATCTCAGTCAGGTTGAATGTTTCAAGTGTAAGAAGATGGGGCACTATGCTAATGAGTGCCCAGAAAAGAAAGTTGAAGGTGCCAACAAGCCCAATCCCTTCCAAAAGGGACAAGTGAACCACATCAATGTGGAAGAAATATATGAAGAATCTGATGCTGTGGCTGGTAAGTTTAAGCTAAATTCTATTCCAGCACTTGTTTTTTTATACTGGCGCATCACATTCATTCATATCAAGATCATTTGTTGATAAAAATGGATTTTGTAAGGATACCAACCTTATTAAAATATAAGGTAAGGTAGAATCCCCTGTGTTTACAATGCTAGTCCATGGATCAATAGCTAGCATCCACAGTTTAGATGTAATATCAGAAACAAAGGTCATAATACAACTTTATAACCAGGAATAACATAATTTTATTACATCAATACATAGCTCATTAGGCTATTACATTACATTGCAGCGGAATAACTATAGTCATGGGTCCTTCATCTTCAAAGTGCCACAGGCAGATGTTGGTTGTAGACTTTGTAATCCTAATCAATCAATCTTCACTAAAATCAATCAAACCTGCAACATTACAAGTTACAGCCACAAGGGTCAATACATTTGAATTGTATTGGCAAGTGATGCTATGGTAGTATGGTGGAGTCTATCATCTATATGCATTTGGCTAAGTGGAGTTGAGGCTTGCATTGCTCAAAATAGATTTTTCCTTATCATTTTGAAAACACTAAGTTTTTGTTTTGACAAAATCATTTTCCTCAATCAAAGATTTCAAGATCCTTGTACCAAGCCATCTCTCCATCAAAGATTGAAGATTTCAAACAACCCTTGTTCAACCACAAGTTTTACTTAGAAATTGGAATGATGAGATTCTTGATTGCTTCCATCTCTTGATGCTCGAATTGTGCTTTACCAGGGACATGGCTAAGTACTTAGGTTTTACACTCTGCAGAGGTGGTGCACTTTCCCCACAAGACTTGGTTTCCCAAGACAAGATCTTTCAGAAGCCTTCCCTTAGACCATCATGGACGCGTTCCATCCTATCAAACACTACCACCCACTGTCCATATGGCTAAGTTCTTGCAACCTATATGATCATGGCAGAGCCCATATTGCCAAGTGGTTGCACTTGAAGCTTCTCAACATTTGACATCTCAAATCTCTTTGTTCCTGGGTGGCCATCCACAAGTGAGATACACAAGCCAAGTCCATGGCCTTGTGAACCACTCAACACAAACCATTCCTTCCATTTCCACCCAGGTGATTCATTAGCTTAGTTGTTTTATTAAACAAAACATAAGTCCACAGACTTAGAATATTTTTCCATAGTGGGAATATATATTCCACCCATGTTTTCTATTAGCTAGGCTAAGCTTGATAGTAATAGGATTCTTAACTTAGGAAAATCCTACTCAGGATTCATCTACTAGGTTTTCCTATAGCAAGGTCTATACTTAGCTAAATAAAATCCATGCAAGTTTTACTTAGCAAAAACACTAATGCATAGTGAAAATAATGGGATAGAAAGTATGAAGCATCACTTGCCTTTTTGGTAGAGGGTATAGGTTCACTCCTTGTCCTTGCAACAATCACACTCTTCAAGTCACTACAAATCAATCAAGCAAGGCACAAACTCAATCTACCAATCAAGCAAAACAACACACAAAATGACAAAGTCAAAGTAGTGCATGCAAGCATGCCAAGCTTTGTTTTGTTTGAAAAAGTGGTTCCTAATGGGTCATAGACATTGGAATACACCTAATGGTCATTTTGTAAAGTGGCAAAGTCATTTGCAAAAGGTTTCACTACAAAACCATTTTCAAAACAAAGTATCATTTTATTGGTGTAGAAATATTTTTACTAAGGCATTAGCCTATAGGGTTCACCCAAAATGTTTTCAAATCACAAACTTGGGGTTTGGGGTCAGAGAGTTTTAAAACAAAACATTTCCCAAAAGTTTTCTTCCAAAACCATTTTTAATAAATAAACCACATTTCTATTTGACTAGAAATGGTTTTAAATCAAAGAATCATTATTTTGTTTCACCAAATGAGTTGCTATTGCAAAACTTGGTGTTTTGGGTCAGTAGGTTTGGTCCAAACCATTTTCTCAAAGTTTTCCATTCAAAACCATTTTCATAAACAAAACAATAGTTTTATTTGGCTAGAAATGGACTAAACTAATTAATCCATTCTAAACTTTTCCAAATTCATTATGGGTTGGTTCCTAGGGTCAGTAAGGTCACAACAAACCATTTTGCAAAAGTTTTAACCCTAAAATCATTTTTAAACAATTTTTCAAATCTTAGCAAGCATACAAAAGAATCTGCAAAAACAAGCAAACTAATAGATACTATTTGCTAAACTAAGGGCAGGGTTGGTTAGGGCTTGCTCTCCTGAATCCAACGACATAAAATTTGTAATTTTTGGACGTGTGGATTCAAAGTTACAAGGGTTTGAAAATGGCATCAAAATATGTTTTCAAATTCTATTTTAAAACGGACCTGGCCACGCGTCGCGCCGCGATTGGTCGGTACCGCTTCGTGCGGATCGCACAGCTGCAGCCGTTGGATCTAAATGAGGTCGTGTGGCGCAGAGACATTACTTACCCTTTCGCCTACGTTCTATCGCATCTGTTAGATCACGATCCTACGATTGTTAGCACACCAACCACAGATGGGCGGCGCTGCGGTGGCTACCGGCGGCGGAGCTGTCGGTCGACGACGGTGCTGATGGTACAGGAAGCAAAGGAGGGTGGGGAGATGCTCACAGTGATCGCCGTGGAATGCTGGTGCTCAACGTGGTCGTCTCCGTCGAAGGGGCGCTCGGGGTGGACGGCAATCGCTCGCCGGAGATGAGCTGGGCTTCGGGCGGTTCAGGAGGTCGTCGTGGGCGAGGATAGGGGGCGCCCTAAGACAAACGTAAAGCGCTGTTAGATTCGTATGAGCTTGGATATCATCATCGTGTCCACAGGGAGGAGAGGGGAGGTCGAGTACTACCTGGGAACATCGTCGGAGAAGAAGGCAGACAGCGGTGCTGCAGGTCGTCGTCGAAGGCGAGGTTACAGGGCACCCGCGGATGAATGTCTGGCACAGGAAGATGCGTCAGGAGCTGGGGAGTGTGTGTGCTTGGTCAATGAGGCAAGGGGAGGTCTGGTTTCGCCAGAATCATCACCGGAACATCGTCGGACAGTGGGTGGTGTGCGGCGCAATTCGTCCAGCCTGGGGGCAGAGAGAGGGAGTGGTCTGGGGGAAATGGAGGAGAAGGCGCTGGCGCTTAAATGGGCGTTGTCACGGCGAGGTTTAATGGAGAGATTAACGCGGATTGATGGTGCTATCAACGGGCAGAAACAGCCGCGCGGTGAGGGGGAGAAGGAGTCGCGGGGAGGAAGAAGAACAGGAGGAGTGGGGTCTACCTGTCAGTGGGAAAAGAAAGGAGGGGGAGGGTCCACTGGTCAGGGACTTAGCGGGTCAGAATCTGGGTGCAAAACGTTATCCTTCGAGGAGGGAGTGCTGGGCTTTACGGGCACATTGCTGTTGAAATTTGCTCTATTTTTTACATCTAAAACATTTTTTCTTTTCTAAATTTTGTTTTGAATTTCAATCAATTATTCAAACATTCAAATTGATTCAAACAAACACCACACTTCACAACTTTGAACTTGGTTCTGTTTATTAACATAAACCAACACTCAAAATAAAAATAATATTTTATTCATTTTAGGATCCATTCAATATTTAAATAAAATGGATCTTTAGTTATTTAATAAAATAGGGTTTGATTTAATTAATAAAATTTCCATTTGAAATCCAAATATTTTCAAAACCAGAACAATAGGTTTTATTTGAAATTAAAAGATATTTGGAAATCTGTTTAAAACAAAATAACCTTTTATTTTAGGTTCCATTAATAATTAAATATAATGGACCTTTAGTTAATAATTCAAATAGGATTTGTTTATTTAAAAACTTTATTTTGAAATCTAAAATAAAACCAAAACACTTCAGTAGGTTTTATTTGAGAAAACAAAATACTTGGAAAACTTATTTTAAAAGAATAAATAAGTTTTGATGTTTTGAAAATAGTAAAACCTTTATTAATAAAACTTGGATATTTAAATCCTTTTTATTTTAAATAAAACTCCACTATTTTTAATCAAAGCAAAACCTTTTGTTTCAAAGTCTTAGCCAAGGTTTAATTTGGCTTTATAAAATAATCTTTATTTAAAATATTTCTTTTTATTTTGAAAATCAAAACCTTTTATAAAAAGATTTCAAAGTAGTAATAAAATACTTGGAAAACTTATTTAAAATAAATAAATAAGTTTTAGTGTTTATTTAAAATGGGAAAAGCCTTTACTTAAATAAAATTGGATAGTACATCCTTATTATTTTATTTAAATAAACCTTTACTCATTTTAACAAAACAAAATATTTTATTAAAAGATCCAAAATAGTATTTCCAAAATATTTTATTTTTCTTTATTAAATGTTTATCTTTATAAATCCCTTTAGGATTTTATTTGATCCAACTGGTTTGAAGTCCCAATTGAATTCAAAAAGTTTCTTCTGGCCTTGAAAATCAAACAAAGTTTTATTTTATTCATTTATTTTTCACATTACAAGATTTGGAAAATCTTGGGATGTGACAGATTTCCAACTGAAAATATTGGGTGTCCTATAAAAGTAAGCTCTCCCGGTGGAGAAATGATAGTGAGCCTTGGATGTCGTGGTCTAATGATATAGTTTGGGAAGCATAAGTTTCCAGTTAGTCTGATAATCCTGGATTCCCAAGGATTGGATGTTAATCTGGGAATGGATTGGATGACCAAATATGAAGGAGTACTAGATTGTGCAAATCGTACTATCACACTCACCACCCCGGATAATAAAAGGATAAGATTCAATTCTAACTTTAATCAAAAGGGAGTAAGCTAAATTCTCTTAAGGGGGTTAGCATAGACAGTGTGCTAATTGTGAGAGAGTATCCGGATGTGTTTCCGGAGGAATTGCCTGGAATGCCACCAGATAGAGATGTTGAGTTTCTGATTGACTTGCTGCCAGGATCTGGACCAGTAGCAAAGAGACCTTACAATATGTCAATTGATGAGTTGAAGGAACTCAAGAAACAGCTTGGAGAACAGCTACAGAAAGGAATTATTCAACCAAGTTCTTCATCTTGGGTTGCACTAGTTTTGTTTGTTGAAAAGAAAGATAGAATTCAAAGGTTATGCATAGATTACCGTTCACTCAATGAGGTAACTATCAAGAACAAGTATCCTTTGCCTAGAATCAATGATCTGTTTGATCAGCTAGAAGGAGCCTGAGTGTTCTCAAAGATTGATCTCCGATTAGGCTACTTTCAGCTAAGATTAGAGAGCAAGACATACCTAAAACAGCTTTCACCACTAGGTATGGATTGTATGAGTACACCGTGATGCCATTTGGTTTGACAAATGCACCAGCCTACTTTATGAATATGATGAACAAGGTGTTCATGGAATTTCTTGACAAGTTCGTTGTCGTTTTCATTGATGACATTTTGATCTACTCCAAGAGCAATGAAGAGCATGAAGAGCATTTGCGTTTGATACTTGAGAAGCTTAGGGAGCATAAGCTCTATGCCAAATTCAGTGAGTGTGAATTCTGGCTGAATGAAGTCGGATTTCTTGGACATATTGTGTCAGGAGATGGTGTAGCGGTTGATCTCGCAAAAGTGTCAGATGTAACTGAGTGGGAATCTCCTAAGTCAGTGAAAGAAGTACGTAGTTTCCTTGGCTTGGCAGGATAGTATAGAAGATTCATTGAGAATTTCTCAAAGGTAGCTAAGCCAATGACATAATTTCTTAAGAAAGACAAGAAATTCAATTGGACTGAAGGATGTGAACTCAGTTTCCAAGAGTTGAAGAAGAGACTAGTGACAACACTAGTCCTATGCCTGCCAAATTTGGAGAAAGATTTCCAAGTATATTGGGATGCATCTCACCAAGGATTAGGAGTATTTTTGATGCAAGAAGGGAAAGTTGTGGCTTATGCCTCGAGACAACTCAAAACTCAAGAAGTGAATTATCCTACTCATGATTTGGATTTAGCCTCTGTTGTCCATGCACTCAAAACATGGAGACATTATCTTTTGGGAAAATGTTGTGAAGTGTTCACAGATCACAAGTCTGAAATATATCTTCACTCAGAAGGAAATCAATATGAGACAAAGAAAATGGCTAGAACTCATCAAGGACTATGACTTGAGTTTGCAATACCACCCCGGTAAAGAAAATGTTGTAGCGGATGCTTTAAGCCGTAAGGTTTATGTGAATGGCCTCACTAAGGGAGAATTGCCAGATGACCTGTGTGCCCAATTCAAAGATCTCGGATTGGAGATAGTGCCTGAGGGACATCTCATGTCATTGGATGTTCAACCCACCTTGTTGGACAAAATCAGAGAATCCCAAAAGAAGGACAAGGAAATTGATGAGATCAAAGGATTAATGAAAAAGTGGAAAGCTAAAGGTTTCCATGAAGATGAACAAGGTACTTTATGGTATGGAAAACGCATCTGTATTCCGCAAGATACGGAACATCGGAAACTGATTCTGCAAGAAGCACACAACACACCATATTCCATTCATCCAGGTAACACCAAAATGTACATGGATGGGAAAGAAAGATTCTGGTGGAATAATCTCAAGAGGGAAATCACAGAACATATTGCGTTGTGTGATGTGTGTAGTAGCGTGAAAGCGGAACATCAAAAACCAGCGGGTTTACTGCAACCACTACCTATCCCTGATTGGAAGTGGGACAAGATTGGCATGGATTTCATCACTGGACTGCCAAGGACTAGATCAGGATATGATTCTATTTGGGTCGTGGTAGATCGCCTAACAAAAGTGGCTCATTTCATACCCGTGAAGACAACCTATACAAGTGCTAAGTTAGCCAAGATTTATATGAATAGGATTGTGTGTCTGCATGGAGTACCCAACAATATTGTGTCTGATAGGGGAACCCAATTCACTTTGCTTTTTTGGTGACAACTGCATGAGTCATTGGGAACAAGATTAGAATTCAGCACTGCTTTTCATCCACAAACTGATGGATAGACAGAAAGGACCAACCAGATTCTGGAGGATATGTTGAGGGCATGTGCCCTAGACTATGGTGCTAGTTGGGATGAAAGTCTTCCTTACGCAGAATTCTCTTACAATAACAGTTATCAAGCCAGTATTGAGATGGCACCGTTTGAATTTCTCTATGGAAGAAAGTGTACTACACCATTGCTATGGAGTGGTGTTGGAGAAAGAAATTTGTTCGGGCCAGAACTAATCAAGGAAGCTGAAGATAAAGTAAAGTTGGTAAAGGACGGATTGAAGATAGCACAGTCCTGACAGAAAAGCTAAGCATATCCAAAGCATAGAGAAGTCACCTATGAGGTAGGTGATAGAGCTTATCTTAGAGTCTCACCACTTTGTGGAGTGAAGAGATTTGGAGTCAAAGGAAAATTGGCACCAAGGTATGTTGGACCATTCAAGATTCCGAGTCGCAAAGGAGAAGTGGCTTATGAGATTGAGTTGCCTGAATCACTGTCTGCTGTTCACAATGTGTTTCATGTAAGTCGGTTGAAGAAATGCCATCCGGATATGGAAGAGACTTCATTGAAGGATACTATACCATTGGAAGAGGTTCAGTTGGAAAGTGATCTCACTTATGAAGAGAAACCTATCAAGATTCTTGAAAATGCAGAAAGAGTCACTCGTACCGAGACCATCAAGTTTTGCAAAGTTCAGTGGAATCATCATTACGAAGAGGAAGCAACTTGGGAAAGAGAAGATGACCTTCGAAAAGATCACCCTCACCTATTTGCTAGCCAATCTGAATCTCGAGGGTGAGATTCACCTTAAGGGGGTTAGATTTGTAACATCCCAAAAATCATAATTTGAAAAGTTTGCATATCATTCATGAATTCATAACACTTGGTCATTTCAAACAAGATTTCAAAATAAGAAACCATATAATGCCTATTATTTTATGCAAGAAGGCAATGGTTTTATTTTTACTTTCCAAGTATGATAATACCTTGGTTTGATCAGAAATGTTTCAAAGATGAATGCAAAAGCTTGCACAAAAATTTTCAAAACAAGATTCAAATATAAAACCATTTATATGCCTAATATCCTTGTGTTATTAAAGGCATGGTTTTATTTTATTTTTCAAACCCAAAAGAGTTTTGGAGTGACTAGTGGTGTTTGACACACTTTAACACACTATATTCACCTCAAAAAGTTTTGGTGAAAATTTGAAAATATTTGGAGTTCATTTGGTGATTCAAATCACTTTTGAAAAATCAAAACAGAAAAAGAAAAAGAGAAACGGAAAAAATATCAGCAGCAGCCTATCTAACCCAACCCACCACGCGGCCCAACTATTAGCCCACCTAGCCCACCCAGGAAAACCCCCTCTCCCCCTTGCGAATCGTTTTCTCACCCGCGATCTAACCCTCTCAGTCACTGAGCCCGCGGCCCCACGCCACGCTGGCACCTTCTTCCTCGCACGCGACCCATTCTTCCCTAATTCACTCGCCCGTTTCTTCTTTGATTCCGTGCGTCAATTCGTATCAATGCCACGAGTAATTTTCGTCATCAATCACGCTCGTTAAAGGGCCTGTCTCCCCTCTACCTTTCCCCCCAGACGCCATTCCCTCTCCGCCTCCAGGCTGTTCCAATTCAAGCCCGAAAGCACCACTGCTCCGTCGAGCTGCAGCGCCGATTCCGGCCAACTCCGGTCACCTCTCCGCTCCCAGTACCCACTAGCGTGCACCCCATCTCCTTACGCATCTAAGCATACCTTCAGCTCGCCCGCGCGCACCCCAGAGGCTCGGCAATGACGATGACTGAGCGCCACCATCACCTGCCCCAACTCCGATGACCTCTCCCCGTAAGCACAGACCGCCCCCTCATCTCTAGTTGACGCTCGTATGTTCTCCTCTATCTCATGCGTCTAACAGACCCTTTCCCTCGCTTTCCCGTGCCTTGTAGCCTCGCGCTGTCAACAATAGGATGCACCCGACACCGACGACGACTTCGACGAGCAATTGCCAGCGGCACCGTGCGGCCCTTGCACTCCGACGACTACGTTGAGCATCAGTAACGCGTTGTGAACCTGGTGAGCATATTCACCCTTTCCCTCGCTTCCTGTAGCCGCCGCAACGCCGTAGCCAGTGCGTCGCCGCCGTGCGCCGTCATAGAGCGCCGCCAGTTCCTGGTCGCTATGCTTCAGTCCGTTAGATTCAGATCGTGTGGATAAGATTAGATCTAATCGAATCGGTATCAAGCGCTCTGAGCCGTGCGGTTCCACTTAGATACAACACTATGTGTAGTGCGATCCTCACGAATCGGTATCTTCCAATGATATTAAGACACGTTGCCTGTTCTGTTTGAATAAAATCCAGAAAATGAATTTGATTGTTTAAACTTGCAAAAATCATAACTTTTGTTCTGTTTATCCAAAAAATACAAATAATATATCAATGGATTCACAAAAATAAATCCTACACATCTATGGACTTAGTTTTGTACTTTGCTTCTGTAAAAATGGATTTTTATGCAGAAACTTGTGTAGGCTTATTTTGAGTATGAAAATTATTTATAAAATGTTTTAAAAGACTAAATTGAGTTTATTTAGTCTATAAATGTTTAGTTTAGTGCTTGGTACTGTTTACTTGTCTTAGTTGGTTTAATAAAAATCATCACATGGCATTAGCATGCTTTCATATATTTTTGCTTGATTAATTTGAATGTAAATTTGGTGCTATCATTTTATGTGTAGATTTTGGTGCTAGTGGTGATTGTGATTGTGAGGACTGTTGCTACTCCCCCAACTACCAAGGCAAGTGATGCTTCATGTTTTTATCCCAATATTTTGACTATGCACTAGTGATATTTTGTATAGGACTTACATGATGTTTTTGCTAAGTATCTATATGCTATGATATGGGAAATCCTAGTAGTTGTAGTCTTGATAGAATTTTCTCTAAGTTAAGATACTTGTTATATTGCCATGCTTAGCCTAGCTAGTAGCAAACAAGGGTGGATTATATACATGCTATGGAAAATGTTGCCAAGTCTTTGACTTGTGTTTTTGCTTGATAAAACAACTAAGTGAATGAATCACCTGGGTGGAATGGTATGTTTGGGTTATGTTGAGTGGTTACACAAGGCCCATATCTATGGTCTAACTTGTGTATCACACTTGTGGAAAGCCACCCAGGAACAAAGGGATTTGAGATACTTAGTGTTTAGAAGCTTCTAGTGCAACCACATGGCATATGGGCTCTGCCTTGATCATATACGTTGCAATAACTTAGCCAGATGGACAGTTGGTGGTAGGGTGATAGGTTGGAGCGCGTCCATTTGGTCTAAGGGAAGTCTTCTGAAAGGTCTCCTCTCGATGCATGTCGAGTCTTGTGGGGAAAGTGCACCACCTCTCGAGAAGGAAAAATCTAAGTACTTAGCCGTGTCCCCGGCAATGGACAATTTGAGCATCAAGACACTAAAGCTATCAAGGATCTCCTCATCCCAATTTCTAAGTTAAAAACTTGTGGTTGTACATGGGTAAAGGTTCACCAATGTCTATTGGTGGTTCCTTGGGAGTTTTTGTCAAACAAAAACTTAGTGTTTTCAACTGATAGGCAAAACCTATTTGAGCAAAGCAAGACTAAGCTACACTTAGCCAAATTCATATAGAAGTTAGAAGCTATTATTCTACTAAGGTATCACTTGCCAATACTATTCCAATGTATTGACCCACTGTGGCTGTAACTTGTGATGTTGCAGGTTACTCTGATGAGGATTAGGGTTATGAGTATACACTCAACATGTTTTCCTGTGGCACATGAAGATGAAGACTTTACTTTTTTTTGATTAAGTTGAACTCTTGTACTAGCCTATGGCTATGGAGTTGTAAAATACTATGTTATCTCTGGAATGACGATGTAATAATGACCTTTGTATCTGTATACTTCATCTTAAACCGTGGATACTAGCATTGATCCAGGGACTAGCATTGCAATCATAGGGACCTTTACCTTTATAAAGGTGGGGTCTTACACACCAGGTGCTCATCTATGGTGATATCGCCATCAGCCGGAGCTCTAGATTCGTCTCGAATCTTCTTCATTGCCCTCGGCGCGAACATCTCAGCTTCAGGGAAATTCTCTGCAAACACGAAGGAACATCAGAAACAATGGAAAAGGAGCAAAGAATAGGGATAGAAGTACACTGAAAAGAGTAAGAACTCACTACTGAAAAATGAGTTGATCACGCCAAGCTTGCTCTGCCAGATCTTAGCCTTGGCCTGAAGAGCTTCCAGGTCCTGCTGCGTTGACTGAACCGCCAACTCGGAATCCTTGAGCAGTTGACCAGTCTTTGCAGCAGTAACAGCTTGCTGGTCAGCTTTCTCGGCAAGCTCTTCGCGCAGGCCCTTCAGCTCGGACTGGTGCTTCTGCTCCATATCCGCCATCTGCTTCTTCAGCCGAGTCACCTCGTCTCGCTCCTTTTGGAGCTCGATCCGGTGCATCTCTGCTTATTCAGATCATGTGACTCGTCAGTAACATCAAGTTATCTCGTTTTAGCCGAGAGAGAAATGGAAAAGGAATAAACATCGATGCGGAGTGGTCACAAAGTTTTCTAAGAACTTACTTTCAGCATCGCTGATCTGGGAGTGCAGGGCATTGATCATGGACTGGGCAGAAGTTGTGGAAGGACAATGAGAAAAACTCAAGGAGAGGAAACAAAGAAAATCCGTCGAATAAAAACAAGCCGAGTAAGTAAAAAGTACCTTGGCCCTAAGCCTCAGCTTTTAGATCTTGGTTAGCGAGCTCGAGCTTGCGAAAATCCCAGAGGAGAGCCTGATGCACCTTGGTGCGCTCGTTATGCATGAGCTGCACGATGAAGATCTAGTCAGAAGATGTAAGCAAATGGTTGAGCTTACAGCCGAGTAAGTGCTTACTCGGCAGTAACCTCAGGGGATAGGGATCAAAAGTTTGGTCGAAAATCCGACATGTACACTTGGCAGGAAAAAAAGAGGTTGGGTTCTAACTCAGAGATTACAGCCGAATAAATTCCTTACTCGGCAGTAACCTTGGGGACTAGGGATCATGTATAATATTACAATACTCGGTACGCAAAAGAGTAAGTAAGTGGCATACCTCGTTCACTTGATCGGCCTTAGCCATCAAGGCAATGTCCTGCTGAGTCATCTCTGAGACAGCTTTAGGGCCCAACTTCATCTTCTAGCCAGAGATGGAGCTCAATTCTTGCTCGCCAGCTGCGTTCCAGGCAATGGTGTAGCGCTTCGCGGGACCAAGGCCTTGCCCGCTCAGCGTACGAGTTAGTACCTGCCCTTTCTTCAAGGTAGTTCCCACCCCGGCACGGGTAGCAGCAGCGCTGGTATGCGAAGCACCACCTCTGGAAGAGCTGCCAGATCCGGCAGCTACAGACTCGCCCAACTGACCCGCCGGAGCAGGTGCCGTTGTTGATGGTGTGGGCCAAATCTGCGGGGCGGTGCCTAGAGCGTGGGGCAAAGTCAATTTCTTGGTCGCTGATGGCTTGCTAGATGTGGAACGAGCGTGGCCTTGAGCAGCAGGCCGAGTCTGATCTTTGGCCAAAAAGGCAAGAGGAGCAGGTCTGGAACTGGTTGGGGAAGATACAAGAGCCGACTGAGCAGGCTCAACAACTTTCTGAGGGGCAACAACTGGGTCAGCAGGCAAACTGGTATTGAGATAACTAACGATGGGGGTTTTCTCGATGCCAATGTTACATGCGCCATGGTCAAGGGCCTGTTCTGTTAAAGCAACAGGAGAGCTAGGCCGGGCCTCTTCCGACGGGCGCACTGCCGGATCGGCCTCACTCTGAGACGCATGAGTCTTAGTAGTGGGGGCAGTGTCCCGGACAGGGCTCTGCACAGCAGTGTCGGCACGAGGAGGAGAAGCAGACCTTACTGGCAAAGATGCCATGCTAGGTGCAGCTTGGCTAGCAGACATGGCCATGCTGGAAATAAAAACAGAAGCCTATGAGAGCACAATCACAGAACAGGAAAGGAATATGAAAGGTGACGAGCAACTAAAGTTACCCGGAAACGGTCGGGTTGCGCGGAACGCGATGACCGACCTGGCGCCCTGCGGTCTTGCGGGTCTGGGATGACATGGCAACATGAGGTGCAGCAGAATCAAGTCGGCGCTTCTTTGAGGGTTGAGTGTTGGAGGAGGCCCCACGTCGCTTACTCGACTTGGAGGCAAGGATCTTGCTGAATCTGCCCACAGCGAGAGGGGGAACCTCATGTACCTGGCCAACTGCATAAGTAAATGACGAGCTCATTCGGATAAGTCAGAGAGTTAAGGTCAAAAGACAAGTACCTCCAGAACTTCACAGTCCACATCATCATCAGACCAATCTTGCAAGGGATTTAGAGTAGAGGTCTTACCTGGAGCAGAGGATGTAGCGGCGTGCGGGATTGGCATGAAGCACTCCAGATCGTACTCAACATCGTCAATGTCAGAGCGATCATCAAAGTAGGCCCCAGGAGGGACAGTACTATCATCAACCTGGTGAACAAGATTCTGCGGAAGACAAACAGAATAAAATCAGTAAATAAACGAAACAACAAGTGAATGCAAGGAAAGCTATGTCGGCAGTGATTCAGCGACTCGGACACTTACCCAGGGGACAGGCCTATCCCAGCAGAAAGGAGGGCAACTCCAGGCCTAGTTTTCTGCTAAGTTTAGCTTGAAAATCGAGCTGACTCGGCGGGCCACTGAGTCATTGGTGAGCTCCAAAGTGGAGTGCCGGGTAGGATCTCATGGGCCTCTCATGAAGCACATCTTGTGGCTTCTGGCCTGGATGGGGCTGACTCAGCGCGCGATGAAAGTGCACATCAGATCCTCCTCAAACAAGTGGAAGTTCTCATCCGGCGAGAGAAGCCTCTCAAGAATCCCATGAGCCTCATTCACAGCGGAATTCTTGTCGCGCGGGTCAAGCTTCCATAGCTCCTTACTGGGAACCTCGTCCTTGAAGGGGGAAGCCAGATGTAGTCATTGGACCCGCTATTTTTGACATAAAAGAAAGTTCTATGCCATTTCTTGCAAGAATCTATGCCAGTGACCCGAGGAAAGATCGAGTCTTTCCTGGGCGTGATACTAGCGGCACCGCACCTAGTGGGCCTTTTCTCGGCACGGGGAACCCCAGGATCAGGCACGGCTTGTATCCGGAAATTGAAGTACTTGGCCCAGAGAAGAATGGTGGGACAAATACTGAGATAGCCCTCGCAGGCAGAGATGAAGCAAGAAAGGGAGATGTAGAGGTCCCAACCTTAATAAGGTAGAGATCCCTGTGTTTACAATGCTAGTCCCTGGATCAATAGCTAGCATCCATAGTTTAAGATGTAATATGAAGAAACAAAGGTCATAGTACAACTTTATAAACAGGAATAAAATAATTCATTACATCTTACATAGCTCATTTGGCTATCACATTACAATGCAGCAGAAATAACTATAGCATGGAGTCCTTCATCTTCAAAGTGCCACAGGCATTCATGTTGGTTGTAGACTTGTAATCCTATTCAACATACTTCACTAACATCAAACAAACCTGCAACATAATAAGTTGCAGCCACAAGGGTCAATACATTTGAATTCTATTGGCAAGTTTCACTACTATGTAGAAATAAGTGGAACCTATCAATATATGCATATTTGGCTAAGTAGGGTTTAGGCTCATTTGTAGAAAGCAATATAGATTTATCCTATCTTTTCAAAATAGTTTTGATCTTTTGACAAATCTTTCTGAACTCCTTGGAAAACTCCAAGTGCTTCTAATCCCTTGTTGACACCATCAAGTTTTACTTTGAGAAATTGGAATGTCGAGATCTTCCATAGCTTCAGGCCTTAGTTGCTCAGAGTTGTCCGTAACCGGGGACACGGCTAAGTATTTAGAATTTGATCTTCTGCAGAAGTTGTACGCTTTACCCACACGACACAATCTCGTCTTGACGCCACCAGTGGCCGCTGGATAAGTACACACCAAATGGAGTACCGGCAGATCGAGAATGTGACAAAGTCTTTCCATAGAATTCCTCCCAATACACAATGCTAGCTTGTCTACCAGGCATCAATGCAAGGATAAATTTCCAATACATAATTCTAGTTAACCTGAAGATGCCAATGCAAGGGTCTTCCACTATGTAGTTGACTAAGCCAGAGCCTATTTAGCATGTGGCTGTACACGGAAGCCACTGTATGAGAAACCTGTTCAATCTCTAAGTCCCTGGGTGGTTTTCTTCTAGTGCACATACAAAAAGATAGCCATATAAACATAGTTCCATTTGTTGCCACCTTGTCCAAAATTGAGTATCCTCATTCCACCTAGGTGGTTCATTGAGTACTTGTTTTATTATATAAAACATATATTTTTCCAACACTTCATATATTCATAACATGGTATTCCACCCCAAGTATATAGCAGGGCTAAGAATACTACAACTACGATGTTTCCACTAAGGAAGATATAAAGGATATCCTAATAGGACATAGCATAGCATAGTAACATAGTATCCCTATCATGCATACTACAAAAATACCACTAAGTGTAGTGAAAATAGTAGGACATGAATGATAGTGTCACTTTCCTTAGTAGTTGGTGGTGTTGGTACACTCTTCGCAATAACACACTTGACAATCAACACAATCTATCAAGCAAAACAACCAAGACAAAACATACACAACATCAACACTAATGGCAACACAAAAATCATGGAAAGTATGCAAACATGCAAGATGGCAATTTTTATTGTACATATTTTTATAACAAGTTTCTGAACATTACTAAGTGATTTCTGAACATTTTATATTTTCAAGATTACAAATGCAACCATTTGTGCAATTGTAGCAATTAGCAATATTTTCTAACACTTGGAAATGTCATTCTCACTAAATAATTGCCACGGTCTTATTTATACTAGAATAAAATTATATTTTGGTCTTACTATACAGAGGGTTCAATTTACAACCATTTGCAAAAGGATTCACTTAAAAATAATTTACACAACAATTTTTATGCCCAAAATACTCCACAAATGGTTCTGTATAAAACGTGATTTTAACAGACTAAAAAATACAATATTATGGCTCCACTGTGTTCTACTCGTTTTTGTGAATCCATATACATATTATTTGCTAAATTTGGATATACAGAATTAAAGATATGATTTTTGCAAGTTTGTGTGTTCTTATGTCTAAAAATCCGAAAATAGTAATAGATATGACACTTGGCAGATTCTAATTGGAGGATACCCCTTCGTTTAAGTGATCTATGATGACCTTTAGATGAAGATCTAATGGTCCAGGATGGCTCACCGGAAAAGCTCGCCAGAGAAGTTCGCCGGATTTGCGGGCACGGGCTTGGCGTTGCCGTTCCCGTCGCTAGGAACGTATCCGGAATAGAAGAAGATGTGGACGGCGTAGAGGACGTCGAGGCGGTGCTACTGGACGTGATTTTTGAGGTCGTTCGTTCCCAACGGTGTGACAAGCCACGGATGGAGAGACGCGTGACGTCGGGCGGCGCGACCAACTACAACAAGAAGATGCACAATCATGTCCTGGAGATAGGCAACATCAAGACTAGTCTTATGGTAGAACGAATCAACGAGGGACTCACCGAGGACGACAAGATCTGATGATGAACTATGTTTTTAGGCTAATCTTGGCATGGTTCGTGTGTGTTCTACGGAGCTCCTCTCGAGAAAGTGTAGGAACAAAAGTGAAGGCGGAGGACTAGATGTACGCACTGGTTCTCTCGGTTCGTCTTAATATGCACTAGGGAGGGAGATTGAAGGGTGTATGCCGATGGGTGACGTTCGGAGCACCATTTTGGATTGGGCAATTAACACAATAAAACGGTAAAATAATGCCCTAATCGGAACCTCCACTAAATTCTAAACATAATCCGTATTAAAGTTGAGGAGAAACGGCCACTCAATTGATGAGGATTTGAAGAGGACGATGTTACATTAGCCATGGCTAACGTTCCAGTTTCTGTATATTCACGATGAGGAAGATGACAGGTCGATCAGTTTTGATGGATCAGGATTCAGCCCAACAAGAAAATAAAGGGAAAAAACAAGGGAGTTGGGTAGATGGGCTTGGGCTGCTGTTGTTTCTTTTTTTCTCCAACGTTTTCTTATTTTTCTTTTCTGTTTTATTTTTTAGTTTCCAATTTGTCTCTTCAATTTAATTTAAATTTGTACCAAACCTTTTTTAAAAAAAGTATATGAAATATAAATTGATAGTTTATTCTAATTAGAATATGTATAATATTTTTTTATAAAATATAATTCATTTAAAAAAAATTAGCATGACACGTAGGCCTATACAGTATATTTTATTAATTCTTGTTTATTTTATATCTTTTGATTTAGAGCTCCAAAAAGGTTTAAACCAATTTCCTTAGCTTTATAATTTTATTCTTTATCATAATCATTCATTTAAGAATACTTTTATTTTCTTTTTAGTCATTACTTTAACTTGACTTTATTTCTCTTCCTATATTTTATACATTTCATATCATTTTATCTGGAGCTTCAAATAGAGTCAAACTAATTTATATGGCTTTATAGTTTTGCCCTTTATCTTTTTAGCTCACTTAGGAATTCTTTTGTATATATGGAATATATCCAAAGTCTCATGTTGTTAAGTGGCCAATTCAACTTTGAGAAGAAATTTATTTCCTTTAGTTTTAAAATGCAACCATGCATGCTTCATGATTTTGAGGATTTAAAAACATGCATATAACTTCACAAACAAAATTGTTTTATTTAACTTTTGTTTTGAAGGAGTTATATTAAACAGTCAAAAAGTTTTTGTTTCCTTTGAATTTTCAAGACTTAGTTTTTCATTTTGTTTAAGTATTTCCACATTTAAAAAATTGCAAAATTTTGGGATGTGACAGACTACCACCCTTAAAAGGAATCTCGTCCTGAGATTCGAGAAGGCTAGAGGTTACAAGTTGGCTTCAAGACAATTAGGGTACTATCACCCTTAAAAGGAAATTTTGTAGGGTTACATTGATCGTTCACTTGACTATGGGTTCAATAATGGATATCCAAACAAGGAATCCTTATTTGACTCAACTGAGTTAACTAATTCCTGACATCCACATCATCTATTCCTTCAAGGGTTCCATACATGTCAATGTGGTTCACATGTCCTTTCTGGGCCACATTGGAGTCATTTCCATTGGAGTTTCTAGCATCCTTTTTCTTTTTCTTCTCAGGACAGTCTGATGCATAGTGTCCAAGTTCCTTACAATTATAGCACTGCAACTGGCTAATGTCTTTCTTCCTGGAATTGGCATGTTGGTTCTGACCAAGGTCATCTCCATTATCAGTATCATTCCCATTATTATCACTTCCATTGTTGTGGTGGTGATGCTGATGTGGTCCAGAATCTTCATTGCTCTTTTTGAATGAACGCTTCTTTTGTGATGATCCCGAGTGATACTTGAGGTTATGCTTCCTCTTTCTTTTCTCAACTTGATCCATCTTGTTTTCCAATATGGTGGCTTGGTCACAGAGTGATTGATAAGTTGGGACATAGGCAACAGACAGCTGCAGGTTCAACTCATCATTAAGTCCTTCGAGGAATTTCTCCTTCCTCTTAGCATCTATATCAACTTCATCCGGTGCATAGCGTGCCAGATTGTTGAACTCCTCAATGTACTCAGCTACACTGAGGTGACGCTGTTTCAGATTGTGGAACTCCTTTTTCTTCAAGTTCATCACTCCGGATGAGACGTGAGTTGTACGGAAACCATCCTCAAAAATAGCCCAAGTCACATCCTCAAGGGGAGTGGTGATCTGAAAGTTGTCCCACCATGTTGCTCCTGGTCCTTCAAGTAGATATGCTGCAAACCTAACTTTTTCCTCGTCGGTGCAGCCAACAGTCACTAAGTCCTTGTTCACCGAACGTAACCAGTCATTGGCTACCATTGGATCAGTTGTTCCAGAGAACCTTGCAGGCCTTAGTTTCAAAAATCTGGTGAGCATGTCAAGTGCTGGAGGATTATTCTGATTGTTGTTGTTATTGTTATTTTGATTCTGATTTTGCATAAACTGCGTCATCATCTGCATTATTTGAGCTTTAGCTGTCATCAACTGCTGCATCTCGGGAGTGACGTTATTGTTGTTTTGGTTGGGGTTGGCACGACAGGGAGGCATCTGTTGGTTTGATAGGGATAAGTAATGATAGATAGATCTAAAGAAGTTCTAACACACCACACAAAATAATCAAGTACAATCAAACAATCAACAAGAAACTATTCACTTAACAACTTATGAGCTTAACTCATGAGTTGAAGGAATCAATAATTTTTCGTGAAACAATCAACTTAGTATAGTCATACCTCATAGGTCAATATGATCCATACTCTAACATGATTTCATTGTTTTTGGTAGGCAATCTAATGTCTCTTGGTTCTCACTTGTAGTCCTTAGTGATGTCTAAGTTGAAGTCCTTGGTCACGGTAGAGGCTTTGTCCATCAAGTTGAAAAGGAAGATATGTAGAATCAAAACCGAAAAGATTGAGGAAAGAGTTTACAAGATTGTTTGTAAATAAGTTTTGGAACAAATACAACTCCTATTTTTCTAAGTGGTTTTGTCCAATCCTAGGGTTACAATCCTACAGGCAACACAGTGCTCTGATACCATCTGTAGAGGTCCCAACCTTTAATAAGGTAGAGATCCCTGTGTTTATAATGCCAGTCCCTGGATCAATAGCTAGCATCCACAGTTTAAGATGTAATATCAAGAAACAAAGGTCATAGTACAACTTTATAACCAGGAATAAAATAATTCATTACATCTTACATAGCTCATTTGGCTATCACATTACAATGCAGCAGAAATAACTATAGCATGGAGTCCGTCATCTTCAAAGTGCCACAGGCATTCATGTTGGTTGTAGACTGGTAATCCTATTCAACATACTTCACTAACATCAAACAAACCTGCAACATAATAAGTTGTAGCCACAAGGGTCAATACATTTGAATTGTATTGGCAAGTTTCACTACTATGTAGAAATAAGTGGAACCTATCAATATATGCATATTTGGCTAAGTAGGGTTTAGGCTCATTTGCAGAAAGCAATATAGATTTATCCTATCTTTTCAAAATAGTTTTGATCTTTTGACAAATCTTTTTGAACTCCTTGGAAAACTCCAAGTGCTTCTAATCCCTTATTGACACCATCAAGTTTTACTTTGAGAAATTGGAATGTCGAGATCTTCCATAGCTTCAGGCCTTAGTTGCTCAGAGTTGTCCGTAACCGGGGACACGGCTAAGTATTTAGAATTTGATCTTCTGCAGAAGTTGTACGCTTTACCCACATGACACAATCTCGTCTTGACGCCACCAGTGGCCGCTGGATAAGTACACACCAAATGGAGTACCGGCAGATCGAGAATGTGACAAAGTCTTTCCATAGAATTCCTCCCAATACACAATGCTAGCTTGTCTACCAGGCATCAATGCAAGGATAAATTTTCAATACATAATTCTAGTTAACCTGAAGATGCCAATGCAAGGGTCTTCCACTATGTAGTTGACTAAGCCAGAGCCTATTTAGCATGTGGCTGTACACGGAAGCCACTGTATGAGAAACCTGTTCAATCTCTAAGTCCCTGGGTGGTTTTCTTCTAGTGCACATACAAAAAGATAGCCATATAAACATGGTTCCATTTGTTGCCACCTTGTCCAAAATTGAGTATCCTTATTCCACCTAGGTGGTTCATTGAGTACTTGTTTTATTATATAAAACATATATTTTTCCAACACTTCATATATTCATAACATGGTATTCCACCCCAAGTATATAGCGGGGCTAAGCATACTAAAACTACGATGTTTCCACTAAGGAAGATATAAAGGATATCCTAATAGGACATAGCATAGCATAGTAACATAGTATCCCTATCATGCATACTACAAAAATACCACTAAGTGTAGTGAAAATAGTAGGACATGGATGATAGTGTCACTTGCCTTAGTAGTTGGTGTTGTTGGTACACTCTTCGCAATAACACACTTGACAATCACCACAATCTATCAAGCAAAACAACCAAGACAAAACATACCCAAGATCAACACTAATGGCAACACAAAAATCATGGAAAGTATGCAAACATGCAAGATGGCAATTTTTATTGTACAAATTTTTATAACAAGGTTCTGAACATTACTAAGTGATTTATAAACATTTTATATTTTCAAGATTACAAATGCAACCATTTGTGCAATTGTAGCAATTAGCAATATTTTCTAACACTTGGAAATGTCATTCTCACTAAATAATTACCACGGTCTTATTTATACTAGAAAAAAATTATATTTTGGTCTTACTATATAGAGGGTTCAATTTACAACCATTTGCAAAAGGATTCACTTAAAAGTAATTTACACAACAATTTTTATACTCAAAATACTCCACAAATGGTTCTATATAAAACATGATTCTAACAAACTCAAAAATACCGTATTATGGCTCCACTGTGTTCTACTCGTTTTTGTGAATCCATAGACATATTATTTGCTAAATTTAGATATACAGAACTAAAGATATGATTTTTGCAAGTTTGTGTGTTCTCATGTCTAAAAATCCGAAAATAGGAATAGATATGACACTTGGCAGATTCTAAGTGGAGAATACCCATTCGTTTAAGTGATCTATGATGACCTTTAGATGAAGATCTAATGGTTCAGGATGGCTCACCGGAAAAGCTCGCCGGAGAAGTTCGCCGGATTTGCGGGCACGGGCTTGGCGTTGCCGTTCCCGTCGCTAGGGACGTATCCGGAATAGAAGAAGATGTGGACGGCGTAGAGGACGTCGATGTGGTCCTACTAGACGTGATTTTTGAGGTCGTTCATTCCCAACGGTGCGACAAGACACGGATGGAGCGACGCGTGACGTCGGGCGGCGCGAACAACTACAACAAGAAGATGCACAATCATGTCCTGGAGATAGGCAACATCAAGACTAGTCTTATGGTAGAACGAATCAATGAGGGACTCACCGAGGACGACAAGATCTGACGATGAACTACGTTTTTAGGCTAATCTTGGCATGGTTCATGTGTGTTCTACGGAGCTCCTCTCGAGAAAGTGTAGGAACGAAAGTGAAGGATGTGGACTAGAGGTACGCACTGGTTCTCTCGGTTCGTCTTAATATGCACTAGGGAGGGAGATCGAAGGGTGTATGCCGACGGGTGACGTTCGGAGCACCGTTTTGGATTGGGCAATTAACACAATAAAACGGTAAAATAATGTCCTGAACGGAACCTCCAAGAAATTCTAAACATAATTCGTATTAAAGTTGAGGAGAAACGGCCACTCAATTGATGGGGATTTGAAGAGGAAGATGTCAGGATGAGGAAGATGATAGGTCGATCGGTTTTGATGGGACAGGATTCACCCCAACAAGAAAATAAAGGAAAAAAAGAGTTGGGTAGATGGGTTTGGGCTGCTGTTGTTTCTTTTTTTTCCTCCAATGTTTTCTTCTATTTTATTTTCTAGTTTCCAATTTGTCTCTTGAATTTAATTTAAATTTGCACCAAACCTTTTAAAAAAAATTATATGAAATATAAATTGATAGTTTATTCTAATTAGAATATGTATAATACCTTTTTATAAAATATAATTCATTTTAAAAAAATTAGCATGGCACGTAGGCCTATATAGTATATTTTATTAATTCTTGTTTATTTTATATCTTTTGATTTAGAGCTCCAAAAGGTTCAAACCAATTTCCTTACCTTTATAATTTTATTCTTTATCATAATCATTTATTTAAGAATACTTTTATTTTGTTTTTAGTCATTGCCTTAACTTGACTTTATTTCTCTTCCTATATTTTATACATTTCATATCATTTTATCTGGAGCTTCAAATAGAGTCAAACTAATTTATATGGCTTTATAGTTTTGCCCTTTATCTTTTTAGCTCACTTAGGATTTCTTTTGTATATATGGAATATATCCAAAGTCTCATGTTGTTAAGTGGCCAATTCAACTTTGAGAAGAAATTTATTTCCCTTAGTTTTAAAATGCAACCATGCATGCTTCATGATTTTGAGGTTTTAAAAACATGCATATAACTTCACAAACAAAATTGTTTTATTTAACTTTTGTTTTGAAGGAGTTATATTAAATAGTCAAAAAGTTTTTGTTTCCTTTGAATTTTCAAGACTTAGTTTTTCATTTTGTTTAAGTTTTTCCACATTTAAAAATTTGGAAAATTTTGGGATGTGACAGGAGACAATGGCATTGGCAGGCAAATGGTGAGTTTGCAGATGGAAGGTGGTGAGGAAAGAAAAAAAGAAATTGCTAGCGGGAAGAGCGAAACCACGCTCAAAGTGCGAGAGGAAAACTACTCTCTCATTAGCCTCAGGCTTAGGAACAATCTCACCTAAAGGGAGACGACAATCAACATCGAGCGGGATGCGCCTGGTGGAGAGCAGCCACTCGAGTTCCTTTGCCGAGCCCTCCCAGCCGCCACGCTCGCCGGCGGCGACCTCGTACTCCTCTGCCTCCTCGCCGGCGTCACGGGCGTCCATGATGTCACTTGGTTCGAACTCTTCCGTTGTTGGAAGAGGCCTGGAGGCACAAGGACCCGTAGTAGAATAGAAGAGGGAAGGAAGGAATCGCTGGAAAGAAGCAACAGAGGAGAAGAATCATAAGGAGACAGTTAGGATTTGGGAGGCGCGAGGAAGAAGAAGAGGGAAAAGGGGAATTGAACAAGCAAAGGCAGTTAAGTTCCCCTCACCCCTACTTAAGGAGAGTAAAAACCGCCGGCGTGGGATCCATCTTCACTGTGTGGCCACCGTGTGACCGTGTATCCGTCCGAGTGAGTGTATCAGCGAGCGCCACGTGTAGGCGATACACGGAAAATCCTGGGCCACGTCACGATGCGCAGGGCACGAGGGGCAGAGCGATGGGACAACCATAGTGATGGGGAGTTACTACGCCGCTGTCACTGTGCGGTCAGGATTTGGGACAAAGTTTGAGGCAAGTCATCATGATTACAAGATCTCAGTAACTAAGGCAAGCCAAAAATGACTCGGCAGCGTAGAAAATGACTCGGCACGAGGCAAAAATGACCAAGAAAGTCAAAGATGAGACTAGAAAGGGGCAAGATAGACTCGGCAAATATCGAGATTATGCCAAACAGTGCGCCCTAAGCAGTAAATACTAAGAGAAAGAAAAGTTTCAAGCACATTAAAGGAACCTAGAGACGCCTACAAGCAAAAACTGCTAGGCCTCACCAGCTCCGGGGACTATTGTCAAGGGATAACCCCCGGTAGGGTCATAATGGGTAAAACATTGCCCAACTTAGCTTATGCCGAGTAAAAGATAACTTAGGCCGGGTAACGACGGCCGGATAAGAGGTCATGCGTGGCCGGCATAGGAATTATGTCGGCCCTTATAAGACAAGTTTTTTGCCTTGTAGGAAGCAACAAGCCGAGTCTCACAAGGGAAGGCCGAGTCAGGAAGGACGCGTGGCAGCTTTCCGAGTAAGGTTCAGGAGGGACCATGGTAAAGCATGGTCAAAAGAGAAGGGAGACGTCGGGTGACACAAAAGGAGCCGGGTGACGCCCAAAGCAAGGGCTGACGTACAAAGTCACGGTATGACGCCAAAAGAACTGGAGGCTACGTATGGGAAGACTGTTAGCTGAATGGCCTTGTGGACGGGGTCAAGGGGCTTAGGGCTAGCCCATAACCCGGCCCGCATAGTAAGGACCAGGATCCAATAGAACCCAAAGGGATGTAACCTAGTTGGCCATCGCCTATATAAGGAGGGGCATAGCTAAGGTTTGAGGAGGTTGGACCAAGTAGGAAGCTAGTGCCCTGAGGCTATGCACAAATAGCTCTAGGAGCACTTGTAAACTTCTTGGATCAATAATAATCCCAAGTATGGAGAGTTCATCTTGTTCTTCATGCGCGGCTAGACCATGCACTCCCTCCCCGGTTACCACAAGCGTCCATTCGGCCCCCAACTTTAGCCTACCCATGGCATCTTCTGTGACACCCCCACGACATTATGTCATGACTTTGATGCTATCTCTGATATCTTTACTTCTAGTCTTCACTTGAACTTCAGAGGTGCCTTGGTATTTTTATTGTGCTATACAAACAAAGGCAAGCAAGATACCACTCTATCATACCTTATTATGAGCATTGCAATGTTGCTTATGTTTATGTTTCATGCTACTTATTATTATTGAGTTGGTTTCTCTTCATAGCTTGCAATGACTATTGAGTAGACTCAGTTGCATACTTCTTATTATGAATGGTTTAAGTATCTACTCCTATGCTGAGAATATATACATCATATGAAGCAAATGTGTTCGTGAAAGTTCTTTTATTGCACTCAGTTTTCAACTGAATTGCTTGAGGACAAGCAATAAGCTAAGCTTGGGGGAGTTGTTACGCCCAAAACGTATCTACTTTCCCGAACACTTTTACTATTGTTTCTCCTCTAAACTTGTGTGATTTGGATACAACTAACACGGACTGACGCTGTTTTCAGCAGAATTACCTTGGTGTCTAGTTTTTGTGTAGAAAATCAACTATCAGGAAAAATTCCGGAAAATATGCCAAAAATTCTATTTCACCAGAAGATCCACGGAGCCAGAATATGAGACGGAGGGGAGCCCTGGGTGGCCCACACCCCCCTGTCGTGCGGGTGGGCCCATCCTGCGCTGGGAGGGGTGTGGCCATCCCAGACATCCCCTCGGCCTCTCTCTTCGCCAATAAGACGCCTTCTGACCTAAAAACTCAGAGGGGGATTCGACGTTTTTCTAGAAAGAGTTCCGCTGTGCCGCCACCACCAGAAACCGCGATTCAGATCTAGAAACTTCGTTCTGGCACCATGTCAGGACGGGGAATTTGGGGAGGATCATCGCCATTGTCATCACCAATGCCTCTCCATCAACCATCAATGTTTCCCTCATCCATGAGTGAGTAATCCCCCGCTGTAGTATATGGGGATGGTAGGGATTGGATGAGTTCTATCATGTAATCGAATAATATTGTTATGGCATGGTGCCTAGTATCTCTATTAGTGCTATTTGACTTTTTTGCAACTTGTTATGCTTAATGCTTGTCACTAGGGCCCGAGTGCCATGATCTCAGATTTGAACTTATTATTGAATCATTATGATAGTATTGTTTGTGATCTTATCTGCAAGTTGTGTACACATATCATTGTCCGGATCCAAAGGCCCCGAAGTGCAGAAATTGGGACAACCAGAGGGGATGGCTGTGATGCGAGGATCACATGTGTTCACGGAGTGTTAATGCTTTGCTCCGGTGCTCTATTAAAAGGAGCACCTTAATTTCCAGTAGTTCCCTTGAGGCCCCGCTGCCACGAGCTGGCAGGATAAAAGATGTTGTTCAACTTCTCATTGCGAGCATGCATGACTATATATGGAGCACATGCCTATGATGTTTAGTACTTGGATGCTTTATCTTATTTATCTGCAATTGCCCTAGATCTTGAAGTTACATGTTTAGACTCGTCCATGCAACGCCCGTCCATCCATCCCTATGCCTACCGCGCTCATATCCTACTGTTTGCTACTACTGTTACTATTGCTCCTGTTTTACTGTTGTTGTTGCTTTGATGTTGCTACTACAAACTGTTGCTACTGATAAACTTCTATGAGCAAGAACTATTTCCAGGTGCAGCTGAATTGACAACTCAGTTGTTAAGGCTTGCAAGTATTCTATGGCTCCCCTTGTGTCGAATCAATAAATTGGGTAATACTACCCTCGAAGACTGTTGCGATCCCATATACTTGTGGGTCATCAAAGATCTTCCAGATATTTCACAATTCTTCTATTCAAGTTTGGGTGTTAGACTTATTCTATCCGTTGAACCTTTTATCTGTCTCTGAGTTCTTCATTCATGTCTTTTCTGATGGCTTGGGACTTTCGACACGACGACAACATCATCATCTTTATCTGCTTGGATCCAACGAATTTTTTTGCATCAAATCTTTGTTTACTTATGGAGCTTCATGAATTCTGTTTGTCAAGATCTTCATTCTAAATTTCTGAAAGTTGGGTTGTATAATTTTCCTAGTCATGTGCAGAGTAATGCTTTGGGTGTGGGGTGGAGTAGCTACCATACCACTACTCTTATCATTCGCTCTTGTACATTGAATTAGTGAATTAATGTGATTTCACTGATTCCATGGAAGACGGAAGTGGCCTTTATCCCTCGAGGCTTTTACTTCCGTCCTTCTTTTTCCGGAGTGTTCGCTCAGGAGCGTTAGCAATAATATCTTGTTGGTGGTCTCGTTTATTTCAAAATGGAGCAAAATCTTCAATGATCGGGTGGAATAAAGGCAAATCTTCTCCGTCTTGTTCATTTGACCGGCATTCTACATTGTCATACAAGATGGATATACGTTATATCTAACTTCCTTTTCAAAAATTATTTCCTCTTGGTAAATCCAATTATGGTTGATGCCATCAATCGCAAAATCTATTGCAAAAACATCATGGTTAAGGAAAATAATAGGCATATCTATAATAACTCTAGACCTTCAACTTCTTTCTCAAGATTCCACCACAAACTCATGTCACACTTTCTCGAGGATATAAATCTGCACACCTTCTTTCCATGATCCTTTGGTCCTTACGTGTAAGATCTCACCCAATAAGGTAGAGATACCTGTGATTGCAGTGCTAGTCCCTGGATCGCATTGCTAGCACCCACAGTTTAAGATGAAGTGCACAGATACAAAGGTCATTATTACATCGAAATTCTAGGAGTAAAATAGTTCTTACAACTCACTTAGTGATACGTTGAAAATGTATCTATAGTTTTTGATGTTCCATGCTTGTTTAGTATCTACTTTGTTTTGCTTTGTCTACACTTTGAGGTGTTTTTACATGATTTTCTGGACTAACCTATTAACAAGATGCCACAGTGCCAGTTGCCTGTTTTCTTCTGTTTTTCGTTCCAGAAAAGGCAGAAAATCAATATTATCGGAATTGGACGGGACAAAAGGCAAAGTCAATATTTTACCGTGGGGAACACGAAGCCAGAGTACGAGGCGGAGGGGATCCACCAGGGGGCCACACCCCCTAGCCGCACGGCCAGGCTAGGACCACGCCTAGGGGTTGCGACCACCCTGGATGCCCCCTGCCTCGCCTCTTCGCCTATAAAGACCCCCCGATACCAAAAACCTAAGTACCTGATCAATCTTCCATGAAACAGTCTGTAGCGGCCGCCACCATCGTCCCTAGATCGGGGGATCTGAAGCTCTTCCCGGCACCCTGCCAGAGGGGAGATCATCCTAGAGGCCTTCTTATTCTTCTTCATGCCAGCCTCTGGTATGAAGCGTGAGTAGTTACACCTTGGACTATGGGTCCATGTAGTAGCTAGATGGTTGTATCTCTTCCTTTGTGCTACCATGTTTAGATCTTGTGAGATCTGTTCATGATCAAGATCATCTATTTGTAATCATGCATGTTGTGTTTCCGGGGATCTGATGGATACTGAGATTACTATGTCATATTGATTGATGGTTTTGTCTTATTGATTCTATCATGTCTGTGTTGTTTGTGATCTTGCATTCTCTCCATTTCTAGTTGCAATCTTGGCCAAGTAGATGCTAGTGACTCCAAGAGGGGGTATTTATGCTCGATAGTGGGTTCATGCCTCTATTTAATCTAAGGGAAGTGACAGAAATATCTAAGGTTGTAGATGTGTTGTTGCTACTAGGGAGAAAACAATGGTCTCTTGTTCATGGAACAAGTGAATTGTTTACATTATACACTTTGCTTAAAGCAGTTATTCGTTGCTTGCAACTTAATACTAGAGGGGGTTCGGATGATAACCTGAAGGTGTATTACTGGTCATAGATGCAGTTGGATGGCGGTCTATGTATCTTGGTGTATTTCCCAATCGAATCTTATAGGGTCATGAATGTCTAGTATTGCATTGTTATGCCTTGCTCAGTCATGTCAATTGCCCTGCTGTAATTTTTTTACCCAGCATGTCATGTTTGTTTATCTTAAGGAGAACATCTCTAGTGAACTATGGACCCCGGTCCAATCTTTACCATTGATACATCTTCCACTGTTCCTGTTTACTTTCTGCAAACCACTATTGCCTTCCACACCATACAGTTAATCCTTTATTTTCAGCAAACCGGTGAGATTGACAACCTCACTGTTCATTGGGGCAAAGTCTTGAGTTTGTGTTGTTGATACGTCCATAACGTGTCTATAATGTTTGATGGTTTCATGCTAATATTATGCTTTTGACACTTCTTTTTATATAAAGTTCATGAGTTATTTGGACTAACCTACTAATAGTTGCAAAAATGCACAATGTTCTTGGTTTACACTTTGATGTGTAGCAATTATCAAGAATACAAATGGAACCCTTGTTGGAGTCAAATTGGGATTTTCCAGAAATCTGTCTCGGAACTCTTTTTGAAGATGGTCACGTTTTGGTCGAAGACGGCGTCAAATGGAAAACTCTTCAACTACAAAGTTGTATTCAATTTCGGGAAAATTGTTCTAGACATAAAATTTAGCTGATTCTGAGTCTGGACGGGCCCTCTAGGCCCAATTTACTGCAGCACAAGATGGTGTGACGGGAATTCGAGAAACTATATAAAGGAAGGAAACCTAATTTGTGGAAGAGACCTCCACCCATGAATTTGTAGCCACCAAAGCCAAGTTTTTGCCTCCCCCATGGATCCCATCTCCATAGAGGAGGGCTCCCAAGAAGCCATGAAGCAAGGGGGCTAAGGGGCGGTGCTCCCCCATGATACCAGCGGCGGGGAAGGAGTCCCCTGGACCGCCGCCGGTGCCGCCGCTGCCCTCTTCACCATCTTCACCGCCATATCCTTCACCTAATCCTCCTAATATGTAGTGGTTCATCCTTCCAGACACCTATGTACCGTCCTATGTAAACATGGTGTTTGATGCTATAAGTTATAATCATATGATCTATATCATGTTTGTGTAGTTTCTTTGTTCTTAGATTGAATGGTTGAACATCTTTGATTCATTAGAGTTGTATGTTGATATAGTACAGTCCTTTGGTTTCCATTATATTTGTGCGCACATGGATGGATACGTCTAAAATGTATCTACTTTCCCGAACACTTTTTCTATTGTTTCTCCTCTAAACTTATGTGATTTGGATACAACTAACACGGACTAACGTTGTTTTCAGCAGAATTACCTTGGTGTCTAGTTTTTGTGCAGGAAATCAACTATCAGAAAAAATCCCAGAAAATATGCCAAAAATTATATTTTGCCAGAAGATCCACGGAGCCAGAAGACGAAACGGAGTGGAGGCCTGGGGGGGCCACACCCCTGTCAGGCGCAGGTGGGCCCTGCCCGTGCCTAGGGGTGTGTGGCCACCCCAGGCATCCCCTCGGGCTCCCTTTGCACCTATAAGTTACCCCTTGACCTAAAAACCGAGGGGGTTCAATGTTTTTCCAGAAAGAGTTCCGCTCCGCCGCCACCATCAAAAACCAAGATTCGGATCCAGAAACTCCGTTCTGGCACCCTGCCGGGATGAGGAATTTGGAGAGGATCATCGCCATCGTCATCACCAACTCCTCTCCATCAACCATCGATGTTTCCCTCATCCATGAGTGAGTAATCCCCCGTTGTAGGCTATGGAGATGGTAGGGATTGGATGAGTTCTATCTTGTAATTGAATAAGATTGTTAGGGCATAGTGCCTAGTATCTCTATTAGTGCTATTTGACTTTGTTGCAACTTGTTGTGCTTAATGCTTGTCACTAGGGCCCGAGTGCCATGATCTCAGATCTGAACTTATTATTGAATCATTATGATAGTATTGTTTGTGATCTTATCTGCAAGTTGTGTACACATATCATTGTCTGGATCCAAAGGCCCTGAAGTGACAGAAATTGGGACAACTGGAGGGGATGGCTGTGGTTTGAGGATCACATGTGTTCACGAAGTGTTAATGCTTTGCTCCGGTGCTCTATTAAAAGGAGAACCTTAATTGCCAGTAGTTCCCTAGAGGCCCCGCTGCCACGGGCTGGCTAGACAGAAGATGTTGTGCAAGTTCTCATTGCGAGCACGCATGACTATATATGGAGCACATGCCTAGGATTGTTTAGTACTTGGATGCTTATTATTATTTATCTGCAATGCCCTAGATCTTGAAGTTACATGTTTAGACTCGTTCATAAAACGCCCGTCCATCCATCCCTATGCCTACCACGCTCATATCCCACTGTTTACGGTTACTGTTACTATTGCTCCTGTTTTACTGTTGCTGTTGCTTTGTCATTGCTACTACCAAACTGTTTCTACTGATAAACTTCTTTGAGCAAGAACTATTTCCAGGTGTAGCTTAATTGACAACTCAGTTGTTAAGGCTTGCAAGTATTCTTTGGCTCCTCTTGTGTCGAATCAATAAATTGGGTAATACTACCCGCGAAAACTGTTGCGATCCCCTACACTTGTGGGTCATCAAGACTATTTTCTGGCACCGTTGCCGGGGAGCTTAGCTTTATTTGTAAGTTAACTTGGATCTACTATTGTTCACTGCTACTACGTTCATCATGGGTAAGTCTTGTGATGTAAAGTTCCCTATTTTACCATCCACTACAAGAAGAGGTACAGTTCTAAACACCTCTGTTGCTCTTGATTCACCGTCTGTTATAAGTAAGCTTGTTACACCACCACCACATACTCATGCTACACACACTGCTACTACTGCTGAATCTGAAACTGCATTTGATGCTCATGATGTTACTTCTACTATTCTTGGTGCGAGTGGTTCATTAGGTCCTTTCCTAGATGCTACTATGGCTGGTCTAGGAAATACTGAAACTCCTAGTGAAGACACTGTTACACCTGTTAGCTCACATGAGTCTAGAGAGAGTTATGATATTAATGATGGTTACATTGAGTTCACTGATGAATTTGTTCAAGAGTGCCGAAACACACATGGTACTGGTGCTATTTAGAGTCTCCTTGCTAGACGTACTATTATGCCTAAACTGTCCTCTGGTCCTAAGTTTGCCACCTCTCCCATAGATATTAAATATAAAGATTATGATTTCTCTCTTGATTTATCCTATTTGGACATTGTTGAGAAAGAACCTTTTTGTGGGACTGAAAATGAGAGTGATGCGGCTCATATGAATGAGCTTTCCACTATGAGTGCTTTGTTCTCTGATGATTTTAAGATGCGCAAGTATTTTGTTACTAAGATATTCCCTTTTTCAATAAAAGGAGAAGCTAGGGCTTGGTTTAATAGATTACCTCCTGGTTCTATTGATAACCTTAATTGCTTGTTTCTTCCAGAAATATTTTCCTCCCAGTGCTAGACATGCTGCTTTGCAGAGACTTTTTGATTTGAAATAGGGAGAAGAAGAGAAATTGCCTGAGTCATGGACAAGGTTCTGTGCCTTGATTCATGTACATCCTGGATGTCCATTGCCTAAGAATGAGCTTCTTGATATTTATTATAATTGACTAACTGATGATTCTAGGACCTACCTAGATAGCTTTGCTGATTGTGTTTTCAAGGAAATAACTCCTATAGATGCTGAAGAATTAATGACTAAGATAAGAAAAAATTATGATGATTGGACTTCAACTGAGCTAAATACACCAGAGCCTATTACTCCTGAACTAGTTGTGCCTGAACCAGATCCAACACCAACACCAAAGAAGAGGGGAGTTATTGCATTAAATTATGAAGTGATGAAGGAAGCTAAGAAGTGTCTAAAGGAGAAAGGTATTAGAGCTGAAGATGTGAAGAATCTAGCTCCTATAGAAGAATTATGTAAGCCAATTTCCCACTCATCTACTATTGAGGTACACTCTCTCCACTTTAATGAAGGTGATATTCCTTATGGTAAGCCTCCTGATCAATGCTTAGAGGAACTTGACACATTTATTGTTAAACAAGGTAATTTTAATAAACAAGTTCAGAATCATTTATTGGATGACTCTAGAGCTATCAATGAGTTGAAAGATATTGTGGAAAGAAATTCTAATGATATTAAAATTCTTTGTAAACACTTTAAAATGGTTCAAACCCAACTTGATCAACTTGCTAAGGTACAAAAGGATATGCTAGTCAATGCCTCAGGAGATAAACATGCTTATGGAATTAGAACTAGGAGTGGTATAGCTACTCAAGATCCTTTATATCCTAAAGGACACCCTAAAATAATTGAGCAGGATTCTCAACAAGGTGAAAGTAGTGGTAGTCCTCGTAAGAGAAAGAAAAAGAAACATAAAGTAGTTGAGGAACCACTTGAACCTATTGTAGATCCTAATAGTATATCTGTCTTTGATGCTGAAACTGAAAGTGGTAATAAAAATGATGCTCCTAATGAGGAGGAAGTTGAGTAAGAACCTGAGAATCACACTAAGAACACTAGGTAAACTAAGCAAGATTTTATTGCTAATAAACATGGTAAAGAAAGAGAACCTTGGGTGCAGAAACATATGCCTTTTCCAGGTAAGAAACACAAGTCAAAGGAGGAAGAACACTACAACAAGTTTTGTGAGTGGATGAAGCCTTTATTTTTGCAAATTCCTTTGACTGATGCTATTAAGTTGCCTCCTTATTCAAAGTATATGAAGGATATTGTCTCTAATAAAAGGAAGATTCCTAATGAGGAGATTTCAAATTTGCTTGCTAATTACTCCTTCAATGGTAAGGTTCCAAAGAAACTTGGTGAACCAGGTATACCAACTATTCCTTGCTCTATTAAGAATAATTATGTTAGAATTGTTTTATGTGATTTGGGAGCTGGAGTTAGTGTTATGCCTTTTTCTCTCTACAAGAGACTCCAGCTAGAAAAATTGATACCAACTGATATATCTTTGCAAATGGCTGATAAGTCAACTACTATTCCTGTTGGTATATGTGAGGATGTTCCTGTTCAAGTGGCTCATAACTGCTTGGTTTTAACTGATTTTGTTGAGCTTGAAATGCCTAAAGATGATAATATGTCTATTATTCTTGGGAGACCTTTTCTTAATACTGCAGGTGCTGTTATTAATTGCAATCAAGGAAAAGTAACATTCAATATTAATGACAAAGAGCATACAGTTTATTTTCCGAAGAAGGTTGCTAGAAGCTATTGCCTGAATTCCATTGAAAATATTGAGAGCATCAAGGTTGGAGAAATATATTTTCCCATTCCACAAGAAAATTTTGAAACTATTATGATTGGTACCATTGCTATCAAGTTTGAGGTACATAATCACCTTGTGGAATGCAAAGTTTTGTTTCATATAAGATTGTTTTGGTAACAAGACTTGATCAACCTTGTTAACAAAAGGATTTTTATGAATAGAATAATGCTTTCACTATGGTTATTCTTGCTTTCTTTTATTTTTCTCCTTCCTAGTCTTTGCCCTTTCTTTTGCTAGCTTTGGTGTTGCTAGTTGCTTGTTTGTTAGAGTATCTTAGAACTTCTGTAGTTTGGCTTTTGGTTTGCTTTTGCTTCTTCTATAAAAATTGTTTCTGCGAGAAAATCAATTTTCATACACTGAAAATTTGCCAAAAATAAAGTTTCTCGAAAAATTCCAGAAAATTCAAAATAATTTTTTCCTCGAAAAAAGGGGGAGAGGGACACCTAGAGTGACCCAGGGGGCCACCCCAGGCACCCACACCCCTGGTAGGCGCGGGCCCCTACAGGTGGCGCCTAGGGGTGTGTGGCCCACCTGGGCCCCTCCAAAGTGTCTCCTCCCAGCCATCTTCTTTCTCTCTCCCGAAAAACACTGGAAAACATGCTCAAGCTCGAGTTCCTGCTGTTCTTGCTCACGATTTTCGATCTCCTTGCTCAGCCCCTCTTTGCTGTTGATTTTTGGAGGGATTGCTCCTTGGTTTGTGCCTCCTCCACTTGTCCAATTAGATTTGTGATTGATAGATTATATCTTGAGTATTTTGCTGCTATAGGTGACAGATTGTGTGAGCTTGCATGCTTGTTCTTTGCTTAGAGATTTTGTTTTGATGCATGTGTAGCCCTCTAGCAAGTTCCTATAGTAGTTTCTCATCATTTATCAACTTGGAAATCAGTTGGTTTGATGTCAGTCTAGAAATTTCAGAAAAGAGTGGTCATGGACAACCACACATTTGGAGAGATATTTGAGGGTGATGCACCTAGGAAGGCAAGGACTTCAAGATAATCCTCCCGAGCTAGGCCCTCATACAATGAGGATCTCATCACTCCGCGATTCGGCATCGAGGGAGATGAGGGGGATGCTCACCCTTCCACCTTTCCTTGCCCAACATTTTTGCAGGCTGCTGGGATTCTTGATGATTTTACAACCTTGGTTTGGAGGGCTGGACTAATAAGCCTTATGCAGGATGAGAGCATGCAATATGCTACGCTCACTAAAACATTTGTGGAGAGCTTCTCCTTTATTAACAGCATGTTCAAGCCAGATGTTTCTTTCAAAATTTATGGCAGGTCTTACAATATGACATTGAAGAAATTTTGTGAGGCTCTGGGACTTGGGACAGCTGGGCCAGCAAAGAAGATTCCAGTTCAACCTGCTGATTTGTTGGAGCTCTACCGCGGGATAACTAATGATGATAACCATAGAGCTCAACGTCGAAAGATAAGAAATATTCAGCTTCCAGCCATCAGGTACTTTGCTTACTATCTTGCCACTAGTGTTCTTGGTAGGGAGAACACTAGTAATATTTCCAACTATCATTTGGCATTCTTAGCTGCTACGCTCAACAATGATACTAAGTACAATATTGGTTCTCTCATTGCTCGTCGCTTAACTGCTAAGGGACCCATTTATGGGGGAATTATTGCTACGCGTGTTGCTGCTGCCTTGGACCTTGCTGTTGATCCAAATGATACAGTTTTGGCTCATCAGAGGCTTGATCTTTCTGCCATGAAGGCACATCACTTTGTCACCACTAGCTCTACCCTTGAGAACTTGGTTTATAGAATGTTGTTTATTGATGGGGAAGAGAGAGAGATCCGTCTCCCCCAAACCACTATGTTCAGTATTTCTCAGGGACCTTTGTCACACTCCAAGGAAGATATGGATGACAAGCTACGCGTTCTTGGTTTCCATGGACACTATCAGGGGGAAGCGCCCTCATACGACCCCTCTGTATACTACACAGGGGAGTCCTCGAGCTCGTACCAGGACGAGGGAGCCTCCTCGTCGTACTACGGAGGTGCACTACTTGGGCACCATGGGATTGAGCCCCACTTAGGCCAAAAGCCTAAGCTTGGGGGGAGGTATACCGACATCACACTTATGTATTCATCATGTTCGGTCGGTTCTTTGTATATCCATTGTTTTGCTTTCTTTTTGGTTCTTGTTGCTGCTTTCTCAAAAACACAAAAATACCAAAAATATTTTCGTTGTTTCTCTTGGTTTGTTTCATTGCTTTGGTTTGACTTAAAGAAAAATCCCAAAATATTTTGCTTTGCTTGGTTTGTTTTTTCTTTGCTTGTTTTTTCTTTGTTGGCTTGTTTAAAAAAATCGAAAACACCAAAAATATTTGTTGTTCTTCTTTGGTTTTGTGAGTTCTTTGCAGGATTCAGGCGACCTCAGTGGATTTGGTTTCATGTTGTTATTCAAGTCACACAAGTGAAGGGCAATAGATTAAGACAACTTGAGGAGTGGTAAGAAGCTGGTAACGAACTCTATTTGTTTTCATTTTTGTACATATACTCATCATTGTGAGCATGCTTAGTCTGTTCATTGTAAGGAGTGTGTTACTGATGGATGCTTAGTAGTTTTTGCTTGTCTATGATTAGCACCAGCTTGCTAATAGTTTGTAGCATGTCATATGAATGTTTGCTTGCATTGTTTTATTCATATTTTGGTATGATATCGTGGTATCCTCCTCTGAAAGTTTCATGTGAATCGACTTGGCACATGCTCACGCATGCATATGACTAAACAATAGTTAGTAAGCCTCGATGATTTATTTTGCCTCAGAGTTCTTGTATCACTTTTATGCCATAATTATTCCTATTTTGTTGCAAGCATGATTATGACAATTATTGCTCTCTCATTTTTCGCTCCCTCTCTTTTGCTAGCCTTCACTTGCACTGAGTATGAGCTCTACTTGTGCATCCAACTCCCCAAAACCAATATTGCCAGCAGTGTCCACCATACCTACCTGTTAGCATCATTTGCTATTTCAGTGCATATTCTACATGCCTTGTTTTCTTTCAAATAAAATGTTTGTCTGTTTTGAGAAAGTTAGTTAGTAAAGCTCTCATGAACTTGATGGCACACTTTATTCCTTGAACTTAATAATCCTGAACCATTTTGACCTGTCCATGAAAGTTATATGCTTGCAAATTATATGTTGGGGGTTAGCAGAACCTTGCTGTCACGTGGAACGCTTTCAACACTTTTTGGATATTTTTATCCAGTTGGTACCTTGCTCTTTTGTTTGCGGATGTCGACGGTGTGAAATAAAAGGGGAGCTTGTGAGTTCATGGAGTATATATATGTGTGTTAGAGAAATGCCTGGGCTGCTAGCCTAAGCCATGCCTAATCATGGTGGAAACTTGCAGCACCACCGTAATGAGCATTCTATGAAGCATCCTCAATAAAAAGCTATGCACATAGTAAATAAAAAGATCACTGAGATGCTCATTGTCTTCTTGCCTTTTCATTTTGATCACGGGATAGCTCATGTATCATGTGCAAGGGGTTCCCCGTTGGCGGTTCTCTATGATATGCATGTATGTACAATGACAACAACTTGTAGGTAACCAAAGTTGAGTAGCATGCGGAGTGTCCCTCGTACTCGAGGGACATGGGATTTCCAGTTTATGGTCTGTTAAGCATATAACTCATATTGGACCTCACTTTCACATTAACCATATGAAGATGCCTATGATAGGGGCAATGAGAGCTCAAAGCTAATGAGTACCTTCCTTTCAGCATTAGGAAGCCTTTCGAACTTTTCAAAACCTTTTCACTTCCATGTTGAGTCACCACTTATTCTATGAGCACCTTCTTGAGAGCATAGTTGTCATTCTTGTGTTTGTCTCAAAACTTGGTTAATTATGTCATGACTTTGATGCTTGTATCTCTGATATTTTTACCTCTAGTATTCACTTGAACTTCAGGGGTGCCTTGGCATTTATATTGTGCTCTATAAACAATGGCAAGCGAGATGCCACTCTGTAGAGGTCCCAACCTTTAAGAAGGTAGAGATCCCTATGTTTACAATGCTAGTCCCTGGATCAATAGCTAGCATCCACAGTTAAGATGTAATATCAAGAAACAAAGGTCATAATACAACTTTATAACCAGGAATAAAATAATTTATTACATCTTACATAGCTCATTGGGCAATCTCATTACAATACAGCAGAATAACTATAGCATGGAGTCCTTCATCTTCAAAGTGCCTCAGGAAATCATGTTGGTTGTATACTTGTAATCCTAATCAACACACACTTCACTAACATCAAACAAACCTGCAACATAATAAGTTACAGCCACAAGGGTCAATACATTTGAATTGTATTGGCAAGTGATACTATGGTAGTATAGTGGAGTCTGTCATCTATATGCTTTTGGCTAAGTGGAGCTTAGGCTTGCTTTGCTCAACATAGATTTTCCTTATCATTTGAAAACACTAAGTTTTTGCTTGTCAAAAACTTTCCCAAGGAACCACCAATAGAAATTGGTGAACATCCACCCTTGTTCATCCACAAGTTTTTATCTTAGAAATTGGGATGAGGAGATTCTTGATAGCTTCCATGTCTTGATGCTCAAATTGTCCTTTGTCATGGATATGGGTAAGTACTTAGATTTTACACTCTGCAGAGCTGGTGCACTTTCCCCACAAGACTTGGTTTCACCAAGACAAGATCTTTCAGAAGCCTTCCCTTAGACCAGAATGGACGCGTTCCAACCTATCATCCCCTACCACGAACTGTCCATTTGGCTAAGTCATTGCAACCTATATGATCCAGGCAGAACCCATAATGCCATGTGGCTGCACTTGAAGCTTCTCAACATTTCACATCTCAAATCTCTTTGTTCCTGGGTGGCATTCCACAATTGAGATACCAAGTTTTCCCCAGTATACTGGACTTGGTGATGCCCATGTTTTCCCCAGCATACTGTACTTGCGTAACCACTCAACACAAACCATTCTTTCCATTTCACCCAGGTGATTCATTCACTTAGTTGTTTTATTAAACAAAAACACAAGTCCTTGACTTATAAATATTCCATAGCATGAATATAATCCACCTTGGTTTTCTACTAGATAAGCTAAGCATGATGGTAGTAGGAATCTTAACTTAGGAAAAATTCTACTAAGGTTTCATCTACTAGGATTTCCCATGGCATAGTTTATACTTAGCAAAAATTCCATGCAAGTCCTACTTAGAAATATCACTAATGCATAGTGAAAATAATGGGACAAAAGTATGAAGCATCAATTGCCTTTTTGGTAGAGAATTATAAGTTCACTCCTTGATCTTGCAATATTCACACTCTTCAAATTCCACTACAAATCAATCAAGCAAGTAAATATTCAATCTACCATTCAAGCAATCATCACATAAAATAATGAAAACAAAACAATGGATACAAGCATGCCAAAGATTCTTTTGTTTGGAAAAGTGGTTTCTAATAGGTTATAAACATTTTAAATTACATATTGGTCATTTATAAAAGTGGCAAAACCATTGGATATCAAGTTAGTGAAAATGGCCATTTTAAGTCATTTTTGTTTTGCTAGAAATGGTTCAAATCAAAGTAATATTTCTAGTGTTTGACAAACACATTTCTAAACACAAATGTTAGTGTTTTATGGTCAAGTGTTTAATATTAAAACCATTTGCAAAAGGTTTCACCTATAAACCATTTTTATACCAAATCAATATTTTATGTTGTTGAAAATGCTTTTTAGCAAAGTAATAATTTATAGGGTTCATCAAATATATTTTTAAATCCTAAAACTTGGTGTTTAGGGTCAGAGAGTTTAAATCAAATCCTTTCCAAAGGTTTTACTCAAAAGCATTTTCAATACATAAACCATATTTTCATTTAACTAGAAATGCTTTAATTTAAAGATTTATTCTTTTGCTTCACAAAATATTGTTTTGAATCCACAAGTTGGTTTATATGGTCAGAAGGTCTAAAACAAACCATTTGCCAAGGAGTTTATCCTAAAAACATTTCTTGAATAAATTTTATGTTTTAAATACGCCTACACAAGTTTCTGCAAAAACAACTATTTTACCATAAGAAATTCATTAAACAAAGTGCATGGTTGGATAGAGTTTGTTTTTCTGATTAGATTGATATAAAATCTACAAAAATTGGACGTGTGGATCAAAAGTTATGAATTTTACAAAACCAAACAACTAATAGACAAGTTTCTGTTTTTAAAACAAATTACATGCCACGTGTCTTGTTGCAATTGGTCTGTACCACTTCGTCTGGATCGAGCATCGTGGGCTGTTGGATCTAACTTAAATCGCACGGTGCAGAGGCTAACTTACCCCTTCGCTTGACTTTCTATCGCATCCATTAGATCGAGATCCTACGGTTCACATCTACTGGCCATCAAGTGGCGGTGAGTGGCGGCGGCGCGCTTGGCAAGCGAGGTTGCCGGCGATACAGGAGGCTAGAGAGAGAGAGGGGAAGGGCTTACCAAGATCGCAGAGGTGTGGTGAAGCTCAAGTTCGTCGTGGGAAGGCTAGGGGCGCATGGTGTCGACCTTAATCGCTCGCCTGAGTTTGCGTCGTCTTCGGGTGCGCTCAGATGTCGTCGAAGGTGAAGCTAGAGGACGCGCTAAGACAAGTGGAAGGTACTGTTAGGTTCGCAAGAGTGAGGCGAGTATGAGAGTGTCCACGAGGGGGAGAGGGGCGGTCGGGTTTACCGGGGAGATGTCGCCGGAGTGGAGGCAGACGGCAGCGGAGTGTTGTCGTTGAGGTTGCCGACGATGCAGAGCACGAGCGGGCGAGCTGGAGCTACGGAGGTGTTCGTCAGGAGATGGGGAACGCGCTCGTGTGTTCGAGGGGGCGAGGGGAGGCGAGGAACTGCCGGAATTTGCTCAGAGGTTCGCCGGAATAGAGCATGGTCTCGGGCAGAATTAGCGCAGCCCGGTGGCGGAGGGGAAATGGGGTCTGAGGGGAAATATGGAGGAGGCGTGGGCGGTTAAATGTGCATGGTCAGGGGGCGAGGATCGCGCGGCATTGATGCGAATTAAACACGTGAAATCAACACAGAAACTGGCGAGGAGAGGAGGAAGAAGGGGTCCGCGAGTGAGGAAGATGATCTGACTGGTGGGGTCGTTTCGTCGGCGAGAGAGATGCGAGGTGGGGTCCGGTCGTCATCGAATACGCGGGTTTGTTCTGCAGTGAGAAATAAAACGTTTCGGGATAGAGAGGTGGGCTTTCTGGGCTTAGTGGGCCAAGTTGGGTTGGGCTGGCTCCTTTCTATTTTTTTGTACAGAATGTTTTTCTTTTACTATTTTGAATTTCTGTTTTGATTTTTATTCAAACAATTCAATCTCCATTTAAATTCAAACCTCTACCAAACTTTGTGTATATTCAAATATTGTTTATTAATACATTCTAAAGTCAAATTTAGAATATCTCTTTTATTCTTTTTAGGGTATATTAATTATTTAAAATAGGCCCTTGTATTAATTCAAATAAGATTTATTAATGTTTTCAAACTCCATTTCAAATCTAAATTTTACCAAATCTTTTCAGTAGGTTTTATTTAAAAATAAAACACTTTGAATTATTACTTAAAATACTTTATTTTGTTTTTTTAATGTTCATTTAAAATGGGAAATGTCTTTACTTAAATGAAATTGGATAATAATAAATCCTCAATATTTTATTTAAATAATCCTTTACTCTTTTTATTAAACAAAAATATTTTATTTTATTTGCTTGGCCAAGTTTTAATTGGTCCTTTTAAAATAATCCTTATTTATTTATTTATTTATTTATTTCTTCCTTTGCTTATAAAAACCATATCTTTTTATTTAAGGATCCAAAAATGGTGATTCCAACTTGTAAAATTTTATTTAATATTTGTTTATCCTTTTAAATATCTTTAGGATTATTTACTCACCATTTGGTATGGATTTTTAGATAGGTGCTTTATTAGCTTTGGAAATTCAATTTCATTATCTTACTAAATTCATAAGATTTTATCTATGGCTCCAAATTGAATGAAATCAATTTCAATGGTTTTATAATATTTCCATTTGTCATTCTTGATCATTTATAAATATTTTTTGACAAATTTTATATGGATCAAATCCATGGTCTTAGAGATATCTTGGAAATCACCCATTAGGGTTTTAGAGTTTTGGTTTATTTCCCAAGTGTTTAAATTTCAAGATGCATTTATGAAGATTGCATTTCACTTGATTTGAATTTAGTTGGATTTAAACATTATTCAAAGTTTGTTCAAGATGGGATTTTAAGTTTCCATTTAGAAACAAAAAGTTTCTTTTCACCCTAAATTTCAACAATTATTTATTTTGTTGATTTATTTTTCACATTTCAAAATTTGGAAAATTTTGGGATGTGACAGGCTACCACCCTTAAAAGAAATCTCATCCCGAGATTTGGGAAAGATAGGGGTTACAAGTTGGCTCAAAGCAACTAGGGTACTACCACCCTTAAAATATTTCCAACTAGATCACATCTTGGCTTGCTTGGGGTCTTGATGAAACTTCTCTGGGAAAACATTTGCATAGTGTCCTTTTTTTCCACACTTGAAACATGTGACAAGGCTGAGATCCTTCATAGGCTTGTTGGTCTTGTACTTCATCTTTTCTGGACAATTTCTTGCATAATGTCCTTGGTCAACACAATTGTAACATGTGACAAGGTTGAGTTCTTCACGTATCTTCTGTGGACAAGTTGATACATAATGGCCTAGCTCTTTGCAGTTGTTGAACCAAACTTGGCTAATTTCCTTATACTTCTTCTTCTTGTCTGGACATTCATTGGCATAGTGTCCCATCTCTTTACAATGGCAACATTGCACTTGGCTTTTGTCCTTCTTCTTCTTGGGTTTCTCCAAATCTAGGAGTTCTTCTAGTTCATGCTCTTCATATCTCACCTCAAAGGTGGGAAAGTCTCCTAGTCTCCTTAATAGTTTCCTTGGATAATACATATGTTTCCTCTTTTGTCCATCAAATTGAGTCATATTGTATGGAGGTGCAAGCTGAGATTTTCCTTTGTCTACATCCTTCTTGGTAGAAGTTGTTCCCTCATGGGGGTTTACAAACTGTTGATGCACTCCACCTTGTTTCCTTTGCTGAACTATGGAATAGATGGGGAATTGGATAGGGACATGATTATTTCCTTCACATAGGAAACATGATGTAGCCCGACCTACGGTCGTTACTACATCAAGGTCTCCAACTTACGCCAAGTCGTCATGGACTCCAAAGGTGAATCCGTTCCTCTATGCAAGCCCACTTCCTACCCTATTGAATGGTATGATACTTCATACTCCATCACATATGCATGATAGGTTCACACCGACCAGTACGGAGGCAAGGGAGGAAGCCCGAAACATCAAGCCCGACAAGACGGAGGCTTGGAAGAGGAGACAGAAGAAGACAGGTCGGTAGCTGCCAGGTCCAAGCGGTACTACCGCCCCCTGCTACCGCCCGGTACTGAAGCCTGCGCGCACCAGTTGGGCCACAGCCCATGTATCCCCCTTTACTTACCTATTCGCCTAGTTTATCCCCAAATTACCCTTGTTTAGTGGCTGGCCTATAAATAGATCCCCCACCCCTCATGTATCCCGCAGGCATAGATGATAGACTAAAGACAAACCCCATTGTGGAATCTCTAGTTTTGCCTCATCCCCTTTACCAAGGGGTCACCAACCTCGATTGGACTTTACATCACGCATCCATCGTTGAACAAGGCCTTGGAGTTCGGTGTCTTGTCTCCAATTTGTCAAGACCCTCCCCAAGGTGTTCTTCCCTCTCTGATGTGTATTTGAGGGAGCACGTTGACCGATCTTTCCTTGTGACGATTCTATCGGACCGGTGGCCGCCGTTCGGGAGCAATCGGCCTTGTATCGTGTGGGTTTTGCGTGTGTTCATCGTGTTCTTCGCGAGGTGTGTGTTCGATTCCGCTACCTTCTCCCTTTCCCCTCGCTTTCCCATCGATTTGACCACGAGATCCGTGAAGATCGGGCCACCCAAGAGGTTAACCCCTCCATCATCTGGTATCAACATCTTTTGGTTGCCACGGATTTTTCATCGATTTGGTCTTTTCCCCATAAATTCGAAAATTCCACCAAAAATAGCCCCAATTCGTGTTTTGGATCGATCTATCATTTGAGTGCGTTTTGGTAGGTTTTGATCCGTGGATTACTTGCAGAACTTGTTGACCTACCTTCCTTTGCGTTCCCATAACCTAATTCCTTGATTTCCCCCTTCGATTTGGTGTTTTTCTTGAAGATTTTCTGCCCAAATCGCCCCAAAATCGTGAAAACGCGTCAAAACTGGGAGTTTCTGGACCAACCGGTACTACCGGGCTTAAAATCCGGTACTACCGCACTTAATCGGTACTACCTCTCAGCAAACCGGTACTACCCCCCAGTACAGAACAAAAACAGCAGGTTCCCAGATTTCAGCCGCTCACCGTTTTGAGCATAACTTTTGCATTCGAACTCGGATTTTGGTGTTCTTTAGCTCGTTTCGAAGAGGAGAAGGAGCTATACATCATCATCCATGTTGTTCATGCTATCTACTCCATCCAAATTCCGTAAGAAAGGCGGAATCCAACAATAAAGGGTGAAGATCGTCGACGAAAGGTATAAACATTCCGCGACTTCTCCCTACTTGCATTCCTTTGTGAACCCCACTATATTTGCGAACAACAAACACCTATTGAGATTAGTTCCTCTTATTATTTCTTGGGCTATGCACATTTGATACCTTGTAGATTCCGAGCAAACATTGTGAGCGCTATCTCATATAGTTATGTTGTATAGTTGTTGGCACAAGGAAGAGGCAAGTGAAAAATAGAAAGAAAAAAGAAAAAAATAGAAAAAGGAAAAGAGAAAAAGAAAGAAATATACATGTGCCTCATAGAATAGGAAGCACAAGCTCGATGAACATCATATAGGTGGTACTTATTGTGCATATCTTGTAGCCCACCAATTTTGTGCAATCGAACTAGCGTCTCTCCTCGTACTTGTGTGACACGAGCTTATAGTCTTCGCTAGGTAATCATTTGGTTCATAGCTCACTTTCTCCGTCGCACAAGTCCCATTTATCCCACCGTGTGTGTTTCCTTGTATAAATTTCCTATCTGGTGGATTGACTTGTTTTGCTTTGTGATCATTGTGGTTCTTTACTTTCCATTACAACATCTTGATTTCGGATTGTTTCTTGATATGCCACTTTTCACACCTATCCACCATAGACCTTGTGTGTGTGTGTGTTTTGGTTCGTAGTTGGTTTTGGTGTTCCGCGTGAACTTCACTTTGCTTGGTTTATTGCTCTCAAGTGTGGCCCACTTGTACGATACGATCTTCCAAGGTAAAGTAAGGTTTGACATTGTATACCTAACTCCCACTACCACTTCCATATACACCGCTTTGTCTTGTGCGTCATGTCTAGGGACTCCGAAACCGAGGGTGATATCTATGAAGAATCCATGATGAGCCACCATGAATACGACTCCACAATTATAGTGGACATGACGGAGCACAACACCGACAATGGCTCCGCATGCTTTGAGGACACGGAGCACTACACCGACAACGGCTCCACATGCATGGAATACATGGAGCATGATATTAACTATGGCTCCTCAAGCATGTAAGACTTGGAGCTCTACATCGACAATGGATCCTCATGCATGGAGGATATGGAGTACTACACCGACAATGGCTCCACATGCTTGGGTGATGTGGAGTACTACACCAACAATTACTCCCCAAGCATGGACGACTTCGAGTGCGACATCGATGACGCCTCGCCAAGCATGAAGGACATGGAGAACTTCATCGACTTTGATGGCTCCTCCATGAGCCATGAAGAATTCCTCCACCGTGTGGAGATGGAAGCCTACTACGCCAAGCAAGAGGAGGCGCATCATCAAGATTCCATGACCTTCAAGGCCAAGCGTGCCACACCAAAGGGCACCACCTACTTCGATGATCCACCTCCAAGGCGACAAGCACCACCACCTAGATGGCGTCAAGCGCCACCATCTCCAAGGAGACAAGCTCCATCACCTCCAAGGCGTCAAGCTCCACCATCTCCAAGGCTCCAAGCTCAATCACCTCCAAGGCGACAAGCTCCACCTCCTATCCAAACAAGAGTGACGTCCAAACATCATATACATCAAGCGGCTCCAAGAAACAAGAATTTTCATCGACAAACATCCTCTCATGAGCATCGTCACCATAAAGAGGATACAAGACATCGTCAAAGGCATCTTCGCCACCAAGACGAAGAATTCGTGATGAGCACCAACCATAATGCTCAAGCAAGATCAAGAAGGCACCACAAGCACAAGAAGAGTGCCAAGGAAAATGATCACCGTCGTGAGCGTTATGTGGATGACCAAGTCCTTCACCAACATCAACCATCGGCAAGGCACGCCAATGACCTCCGTCGACACCATCATAGGGCACCTTCTGACATGGTTATACCCCACGGGTACATGATCTCAGCATACCTGGTCCAGCCCAAGGGAGGCCCACGGCAACTATATGCCAGCCCATGAAGATTTTCGGGTGGCCAAGGCCCATGACGCTTTCGGATCCTAGGAGAGCAAGACTAGAGTAGATAGGAAATTCAAAGGGGTAAAACCCTAGAACCTATAACCGACTAGGTCTATGCCCGGGAGCTGCCTAAGTCTATATAAAGGCTAGGAGGGAACGACCTAGATCTCTCTCTCATACTTTCGCATACACACCTCCACGCCAGATTACATCTACGCACCCCTGTAACCTTTGGTTCCGCCATAATCAAGAGCAGACAAGTAGGAGTAGGGTTTTCCCTCCGGGGGCCTGAACCTGGGTAAACCTTGTGTCCCCGTGTTGCTTGTTTGCTAACCGTTCCACGATCTCCAGCATCCCCATCTTCTCCAAAACCCAAGTCCATAACAATGGGCATTGATGAGATCAAACCTCGTCAACTGGCGCCGTTTGTGGGAATCGGGGACGCTGATTGTGCGATCGTGACGGTCCCAACCCGATCGATCTACAACTCTGCGGCGACGGAGAGTCACCTCCTCTTCGGCACTTTCGACTTCACCGCCCACTCACCAGCCACCATGAAGGACTTCGAGCCCGTAGGTGACGGACTCGAAATCCTGTTCGGGAGCTTCTGCTTCCAGGTGGGGCAAACTAGCACCCTCCGCCTCCCTAAGCGGGTGCCCCTACCATCAATCAGGCCCGCTTCGTGGACCCCACACCCCGTGCTACGCACAACATCATCAATAGATGATTCCTACGACAGCAGCAGCTGCAACTCCGATCTATGCGATCCGCCGTCGGATGAAGGGACCTACGGTTCCGGATCTGAAAGCTGTGGTAGCAGCAGACCAATCTACGAGCGCTACCAATGCGCCGTAGTCATACAGGCTGACGGGGATTAGCAAACACCCAACCCGCCGCCCAACCCACCACCTAACCCGCCAGATCGAAATGGAGGGAATAGAAGAAGCCAGTCTCCCCCACCCGAAGGGGAAAACAATGTCCATGTCATCCGCCTTAGCAAAGAAGGATGGGCCCAGGCACGCAACGCCGTGGCAGGCAACATAGTCCTGCCTGCAGACTCCTCCCGGGATATGCTGATGGCCTACCACCTGCTCCTGATCAAGGAGCACAAGAAGCAGGTCAAGATGCAGGAGGTGCTTGACAAACGCAAGCAAGCAGCCTCAGAGTCCAGCGCGCGACGAGCTGCGCTCTCCGCCATGGGCATTGGCTCCATCTCGAACGCCAACCAAGGCAACAAGCACCGCTCTTGGATGGAGAACATGGATCCCAAGGAGCGTCGTGAGGTGACCCGAACCCTCCACACATCCTTCATGGAGATGGACGCCGATGGCAACGTCATCCCGAAAACGCCGCTGGCTGCGATCATGGCAGCCACTGCATACCTCGCAGCCCACCCACCTCCAGAGGGGGACCCGAAGAGGGCTATGCACAAGTCCGCACTTACCGGACTCGGACTCCTCGGAGCTGCGCTCCACCAGGAAGCTCCCACGGATCCGAAGAAGAAAGCTCCGGTCAGGTTCGACCGTAGCCCTACCCCTTCATCCGAAGAAGAGGAACATGACCTTCCTCGAAGGAAGAAGAGTTCGCGCCACCGCAACCGCGACTACAATGCCAGAGACGCGCTCACACAGTGCAAAATCGACAAAGCGCGAGCCAAGCGCGCATGCTCGTCTGAATTCGAGATGGACGAAGATAAAGGGGAACTCTGTGGAGCCCGATGCTTCAGCAGATCTGTTCGGCGAACAAAGATGCCGCGCAATATCAAGCTTCCTTCGGATACTCCGAAGTTCGACGGCACACAAGACTCAAAGGCATGGCTCAACGACCACCTATCATCCGTCAAACTGCACGGCGGAAACAAGGAAACCGCCATGCAATGCCTTCAGCTGCAGCTGACAGGAGCGGCCCGGATCTGGCTCAGCAGCCTATCTTCAGGGTCCATCCGAAGTTGGGATGAGCTAGCATACAGCTTCATCCGAAACTTCAATGGCACCGGCAAGAGGCCCGCCTCAATTGAAGAATTGCGAGCCTGCACCCAACGAACGGGCGAATCCATTCGCTCGTACATACTACGCTGGTCCAACACAAAAAACTCCGCAGTGCACATCTCCGAAGAGAGGGCCATCGACGCCTTCAGGGACGGCGTCAAGCGCCAAGACTTCAAGGAGGAGCTCGGGCGCGTCAAGCCCAAAACACTTGACCACCTCATGGACATCGCCAACAGGTGGGCTGACGGCGAAGATTCCATTCACCGAGCACAATCGGAAGAAGAGGACGACTACGGTCGATGACGAGAGCGCCGCAGCAAGAGAAGATCGCGCGTATACGATGATCGCGATGGACCCGACATGGTTGCGGCCAGCTACGCCGATCGCCGCAACGACGCCAACCGCAACAGCGGAGGATACCGCGGAGGAAACTTCCACGACGGAGGACACCCAGCACAGTCGTGGCAGCACCGCGACCGCGATAATGGACCCTCAGCATACGAAAAACTTTCGGGTCCATGCACCATCCACTTTTACATCGACAAGCAGGATGGCAAAAAGAAGGCAAGCCACATGCTCAAGGACTGCCGCGAGTTCCAGAAACTCAGCGAAAGCATGATCCAGATGAGGCAGCAAACTCCACTTCCTGGATTCGGGAACGCACCCGCGCCAGATGAGATAGCGCATGGAGCTCCTCCACCGCCACCTGTAGGAGGCCCGAACCAACCAGTCGCACCAGCACAGAACAACGCTGGGAACGGGTATCCCCCGCCGAAAGGAGCACTGATGATCCAGAAGGGGCGCCCCACGAATAGGGTGCAGAAGAAAATCACCCGACAGATCAACCTGGCCGTGGCAACCCCACCCGCCATCCTTGAGTACCTCAGCGGATCGGAGTCCTGCATCACGTTCAGTCGTGCGGATCACCCTTGCCAGATCCCTCGCCCAGGTCATGCTGCCCTGGTGCTGGAGGCGTAGATCGGAGGTTTCGAGATCAGTCGCGTCTTCATGGACGGCGGCAGCGGCATCAATCTGATGTTCGCAAGTACTCTGCCAGCAATGCGGATCCCGCAGTGCAACCTGGAACAATCAGATACAACATTCCACGGCATCGTCCCAGGAAAGGGCATATTCCCCCTGGAAAAATATGGCTCGACGTCATCTTCGGCAAGCCGGACAATTTCCGACTGGAACGGCTCAAATTCGAAGTAGTGGACTGGCCATCACAGTACCACGCCATCCTCGGGCGTGTAGCATTCGCAAGGTTCTTGGCTGTCCCACACTGTGCATACCTGCTACTCAATATTCTAGGGCCGAAGGGTGTCATCACAATCCACGGGAGCTTCACCCGATCGGACCAATGCGACAGGGATTTCAACAGAATCTCCCAATCATTCGGCATGCAGGAGGAACTCGTAAGGCTCCGCGAGGTGACGGACAATGGGGCACCCCCAGTCACACGACAAAACGCACCAGACATGTCCTTCGACTCCACCATCAACACAAAGAAGGTGCAGATCCATCCAACGGATGCCTCTAAGACGATGCTGATCGCCAATGACCTCAGCCGCGCATAGGAAAGCACGCTCGTCGAATTCCTCCGTGAGCACTGGGAAATCTTTGCCTGGTGTCCTGCAGACATGCCAGGAGTTCCCAGGGAATTTGCCGAGCACGCACTCAACGTCTTTCTAGACACCAAGCCCGTCAAGCAGTCCATACGGAGACTGTCCGAAAAACGGGCCAAAGCCATCGGGAAGGAAATAAACAGGTTAATTGCCGCCGACTTCATCAGGGAGATCAAAGAAAGCGAGTGGCTCGCAAATACAGTGATGGTCCCCAAGAAGGACACGGATATCCTGCGGATGTGCGTAGACTTCACGTCACTGAACAAGCACTGCCCAAATGACCACTTCCCTCTTCCTCGAATCGACCAGATCATCAATTCGACCGCAGGATGTGAGAAACTCTCCTTCCTCGATGCCTACTCAGGCTACAACCAAATTCGGCTCAAGGTCGAAGATCAAGATAAAACGGCGTTTATCACACCGTTCGGAGTGTTCTACTACAACACAATGCCCTTTGGGCTAAAGAACGCAGGTGCCACGTACCAGCGATGCATGCAGGCATGCCTCAAGGACCAGATCGGTCGCAACGTCCAAGTCTATGTCGACGACATAGTCATCAAAACCAGGGAGGCAAGAACACTCATCGACGATCTCTGCGAGACGTTCGACAACCTCGATCGCTACAGGATCAAGCTCAATCCCGAAAAGTGCGCCTTCGGCATCCCATCGGGCCACCTGCTTGGGTACTTCATCTCTCAGTGAGGGATTGAGGCAAACCCGAAGGAAATCAGGGCCATCATGGCGATGGAGAAGCCGAAAAACCTCAAGGGTGTCCAGCAGCTCGTAGGACGAATAGCGGCATTGAGAAGATTCATTAGCCGCATGGGCGAGAAGGCCCTGCCATTCTACCAGCTGCTACGCAAGGCAGATAAATTCGAGTGGACGCCCGAAGCCGACGATGCGTTCGAAAGCCTCAAACGGCTACTCTCCACTTCGCCCGTCCTGGTCACGCCAAAGGAGCGCGAACCTCTGCTGTTGTACATAGCAGCCACACACCAGGTGGTCAGCACCGTGCTAGTGGTCGAACGACCCAAAGAAGGCAAGACCCACGGGGTCCAACGCCCAATCTACTACCTCATCGAGGTACTGATGCCAACAAAGCAGAGGTACCCTCACTACCAGAAACTCGCCTACGGCGTGTTCATGATGGCTCGACGGCTGAGCCATTACTTCCAGGAGCACCAGGTGATGGTCGTCAACGAGGCACCCACACAGCATCCTGAATAACCCGAAGCCACGGGGCGCGTGGCCTGTGGGGCATCGTATCACCTGGACATCGTCTACGAGAAGCGAATCGCAATCAAATCTCAAGTCCTCCCAGACTTCCTTGTACATTGGATGGAGCTGCAGCTGCCAGACACTCCAGACATGTCGCATTCATGGACGATGCACTTCGACGGCTCCAAGCGTGAAGTTGGAGCAGGAGCCGGAGTCATACTGACCTCTCCGCAGGGCGACCAGATGAAGTACGTCCTCCGGATAAAATTTCGATCTTCCAACAACGAGGCCGAATACGAAGCCCTCATCCACGGTATGAGGATGGCAAAGATCTGCGGCGCAACACGCCTGGTCATCTACGGTGACTCCAACCTCGTCGTCCAGCAGACGATGAACGAGTGCGACGCACACGCGGAAAACATGATTGCGTACCGTGCACTCTACAACGCACTCGAAGGAGAATTCGACGGCTGCGAGCTTTGGCACGTTGGAAGAGAAAGCAACGAGGAAGCCGATAGACTCGCCAACATCGGCTCCACCCGCGCAAAGGTGCCACCGGTTGTGTTCCTCGAACATATCTGCGTGCCATCCATCAAGCGGAAATTCCCCAAGGGATCACCCGAAGAAGCAGAACACTCGGGGGCTACGCTTCCCGAAGGACACGAAGGAACCGAGAAACTGGACACAGAGGTCGCTATGGTCAACTTGATGCAAGTCATGGCAGTCGAAGAAACTTGGACGCGACCATACCTCCAGTTCTTGCTAAACGGAGAACTGCCTGACAGCCCGACGGATGCCCGACGCATATCTCGCCGGTCAAAATCCTTCACCATCATCAATGGTGAGTTGTACAAGGGCAGTATTATGGGTGTACTACAAAGGTGCGTCACCATCGGTGATGGTAAAGCCATCCTCCAAGACATCCACGAGGGCATCTGCGGCCATCACGCAGGCAGCCGCTCCCTTGTCGCCAAAGCTCTATGAGCGGATTCTACTGGCCAACGGCCATGAGCTATGCAAAAGACATCGTCCGAAGATGCAACGGGTGCCAAAGGTTCGCCGACAAACCGCACGCACCCGGGTCAGAGCTCAGACCCATACCTATAGCCTGGCCCTTTGCTCAATGGGGCCTCGACATGATCGGCAAACTGCCAAAGTCCTCGAAAGGGGGGCACGTTTACCTCCTGGTTGTCGTCGATAAATTCACCAAGTGGGTCGAAGCCATGTCGGTTACCAACCAAAAGGGCAACACCGCCGTCAAGTTCTTCGAATCCATTGTCTATGTGTTGGCGCACGACGGCATCATTACCGACAATGGATCGAACTTCATCTCCAAAGAATTCCAAGACTTCTGCGAAGGCCTCGGGATCAACATCACATACGCCTCAGTGGCTCACCCGCAAACGAATGGGCAGGTCGAAAAGGCCAACGGCCTAATCAGCGCTAGCATCAAGAAGCGCCTCATGAGCCCACTCGAACAAAAGGCCGGAGCCTGGACGAAAGAGCTGCCATCCGTCTTATGGAGTTTGCGTACCACGCCAAACAGCTCCACCGGCTACACACCGTTCTTCATGGTGCATGGAGCCGAAGCCGTACTACCAGCCGAAGTACGCCGCCAGGCCCCCCGGGTCGTCGCTTACAGCGAAGCCGAATCCACGGCTGCACTCGAAGATGCTGTCTACACACTCGACGAGGCAAGAGACGTGGCAGCAGCACGATCAGCGGTGTACCAGCAGAGTCTCCGCAACTACCACAGCCGCCGGCTGCGCCCAAGGTCCTTCGTCGAAGGAGACCTCGTATTGCGACTCAAGCAAGAGCGACCGAAGAAATTCGAGTCACCATGGGAAGGGCCCTACATCATCACCGAAGCCATCCCAGGTGGCGCCTATCGCCTCAAGCACGTGGAGTCTGGAGTCGCATACTCCAACCCGTGGAACATCGCACACTTGCAACGATTCTACCCCTAGCTACCTACCCCTTTACTTTCAATAAGGCTTTTCAGCCAAGGCTATTCAGCCGAACAATGTACTTCCTCCATTACGATATAAATAAAGCTAAGTGTCTCGCCCCAAAATTTCGTTCGCTATTTGCAACTTTACTTTATGCTACAAACGCACTCGGGGGCTCCCCCCACCTCACGATTTCATCGACCGAGGATCACACGTGTACACCTGAGTAGCTGACAACGTCAGGCAAACGAAAAGGACACGTACTCGAACAAAGCACTGCGTGCTCAAACAACAAACAAACCTTTATAACAAAGGGCACAACATGCCCAGTCGAAATATACAAATTTTACATCTATCTCTTTTACAGGTACTACCTATTCTGAAGAATAACTTGAGCACGCTGCTCAAATAAATCTACGACCTGTTCGGCATACTGCCTTACAGCCGCATAATGCAGACGCATATCCCACTCGCCACCATCCGGCCGAAGAGGCGGCCCAGCCGCTACAGCATCAGGACGATGCAGCCTAACAAGGGACAGCGCAGCCTTCACCCCTGCGACGAGCTGCTGCCTCACCAACTCCTGGACACGGGTCACGCTCCGAAATCTAGACAGAAGACCGGACAGGGTTGTTGGCACAGCATCCAAGGGAAACATCACATGCAGAACCGACGAGAGCGAAGTCTGCACTTGGCGAAGCACCCGCGATACTTGGTGAACGCGATCCTGCACCATTGCCAGAGCCATGGCACGGTCGCGATCCATCCAGAAGAACCCGCCAGCTTCCATGTCCTGTTGAGTCAAACAATTGACCAGAACAGCAACACGCTCCTTCTCCTCCCTTGGAGCAAGGTTAGCACCTGCGATACTCGCACAAAAGTAATATGCCAGGCCAGCATACGCATCCGAAGAGATAAGCAGCAGATCGAAAAAACTTACACTGAAGTTGCTCAGACAGTCGAAGCAACTCCGCCATCAAGTACTCCTCTCTGGCTACACCACGATCTGCCTTGGACTTCCAAACATCGGCGTGACCATGCACCCCAAGCAACTCCTTCTCAAGACTACGAACACGGTCTCGAAGAAAAGCAAGTTGTGACGAATCATCCAAAGATGGCGCGGTATGCGGCAAAGAGCGGGTGTCAACGGGATCAGCACCCGAAGGAACCTAGAGCAGCAGAAAAGAAAGGGAGATAAACACTCAGACAGCGAAGAGCACAACTCAGCAAAATTCATTAAAATGGATAAACGCCACTACGTGGCACAGGGATTTTGTTTTCCTCAACATAATTACAGCAAAAGAAAAATACAAACTATCCTACAGCGCCTAAGACGCGGCACCATGAGTCGCCTCGGAGCCGGATTGCCTCGCTTTGGCTTCCCCTGCTGCCGTAGCGCGTACTCGGCCAGCAGATCAATCAGCTTGGGCCCATATCGCTTGCAACGAGCGGAATAGGTAGCGAAGGCTACCTCAGATCCATCCGCGGTCGTCGGCATCCGGGAGGTGATCTGGGGAAGGTCCAGCTCTGCTCCAGCCGCCAAGGCCATCGCCAGCAGACGCGCCGATGCCCTTACATTTGCGCTTATGCGCGCGGCGCTGGTGACAATGCCTCCGCCAAAGCGTCAACATCATCGAGGGCCGCGCCCTTGGGGACAAGATCCTTGTAGAAGCGGCCAAGGACCTCCTTGGCCTTGGCAAGTGAACTGACGACGGTGCTGTAGCGATCTTCGACCGCTGCAGTAGCATCATCTAGAGCACTCCCGTGCTCCAGAGCGCTGCAGTCAAACTCGATGCCTGCGGCATCTGAGACAATAAAGAAAAGGAATGAAGAAAGCACCCAAGAAAAAGACAAGAAAAACAAAAGGTGGCAAAAGAAGATACTCACCCGAAACAGCCTTGGCAGCAGCCATGAGCTTGCCCGCCACCTCTCTTTCACGCGCAGCCGCAGCAGTGGAAAGCTGCTCCTCGCGGTCCGTGGCCTCCTGCTGTAGGTGCTCCTTAGCCGTGGCTGCAGTAGCCAGCTCCACCTCGAGGCGTTCTTTCGCACCAAGGGTGACCTCGGCCTTTTTCTCCGCTTGACCAAGGCTCTTTTTGAGAGCATCGATCTCACGAAGGGAGGTATTATGCTCCTTTGCATCCAAAAAATACAGGTGTCAGATAACATGACAAGAATACACGAAGAAGCAAATATCAAAGGCATAACAATACCTTGAAGCTGTTTGAGGCTGGTCTCCAGCACCAGGTGCTCCTGCACCAGTCGCTTGGCATCCTCTACAGAAGGCTGCAGGAAGAAAACCTACCAGTCAGAAAAAGGACTCGGGGGCTACGCCCAATAGAAAAAGAACATAAGCAAAAGGCGCACACGAAAACGCTTGGGGGCTCCCCCCGAGACTCGAAGAACAAAACAAGAAAAATCTTTTACAAACGCGCGGGGGCTTTCCCCGTGGCAGGAGACTTACATGATCCAATGGCGATGTCGAAGGTCCGCTGGCGAAATTCTGAGGCGCAACCACCTGCACCTCCGGCGGAGGAGGGTTTGGAGCAGCGCCCTCAGAAGTGGCCACCGTCTGAGGAGGAGGAGACGCAACTTTCGACTCCCCCATCATCTCCCGAGCACCGTCGCTAGAGGAGTCGTTGGAAGAGTGCCTGCACATGAACAAGTTAGTACAAGAACAAAGTAAAAAAGAAAAGAAAGTGCAGTACAGAGGAAACTTACGAGTCAAGCTCGCTAAGGTTGAAGACAGGAGGGGTCCTTCGGACCCTCTTCTCCTCTTTCTTCTCTTCCTTCTTTTCTTCCTTCTTCCGCTTCGCTGGCGGGTGCGGCGCTACAGCCCGCACAGGAAGAGCAGGAATAGGGGAGGAAGAGCCTCCATGCCCATCACTATGGCGCTCAAGACACAGAGGATTCCTAGGAGTCGGAGGAGTCGAAGCATCCGAAGACTCGCTGGAGCTCCGCGATCGTTTGCGAGTGTGGTCCTCGCTCGACTCGTTGGCATCTTCAGCCGGAGATCGTGCCGATGGCAGCTCGGACATGGAGTCCACCAAATCATTGTCCGGAGCATCCCGATATACTTCGGGTAATGGAGGCGACATACCCGGCACTTTGAAGCTCTGCACAGGAGAAGAACAATTTGTTAGCAAACAAATACAAAACAATGCAGTCGAAAAATAGCGCTACGCGCACGGATCTACACCTGTGGAACAGGAAGCGAAGAAGAAAACGGAGGAGTCAGCGACTTCCCCCGGGATTTCCTCTCCGGCCTTGAACTTTAGCAGCAAGCGAAGGGCCCTGTCAAGATCTCCCTGGGAGATTTTCTCAGCCGAAACCCTCGTCGGATCACGCCGGCCAGCATAAAGGAACATTGGGTGCACCCTAGCCTGGAGTGGCTGCACCCGACACTCGAGAAAGGTGCGGATGATATCCACACCGTTCACTTCCTTCTCCGGAATCAATTGGAGATCCTCCACCTGACGATATAGATCCTCTATCTTCGCCACCTCGCCATCCAAGATCTTGTTTTTCCAAGACCTTTTTGGCTCAATCTCCTGGGAGGGGTGAAAAGGAACAAGACCAAAATCTTGCCCAGGCACTACAGAGTCGCGGATATAAAACCATCGCCTCCGCCAGTACTGGACAGATTCGGACATGGAAAAAGAAAAGAAAAGCAGATTGGGCCTGAGGGAGATGATGCAACCCCCAATGGGATAAACACCATCCGAACCAGATTGCCTCTTCACGGAATAAAGTTTCCGGAAGAGGCCAAAATGCGGCTCAATACCGAGCCAGCACTCGCAGAAAGTGATAAAACAAGCAATGTGAAGAAGATAATTGGGGGAAAGAGGTGCAATTGGAGACCGTATAGAAAAAGCAGTCCATGAAGGAAGTCGTGGACTGGGAAGGAAAATCCGCGCAAGACAAAGGCAAGGAACATAACCCGATACCCAACGGGGGGACGAGGGATTACCTCATTGCCTGGGAGTTTAACGACCTCCCTATCCTGTGGGATCAGGCCCCGCTCGCGAAGCTTGCGGAGATCACTCTCCCCCGTCTCCGATCGCCGCAAGCCACTGTTGGTGACATGGGTAGCGGCGGCACTTTTCTTCCCTCCGGCGGTGCTGGTGCCAACCGCAGACGACGACTTCTTCGGCTTCCCCATCACAGTACGGTGGCGCCAACGGCGAGAGCGCAGGATGGAAGAAGGAAATGAGAAAGAATATTCCAGCGTGCAGCAAGAGCTCTCAGAACACAAGGAAGCAGTGAAAGCAAGAATCGATGCGGTGAAAACAAACTGGAGTTTTCCCCAATGATTATAAAGACGTAGACGATGCACGACAGCCGTTCATCGAGAAGACCTAACGCCAACGGCAGGATCTGGCCATACACGTGTCAGCATCACAACGAGCCGTCGCTAACACGCCGTCCACTATGCACGGAAATCGAGGCGACGCCGTAATTATCTCCACGACGCGCGTGACCGGTCAATTCAAGGTCAGACAGTGGGACCCATGTTCGTCCAGTCAAGTCATCTCTGGCGCAGCAGACGCTTGAGGTCATCGATCGTCAGCACTGACGTAATCAAAAGCTACACTAGCAATAGCTACAATTTCTTCGGCTTCAAAGCTAAGAGTACTCACTCGAATCTATGATTCGACCAATTACTCGGGGGCTACTCCTATCAGGAGCGCTGGCCGTGCACCCGAAAGATGAACGGAAGCGAACTGTTACTTCGAGTCCCTCGTCGAGTCTACGACTCCACTATGGACTCGGGGGCTACTCCCATAGGGAGGATGGATTTAATCATCCGAAAATTTTTGTGTCCTATGGACCTGAAGCGGAACAATGGCTGAATAAAGTCTCAGCTCGAGTCTACGACTCGAACAGACACTCGGGGGCTACTCCCATAGGGAGCGCTGATCGCGCACCCTATGAATTCTTCGACTGCGATCCTTCGGATCAACATGCAAAACTTTTCGGTAACTCTGCCCCAATTAAACGCTAAGTGAGTAAACATCCTCCTTGGCCACCCGAAACACCTCAGCGGTGATAAACATTCGGATGCTGTGTCTGCGACACAAAGATAAGACCTACAGATACCATATGATGGCCTGACAACATACACGACTGCGCTCTGCTAGTAAAAACCCGTGCTAACAGGTGCGATGAAAAATCCCGACGGACGCGTTGGGTACATCAGTTAAATTCACTGGAATTCCACTCCTGTAAGTCCTCCGCGGCCTGAGTCGAATTACGCCAGCACATGTTCCAGGTTCGAGTTGAGGGATTCGAACCTGAAGAAGATCGTGTTGTTTCGTCCTAAGACAGTTAACTGACCCTGATCCGTCGGGTAAGTCAGGCACATGCATCAACAATCCCTACACATGAACTATTGAAATACATAGTTGCACCCGAAAGATTGCAGAGTCCTCAGCTGAATCTATGATTCAACTGAACACTCGGGGGCTACTGACATGGTTATACCCCACGGGTACATGATCTCAGCATACCTGGTCCAGCCCAAGGGAGGCCCACGGCAACTATACGCCGGCCCATGAAGATTTTCGGGTGGCCAAGGCCCATGACGCTTTCGGATCCTTGGAGATCAAGACTAGAGTAGATAGGAAATTTAAAGGGGTAAAACCCTAGAACCTGTAACCGACTAGGTCTATGCCCGGGACCTGCCTAAGTCTATATAAAGGCTAGGAGGGCACGACCTAGATATCTCTCTCATACTTTCGCATACACACCTCCACGCCAGATTACATTTGCACACCCCTGTAACCTTTGGTTCCGCCATAATCAAGAGCAGACAAGCAGGAGTAGGGTTTTCCCTCCGGGGGCCTGAACCTGGGTAAACCTTGTGTCCCCGTGTTGCTTGTTTGCTAACCGTTCCATGATCTCTAGCATCCCCATCTTCTCCAAAACCCAAGTCCATAACAATGGGCATTGATGAGATCAAACCTCGTCACCTTCAACTACTCGTGCCACCACCACAATGGAACCAAGAGCAAGCCTTCTTCCATGCCATCAAGCTTAAACGCCTACGCTTGACTTCCACGACCTCGCGAACGAGGAAAATGTAGACCTCTACTTCGCCAAGTTGGATAGCATGAGCCTACCTCCACCACTACTACAAGATGGCCATAAGACGGTCGAGCATGGGATTTTCCCTTCGACCATGGAGGCGAGCAATGATGCCCATCTTATGGCATCCAACCTTGAAGGCGACAAGGTCAAGAATGGTGAGCATGGGATTTTCCCTTCACCAAAGGAGGCGCATGGAGTTGAGGAAACCGAGCCTATCCCCATATGCTTGAGTGATGATGTGGTACCAATCCCATGTGAGTATGAGAGCCACTTAGCCCATTTGAGTGAGAACAAGAGTGAGATGAGTGACTCCACCTTATGTGAGATTGAGTGCTTCCACTTGGAGGGCATGAGCGTTACTCCTAGTGAGTTGAGAGTGGTAGTTGATAGGTCAAGTGAGACCATTTCGAATTCTAACAAATTACCCTCTACCTCTAGTGTGTTATCTTGTGTTGTGCTAGGTTCCATGGATGAAGAAGCTCCAAGCCATGAATCAATGATGCCTCAATTGGAGAAGATGTACATGGTGCACGAAGATGATGCTATGCCATGGCTACATCAAGAAGACAAAGTCGTCCACAAGGAGACCACTACTTCCACAACACCCACTTCATATGAGAGGTATGAACAAGGTAACAATAAGGGTGTTGATGATGCCATGATTCCACTAGTGGACATGATGAATTGTGAGGATATGCATGCTATGGATGATACTTGTGACATTACATATGCTTCATCCACTTTCCCATGTGATGCTTTGCCTTTGCATAATATTGATCATGTGGAATTGTTTGATTGCGATATCATTGCCATAAACATGCCATGCCATGCATCTTGTGTGTATCCTCCAATTGCTTCGAACTTGCCTTGTCATGCTAGTCATTCAAATTCTCCCGTTGCTTGCGATAAGATGAATGCTTGCTATTTCACTTGTTTTGCTTGCAACAATATTGATTATATGCGTTATAATGAGATGGCCCCAATAGCTTTCTCAATTTTTGGAGATTTTGATGATTGCCATGATAAGCATGTTCCCCACTTGCATACTCACCATGCATCTATTTCATACTTGATTGACATTAATGGTGATGTGCACAAGAAGAGATACGTCATGATGGATGATGTGTATCTCTACCATGCACACACGTTCTTCCTTTTGTGTATGATGTGTGTAGGTACCCGCACTATAATGTCAACCTCGGTTGAGCACAAGTTGACAAAAAGAGCTCTTGAGAGCATCCCACAAGTGAGTTCAAGATCGAACCCAGCTCTGATACCTTTTGCATGCTTTACATCTTTCATATTGGCAAATTGCTCTTTCCTATGGTTTGATTGCAAGCATGTTGATGTATTATCTCACCTTGTGACGTTCATGTTTCTTTGCTATTGGATATTGATGCTTTGTGTGTTGCAACAAAAATGTTGAATAAATTCTCTTTTCGATGCTTTGTGTGCAACCATAATGCCATTAAGAGCATGTATTGTCATGAGAGCTGTCAAGTATCTCGTCTTGTTGTTGCAACAAACATAAGGACCACTTGCTCTTCCATTTGGTTTGGTTGCAAACATGTTGTTTTTGCTTCTCCTTAGGATACTCATATTCCCATGATATTTGGTTTTGATGATATGTGTATGGCATCCAACATATTGAGCAATTTGTCTTTCCAATGGTTGGTTGGCACACATAATGCTTTTGTTTTCGATATGCTTCCTCGTGTGTTTTTGCCAAATTCTCCTATTTTTGCATCAAATATGTTGATCAAATTTATATCCGATTGCTTTGAATGCCACAATAAGATGTTATATGGAGTTTTTGAGTTCCCACATTTGGATGATTTTGCAAAGATTTCCATGCGCTTTGACCTTGCATATGCATCCCGTTTGCTATACTTGAGTTGTGCTAATAGTGTTGTGAACAAGAATGGACATGCCACAAATGACATGCTCCTCTATCACACACAAACATATGTTGCTTGGTCTTTGTTGTATGAAGGTACAAATGCTTACACGTCAACCTCTACCAACCATGTGTTGGCAAGAAGATCTGAAGAGAGTTACCTACAGCTACCCTTCATCGAGCTATCTCTACAAGCTAAGGTGACTTCCTTCTACTTGAGGACTCATGATATAAATTTCATGAATTGGCTACGCTTTGAGTGTTGCTTCGCTTTGGTCGTGAGCTTTGTAGGCTTCATGGAAGGTGAAGGAACATTGAAGTGTTGTCAAGTCAATCTTCCCGAGGACGACTATATGGTGAACCCCAGGATCAAGGATGTCCTTCGACCTCTTCTACTTCGTGATGAACATGGAGAGTCGAGGATGACTCTTTTTGAAGGGGGAGATGATGCAGCCCGACCTACGGTCGTTACTACATAAAGGTCTCCAACTTACGCCAAGTCGTCATGGACTCCAAAGGTGAACCCGTTCATCTATGCGAGCCCACTTCCTACCCTATTGAATGGTATGCTACTTCATACTCCGTCACATATGCATGATAGGTTCACACCGACCAGTACGGAGGCAAGGGAGGAAGCCCAGAACATCAAGCCCGACAAGACGGAGGCTTGGAAGAGGAGATGGAAGAAGACAGGTCGGTAGCTGCCAGGTCCAAGCGGTACTACCGCTCGTCGGAACCGGTACTACCGGTCGGCAGTACATTACTCCACCCCACTGCCATCTTTGAAGCTCTGCAGCACCAGTTGGGCCACAGCCCATGTATCCCCCTTTACTTACCTATTCGCCTAGTTTATCCCCAAACTACCCTTGTTTAGTGGCTTGCCTATAAATAGAGCCCCCACCCCTCATGTATCCCGCAGGCATAGATGATAGACTAAAGACAACCCCCATTGTGGAATCTCTAGTTTTGCCTCATCCCCTTTACCAAGGGGACCGACTATCGTCACCAACCTCGATTGGACTTTGCATCACGCATCCATCATTGAACAAGGCCTTGGAGTTTGGTGTCTCGTCGCCAAGTTGTCAAGACCCTCCCCAAGGTGTTCTTCCCTCTCCGATGTGGATTTGAGGGAGCACGTTGACCGATCTTTCCTTTTGAGGATTCTATCAGACCGGTGGCCTCCGTTCGGGAGCAATTGGCCTTGTATCGTGTGAGTTTTGCGTGTGTTCATCGTTTTCTTCGCGAGGTGTGTGTTCGCTTCCGCTACCTTCTCCCTTTCCCCTCGCTTTCCCATCGATTTGACGACGAGATCCGTGAAGATCGGGCCACCCAAGAGGTTAACCCCTCCATCAAAACAAGTAGCTTGAGATGTGGGGCATTGATTAGTTGGATGTTTCTCTTCACAATTAGGGCATTGACCTTCATGCTCTTTGGAAGTGTGATCCATGTCTCCACAAATATTGCAAGCTTGATTTCCTTCTATAATATCATTCTTGACATTGTCACCACCTCCTTGGGAAAGGTTGTCTTTCATGTTGATCATTTGAGTGGTCATCCCTTGCAACAATTTGGATTGAATTTCCAAAAACTTTTGCATGGTTGGTTCTAACTCATTGTTGTTGGCTAAAAACTGAGTTGTCAACTGATTCACTGGGTTTGGTTTTCTAATAGTTGTTCTCTCATGTGCATCCCTTGGTTGTTGTTGTCACCATTCTTGATGTTGGAGTTTATTGAAGTAGTCATCTATTTGGGTTGGATTGGAATTAGAATAGATAAAAGATTTCCATGGGAAGAATTCTAATCACACACATCACAATTCAAACAAGCAATATGCAAGCAATCACAAACAACATTCCACTCAAACAACAAGTTTCAAGCACATTTTTAGGCAACAAAAATATTTTTTTTGTTACACCACATAAGTTGGTGGGTTTGATCTAAACTAAATATGGTGGTCCAACTATATGGTTCACTTGAGATCATTCCATCCTTCTTAGGTGTTTCTTCTTGAATGAGATCATTGTATCCTTGGGAAATTTTGTGTCATGCTCACAACTTCAAAGGTGATGATGGTTCCTTCTAAGTTGTGTTTCCTTAGTCTTCAAGTCTTGAGTAACATTCTTGTCTCACTTGTAGTCCTTAGTGATATCCAAGTTGAAGTCCTTGGTGAAAATAAAGTTGAAGTCCTTGATGATGTTGAAGTCATTTGAGTTGGTGAAGTCCTTTGCTCATGTTGAAGTCTTTGCTCATGGTTGAGGTCCTTGTTCATTAAGTTTGAAATTGAAGAGATGTAGAATCAAAACCAAAAATGGTTGAGGAAAGAGTTTACAAGATTGTTTGTAAATAAGTTTTGGAACAAATACAACTCCTATTCTTCTAAGGGGTTTTGTCCGATCCTAGGGTTACAATCCTACAGGCAACACAGTGCTCTGATACCATCTGTAGAAGTCCCAACCTTTAATAAGGTAGAGATCCCTGTGTTTACAATGCTAGTACCTGGATCAATAGCTAGCATCCACAGTTAAGATGTAATATCAAGAAACAAAGGTCATAATACAACTTTATAACCAGGAATAAAATAATTGATTACATCTTACATAGCTCATTTGTCTATCTCATTACAATGCAGCAGAATAACTATAGCATGGATTCCTTCATCTTCAAAGTGCCACAGGCAATCATGTTGGTTGTAGACTTGTAATCCTAATCAACACACACTTCACTAACATCAAACAAACCTGCAACATAATAAGTTACAGCCACAAGGGTCAATACATTTGAATTGTATTGGCAAGTGATACTATGCTAGTATAGTGGAGTCTATCATATATATGCTTTTGGCTAAGTGGAGCTTAGGCTTGCTTTGATCAAAATAGATTTTCCTTATCATTTGAAAACACTAAGTTTTTGCTTGTCAAAAACTTTCCCAAGGAACCACCAATAGAAATTGGTGAACCTCCACCCTTGTTCATCCACAAGTTTTTATCTTAGAAATTGGGATGAGGAGATTCTTGATAGCTTCCATGTCTTGATGCTCAAATTGTCCTTTTCGAGGGACATGGCTAAGTACTTAGATTTTACACTCTGCAGAGGTGGTGCACTTTCCCCACTAGACTTGGTTTCACCAAGACAAGATCTTTTAGAAGCCTTCCCTTAGACCAGAATGGACGCGTTCCAACCTATCATCCCCTACCACCAACTGTCCATTTGGCTAAGTCATTACAACCTATATGATCCAGGCAGAGCCCATAATGCCATATGGCTGCACTTGAAGCTTCTCAACATTTGACATCTCAAATATCTTTGTTCCTGGGTGGCTGTAACATCCCAAAAATACTAAACTTGGATCATCAAACTCTAATCATCAAATTTAGGGTTAACAAAAACTTTTCTAAATAAAAATATGAAAGCATGCATTTGTGTATGCATCCCATTTTGAATTCTTTTGAATTTCCTTGTTTATGTGTTTCTTTGCTTGTAAAATGTTTCTTAGGTTAAATAAACATCATCTAAACAATTCCCAAACTTTTCTTAAAGACAAATAAATCAAAACAAAGCTAAATGAGTGAATGGTCATTTTGACCAATTTAACTCCCATGCCTACTTTGGCTGTCTCAAACTTTCAGAACTTAATGTAAAACTTTTCTGGATCTTTGCACCCCTTGATTGTACTCATAACAAAGTATCAAGGCCCACTTTGTGATCATCCAGAAACTTTCAAATGCATAGTTTAAATGACAATTCAAAATTGAATCTTTATCATATGAGAAGATCCCACTTTTTGAAAAACCACTCAAACAAGCTCAACTTTCAAAACCCAAGCATCTGCAAACTCACCAGCACCAACCTAGCACACCCACCAAAAATCTTTTAAAATTCAAAACTTGAATTCTTGCGGCCATTTCATCAAACACATTGCAGACACAAATCATAAAAATCTTAAACACTATTGTGAACAGTGATTGAAGCCTAACTTGTTCCCTCTCTGGTTACAACTAGGTTTTCATAGATCATCTAGCTCAATTGCATACCCTTAGCATCACTGTAAGCTTGGCATTGACATCAATGGTGAGCAGGCCGAATGCACCCTTGTCACCCCCATGTCGACAACAAGCTAGGAGGAGAAACCAGCCTAGCCAGCATGTCTAGGAGCAAGCCAACATCCCACCGCCACTCCCTGTCCAGCGCTCGAACGTTGCCAGCCACTGGACCACACGCACGAACCATGCCAACCGCGCCAGCAACCATGCCGAGAGCACCCGTGCGCCACGCCCACAGACGGCGCGCCTCGCCGCCAAGCGTATACGTGATCACCACCATCCCAGCAACTCAGACACTCTCGTTACGCATGGACCACGCCAGGTCAGGCGCCATTAAATCTTCCGTCGGGCACGCGCAGAGCACCGTCGCGTTCCGACCAAACCGCACCGCCCCACGTCTCACCATCGTGTCGTTGAGCATCGCCAGGGAGCACCGCACCGCCCCTACCGTCGCCCACGCCGATAGCTATCACATCCCAAGATTTTCCAAATCTTGTAATGTGAAAAATAAATAAACAAAATAAATAATTGTTGAAATTTAGGGTAAGAAGAAACTTTTTGATTCCAATAGGAAACATCAAAACCTATTTTGATCAAATAAAATCCTAAAGAGATTTAAAAAGATAAACAAATAATAAATAAAGTTATAATAGTTGGAATCACTATTTTTGAATCTTTTAATAAAAAGATATGGTTTTCAAAAGCAAAGGTAGAAATATAAATAAGGATTATTTTATAGAGCCAAATTAAATCTTGGCCAAACTTTTGAAATAAAATATTTCTATTTGATGAAAAGAGTAAAGGTTTATTTAAACAAAATAATGAGGATTTATTAATATCCATTTTTATTAAAGTAAAGGCTTTTCCATTTTAAATAAACACTAAAACTTGATTAATTTATTTTAAATAAGATTTCCAAGTGTTTTGAGTTTTTCAAATAAAACCTACTGAAAAGATTTTGATATTATTTAGATTTCAAAAAGAGTTTTAAAATAAATTAAAACCTATTTGACTTAAAGACTATGGACTATTTATTTAATTATTAATAGATCCTAAAAGAATAAAAGCATTATTCTATTTTGAACTTTGAAATATGTTGATAAACAGAATTAAGATTCACCCAAAGTTTGGTGGTGATTTGAATTCAAATGGAGATTGAAAAATATTATTAAGTTTTATTTAATTAATACTAGAGCCTATTTTAAATAATTAAAAGACACTAAAAAGGATAAATAAATTATTCCAAATTTGACTTTGGAATGTGTTGTTAATCAGTATTTGAATTTACACAATTTCGGTTGAGGTTTGAATTGATTTGTTGCTTGAATTGTTTGAATGAAAATCAAATCAGAATATTCAAAAACAGAAAAGAAAAAGGTTTAGTATAAAAAGAATGGAAAACAGACCCAACCCATCTGGCAGCCCACTAAGGCCCAGCAGCCCACTCCCTCGCACCCCGAACCATTTTCTCCTTACTCAGAAACTCGCCCGCAGAGACACTAACGGTTGGACCCCACCTCCTCCTCCTCTCTCTCGCTGACACCAGCCCCCACGCCACATCATCATCTTCCCCACCCGCGCCAACATCGCCGGCCGTTTCTGCTGGTTTAAACTCACATCAATACACGTCAATGCCTCGCTTAAATCTCGCCGTGACCATGCTCGATTAAACGCCTGCCTCTCCTCCCCATTTCCCCCTCACTCGCCCCTCCCTCTCTGCCCCCAGGCTGCGCCAATTCTTTCCGACAAGCCACTGTCTCTGACGACCTTCCGACAATGATTCCGGCTAGTCTACACCACCCCTTTCTCGCTGCAGCAAACGAGCATGCTCCCCATCGTTCACTACATCTCCCAGCATCGCCCGCTTGGCCACGCGCGCCCCAAAACTTCGACTTCATCCACGTCTGAGCGTCGCCGTGGTCTGCCATATCTCCGACGAGCATTCGACGTAAATTCCGACCGCGCCTCTCCTTCTCTTTCACACACACGTGCTCACCGTGATCTTGCGCATATGACTGCATCCTTTACTTGCCCTGGCATGCACCGTAGCGTCACCTTCGTCTTCAACAGAGGGCAACCGTCGCCAGAGAGAACTCCGGCGAGGAATCGCCAGTGACCCATGCACCCCTGACCCTGCCGAGACCACGTTGAGCTTCAGCGTCACGCCGCGAACCTGGTGAGCTTCTCCCCACCATCTCTCGCTTCCTGCATCACCAGCACCGCCACCGTCTGACCGCTCCGCCGCCACCAGAACATGGTCAGAGCGTTGAGAGTCGTTAGATGCAAATCCTGTGGTTGTGTTAGATGAACTTAGCGAACCGTTTTTGATTGATCTACGCCGCACGATCACCTTTAGATCCAATGCCTCACAACTGTCGATCCGCACGAAACGGTACAGACGAATAGAATCGTGACGCGTGGCCCTGTCTGTTTATAAAAACCAGGAATTGTTCTATTAGAGGATCCAATTTGAAAAATTCATAACTTTCAAACCACATGTCCAAATTTTGCAAATTTTATATCAATGGATTCAGCAAGACAATTACTTTATGACCATGCACTTTTCTTAGTAAAAAGCTTCTGTTAAATTGATTGTTTTTGCAGAAACTTGTGTATGCATGTTTAGAATATAAAATTTGTTCTAAAATGATTTTTGTGATAAAACCTTTGGCAAATGGTTTGTTTTGAACCTACTGACCATAGGAATCACTTTGTGGTTTCAAAAACATATTTGGTGAAACAAAAGAATAAAACCTTGAATTAAAACATTTCCAGTCAAATAAAAATATGGTTTAATTGTTAAAAATGATTTTGGAGGAAAACCTTTGGGGAAATTTTTTGATTTAAACTCCCTGACCCCAAGCACCAAGTTTTATGATTTAAAAATGTATTTGATAAACCCTATAAAGATTGCTACTTTGATAAAGGCATTTTCAACAACATAAAATAATGATTTGATTTGAAAATGGTTTATGAGTAAAATCTTTTGCAAATAGTTTTGCCACTTTATAAAATGAATATTAAGTGTTTTAGAATGTTTATAACCTATTATAAACCACTTTTGTAAATAAATCAAAGTTTGGCATGCTTGCATGCATTATTTTGATTCTATTAATTTATGTGATGTTGCTTGAATGGTAGATTGAAATTGTGCCCTTGCTTGATTGAATTTTAGTGATTTGAAGAGTTTGATCATTGCAAAGACAAGGAGTGAACTTATATTATCTACCAAAAAGGCAAGTGATGCTTCATACTTTTGTCCCAATATTTTCACTATGCATTAGTGATATTTCTAAGTAGGACTTGCATGGAATTTTATTAAGTATGCTATGCCATGGGAAATCCTAGTAGATGAAACCTTAGTAGAAATTTCCTAAGTTAAGATTCCTACTACTATCATGCTTAGCTTAGATAGTAGAAAACAAGGGTGGAATATATATTCATACTATGGAATATTTCTAAGTCAAGGACTTGTGTTTTGTTTAATAAAACAACTAAGTGAATGAATCACCTGGGTGGAATGGAAGGAATGGTTTATGTTGAGTGGTTCACAAGGCCCATTTCTATGGTTTACCTTGTGTATCTCACTTGTGGATGGCCACCCAGGAACAAAGAGATTTGAGATGTCAAATGTTGAGAAGCTTCAAGTGCAGCCACTTGGCATTATGGGCTCTGCCTGGATCATATAGGTTGCAATAACTTAGCCAAATGGACAGTTGGTGGTAGGGGATTGATAGGTTGGAGCGCGTCCATTATGGTCTAAGGGAAGGCTTCTAAAAGATCTTGTCTTGGTGAAACCAAGTCTTGTGGGGCAAGTGCACCACCTCTGCAGAGTGTAAAATCTAAGTACTTAGCCATGTCCATGGAAAAGGACAATTTTGAGCATCAAGACATGGAAGCTATCAAGAATCTCCTCATCCCAATTTCTAAGTTAAAATCTTGTGGTTGAACAAGGGTTGAAGGATCACCAATTTCTATTGGGAGATGCCTTGGGAAAGATTTTGTCAAGCAAAAACTTAGTGTTTTCAAATGATAAGGAAAATCTATTTTGAGCAAAGCAAGCCTAAGCTCCACTTAGCCAAAAGCATATAGATTATAGACTCCACTATACTATCATAGTATCACTTGCCAATACAATTCAAATGTATTGACCCTTGTGGCTGTAACTTGTTATGTTGCAGGTTTGTTTGAAATTAGTGAAGTGTGTTGAAATAGGATTACAAGTCTACAACCAACATGTTTGCCTGTGGCACTTTGAAGATGAAGGACCCCATGCTATTGTTATATTCTGTTGCATTGTAATGAGATAGCCAAATGAGGTATGTAAGATGTAATAAATTATTTTATTTCTGGTTATAAAGTTGTATTATGACCTTTGTTTCTTGATATTACATCTTAACTGTGGATGCTAGCTATTGATCCAGGGACTAGCATTGTAAACACAGGGATCTCTACCTTATCAAAGGTTGGGAACCTTACAATAGTCGTCTGTACCGTCGACCACGACGAGCTCACCTTGCGCCCTGTCGGTCCCCTCGCTCCACTATAAATAGAGGCCACCCCCAGCCGAATTGAGCACACCATCTCACTCCCCTCTCCTCACTAATCGTGCCACACCGTTCCCGGAGCAAGGCGAGCAGCACTTCGCCGGAATTTCACCGGAGTCTGCCGCTGCTGGAGAAGAAGGGAGCCAGCGATTGGAGCCGCCCCAGGAGAAGCTGCCGGTACCAGGAGGTTCGTCGTCATCAACTTCGTCGTTCGCCCGCCTCGTCGACCCTCGCCTGAACCCCGGTGAGCCCCCAACGACCCCCACTGGCCGCGCTAGGTTTCTGTCTCGCCGGCGCTGCCCAACATCGACGATGACCCTCAGCCGTTGGATTAGAACCAGATCGAACGCACCACATCGCCCCATACCGCTTCGCACCCCCTCGTCTCACTGACGCATGGGGAAAGCCACTTAAACAGCCCGCGTAAGCGCTGTGCTTAGCAGGCCGGCCTAGTATCACTTCCCGCGCAGCGCAGTTATTTGAATTTAACCTTTTCCATTTTATTTCAAACACACTTATGTACCCAGTTTCAAAAATCAACCCATATCGATTCAGTGAACCAAACTGAATGAAACCAATTTTGTTAGAAAGGTCTGGGAATGCTGAATCCAAGCCCATTGGATTCAATTCGTTTGGATCTGTAGATCATCCATGGTAAAAGTAACAAGGCAGAAGCTTTTCTGCATTCAAACATTTTTCAAATTTAAACCGTAATAGCTTTTGAGTTGATTCCAACTCTCAAAAATCACAGTTAACCATACCTTTCAGAATATATAAAAATATATAGGTTTACTTACAGAAATAATGTTCAAGTAATAAAAGAATGCTACATAGGCATTTCTAGTCACTTTATTTAATTAAAATAAAATGGTAAAACCTTATTAAATTGTGACACCACTTTAAATCATATTCCCATGGACTAAAATATGTGGTGATGACATGTGTCAACATGATCCCATGTTTGGCTTGGAGAATATTAAATCTTAAGTAGTTTTTCAATGAGTAGAAATTACTTTTCTAAAAATAAAAGGAATTAAACCAAGCTTTAATCTTGTAATGTTAGTGATGATGCTAGATCATCTATAGGACCCTTTGGTCTGATGATTGCAAGTAGTTAAGTATTGTTTGGTGATTGTGTACATCGTATTTACTTATAGACGCTAGTACCGACCAAGGATACGAGGATGAAGGAGGATACTACGAAGAAGAAGCCGAAGAGAACTTCAACCACTACTCTGCACAAGGCAAGATAACACTTGCAAGATATTCTAATTTAGCAAGCCTAATGCTACTAGTTGAATGTGCCAGCTAACACTTGCAATTTAGCAAGCTTATACTGATACTGTGCAAGCCAAGACTTGATTGTCACCATGCCAACTATATGCCTTAAACATAGATGATCCTACCCACTTGATAAACCCATCCTAGTTTTTACTTGCAAGCTTATTATTTTATTTCTTTATCAAAGCTATTACTTAGAGTTACTGGAATAAATGGTAGATACTAGAAGGATAATTGAAGGTTGCATAAAGAGCATAAAATTTGGCCTAAGCTAGATAATCTTGATGTCATCCTAAGGCATGAGATTAAACTTAGTTAAACTCCACTAGTTTACCACCCCTCATTAGTGCTTACCCCCACTTGTAGATGCTAGTGCTAAGCATAAAACTTGATCAACATTAGGTGGGAATACTTGGTGAAAATGGTTATGAAAACCTTAGAATGATGGATCATTCTACTGAGATGTTTTGACATGTGTTTCCGAACACCCGATGATTTTGGTGATGAAAATGTTGAGGCGGGAGCCTTAGCCCTTTATAAAACTGATGGTTGTCTGGATGCGATACCGTTCCAATTTTATCGTACAACCACAATACCCAAAGATTGGGTAGGGCTTGACTGGAAACTTATATACCTTAGTATTAGTTCCCTCACGGCCAAGGTCTGAGCTGAGGCTACCTTGTGAAGATTGTCCACCTGTGCAGTACCCAAGATGACAGTTGGTCATGGTTGGGAGGCCAAACTCACAGGAGAGGTGCTTATACTAGGGCGTGTAATTGAAAGGTTAGGATTGATTATCCGCATACTGAGTATGGTGAATTCAGGATTTGTTCCTGACGGATGTATCGAATGTTGTGGTGAATGTGTACAATCTCTGCAGCGTGTCAAACTATTCGAATAGCTGGCGTCATGATTATGGACAGTTGGAGTGGCCATACTGTTCCCCGTCAGACTTTTCCAAAATGACTTGTGAAATGAATTGAGACTTTGACTTGACCACAACAGGGTTGTGGCATGAGATACAAGTTCCCACTTAGGTGTTATAAAACCTTAACTAGCATTTGTTGCTTCCAAACTTAGTAGAGATAAATCTGGCTTTTGCATAACAACCCTAGAGCCTAGTGTCCTATTATCAAAAACCCCTTTCACTTGTTAGTATTAGTTTGCGAGTACTTAAAGAGTACTCATGGCTTTGTCCCTGGCTATTCCCGTGGCCATACTATGAAGAGGAGTACCTGGAGGATGGACCCCAGGAAGGTTACGACAACTAGGATCATCTCCCATCGTCAGCATTGCCTGTGACCCCGAAGATGGAGTTTCGCCTATGCTACCGTTATTATTACGTATTCCGCTGCTTGATGTTGTATTAAGAACTGGATCATGAGATCCCTATTTGTGTAAGAACTTATGTACGGTTTGTAATGGATGATGTACTATGGTATCCAATTCTGTTATGTCTCGCAAAAATGGTAATCCTGGGATTGCGATGTATGGCATAACAGGCATCTAGGATTAAAAATCAGGGTGTTGACAGTGGCATTCCACAAGTGAGATACCAAGTTTTCCCCAGCATACTGGACTTGCGTAACCACTCAACACAAACCATTCTTTCCATTCCACCCAGGTGATTCATTCACTTAGTTGTTTTATTAAACAAAAACACAAGTCCTTGACATAGAAATATTCCATAGCATGAATATAATCCACCTTGGTTTTCTACTAGCTAATCTAAGCATGATGGTAGTAGGAATCTTAACTTAGGAAAATTCTACTAAGGTTTCATCTACTAGGATTTCCCATGGCATAGTTTATACTTAGCAAAAATTCCATGCAAGTCCTACTTAGAAATATCACTAATGCATAGTGAAAATAATGGGACAAAAGTATGAAGCATCACTTGCCTTTTTGGTAGAGAATTATAAGTTCACTCCTTGATCTTGCAATATTCACACTCTTCAAATTCCACTACAAATCAATCAAGCAAGTAAATATTCAATCTACCATTCAAGCAAATCATCACATAAAATAATGAAAACAAAACAATGCATACAAGCATGCCAAAGATTGTTTTGTTTGGAAAAGTGGTTTCTAATAGGTTATAAATATTTTAAATTACATATTGGTCATTTATAAAAGTGGCAAAACCATTGGATATCAAGTTAGTGAAAAATGGCCATTTTAAGTCATTTTTGTTTTGCTAGATATGGTTCAAATCAAAGTAATATTTCTAGTGTTTGACAAACACATTTCTAAACACAAATGTTAGTGTTTTATGGTCAAGTGGTTAATATTAAAACCATTTGCAAAAGGTTTCACCTATAAACCATTTTTATACCAAATCAATATTTTATGTTGTTGAAAATGCTTTTTAGCAAAGTAATAATTTATAGGGTTCATCAAATATATTATTAAATCCTAAAACTTGGTGTTTAGGTTCAGAGAGTTTAAATCAAATCCTTTTCCAAAGGTTTTACTCAAAAAGCATTTTAATACATAAACCATATTTTCATTTAACTAGAAATGCTTTAATTTAAAGATTTATTCTTTTGCTTCACAAAACATGTTTTTGAATCCACAAGTTGGTTTGTATGGTCAGTAGGTTTAAAACAAACCATTTGCCAAGGAGTTTATCCTAAAAACATTTCTTGAATAAATTTTATGTTCTAAATATGCCTACACAAGTTTCTGCAAAAACAACTATACCAGAAGCAATTCATTAAACAAAGTGCGTGGTTGGATAGAGTTTGTTTTTCTAATTCCATTGATATAAAATTTGCAAAATTTGGACGTGTGGATCAAAAGTTATGAATTTTACAAAACCAAATAACTAATAGACAAGTTTCTGTTTTTAAAACAAATTACAGGCCACGTGTCTTGTTGCAATTGGTTTGTACCGCTTCGTCTGGATCGAGCATCGTGGGCTGTTGGATCTAACTTAAATCGCACGATGCAGAGGCTAACTTACCCCTTCGCTTGACTTTCTATCGCATCCATTAGATCAAGATCCTACGGTTCACATCTACTGGCCATCGAGTGGCGGCGCTGGCGGTGGCGAGTGGCGACGGCGCGCTCGGCAAGCAAGGTTGCCGGCGATACAGGAGGCTAGAGAGAGAGGGGAAGGGCTTACCAAGATCGCAGAGGTGTGGTGAAGCTCAAGGTCGTTGCGGGGAGGCCAGGGGCGCATGGTGTCGACCTTAATCACTCGCCTGAGTTTGTGTCATCGTCGGGTGCGCTCAGATGTCGTCGAAGGTGAAGCTAGAGGACGCGCTAAGACAAGTGGAAGGTACTTTTAGGTTCGAAAGAGTGAGGCGAGTATGAGAGTGTCCACGAGCGGGAGAGGGGCGGTCGGGTTTACCGGGGAGATGTCGCCGGAGTGGAGGCAGACGACGGCAGAGTGTTGTCGTTGAGGTTGCCGATGATGCGGAGCATGCACGGGCGAGCTGGAGCTAAGGAGGTGTTCGTCGGGAGATGGGGAACACGCTCGTGTGGTCGAGGGGTCGAGGGGAGGCGAGGAGCTGCCGGAATTTGCTCGGAGGTTCGCCGGAACAGAGCGTGGTCTCGGGCAGAATTAGCGCAGCCCGGTGGCGGAGGGGAAATGGGGTCTGAGGGTAAAGATGGAGGAGGCGTGGGCGGTTAAATGTGTGTGGTCAGGGGGAGAGGATCACGCGGCATTGATGCGAATTAAACACACAAAATCAACGCAGAAACTGGCGAGGAGAGGAGGAAGAAGGGGTCCGCGGGTGAGGAAGATGATCTGACTGGTGGGGTCGTTTCGTCGGCGAGAGAGAGAGAGATGCGAGGTGGGATCCGGTCGTCATCGACTACGCGGGTTTGTTATGTGGTGAGAAATAAAACGTTTTCAGGGAGAGAGGTGGGCTTGCTGGGCTTAGTGGGCCAGGTTGGGTTGGCCTGGCTCCTTTCTAATTTTTTTTGTACAGAATGTTTTTCTTTTACTATTTTGAATTTCTGTTTTGATTTTTATTCAAACAATTCAATCTCCATTTAAATTCAAACCTCTACCAAACTTTGTGTATATTCAAATACTGTTTATTAATACATTCTAATTCAAATTTAGAATATCTCTTTTATTCTTTTTAGGGTATATTAATTATTTAAAATAGGCCCTTGTATTAATTCAAATAAGATTTATTAATGTTTTCAAACTCCATTTGAAATCTAAATTTTACCAAATCTTTTCAGTAGGTTTTATTTAAAAATAAAACACTTTGAATTATTACTTAAAACACTTTATTTTGTTTTTTTAATGTTCATTTAAAATGGGAAATGTCTTTACTTAAATGAAATTGGATAATAATAAATCCTCAAGATTTTATTTAAATAATCCTTTACTCTTTTTATTAAACAAAAATATTTTATTTTATTTGCTTGGCCAAGTTTTCATTGGGCCTTTTAAAATAGTCCTTATTTATTTATTTCTTCCTTTGCTTATAAAAACCATATCTTTTTATTTAAGGATCCAAAAATGGTGATTCTGACTTGTAAAATTTTATTTAATATTTGATTATCCTTTTATATTTCTTTAGGATTATTTACTCACCATTAGGTATGTATTTTTAGATAGGTTCTTTATTAGCTTTGGAAATTCAATTTCCTTATCTTACTAAATTCATAAGATTTTATCTGTGGCTCCAAATTGAATGAAATCAATTTCTATGGTTTTATAATATTTCCATTTGTCATTCTTGATCATTTATAAATAGTTGTTGACAAATTTTATATGGATCAAATCCATGGTCTTAGAGATATCTTGGGAATCACTCATTAGGGTTTTAGAATTTTGGTTTATTTCCCAAGTGTTTAAATTTCAAGATGCATTTATGAAGATTGAATTTCACTTGATTTGAATTTAGTTGGATTTAAACATTATTCAAAGTTTGTTCAAGATGGGATTTTAAGTTTCCATTTAGAAACAAAAAGTTTCTTTTCACCCTAAATTTCAACAATTATTTATTTTGTTGATTTATTTTTCACATTTCAAAATTTGGAAAATTTTGGGATGTGACACACTCTATCATACCTTACTATGAGCATTGCAATGTTGCTTATATTTATGTTTCATGCTACTTATTATTGAGTTGGTTTCTCTTCATAGCTTGCAATGACTATTGAGTATACTTGGTTGCATGCTTCTTATTATGAATGGTATAAGTATCTACTCCTGTGGTGAGAATATATACATCATATGAAGCAAATATATTCGTGAAAGTTCTTTTATCGCACTCAGTTTTCAACTGAATTGCTTGAGGACAAGCAATAAGCTAAGCTTGGGGGTAGTTGATACGTCCAAAAAGTATCTACTTTCCCGAACACTTTTGCTATTGTTTCTCCTCTAAACTTGTGTGATTTGGATACAACTAACACGGACTGACGCTGTTTTCAGCAGAATTACCTTGGTGTCTAGTTTTTGTGTAGGAAATCAACTATCAGGAAAAATCCCGGAAAATATGCCAAAAATTATATTTTGCCAGAAGATCCATGGAGCCAGAAGACAAAACAGAGTGGAGGCCTGGGGGTCCCACACCCCTGCCAGGCGCGGGTGGGCCCTGCCCACGCCTAGGAGGGTGCGGCCACCCCAGGCACCCCCTCGGGATCCCTCTGCGCCTATAAGTTACCCCTTGACCTAAAAACCGAGGGGGTTTGATGTTTTTCCAGAAAGAGTTCCGCTTTGCCGCCACCATCAGAAACTAAGATTCGGATCCAGAAACTCTGTTCTGGCACCCTGCCGGGACGGGAATTTGGAGAGGATTATCGCCATCGTCATCACCAACGCCTCTCCATCAACCATCGATGTTTCCCTCATCCATGAGTCAGTAATCCCCCGCTGTAGGCTATGTGGATGGTAGGGATTGGATGAGTTCTATCTTGTAATCGAATAAGATTGTTAGGGCATAGTGCCTAGTATCTCTATTAGTGCTATTTGACTTTGTTGCAACTTTTTGTGCTTAGTGCTTCTCACTAGGGCCCGAGTGCCATGATCTCAAATATGAACTTATTATTGAATCATTATGATAGTATTGTTTGTGATCTTATCTGCAAGTTGTGTACACATATCATTGTCCGGATCCAAAGGCCCCGAAGTGACAGAAATTGGGACAACCGGAGGGGATGGCTATGGTGTGAGGATCACATGTGTTCACAGAGTGTTAATGCTTTGCTCTGGTGCTCTATTAAAAGGAGCACCTTAATTGCCAGTAGTTCCCTAGAGGCCCCACTGCCATGGGCTGGCTGGACAGAAGATGTTGTGCAAGTTCTCATTGCGAGCACGCATGACTATATATGGAGCACATGCATAGGATTGTTTAGTATTTGGATTCTTATTCTTATTATCTGCAATTCCCTATATCTTGAAGTTACATGTTTAGAATCATTCATGCAACGCCGGTCCATCCATCCCTATGCCTACCGCACTCATATCCCATTGTTTACTATTACTATTACTATTGCTCCTGTTTTATTGTTGTTGTTGCTTTGTCGTTGCTACTACCAAACTATTGCTACTAATAAACTTATGTGAGCAAGAACAATTTCCAGGTGGAGCTGAATTGACAACTCATTTGTTAAGGCTTGCAAGTATTCTTTGGCTCCCCTTGTGTCGAATCAATAAATTGGGTAATACTACCCTCGAAAACTGTTGTGATCCCCTACACTTGTGGGTCATCATGGATTAAACATTATAGGGTTTGTAGTATGTGTAAGAGGAAGGGGGAAGTTCTGCCGGAGTGACAGAAACCTAAGGATGCGAACCGGAATGTTGCACGTATGGGAGTAATAGGACCATTAACTTAAGGCTATGGTTGGGGAAACCTTAATGCATTGTTAGTAGTTACGGATGTTTGCTAACAATGCAATCATATAGTACATGTAATTCCAAGTAGTGAAGCGCGTGTACATTTAGCCTCTCCCACATAGAAAACTGCATCGAAGACAATGAACCCGATTTATTTGCTAATTAAACTTGGACAAAGCCACCACTATTACCACCACTATTCTACACTCATGGTTTTGTTAGTTTAGTGTATTTTATTGCTGCAGCAACTAGCTTTACTTTCTTGTTGTTTATTATATTGCAAAGCTTTCTCTAGTACTCGTTTTGTTGATCTAGTTTTATTTCCTAGATAATACAAACGTTTAGTGTGCATAGAGTTGTATCAGTGGTTGATAGAACTTAAGAGAATATTTATCCTACCTTTAGCTCCTCGTTGGGTTTGACACTGTCACTTATCGAAAAGGCTACACACGATCCCCTATACTTGTGGGATATCAGTTGTGCAGGTTTCCAAGTTGCTAGCAACACCTTTGAGTCGTTTCCTTCCTCCTACTGGTTCGATATCCTTGGTTTCTTACCGAGGGAAGACTTTCTGTTGTGCTCATCACACCTTCCTCTTGGGGACTCCAATGAAGCTCTACATTGATCTGGGCCATCATCACTTATCCCAAGGCTAACTTATAAAGAGTTCTCATTACATAGCATATAAATAAAGTCTTCATCTTCATGTGCCACAAGCAAACATGTTGAGTGTAGACTCATAACCCTACTCACCATCAGAGTAACCTGCAACATGATAAGTTACAGCCACAAGGGGTCAATACAGTCGGAATTGTATTGGAAAGTGATACCATAGTTGTATATTAGATACTAACATCTACATGAATTTGTCTAAGTGTGGATCAGGCTGGCTTTGCACAAAGTAAGTTTTATCCTACTAGTTTGAAAATACTAAGTTTTGTTTTACAAAACACCAAGGAACCACCAATAGACATTGGTGAACCTCTACCGGTGTTCACCCACAAATTTTAACTTAGATAAATTGGGATGAGGAGATTCTTGAACCGTTTCAATGTCTTTGATGCTCAAAGTTGTCCATAACCGGGGACATGGCTAAGTACTTAGGTTTACCCTCTCGAGAGGTGGTGCACTTTCCCCACAAGACTCGACATGCATTGAGACGAGACTTTTCAGAAGCAATCCCTCAGACCACCATGGACGCGTTCCATCCTATCAACACTACCACCATCTGTCCATCTGGCTGAGTTCTTGCAACTTAGTTGGTCAAGGCAGAGCCCATATGCCATGTGGTTGCACTGGAAGATTTGCAACACAAAACATCTCAAATCTCTTTGTTCCTGGGTGGCCATCCACAAGTGTGATACACAGGGTAAACCATAGAAATGTTCCATGTGCAACCACTCAACACAAACCATACAAGTCCCATTCTACCCAGGTGTTTCATTAACAAGGTTGTTTTCTAAGTCAAAAACACATAGGCATAAACTTTCCATAAAATCATAACATGAATTTCCACCCACTAATTCTAATAGAAAGTCTAAGCATTATAGCATACAATGTCTCCTAACTTAGGAAAATTCTACCAAGATATAATCTATAGGATCTTCCACAGCATAGCAATATATTAGAAAACTATCATGCAAGTCCTACCAAACATAGTACTAATGCAATAGGTAAAATATTAGGAAATAAGATGAAATATCACTTGTCTTGGTATCTAGTAGGATAGTACACAATCACACACTTCACAATCCACAAAATCTACACAACAAAATATAAACAATTCAATATAACACCCAAAGTAACAGGAATCCATGTAAATATGCAATGAGATGCATACCACATTTTTAAAACCAAAATCTACAGTACATAAGACAAAGTATACAATTTAAAGTCTAAATAACACAAAAACCACCTAAAAATAATATACATAATAATTTTTCTAGCCAAAATAGACCTACATATGTTTCTGTACAAAACTCTAATTTTACAGAATCAAATGACCAAAGTAAGGCCATAGAAATAAATTTCATAATTTTATGAATCCATAGACACCTAATTTGTATTTTTCTGAATTACAGATCAAAAGTTATGAATTTTACAAGTTTAATCAACTAATAAATCAAATCTGGATTTTAAATCAAAAACCCAGACACGCGGCGCAATATGATTGGCCTGTACAGGTTCGCGTGGATCACACTCGCGCGCCATCAGATCTAAGTTATATCCTATGGCTCAGATCCACTAGTACCTCTTCGCACTCACTTCTAATCTTAGCCCCTAGATCTAAATCTAACGGATCTAAACAAACTGGCCATAACCTAGCGGCGCAAATGGCGAGGGCGGCGGCGACTCGCAGACGATGGTGCTCCGGCAAGGCCAGGGGGTAAGGGAGGGGACACAGGGGTGTTACCTAGTAGCTATGACGATGTGGAGGCAGTGGTGGTCGCGTACGAATACGGGGCGCTCAGGAAGGGCTGCAATTCCTCTTCGGAGTGGAGCTTGGCGTCGGGTGCTCGCAGGGGTTGACGAAGGCGAGCTCCTGTTGCACAAGAGAGCAAGCGGCAAGCATCAGGAGGTGCACAAGAAGATGGCGAGCAAGACCGTATGAATCAGAGGGCAAGGGGCACACGAGGCTCACTGCAATGGGTCGCCGAAGTTCGTTGGGACAGCGACGGTGCAAGGCGAAATCTGCGTAGCCTAGCGGCTCTCCGGTGGTTCTGAGTGGGAGGGATGGAGGGGGGTTCTAGGGGGTTAAGTAGAAGGGCTCGGGGGAGGGAATCACGCCTGTAATCAAGAGGATTCAACGCGCGTTGATTCGGAGAAATGGCAGCGGCGGAGCGGGTTGTCGCACGTGATTAAAGGCGACAGGGTGACGTGGAGTGTGGGGTCCATCTATCAGCGGGTGGGTGTGGAGCTGCACGGTGAGAAATAGATGGGGAGAGGGGGGAAAAGCCGGGTGGGATAGATGGGCTGCGAGTTGGGAAGGTAAGCTCTATTTTTTTCCTCAAGCCTTTTTCTTTTTCTGTTTTCATTTCCTAAATAAGATTTGAACAATCAAATCAATTCCAAATCAAAGCAAATTTTCACCAAAAATTTGTGGGATGATTCTAGTGTTTAAAATTGTTATAAACACAAAAAACCACCCCAAAACATTTTGGGGTACTAAAATAAAATAAAAACAAAAGCTCTACCCTTTCATATATAAGGGGTTTAAAAATTAGGGTTTTGCTAGTGTTTTTAAGTTGAAATTTTTTGTGCAATGCACACATGCTAAGATGATATGAATGCAATGATAAAGTTTTGGTTTGTTGAAAATTGGGATGTTACATTACCGGTGCAAGAATAATCTAATCATATAATTCAGGAACCCAAATCTATCCGTTGCTATCAAGGAACTCTATTGTTTGAAGGCAAATAGTGTTTCTCCCAAACTTCATTTCTTAAATATAAGGGAAGAAATAATGCTATTTTCATAGTGGTTGTCAACTTATCCAAATCATTCTTTTCTTCCGGCGGGAGAAAGAATCACCTTCACGTGCAGTTTTGATATCTAATCCTATCGGTGTCTCATCCTCCAGCTTGAAGTAAAAAACCTTGCTTCTTTTGTATCTCTTCAAGTTCTCGTTTCGAGAAGAAAAAACGCAAGACTCGCAACAAATATACCAAGTTTGCAAGGTGTATTGGTCGCACCATTCCATTGAGAAATCATCTTGGGGACGTGAGGATCACCTTCGTTCCGAGCTCCCGCCTCTCATCATGTTCTTTTCTTTTCCTAGAAATCTCGGGGCGAGATTCTTCTTTAGTGGGAGAGAGTTGTAGCATCCCAATTGTCTAAAAATTGCAATGCTACTTGCCTATTCTATAATGCTACCTCTTACATGTCATTTATTGCATCATCATCATATCATGCTCATGTAACCATGCCACCTTGCATTTGAGCATCATATAAAACCCCCTCTATTTGGTTCTTAACCCATATGAATTATATATTGTATCACTTGTATTTGCCTCTTGATATATTTTATTTTCTTCTTGATAAATTTCTACATGCCCAAGTTTAGTTGTGGGCATACCTCTTCTTGATTCCACCACCTTATAACTCCACCATCCAAATTATATATGAGCATTGCATTCCTTTTGGATTTTGTCTAGCTCATAAGTAGTTAGATGGATCCACTTATAACCATACATGCTCTCATATACGGTTCTTATTGTTTTCACAATATGAATTATGTGGAGCCACATGGCCACCTTTGCATGCTATGTGAGTATAATATCTCCTATATGGCTTGTTTGTATATGTGGGCATGTGTGAATGAGGCCATATAATCATCTAGTGGCAGTGTGGCACACACACACACACACTAGCATTGCCATTATATTCATTCATGCTTATTTCTTTCACTCCATATGGGAAGCAAGCTTGTCTATTTTGTTTTGGCCTTTATTCAATTTGGATGCATGTAAAGATTATATGCTCATAAGTAGTTCTAGTTGTTCTCACAACTTGAGATGTGGCCTTAATACTTCTGCACGGTCCATTTCCTGTTCTTCGTCGTCGTCTACCCCCTCTCTCTAGGCCTCTGACAGAGGAGCAGGTGGACAACTACCCCGTCATCCTAGTCATCTTCCATGTTCCGTCTGAGCACGTGCTCTGCACCACCTCACCCACCCTTATCTTCCTCACTTCGGAACGCTAGCCGCTATGTCGTCCCCCCTTTTCCTTCTTCTCCCCTCCCGATCATCTCCACCACATCGCCATCCATGGCCGTCACCACACGCAGGTGTCCGGCCTTGTTCCCGTAGCTGCCGAAGCTGTGGAGTCACGGAGGAGCACCCGCGCCCTTGTATGCATCGAGCCAGGCCACCAGGGGAACCTGTCCCTGCTTAGAGTTGCATCCTCGTCTGTGGTCGCTCGCCACCGCCACTGTCACCGTCGTCCCCCTTTCCTCTGCCCGCCTTCTCCTCTGATTCTAGTGGGAATCGACCTTGGTAAGAGCCCCCTACCCGTCCCTGCTCTACCTATGCCTTCCCCCACTGCCTAGCTATAGCCGACGTTGTCGTTTTTCTTCTATGTGCGCGCTTGGCGCCGTTCACTCACAGCAGCTATGCAGCCTTGTTCCCCTTGATTTTCCTACAACCTCCCCTCACCACCGACGAAACCAAGCAACCAGCTGTCGAAGAGGGCATAACTAGCTCTTTGAAACATCCAACCGCGCTTCGATCTGAGCTTCGTAGCCCTCCAAATCATCTGTTGAAGGTAGTTGTTTTTCATAGTGACGTTGTCAATCTTCAGTTCGAGCCTCTGCAGCTCCAGCCGTGTTTTCCTCTTTGTTTCCGGACGGGTACCGCTCCATCCGAAGCTCCTCTGTCGAATCACCGACGAGGGTAACTATTACAGAAGCAACCAGCTTTCCTTCGGCGAAGTCCTTGATCAAATCCGGGCAGTATCACAATCCCAATCGATCTCTGAAAACTGGTGTTTCCCCTTGTTTCTGAATCTCGTCAGAGATCAGTTCGTGACCTTCTTGCATGGAGCCCCCTTTGATGTTTTATTCAGCATGACTGAGCCCTCCCTATAGAAGCTTTTGCAAAAATCCCCCTGGGTTTCTCTATCACCCATTCCGCAGACCTCCTCGGTGATACGTCCAAAACGTATCCACTTTCCTGAACACTTTTGCTATTGTTTCTTCTCTAAACTTGTGTGATTTGGATACAACTAAAACGGGCTGACGTTGTTTTCTGCAGAATTACCTTGGTGTCTAGTTTTTGTGCAGAAAATCAACTATCAGGAAAATCCCGGAAAATATGCCAAAAATTATATTTCACCGGAAGACGAAACGGAGTGGAGGCCTGGGGGGCACACCCCTGCCAGGAGCGGGTGGGCCCTGCCTCGCGCCTAGGGGGTGCGGCCACCCTAGGCACCCCCTCGGGCTCCCTCTGCGCCTATAAATTACCCCTTGACCTAAAAACCGAGGGGGGTTTGACGTTTTTCAGAAAGAGTTCCGCTCCGCCGCCACCATCAGAAACCAAGATTCGGATCCAGAAACTCCGTTCTGGCACCCTGCCGGGACGGGGAATTTGGAGAGGATCATCGCCATCGTCATCACCAACGCCTCTTCATCAACCATCGATGTTTCCCTCATCCATGAGTGAGTAATCCCCCACTGTAGGCTTGTGGATGGTAGGGATTGGATGAGTTCTATCATCTAATCGAATAAGATTGTTAGGGCTTAGTGCCTAGTATCTCTATTAGTGCTATTTGACTTTGTTGCAACTTGTTGTGCTTAATGTTTGTCACTAGGGGCCGAGTGCCATGATCTCAGATCTAAACTTATTATTGAATCATTATGATAGTATTGTTTATGATCTTATCTGCAAGTTGTGTACACATATCATTGTCTGGATCCAAAGGCCCCAAAGTGACAGAAATTGGGACAGGACAACTGGAGGGGATGGCTGTTGTGTGAGGATCACATGTGTTCATGGAGTGTTAATGCTTTGTTTTGGTGCTCTATTAAAAGGAGCACCTTAATTGCCAGTAGTTCCCTACAGGCCCCGCTGCCACGGGCTGGCTGGACAGAAGATGTTGTGCAAGTTCTCATTGTGAGCACGTATGACTATATATGGATCACATGCCTAGGATTGTTTAGTACTTGGATGCTTGTTATTATTTATCTGCAATGCCCTAGATCTTGAAGTTATACGTTTAGACTCGTTCATGCAACGCCCGTCCATCCATCCCTATCCCTACCGCGCTCATATCCTACTGCTTGCTGCTACTGTTACTATTGCTCCTATTTTACTGTTGTCGTTGCTTTGCTGTTGCTACTACAAACTGTTGCTACTGATAAACTTCTGTGAGCAAGAACTATTTTCAGGTGTAGCTGAATTGAAAACTCAGTTGTTAAGGCTTGCAAGTATTCTTTGGCTCCCCTTGTGTCGAATCAATAAATTGGGTAATACTACCCGCGAAGACTGTTGCAATCCCCTACACTTGTGGGTCATCAAGACTATTTTCTGGCGCCATCGCCGGGGAGCATAGCTTTATTTGTAAGTTCAATTGGATCTATTATTGTTCACTGCTGCTTCGTTCATCATGGGTAAGTCTCGTGATGGAAAGTTCCCTATTTTACCATCCACTACAAGAAGAGGTATAGTCCTAAACACCTATGTTGCTCTTGACTCACCGTCTGTTATAAGTAAGCTTGTTACACCACCACCACATACTCATGCTACACACACTGCTACTACTGCTGAATCTGAAACTGCTTTTGATGCTCATGATGTTACTTCTACTATGCTTGATGCGAGTGGTTTATTAGGTCCTTTTCTAGATGCTACTATGGCTAGTCTAGGAAATACTGAAACTCCTAGTGAAGACACTGTTACACCTGTTAGCTCACCTAAGTCTAGAGAGAGTTATGATATTAATGATGGTTACATTGAGTTCACTAATGAATTTGTTGAAGAGTGCCGAAACACACATGGTACTAGTTCTATTAAGTGTCTTCTTGCTAGACGTACTATTATGCCCAAACTGTCCTCTGATCCTAAGTTTGCCACCTCTCCCATAGATATTAAAGATAAAGATTATGATTTCTCTCTTGATTTATCCTATTTGGACATTGTTGAGAAAGAACCTTTTTGTGGGACTGAAAATGGGAGTGTTGTGGCTCATATGAATGAGCTTTCTACTATGAATGCTTTGTTCTCTAATGACTTTAAGATGCGTAAGTACTTTGTTACTAAGATCTTCCCTTTTTCACTAAAAGGAGAATCTAGGGCTTGGTTTAATAGATTACCTCCTGGTTCCATTGATAGCCCTGATTGCTTGATTGCTTCTTTCTTCCAGAAATATTTTCCTCCTAGTTCTAGACATGCTGCTTTGCAGAGACTTTTTGATTTTAAACAGGGAGAAGAAGATAAATTTCCTGAGTCATGGACAAGGTTTTGTGCCTTGATTCATGCACATCCTGGATGTCCATTGCCTAAGAATGAGCTTATTGATATTTATTATAATGTACTAACTGATGATTATAGGACCTACCTAGATAGCTTTGCTGATTGTGTTTTCAGGAAAAGAACTCCTACAAATGCTAAAGAATTAATGGCTAAGATAAGCAAGAATTATGATGATTGGACTTCAACTGAGCTAAATACACCTAAGCCTATTACTCCTGAACTAGTTGTGCCTGAACCAGATCCAACACCAACACCAAAGAAGAGGGGAATTATTGCATTAAATGATGAAGTGATGAAGGAAGCTAAGAAGTGTCTAAGGGAGGAAGGTATTAGAGCTGAAGATGTGAAGAATCTACCTCCTATAGACGAATTATGTAAGACAATTCCCCACTCATCTACTATTGAGGTACACTCTCTCCACTTTAATGAAGGTGATATTCCCTATGGTAAGCCTCCTGATCAATGCTTAGAGGAACTTGACATGTTTATTGTTAAACAAGGTAATTTTAATAAACAAGTTTAGAATCATTTATTAGAAAACTCTAGAGCTATCAATGAGTTGAAAGATATTGTGGAAAGAACTTCTAATGATATTAAAATGCTTTGTAAACACTTTCAAATGGTTCAAAACCAACTTGATCAACTTGCTAAGGTACAAAAGGTTATGCTAGTCAATGCCTCAGGAAATAAACATGCTTATGGAATTAGAACTAGGATTGGTATAGCTACTCAAGATCCTTTATATCCTGAAGGACACCCTAAAAGAATTGAGCAGGATTCCCAACAAGGTGAGAGTACCAGTAGTCCTCGTAAGAGAAAGAAAAATAAACATAGAATAGTTGAGGAACCCCTTGAACCTACTATAGATCCTAATAGTATATCTATCCCTGATGCTGAAACTGAGAGTGGTAATGATAATAATGATGCTCCTGATAAGGAGGAAGTTGAGGAAGAACCTGAGAAGCACACTAAGAACACTAGGTACACTAAGGAAGATTTTATTGCTAATAAACATGGTAAAGAGAGAGAACCTTGGGTGCAGAAACCTATTCCTTTTCCAGGTAAAAAAACACAAATCAAAGGAGGAAGAACACTACAGCAAGTTTTGTGAGTGGATGAAACCTTTATTTTTGCAAATTCCTTTGACTAATGCTATTAAATTGCCTCCTTATTCAAAGTATATGAAGGATATTGACTCTAATAAAATGAAGATTCCTAATGAGGAGGTTTCTACTTTGCTTGCTAATTATTCCTTCAATGGTAAGGTTCCAAAGAAACTTGGTGATCCAAGTATACCAACTATACCTTGATCTATTAAGAATAATTATGTTATAACTGCTTTATGTGATTTGGGAGCTGGAGTTAGTGTTATGCCTTTTTCTCTCTACAAGAGACTCCAACTAGAAAAATTGATACCAACTGATATATCTTTGCAAATGGCTGATAAGTCAACTACTATTCCTGTTGGTATATGTGAGGATGTTCATGTTCAAGTGGTTCATAATTGCTTGGTTTTAACTGATTTTGTTGTGCTTGAAATGCCTGAAGATGATAATATGTCTATTATTCTTGGGAGACCTTTTCTTAATACTGCAGGTGCTGTTATTAATTGCAATCAAGGAAAATTAACATTCAATATTGATGACAAAGAGCATACTGTTTATTTCCCCAAGAAGGTTGCTAGAAGCTATTGCCTGAATTCCATTGAAAATATTGAAAGCATCAAGGTTGGAGAAATATATTGTCCCATTCCATACGAAAATTTTGAAACTATTATGATTGGGACCATTGCTATCAAGTATGAGGTAACATAATCACCTTGTGGAATGCAAAGTTTTGTTTCATATAAGATTTTTTTGGTGACAAGACTTGATCAACCTTGTTAACAAAAGGATTTTAATGAACAAAATAATGTTTTCACTTTGGTTATTCTTTCTTTCTTTTATTTTTCTCCTTCGTAGTCTTTGCCCTTTCTTTTGCTAGCTTTAGTTTTGTTAGTTATTTGCTTGTTAAAGTGTCTTATAACTTCTATAGTATGGCTTTTGGTTTGCTTTTGCTTCTTCTAAAAAAACTGTTTCTGCGAGAAAATCAATTTTCATACCCTAAAAATTGGCCAAAAATAAAGTTTCCCGAAAAATTCCTGAAAATTCAAAATAAATTTTTCCTCGAAAAAAGGGGCAGAGGGGTACCTGGAGTGACCCAGGGGGCCACCCCAGGCATCCACACCCTAGGTAGGTGCGGCCAGCCTATGGGTGGCGCCTAGGGGGTGTGTGGCCCACCTGGGCCCCTCCAAAGTGTTCCCTCACAGCCATCTTCTTTCTCTCTCCCGAAAACGCCAGAAAACTTTTTCAAGCTTGAGTTCTTGCTGTTCTTGCTCATGATTTTCGATCTCCTTGGTCAGCCCATCTTTGCTGCTGATTTCTGGAGGGATTGCTCCTTGGTATGTGCCTCCTCCACTTGTCCAATTAGATTTGTGATTGATAGATTGTATCTTGAGTATTTTGCTGCTATAGGTGACAGGTTGTGTGAGCTTGCATGCTTGTTATATGCTTAGAGATTTCATTTTGATGCATGTGTATCCCTCTAGCGAGTTCCTATAGTAGTTTCTCATCATTTATCAACTTGGAAATCACTTGGTTTGATGTTTGTCTAAAAATTTCAGAAAAGAGTGGTCATGGACAACCACACATTTGGAGAAATATTTGAGGGTAATGCACCTAGGAGGGCAAGGCCCTCAAGATCATCCTCCTGAGCCAGGGCCTCATACAAGGAGGATCTCATCACTCAGTGATTCAGCGGCGAGGGAGATGAGGGGGATGCTCACCCTTCCACCTTTCCTTGCCCAACCTTTTTGCAGGCTGCTGGGATTCTTGATGATTTTACAACCTTGGTTCGGAGGACTGGACTAACAAGCCTTATGTAGGATGAGAGCGTGCAATACGCTACGCTCACTAAAACATTTGTAGAGAGCTTCTCCTTTACTAACGGCATGTTCAAGCCAGATGTTTCTTTCAAAATTTATGGCAGGACTTACAATATGACGTTGAAGAAATTTTGTGAGGTTCTGGGACTTGTTACAGCTGGGTCAGCAAAGAAGATTCTAGCTCAACCCGCTGATTTGTTGGAGCTCTACCGTGGGATAACTAATGATGATAACCGTAGAGCTCAACGGGGAAAGATAAAAAATATTCAGCTTCTAGCCATTAGGTACTTTGCTTACTATCTTGCCACTAGTGTTCTTGGTAGGGAGAACACTAGTAATATTTCCAGCTATCATTTGAGTTTCTTAGCTGCTACTCTCAACAATGATACCAAGTACAATCTTGGTTCTCTCATTGCTCGTCGCTTAACTACTAAGGGACCCATTTATGGGGGAATTATTGCTACACGTGTTGCCACCGCCTTGGACATTGCTGTTGATCCAAATGATATAGTTTTGGCTCCTCAGAGGCTTGATCTTGCTTCTATGAAGGCGCAACACTTTTTCACTAATGGCTCTACCCATGAGAACTTGGTTTATAAAATGTTGTTTATTGACAGGGAAGAGAGAGATCCCTCTACCCCAAACCGCTTTGTTCAGTATTTCTCAGGGACCTTTGTCACGCTCCAATGAGGAGATGGATGACAAGATGCGCTATCTTAGCTTCTATGTACATTATCAGGAGGAAGCACCCTCGTATGACCCCGTTGTACACTACACACGGGAGTCCTCGAGCTCGTACCAGGACGAGGGAACCTCGTCGTCATACTACGGAGGTGCACCTACATGGGCACCATGGGATTGAGCCCCACTTAGGCCAAAGGCCTAAGCTTGGGGGGAGGTATACCGACATCACACTCATCTATATATCATGTTCGGTCGGTTCTTTGTATATCCATTGTTTCTCTTTCTTTTTGGTTCTTATTGCTTCTTTCTCAAAAACACAAAAATACCAAAAATATTTTCGTTGTTTCTCTTGCTTTGTTTGCTTCTTGTTAGGTTTGCCTTTTCTTTGTTTGTTTTTGCTTTGTTTGCTTTCTTTAAAAAATCAAAAACACCAAAAATATTTGTTTTTCTTCTTTGGTTTTGTGAGTTCTTTGCAGGGTCCATCCGTCCTCAGTGGATTTTGGGTTTCATGTTATTATTCAAGTCACACAAGTGAAGGGCAATAATGAAGATTAAGACAACTTGAGGTGTGGTAAGAGGATGGTAACAAACTCTATTTGTTTTCATTTTTGTACATATACTCATCATTGTGAGCATGCTTAGTCTGTTCATTGTAAGGAGTTTGTTACTGATGGATGCTTAGTAGTTTTTTCTTGTCTATGATTAGATCCAGCTTGCTAGTAGTTTGTATCTTGTCATATGAATGTTTGCTTGCATTGTTTTATTCATATTTTGGTATGATATTGTGGTATCCTCCTTTGGAAGTTTCATGTGAATCGACTTAGCATATGCTCACGCATGCATATGACTAAACAATAGTTAGTAAGCCTCGATGATTTATTTTTCTTCAGATTTCTTGTATAATTTCCATGCCATAATTAGTCCTTTTTTGTTGCAAGCATGATTATGACAATTATTGCTCTCTCGTTTTTCGCTCCCTCTCTTTTGCTAGCCTTCACTTGCACTGAGTATGAGCTCGACTTGTGCATCCAACTCCCCAAAACCAATATTGCCAATAGTGTCCACCATACCTACCTATTAGCATCATTTGTTATTTTAGTGCATATTCTATATGCCTTGTTTTCTTCCAAATAAAATGTTTGTCTGTTTTGAGAAAGTTAGTTAGTAAAGCTCTCACGAACTTGATGGCACACTTTATTCCTTGCACTTAATAATGCTGAACCATTGTGACATGTCCATGAAATTTATATGCTTGCAAATTATATGCTGGGAGTTAGCAGAACCATGTTGTCACGGGGAACGCTTTCAACACTTTTAGGATATTTTATCTAGTTGATACCTTGCTCTTTTGTTTGCGGATGTCGACGGTGTGAAATAAAAGGGGAGATTGTGAGTTCATGGAGTATATATATGTGTTAGAGAAATGCCTGGGCCGCTAGCCTAAGCCATGCCTAATCATGGTGGAAATTTGGAGCATCACCATAATGAGCATTCTGTGAAGCATCCTCAATAAAAAGCTATGCACATAGTAAATAAAAAGATCATTGAGATGCTTATTGTCTGCTTGCCTTGTCATTTTGATCACGGGTCCTATATCATGTGCATGTATGTACAATGACAAGAACTTGCAGGTAACCAAAGTTGAGTAGCATGCGGAGCGGCCCTCGTACTCAAGGGACATGGGATTTCCAGTTTATGGTCTGTCAAGCATATCAATCATATTGGACCTCACTTTCACCTTAACCATATGAAGATGCCTATGATAGGGCAATGAGAGCTCAAAGCTAATGAGTACCTGATGATGCTCGACATGGCACTTTGTTGGTAACCCCAAGCGTAGGGTGTGAAGAGCAAGCAGCAAGTTTTCCCTTAGTTGAGACCGAGGTTATCGAACCAGAAGGAAGAAGGAAACGTCACACAGGTGTTGCAAGCAACGCGGAGACCTGCACAACACAAACTCAAGACTTTGCCCCAACGAATTAGTGAGGTTGTCAAGCTCACCGGTTTGGTGTAACAAAGGATTAAACGAATGGTGTGGAAGGTAATGGTTTGCAGCAAGTAAACAAGTAACAGTGGAAGATGTATCAATGGTAAATATTGGACCGGGGTCCATAGTTCACTAGAGGTGCTCTCCTTAGATAAACAACATGGCATGAAGGGTAAACAAATTACAGCAGGTCAATTGACAGGAACTAAGCAAGGCATAACAATGCAATTACTAGTCAAAAAGATCCTATGAGATTCGATTGGGCAATACAATAAGATAGATATATAGACCTCCATCCAACTGTATCTATAACTAGAAGTCCACCTTCAGGTTATCATCCGAACCCCCTCCAGTATTAAGTTGCAAGCAACAGACAACTGCTTTAAGCAAAGTGTGTAAGGTAAACAGTCCACATGTTGCATGAACAAGAGACCGTTGTTTTATCCCTAGTGGCAACAACACATCTAAAACCGAAGAGATTTTTGTCACTTCCCTTGGAAACTAGAGGCATGAACCCACTATCGAGCATAAATACCCCCTCTTGGAGTCACTAGCAACTACTTGGCCAAGATAGCTACTAACAACGGAGAGCATGCAAGATCACAAACAACACAGACATGATAGAATCATAAAGACAAAACCATTCATCAAACCAACATAATAATCTCAATATCCATCGGATCCCCACAAACACAACATGCATGCTTACAAATAGATTAGATCTTGATCATGAACGGATCTCAAAAGATCTATACATGAAAGCACAAAGGAGGAGATACAACCATCTAGCTACTACATGGACACATAGTCCAAAGTGGAACTACTCACGCATCATACCGGAGAGAAGGCCTTCGGGATGATCTCCCCTCCGGCAGGGTGCCGGGAAGAACTTCAGATCCCCCTTCCCCCGATCTAGGGACGATGGTGGCGGCGGCTATAGACGGTTTCTTGGAGATTTGATCGGGTGCCTAGGGTTTCTGCATCGGGGGCTTCTTATAGGCGAAGGGGGAGGCCGAGGAGGCGACCAGGGGGGCAAACCCTAGACAGGCGCGCGCCCACCACTGGCCGCGCCTGGGGGCAGCGTGTCTACCCTGGCCCGCTTCCTCGTCTCCCTTCTGTACTTCTTGTTCCCCACGGAAAGTAATTGACTTTGACGTTTGTCCCGTCCAATTCCGAGAATATTTCTTTACTAACTTTTTTGAAACCAAAAACAGCAGAAAACAGGCATCTGGCACTGTTGCAACTTGTTAGTAGGTTAGTACCAGAAAACATGTAAAAAGCACCTCAAAGTGTAGACACGTAAAGATAAGTAGATACTAAACAAGCATGGAGCATCAAAAATTATAGATACGTTTCCGACATATCAACATCCCAAAGCTTAACTCCTGCTCGTCCTCGAGTAGGTAAGTGATAAAAGAATAATTTTTGAGGTGACATGCACCCTCACAATAAAGATCCAACCATTTGCAAGCATTGAAAGCTAGGATCAAAGAACTCTAAACATGTGCATGAAAGATGGAGTTCTAACAATAAGACATAGTAACTATGCATGTAACATGACAAGCTACAAACAAAGATCATGAATAACATGCATTGAAAAACATTTGTTTGTTTCACATACAGAAAACATAGCATAGTGGCAATCAGCTTGTCCCTCATAGAGTAGCAATATAGATGCATAGGACACCTTCAAAGTTCACAAGGGTGACTAGAAACAGATAGTACAAGAACAAGTAATATCACAATATGCATCAATTAATAATCTTTAGAACACTGCACTCAGAATGACAACTATTCTCTCTTAATGGTGCCTAAAGGTAGAAGGTGGAGACTCAATAATGGTGGAAGAAAGGCCTTTTTGTAAAGGAAGCAGGGATTACAAGTTTCAAAAAGAGCTTCCAAAAATTATGGTACTTGTTAGCTTTCAGCCTTCATTGCCCCTATCATAAGCATCTTGAAATGGTTAAGGTTAAAGTGGCAAAGATGGAGTATATGCTTGATGAAGTATAAGTTGGCAATCTCAAGTCCCTTGAATACGAGGGCCACACCTCATGCATACTCAACTTTGGGTCCAGGTAAGTTCTTGTCACTGTAAGTATTTGCATATCATTGAGAACCGCCAACGGGTACCCCTTGCACATGGTATAGGAGCTTTCCCATAACCAAAATGACAAGGCAAGCAGACAATGAGCATCTCAGCAATCTTCTTATTTACCATGGGAATATGGTGCTTTTTTTCTCTCTTTCCTCTTTTCTCAATGTGTCTCTTTTTTTATAAGAAGAATGCTTCATAGATGTCACTATGGTGATGCTGCAAGTTTTCACCATGATTAGGCATGGCTTAGGCTAGCGGCCCAGGGAATTTGGATGTTAACTCTGAAATCTAGATGGCAAGGGAATTTGCTCATTCTGCCTTCAAGGAATATTGTTTCCCCAACTTTGCTCTGGATAATGCCAAGCTCCTATCTATCTATGTTTCTATGCCAAAGTTTATTCAGTTTGAAATTGTTGATGAATGGGAGTTGCTGCTCCAATCAAAGAAGATGAAACTGATGAATACTGATCAAACTATGGTGATCTCTAGTATGCAACCCTTCTCACAAGTTGGCACCAAAAGAAAGATTCCAGTGTTAGATGATTCAGAAGTTTTTCCTTTTGGGACACCAATTTCCACCAACCAAGTCAGAAGGAGCTCAAGGACTACTAGATATAGGGGCTTTAAGCCTAAAATCATTTGTGATTCCAAGCAAACTAAATCAAAAGTGAAGCCAAGGAAGGTTCCAGGAGTGGAAGCTGTGGAAGTCATAGAGGAGGCTAAGATGACTCAGATAATATATGTCAATGAAGACCTGATTACTTACAGGACTCTTCTTGCAACCCCAATCCCAGTACTCCAGTCTATTGGAATTTCTCTTTGTGGTGTTCCTCGGGATGAACTCACTCCTAAGGATCTCATGGAAGGCTTGCAGGAGAAGGAGAATGTTGGCAGTGCCTAGTGCATGTTTATTTCTATTTTGGTTTCTATACTTTTGAGTTGTAATAATGTCACTGTTTAAACAATGGGTTATTCTATGCTGGAACATCAGGGGGCTTAATGCAAGAGAGAAACAATTATCCTTAATGAATGCTATTAATGTAAGTGGATGTTCAGTTATTTGCTTGCAAGAGACAAAAAAAGGAAGCTTTTGATATGAAGTTTATTAAAGCTTGTTGTCTAGCAAGATTTGATGAGTCTGTTTATGTGCCTTCTGTGGGTCTCATTATTATTTGGAATAGTTCAATTTTTCTGGAATGGTTATGCATTGTGAACAATTTGCTCTCTATGTTCATTTCACTTCTACTCATTCAGATCAATCTATGTTCTTTCACATATGGCCCCTGTAATGGTGAATTGAGGGAAAAAATTATTGAATGGATGTTTGAGGTGAATATTCCTAATGATGAAGACTAGATATTAATGGGATATTTTAATTTCATTAGGTCCCCTGCAAACAGGAATAAGCTTGGGGGGAATGTTAATGACATGCTAATTTTCAATGACTTCATTAGAGAGCAACATCTCACTGAATTGCCCATTAAAGGAAGAAAGTACACCTGGAGAAACATGCAACAAGATCCTCTATTAGAGAAACTTGATTGGTTTTTTACTTCCATGCACTGGAAAACTAGCTATCCTAACACATTTGTATCCACACAAGGCAAACCAACCTCTGATCACACTCCTTGTGTTGTTTTTATACAGACTAAGATCCCTGGCAGTAGGGTTTTTAGATTTGAAATTTTTTGGATAGAACATCCTGCTTTTCTGGAAGATGTAACAAAGAGTTGGGGTAAACCAACTCACAAGTCCAATAGTGCTACAAATCTAAATGCAAAGTTTAAAAAGTTGAGATATGATTTGAAATTTTGGAGCAAATCAATTTCAAAATTATCCACTTGTATTGAAAATACCAAGAAGGTTCTCTCTGAACTTGATAACCTTGAAGATAGAAGGCCTTTGTTCTGTCAAGAAGCAAATTTTAGGAAAATTCTAAAAGCTCATTTAGCAAGGTTGTTGCAGTACCAAAATGCATATTGGAAGAAAAGGTGCACAGTTAGAAGGACAAAGTTTGGAGATGAGAACACAAAATTCTTTCATAATTTTGCTACTGAAAGATATAGAAGGAACAATATTGCCTCCCTCGAACTATCTGATGGTTCTTTAGTCATTGAGCATGCTAAAAAAGAAAGTGCTATTTTTCAAGTCTACAAGGAAAGATTGGGTACTTCTACTCAGCCTAAGATGCTTTTTGACTTACAGCCTCTAATTACTCCAACTGAGGGCCTTGAAGCTTTATCCATACCATTCACCAGAGAGGAAATTGACAAAGTGGTTAAAGAAATGCCAAATGATAAAGTGTAAGATCCCACCTTTATAAAGGTAAAGATCCTTGTGGTTGCAATGCTAGTCCCTGGATCAATTGCTAGCATCCACAGTTTAAGATGAAGTACACAGAAAAAAGGTCATTATTACAACGTCATTCCAGAGATAACATAGTCTTTTACAACTCCATAGCCATAGGCTAGTACAAGAGTTTAACTTAGAAATATAAATAAAAGTCTTCATCTTCATGTGCCACAGGCAAGCATGTTGAGTGTAGACTCATAACCCCTAATCATCATCAGAGTAACCTGCAACATCACAAGTTACAGCCACAGTGGGTCAATACATTGGAATAGTATTGGCAAGTGATACCTTAGTATAATTTTGGTGGACTAGATACTATATGCAATTTGGCTACGTGTAGCTTAGGATTTCTTTGCTCAAAATAGGTTTTACCTATCAGTTGAAAACACTAAGTTTTTGTTTGGCAAAAACTCCCAAGGAACCACCAATAGAAATTGGTGAACCTTCACCCTTGTTCAACCAAAAGTTTTAACTTAGAAAATTGGGATGAGGAGATTCTTGATAGCTTCCATGTCTTGATGCTCAAATTGTCCATTACCGGGGACACGGCTAAGTACTTAGTTTCTTCCATCTGCAGAGGTGGTGCACTTTCCCCACAAGACTTTATTTTCACCAAGACAGGATCTTTCAGAAGCCATCCCTTAGACCAGAATGGACGCGCTCCAAACCTATCATCCCCTACCACCAACTGTCCATTTGGCTAAGTTATTGCAACCTATATGATCCAGGCAGAGCCCATAATGCCATGTGGTTGCACTAGAAGCTTCTTAACATTTGGCATCTCAAATCCCTTTGTTCCTGGGGTGGCAATCCACAAGTGAGATACACAAGGTAAACCATAGAAATGGGCCTTGTGTAACCACTCAACCAAAAACCACCAAGCAATTACCATCCCACCCAGGTGTTTCATTCACTTAGTTGTTTTATTAAGCAAAAACATAAGTCAGAGACTTAGGAACATTTTTCAATAGCATGTATATATTCCACCCTTGGTTGCTACTAGCTAGGCTAAGCATGGCAATAGCAAGTATCCTAACTTAGAGAAAATTCTAACAATTCTACAACTACTAGGATTTCCCAAGCATAGCATATAGATACTTAGCAAAAATATTCATGCAAGCCCTATACAAAATATTTCTAATGCATAGTCAAAATATTGGGATAAAAATATGAAGCACCACTTTCCTTGGTAGTTGGGGGAGTAGCAACAATCCTCATAATCACAATCACCACTGGCACCAAAATCTACACATAAAATGATAACACCAAATTCACATATCAAAATAAACAAGCAAAAATATATGAATGCATGCAAATGTCATTTGATGATTTTTCTAAACCCAAAAAGACAAGTAGACAGTACTGATTCATAAACAAAACAATTATACACTAAATAAAATCAATTTGGCCATTAAAACATTTTCTATATAATTTTTATACACAAAATAAGCTTACAAATGTATCTGAAAAAACAACTAAGTTTACAGAATCAATTCATTAAACAAAGTGCATGGTTGGATATAATTCTTTCTCCTGATTCCAATGATATAAAATTTGCAAAATTTTAACGTGTGGATCAAAAGTTATGAATTTTGCAAGTTTGAACTTTTAATAGATCTAAATCCAGATTTTAAATCAACTACAGGCCACGCGGCGCTATCTGATTGGTCAATACCGGTTCGACCGGATCACGCTCGCGGACCGCAGGATCTAACTAAAGATGCACGGCCCAGATCTATTCGTACCACTTCACCTAGGATCTAATCGTGGTCATGGGATCTAGATCTAACGGGTAGCTTTGCCCTGACCAAACTCTGGCGACGCTGAGTCCACGGCGAGCGGCGGCGCGCTCAGTCAGTGACGGTCCGGTGGTTCTGGGAAGCAAGGGAGGAAACGGAGGGGCTTACCGAGCCCGTGGGGTCGTCGCGGTGCTCAAGGTGGTCAAAGGAGGGACAGGGGCGCACGGACTCGACGTCTATTGCTCGCCGAAGAATCGTCGGTCGATAGGTACGGCTGCTCGTCGTCGTTGGCGAGGTTACGGATCGTGCCTAGCCATATAAACGGTGACATGATATGCGCAAGGTGATGCTGGTCATGCGAGTATCAAAGAGAGGGCAAGGCGCGGTCAGAACTAACCAGAGAAGCTCGCCGGAGTTGATGGTTTCGTCGGACAAGCGCAGTCGTCGATGTTGCCGACGCTCTGGATGATCCTAGCACATAGCAGCGGTGTTAAACGATACGCAAGGATGCAGTGAACAAGCTAGCAAGACCAGGAGGCAAGGGGTGGGGAGTTCTCACCAGAATTTGCCGCCGGAGATGCTCGGTACTGCGGCGGAGTGAGCTCGATTGTGGGCAGCCTGGTGGCTCTCTGTGGTTGTGGCTTGAGGGAAAATGAGCGGAAGGAGGAGGAGGTTAAATAGCCGGGGCGAGAGAGGGAATTATGCTGGCGTTTACTCGCAGTGAAGCGCGGAAATCAATCAGAGAAACGGCCGCGGCGGTGTTGGTCGCGCCGTGATTTTGGGGACGAAGGTGACATGGCGCGTGGGTCCGGGGTGTCAGCGAGGGAGGGGTACGCATGCGGGGTGAGAAACAGAGGGGGAGGGAAAATCCCGGGTGGGATGCATTTGCTATTGGGCCAAAAGGGTGGCGCCGGCTTGTTTCCAATTCTTTTATCCTTTTCCTTTTCTGTTTTGATTTTGTGGAAACATTTTCAAATCAATTTGAATTCAAATTTTCTCTTAATCTTTATAGGATGGAACATGCACTTATTTGAGTATTTAACATTGTTGTTTACTCAAATTTATATTGGTCCATTGGAATTTAAATTAAACAATGCCTTTATCATTTATTTAATAAAGACATATGAATGGTTTTAAATTCATATTTTGTTTTGAAAAATTTGTCCAAGCTTTAAAAAATATTAATCAATCTTAGGATCAATTATCTACTGATCAAAACAATCGTTTCCTTCTTATATGGTAGCAATAAGGCTAATGCCTTGGTTTACATAAAATGATAGATCACAAAGTTTCTGTTTTAGGAGAAATGATCCTAAAATGAGTATGAATGCATGAATGATAAACATGATTTTAGGGATGTTACAAATCTAACTCCCTTAAGGTGAATCTCACCCTCGAGATTCAGATTGGCTAGGAAATAGGTGAGGGTGGTGTTTCCGAAGGTCATCTTCTCTTTCCCATGTTGCTTCTTCTTCGGAATGATGGTTCCATTGAAATTTGCAGAATTTGATAGTCTTTGTCCGAGTAACTCTTTCTGCAGTCTCAAGAATCTTGATAGGTTTTTCCTCATAAGTGAGGTCACTTTCCAATTGGACCTCCTCCAAAGGTATAGTATCCTTCAAAGAAGTCTCTTCCATCTCTGGATGGCATTTCTTTAGCTGACTCACATGAAACACATTGTGAACGGCAGACAATGATTCCGGCAATTCAATCTCATAAGCTACTTATCCTTTACGACTTAGAATCTTGAATGGTCCAACATATCTTGGGGCCAATTTTCCTTTGACTCCAAATCTCTTCACTCCACGAAGTGGTGACACTCTAAGATAAGCTCTATCACCCACCTCATAGGTGACTTCTCTACGCTTAGGATCTGCGTAGCTCTTCTGTCGGGACTGTGCTATCTTCAATTTGTCCTTTACTAACTTGACTTTCTCTTCAGCCTCTTTGATTAGTTCTGGCCCGAACAAGTTTCTTTCTCCCACACCATTCCATAGTAATGGGGTAGTACACTTTCTCCCATAGAGAAACTCAAACGGTTCCATATCAATACTGGCTTGATAGCTGTTGTTGTAAGATAATTCGGCGCAAGGAAGACTTTCATCCCAACTCGCTCCATAGTCTAGGGCACATGCCCTCAACATATCCTCAAGATTCTGGTTGGTCCTTTCTATCTGTCCATCAGTCTGGGGATGAAAAGCAGTACTGAATTCTAATCTTGTTCCCAATGACTCATGCAGTTGCCTCCAAAAATGAGAAGTGAATTGAGTTCCCCTATCGGACATAATACTCTTGGGTACTCCATGTATACACACAATCCTATTCATATAGATCTTGGCCAACTTAGCACTTGTATAGGTTGTCTTCACGGGTATAAAATGAGCCACTTTAGTTAGACGATCCACTACTACCCAAATAGAATCATATCCTGATCGGGTCCTTGGCAGTCCGGTGATGAAATCCATGCCAATCTTGTCCCACTTCCAATCAGGAATAGGTAGTGGTTGTAACAATCCTGCTGGTTTCTGATGTTCCGCTTTCACTCTACTACATACATCACACAAAGCAATATGTTTGGCGATGTCTTTCTTGGGGTTATTCCACCAAAATCTTTCCTTCATATCCATGTACATTTTGGTGTTACCCGGATGAATGGAATATGGATAGTTATGTGCTTCTTGCAAAATCAGTTTCTAAAGTTCCGGGTCTTGCGGAACGCAGATATGTTTTCCATACCATAAAGTACCTTGTTCGTCTTCATGGAATCCTTTGGCTTTTCCTTTACCAATTTTTTCCTTAATCTCTTCCATTTCCTTGCCGTCTTTTGGGCTTCCTTGATTTTGTCCAACGAGGTGGGTTGAACATCCAATGACATGAGATGTCCCTCAGGCACAATCTCCTATCTGAGGTCTCTAAATTGGGCACACAGATCATCTGGCAACTCTCCCTTAGTAAGGCCATTCACAAATACCTTACGGCTTAGAGCATCTGCTACAACATTTGCTTTACCGGGATGGTATTGCAAACTCAAGTTATAATCCTTGATGAGTTCTAGCCATCTTCTTTGTATCATGTTGATCTCTTTCTGAGTAAAGATATACTTCAAACTTTTGTGATTTGTGAACACTTCACATCGCTTTCCCAAAAGATAATGTCTCCATGTTTTGAGTGCATGGACAACAGAGGCTAACTCTAGATCATGAGTAGGATAATTCACCTCATGAGTTTTGAGTTGTCTCGAGGCATAAGCCACCACTTTCCCTTCTTGCATCAGAACTGCACCTAATCCATGATGAGATGCATCACAATAAACTTGGAAATCCTTCTCCAAATCTGGCAGACATAAGACTGGTGTTGTCACTATTCTCTTCTTCAATTCTTGGAAACTGAGTTCACATCCTTTAGTCCAAGCAAATTTCTTGTCTTTCTTTAGTAACTCCGTCATTGGCTTAGCTACCTTGGATAAATTCTCAATGAATCTTCTATAGTATCCTGCCAAGCCAAGAAAACTACGAACTTCTTTCACTGACTTAGGAGATTCCCATTCGATTCTGGTGACACTTTTAGGGATCAAGCTACACCATCTCCTGACACAATGTGTCCAAGAAATCCAACTTCATTCAACTAGAATTCACACTTGCTGAATTTGGCATACAGCTTATGCTCTCTAAGCTTCTCAAGTATCAAACGCAAATGTCCTTCATGCTCTTCTTTGCTCTTGGAGTAGATCAAAATGTCATTGATGAAAACGACAACAAACTTGTCAAGGAACTCCATGAACACCTTGTTCATCATATTAATGAAGTAAGCTGGTGCATTGGTCAAACCAAACGGCATCACGGTGTACTCATACAATCCATACCTAGTGGTGAAAGTTGTCTTAGGTATGTCTTGTTCCCTTATCTTAAGCTGAAAATAACCTGACCGGAGATCAATCTTTGAGAACACACAGGCTCCTTCTAACTGATCAAACAAGTCATTGATTCTGGGCAAAGGATATTTGTTCTTGATAGTCACCTCATTGAGTGAACGATAATCGATGCATAACCTTTGACTTCTATCTTTCTTTTCCACAAACAAGACTGGTGCTCCCCAAGATGAAGAACTTGGTTGAATAAATCCTTTCTGCAACTGTTCTCCAAGTTGTTTCTTGAGTTCTTTCAACTCATCAACTGACATCTTGTAAGGTTTCTTTGCTATTGGTCATGATCCTGGCAGCAAGTCAATCAAAAATTCCACATCTCTATCTGGTGGCATTCCCGGCAATTCTTTCAGAAACACATCCGGATATTCTCTCACAATTGGTACACTGTCTATGCTAACCCCCTTAAGAGAATTTAGCTTACTCCCCTTTGATTCAAAGTTAGACTTGAATCTAATCCGTTTCTTATCCGGGGTTGTGAGTTCGATAGTACGATTGGCACAATCTAGTACTCCTTCATACTTGGTCATCCAGTCCATTCCCAAAATTACATCCAGTCCTTGGGAATACAAGATTATCAGACTAACTAGAAACTTATGCTTTCCAAATTCTATCACTAGATCACGACATCCAAGACTTACTATCATATCTCCACCGGGAGAACTTACTTTTATTGGACACCCAATATTTTCAGTTGGAAACCCATTTCTATCAGCAAATGCTTTTGATATGAATGAATGTGATGCACCAGTATCAAATAGAACAAGTGCTGGAATAGAATTGAGTTTGAACTTACCAGCCACAGCATCAGGTTCCTCATAAATTTCTTCCAGATTGATGTGGTTCACTTGTCCCTTCTAGAAAGGGTAGGGCTTGGTGGTTCCTTCAACTTTCTTCTCTGGGCACTCATTTGCATAATGCCCCATCTTCTTACACTTGAAACATTCAACCTGACTGATATCTCTTTTTGCAGGCTGACTACCACTTCCACTTCCACCTCCACTGTGGTGACTCTTGTGTCCACTCTTGTGGTTCTTGTACTTGTCATTGTCATGACTGCGGTGATGCTTATTGTCATGATGGCGGTTGTGGCTATGGTGGTTGTTGTGCTTTCCACGTTTGTGGGATCCAGAACTCCCACTATCATCATGATGGGAACGCTTGTGAGACGATCCCGAGCTGTGCTTGTCAGAGTTGTGCTTCCTCTTTCTGCTTTCAACCTGTTTCATCTTGTTCTCCAAGATGGTAGCCTTGTCACAAAGTGATTGGTAGGTTGGGACGTAGGCAACAGACAGCTGCAGATTCAGTTCATCATTCAATCCTTCGAGGAATTTCTCCTTCCTCTTGGCATCAGTATCAAATTCATCCGATGCATAACGCTCCAGATTGTTGAACTCCTCAATATATTCAGCCACGCTGCAGTGACGTTGTTTCAGGTTATGGAACTCCTTCTTCTTCAAATTCATCACTCCGGATGAGATGTGAGTTGTACGGAATCCATCCTCAAAGATAGCCCAGGTCACATCCTCAATGGTAGTGGTGATCTGGAAGTTATCCCACCAAGTTGTTGCTGGTCCTTATAGATGTGCTGCAAACCTGACCTTTTCCTCGTCGGTGCAGCCGACAGTTACCAAATCCTTGTTCACTGAACGTAGCCAATCATTGGGCACCATTGGATCCGTGGTTCTTGAGAACTTTGCAGGCCTTAGTCTTAGGAATCTGGTGAGCATGTCAAATCCTGGTGGATTGTTCGGGTTGTTATTGTTGTTGTTATTCTGATTCTGCATAAAAGTGGTCATCATCTGCATCATTTGTGCATGTGTTGTCATCAACTGTTGTATCTCGGGGGTGACATTGTTGTTGTTTGGGTTGGGGTTGGCACATCGAGGAGGCATCTGTGGTTTTCATAAGGATAAGAATGAGATACCCATAGATGCTTATTATGCACAATACATCACATAGACAATCACAATAACCAAACATCAAAATAACATTTTAAACGACATAAACAATAAGTTTGGAAATGCAAAACACACCATAGCAAGCCACCCACATGTTGGATGGTCATTGCGACTCAATAATCAAAAGTATGGTAGATGAAAGACAAATGAGTAGTCATCACTACTCCTCTGCATCAATCTCCACATCAACAAGGGTAAGACCTGCATTCTCCATAGCGGTCTTGTATTCCTCAACATTGGTAGTCAAGGCCTCTATCTTGGCCCTAAGAGCCCTCTTCTGTGAGCGAAGCCTCTCGATCACTCCCTGCTGATGCTCGAGCTCGAAGTCCTTGGCCTCCAGCTCTTCCTTCATCTCCCGGATCTTCTTGTTCCTGTCTTGGACTCTCTTCTCCTGGCTCTTGAATTTCTTGTCCTGGATTTCAAACTTGGCCTCCATTTCCTTGACTATCTCGTCTGGCTCCACGAAGAGCTTGTCCTTCTCTCGGAGCTGAACCTGGAGCTCGTCATTGCTAAGCATGACGTTGGTCCTATCAGTATCTAGGTGCCTAATAAGACCCTCTAGGTCCTGGAGGTATAGACGAATCGGCTCCATCGTCTCTCCAGCAGCATCCTCGTACTCTATAGCCTCACCCTCCTCGTTGCGTCTCCCGAAGGGGTGAAAGTAAAGACCTCTAAGCTCTCTGGAGTGTCTCCCTACCAGGCGCCCAAGTAACTCCTGCATGACTACATCTAGGCCTTTCTCCTTGTCGTCATGCATCAACTTGAAAGTGATGGTCTCCGTGGTCGGCTCTGCCTGGCGTCCGGGCTGAGTGACTCTGAAGCCCCAAAGGTCCTTCCTCTCAAACTTGGTGAGGGGAAGCGTCATGATGCTAGGAAGTGGAAGGTTGAGCATGCTAGGGAGCTCAATGAGACGAGTACCAAAACGAGTTCCCTTGAACTCCTCGGCCGTGTTGATAATAACATTAGGCATCTATTTTTATAAGATAGAGAAAAGTTATAATCAACATCAATAGAGAAAAATCACAAGAAAAAATATTACAAGCATATCTTTTGCAACAATCACACAAGTCATGGCATACACAAATCCATTACAAGAATCAAAGGTTCAACATAACTTAGACAAATTTTTGGAAATGAAACGATAAGTGTGGTGGTCCAACTAACGAAGTACATTACAATCTCCACTCACTTGCCAAGTTGGCTATCAGGGCATCCCTAGAGGCAATCTGTCGATCTTGATCACATGACTCCATTGCTAAGTCTATGATGTCTTCTCTTAAACTTTGGTTGGTAGCCTCTAACTCTTGGGTATGCTTCTTTTCTTCCCTAAGGTCATTTTGGGTGTTAAGCATCCTGCACTTGAGTCTATCACCAAGCTCCTTGATGGCATTCCAAGCTGCATTTCTTGCAGAGTCAAAGGATGTTGTGTGCATTTCTGAGTTGGTGACCATGCAGAATCCTGACTCCTTGTGGTTGTCTTCCTTGTTTTTGCACAAGTGAAGCTACACCCACCAGTACTCTACTCCTTCATCCATCACGGGGAATCCTGTGTACACAACTGCACCATGTATCCCCATGGTAACCATGAGGTTCTTGAGGGCCTTGGGGAATTCAGTCTCACACTCCAAGGTCATGGTCATGAGTGGTCCCTTCCTCACGGCTTCGTTGATGGAGTTCATCTACAAATAGACATGAGAAAGAAGATTAGAATAGTTTACGAGAAGGAAAAGACAAGTGTGGAAATTGTTGAAAATTTTCCTTCGTGGTTTCTAATCCTATCCTAGGGTCATAATCCTACAGGCAACACAGTGCTCTGATACCATCTGTAAGATCCCACCTTTATAAAGGTAAAGATCCTTGTGATTGCAATGCTAGTCCCTGGATCAATTGCTAGCATTCACAGTTTAAGATGAAGTACACAGAAACAAAGGTCATTATTACAACGTCATTCCAGAGATAACATAGTCTTTTACAACTCCATAGCCATAGGCTAGTACAAGAGTTTAACTTAGCAATATAAATAAAAGTCTTCATCTTCATGTGCCACAGGCAAGCATGTTGAGTGTAGACTCATAACCCCTAATCATCATCAGAGTAACCTGCAACATCACAAGTTACAGCCACAGTGGGTCAATACATTGGAATAGTATTGGCAAGTGATACCTTAGTAGAATATTAGCATCTAATTACTACATGAATTTGGCTAAATGTAGCTTAGGCTTGCTTTTCTCAAAATAGGTTTTATCTATCAGTTGAAAACACTAAGTTTTTGTTTGGCAAAAACTCCCAAGGAACCACCAATAGAAATTGGTGAACCTTCACCCTTGTTCAACCACAAGTTTTAACTTAGAAAATTGGGATGAGAAGATTCTTGATAGCTTCCATGTCTTGATGCTCAAATTGTCCATTACCGGGGACACTACTAAGTACTTAGTTTCTTCCATCTGCAGAGGTGGTGCACTTTCCCCACGAGACTTGATTTTCACCAAGACAGGATCTTTCAGAAGCCTTCCCTTAGACCAGAATAGACGCGCTCCAAACCTATCATCTCGTACCACCAAATGTCTGGTTGGCTAAGTTATTGCAACCTATATGATCCAGGCAGAGCCCATAATGCCATGTGGTTGCACTAGAAGCTTCTTAACATTTCGCATCTCAAATCCCTTTGTTCCTGGGTGGCAATCCACAAGTGAGATACACAGGTAAACCATAGAAATGGGCCTTGTGTAACCACTCAACCAAAAACCACCAAGCAATTACCATTCCACCCAGGTGTTTCATTCACTTAGTTGTTTTATTAAGCAAAAACATAAGTCAAAGACTTAGCAACATTTTTCCATATCATGTATATATTCCACCCTTGGTTGCTACTAGCTAGGCTAAGCATGGCAATAGCAAGTATCTTAACTTAGAGAAAATTCTAACAATTCTACAACTACTAGAATTTCCCAAGGATAGCATATAGATACTTAGCAAAAATATTCATGCAAGACCTATACAAAATATTTCTAATGCATAGTAAAAATAATGGGATAAAAATATGAAGCACCACTTGCCTTGGTTGTTGGGGGAGTAGCAACAATCCTCATAATCACAATCACCACTAGGAACAAAATCAACATGTAAAATGATAACACCAAATTCACATATCAAAATAAACAAGCAAAAATATATGAATGCATGCAAATGTCATGTGATGATTTTTATAAACCCAACAAGACAAGTAGACAGTACTGATTCATACACAAAACAATTATACACTAAATAAAATCAATTTGGCCTTTAAAACATTTTCTATATAATTTTTATACACAAAATAAGATTACAAATGTCTCTGCAAAAACATTTAAGTTTACAGAATCAATTCATTAAAAAAAGTGCATGATTGGATAGAATTATTTCTCCTGATTCCAATGATATAAAATTTGCAAAATTTGAACGTGTGGATCAAAAGTTATGAATTTTGCAATTTGAACTTTTAATAGATCTAAATCCAGATTTTAAATCAACTACAGGCCACGCGGCGCTATCTGATTGGTCGATACCGGTTCGGCCGGATCACGCTCGCTGACCGAAGGACCTAACTAAAGATGCACGGCCCATATATGTTCGTACCGCTTCACCTAGGATCTAATCGTGGCCGTGGGATCTAAATCTAACGGGTAGCTTTGCCCTGACCAAAGTCTGGCGGCGCTGAGTCAATGGCGAGCGGCGGCGCGCTCAGTCAGTGACGGTCCGGTGGTTTTGGGAAGCAAGGGAGGAAATAGAGGGGCTTACCGAGCTCGTGGGGTCGTCGCGGTGCTCAAGGTGGTCGAAGGAGGGACAGGGGCGCACGGACTTGACATCTATTGCTCGCCGGAGAAGCGTCAGTCGTCAAGTACGACTGGTCGTCGTTGTTGGCGACGTTACAGATCGTGCCTAGCCAAATAAACGGTGTCGTTAGATGTGCAAGGTGATGCTGGTCATGCGAGTATCAGAGAGAGGGCAAGGCGCGGTCAGAACTAACCAGAGAAGCTCGCCGGAGTTGATGGTTTCGTCGGACACGCGCAGTCGTCGATGTTGCCGAGGCTCTGGATGATCCTAGCACATAGCAGCGGTGTTAAACAATGCGCAATGATGCAGTGAACAAGCTAGCAAGACCAGGAGGCAAGGGGCGGGGAGTTCTCACTAGAATTTGCCGCCGTAGATGCTCGGTACCGCGATGGAGTGAGCTCGATTGTGGGCATCCTGGTGGCTCTCTGTGGTTGTGGCTTGAGGGAAAATGAGAGGAAGGAGGAGGAGGTCAAATAGCCGAGGCGAGAGAGGGAATTACGCTGGCGTTTACTCGCAATCAAGCACGGAAATCAATCGGAGAAACGGCCGTGGCGGTGCTGGTCGCGGCGTGATTTTAGGGACGAAGGTAACATGGCGCGTGGGTCCGGGGTGTCTGCGAGGGAGGGGTACGCATGCGGGTGAGAAACAGAGGGGGAGGGGAAATCCCGGGTGGGCTGCATTTGCTACTGGGCCGAAAGGGTGGCGCCGGCCTATTTCCAATTCTTTTATCTTTTTCCTTTTCTGTTTTGATTTTCTAGAAACATTTTCAAATGGTTTTCAAATGAATCTGAATTAAATTTTTCTCTGAATCTTTATAGGATGGAACATGCACTTATTTGAGTATTTAACATTTTTGTTTACTCAAATTTATATTGGTCCATTGGAATTTAAATTAAACAATGCCTTTATTCTTTATTTAATAAAGACATATGAATGGTTTTAAATTCATATTTTGTTTTGAAAACTTTGTCCAAGCTTTAGAAAATATCAATCAATCTTAGGATCAATTCTCTACTGATCAAAACAAGCATTTCCTTCTTATAAGGTAGCAATAAGGCTAATGCCTTGCTTTACATAAAATGATAGATCACAGAGTTTCTGTTTTAGAAGAAATGATCCTAAAATGAGTATGAATGCATGAATGATATGCAAGTTTTGGAAACATGATTTTAGGGATGTTACATAAAGCCCCAGGTCCTGATGGATTTAATGGCCTGTTCCTAAAAAGTTGTTGGCACATCATCAAGGAAGATATTTACTCCTTCTGCTTCCAATTTTTGAAGGAGACCTGAATCTGGAGAGTATAAATATGGGACACATAACACTCATTCCCAAGATGGGTTCACCTGAAACTGCCAATGATTTCAGGCCAATTACTCTGCTAAATTGTGTGCTGAAGTTGATCACCAAAATCTTGGCTAACAGACTCCATAAGGTAATACTAAAAATTATTCATAAAAATTAATATGGTTTCTTAAAAGGCAGAAACATTCAGGATTGCCTTGCTTGGGCTTTTGAATTTCTCTATCAATGTGAAGCCTCTAAGAAAGAAATTATTCTGCTTAAGCTGGATTTTGACAAAGACTTTGATACCATTGATCATCTGGCTATGATGAAAATTATGAAACAGATGGGTTTTGATGATAAGTGGCTAAAATGGATTGAAATTATTTTTGGCACTGGAAAGTATGTTGTTCTGCTTAATGGAGTACCTGGGAGGAAATTTCACTACAAAAGAGGTGTCAGGCAAGGAGATACTTTGTCTCCCCTCATATTTGTTCTAGCTGATGATTTACTACAATCTGCAATCAATAATACATTCAGAGAAAACATCCTCAAAGCTCCATTGTCCCCTGATTTTGGTCAGGATTTTCCAGTTGTCCAATATGCAGATGACACTTTGATCATAATGCAAGTAGATAAAGAACAAGTTCAAGTAATGAAAGGGATTCTTCACAATTATGTTGTTTCTACTGGATTACAGATCAATTTTCACAAGTCTCACCTAATACCAATAAATCTGTCAGACAACATCACTAAGGAAATTACAGATATGTTGGGTTGTTCAATTGCCAAAATGCCTTTCACTTACTTAGGGCTCCCTCTTGGAACCACTAAACCCATAGTGTATGATCTAATGCCACTGATTGATAGAATTGAGAGAAAGGTGTCTGCATCATTCATGATGATGTCTTATAGTGGGAGAGTGACTGTGATTAACTCCTTATTGTCTTCAGTTGCAACCTTCACAATGTGTGCAATCAAATTACCAGATAGGATTGTGGGGCACATAGAGAAAATTCAGAGACACTGTTTGTGGAATAAAAAAACTGAAGAAGGTGTAAAATGCAACTCTCTTGATGCTTCGGACATGATTTGTAGGCCAAATAATAAAGGAGGTATTGGCATAATTAACCTAAAAAATAAAAATGAAGGCCTGCTGCTAAAGTTCATAAGTTTTACAACAAGGATGACACCCCCTGGGTTTCTATGGTTTGGAATGCTTATTACAATAATACTGTTCCACATGCTACTGGGCCTTGTGGCTCTTTCTGGTGGAGAGATGTCTTTAGACTCTCCCCTTTATTTAGAGGTGTGGCTAAAAGTAAAATTGGTAATGGGGCCAATACATTGTTTTGGAAGGATCAGTGGTCTGACACTATTTTAGAAGAGAGCCACCAGTTATCTATTCTTATGTGAGGAATGAAGATATCTCTACCCAAGAATTTCTAGCTACAGACAGTTTGGCATCTCTCTTCTATCTTCCTCTGGCACCTGAAGCTTTAGTTGAACTAAGAAGAATACAAAATATTTGCAGAGAGATACAACTCAGTGAGCACCTACAAGACACTTGGAGTTATATTTGGGGAGCCAAAGATTTCACATCCAGCAAATATTATCAGTATAATTTTAGAAACCTTAACCCACATATATCTTTCAAATGGCTGTGGAAATCAAAGTGCACTACAAAAGTGAAGTTCTTTGGATGGCTTGTTCTGTCTGATAGACTGAATACAAGAAACATGCTTCGAAGAAGGCATTATGCACTTGGGACTGGATATGACTATTTAATGTGTAGCCATACTACTGAAGAAACAATTGAACACTTGCTCTTTCATTGCCCTTTCAGTCAAGCTTGCTGGGATTCAATTAATATCTCTTGGTCTATGGCTAGCTCTAGGCTTCAGATCATTGAACAAGGAAAACAAAGCTGGAATAAAAAGCTATTTATGGAAATTACCCTGCTTGGATCCTAGAACAACTGGAAGGAGAGAAACAACCTCTGGTTTAATAACATACAACCCTCGGTCTAGGCCTAGAAGTCAAGATTGGCTGCTGATCTTTCACTACTGATCCACAGGACAAAGGAGGATTTACACCCACTCATCAAGAGCATAATCCATAGTTTGTAATACTGTGAGATCTTAGGTTTCCTAACCTTTTTGGGAGATCTTTTATCCCCTTGTAATCTATAAATATGTAACACGTCAGACTCTGACCATTTATTGATGAAAATGAGGCAGTAGGAACCTTTCCTACTATTAATACCCTCAAAAAAAGGCTAGCGGCCCAGGCATTTCTCTAACACAGGATACAAACTCCATGGACTTACAAGTTCCCTCTTTATTTCACACTGGTGACATCCATAGACAAAAGAACATGATATCAACTGAGTACAAAGTACAAGTGCAATGTTGAAAACGTTCCCCATGATAGCACGGGTCTGCTAATTCCAACTTATAAGTGCAAGCATATACAACAAAGTTGTCACAATGGTTAAAGTATATTAGGGGCAAAGAATATAAAGTGTTCCATCAAGTTCATGAGGGCTTTAATCACTAAGTTTTCACATAACAAGATAGTTTTTAATTGGAAGATAGTTGAAAACAAGAATATACTTGGAATGGTGTAGCACACCATGCATAGGAGTTTATAGTGGACACTTTGGAATAACTTGGTTTCTTGGGAGTTGTAAACATGAGTAGAACTTACTCATACAAGTGGAGGCTAGCAAAAGACTGGGAGCAACCAACTAAGAGAGCATAATGGCCATAATCATGCAGTGCAACAAAGCATACTAATCAAAGCAAAGAGTGGTACTACAAGTCAAGGACTAAATGATCATAGAGGCTAATGGTGACTTGTCATAGTCATAACATGGTGTGAGCATGTGCCAAGTAAACCCAAGCAAAGCATCAAAGGAGAATACCACAATACTATGCTTTTGCATGCTAAAACAACGCATAATTTCTTCAAGGCGCACTAAGCAATCCCAATTGTTTGGAAAAAGACATGCTACAGCAATAATCACTAAGCATAATGCTAAAACAACACCTAGCATGTCATGCTAAAGTCTAAGTCACAGTCAAAGCAAGCTCCTCTTGCACTTCAAGCAAGAACTTACTACTCCTTTCCAACACCAAGCAACTTATTTGCAAAACAACACAGCGAGAACGGGGGTCCAAACTTCTTTATTCAAGCAAACTAAACAACCTAATAAAAGCAAACAAAAACTAAGACGCTCCAGGAACAACACAAGTGTGCATGAAACAATAAAATCGAAGTATCTAGACAGACCTGAGCTTTTTATTAATGAAGAAGGGGATGCCTTGGGCATCCCCAACCTTTGACGCTTGTACCTCTTGGATATTTCTTGGGGTGACACCATGGTGGCATCTCCAAGCTTGAGATTTTGTCCATTCTTCATCTCATTGCATCATTCCCTCTCTATACCTGAAATTTTTCCTTTATACAAAACTTCACACAATCTTCATTAGCAACATTAGTGTATTCAAAAGATATTAGACCTCTGGAAAAGATTTGGAACAGAAAGTATTTTCACTAAAAACACAAGCTACTGTAGTAACTCCTTCAAAAATCTCAATTCACCTAAAGAGAACTCAAAAAGGAATTAATAAGAAGCAAATGCAAATAATGGCAGAAATCTGTCAAAACAGACCAGCAGGTAGAAACCGATTTTTTCGAACATCTTCTATTGCTTAAATCAAAACGTGTTGAACTAAAGAAAGTTATCTAACATACTGGGGGATTTATTCGTAAAGTTTTAGCTCAATCTGAATTACAGAGACTCCTCATATATTTTTTTGGTGGAGGACAGAAATCTGTTTCGGGACAGCAACTCCCCAAATCTTACTTCCCTCTCATTAGAGGTCACTCTTGGCACAAAAGGCACACAAAAAGGATAAGGAGAGGTTATTACAGAAGTAATAACTTCCAAGACTCAAGGAAACTCTTGGGTTATCTCCCAACAAGTACTTTTCTTTAACGCCTTTAAGTTAGGCACAAGAAGCAAGAAGAATCAAGTATTTTCAAATGAAGAAGCATTAACATCAAACCTTGCTTTCAAAGGGGGAGCAAAGAGAAACTTCTCTCTCCTTATAGGGAAGTGTACCTTTCTTGAATGGAAAATGATATTTGATGGTGTCTTCTTTCATATCAATGATGGCACCAACTGCTCTAAGAAGCATTGTATTCAACATCCAAAACATAGAAATCCACAGGGACATAAGCATTATTAACCATAATGAGAACATCATTAATACTCCCCATGAGTTTCTTCTTAGCATTATCATTGAGTGGGACATCCAAATAACAATCTTCTAATGGTGTCAAATCAAGCATTTCATAAATCTTCCTAGGCATAATATAGACACTAGAACCAAGATCACATGAAGCTTTGAGATCAAAGTCATTCACTTGCATATTAATAATGGGTTCCCAACTATCTTCTACTTTCCTAGGAATAGAGGCTTTGTGTTTTAGCTTCTCTTCCTTAATCTTAACAAGAGCATCTGTAGTATGTTTACTGAAAGCAACATGCATATCACTAGCATCAGGACTTCTAGCAAGCTTTTGCAAGAACATAAATACTTCAGAAATATTGCAACCATCAATATCAAAGTCAAACTTAGCATCACTAGTGGTAGGATCAATAGGCTTAGGCATAGTAGGAAGAGGAACAGGAACTACTTGTGGTTTAGTGGTGATGGTGCACGCACTATTGTTTCTATCAATTTCAGCTTCCCTTTCCCACTTAGCATGAAGTTGAGCTAATAGCCTAACATTTTCATCAATAGTAACTTGTATGGCATGATCAGTAGCAAAGGTATTTTCCATGGTTTCAGGTTTAGCAGCCATTTTATTAATCAAGGAGGACTGAGTTTTAGACAAATAGTATATATTTTTCTCAACAGTTAAAAGCTTTTCCTCTATAGTCTTATTTAAAGTGGTTTGTTTACTAATAAAGTCTTTGAGCATGACTTCAAGTTCAGAGGGGGCACTTCTAGGATTATTGTAAGAGCTTCCATAGGAATTTCCATTATTAGGAGGATAAGGCCTATAATTGTTGTTGCTACCAAAATTATTCCTATAGGAATTATTGTTGAAATTGTTGTTTCTAATGAAGTTCACATGAACTTGCTCTTCTTGAGCAACCAAAGAGGCTAAGGGAACACTATTAGGATCTAGAGGAGCTTTCCAATTAACAAGCATAGCCATAATAACATCAATCTTTTCACTCAAAGAGGAAGTTTCCTCAACAGAATTTACCTTCTTACCATGTGGAGCTCTCTCAACATGCCATTCAGAGTAGTTAACCATCATATTATCAAGGAGCCTTGTTGCAGCACCCAAAATGAGCCCCATAAAATTACCTCCAGTAGCTGAATCCAACAGATTTCTTGAGTAGAAGTTCAAACCTGCATAAAAAGTCTGGAAAATCATCCAAGCAGTGTGTCCATGAGTAGGGCAATTCTTAACCAAAGACTTCATTATTCCCAAGATGGAAGAACATGTTCACTATTAAGTTGTTTAAATTTCATAATGTCACTTCTCATAGATATAATCTTAGCAGGAGGATAGTACTTTCCAATAAAAGCATCTTTGCACTTAGTCCAAGAATCAATACTATTTTTAGGCAAAGAAAGCAACCATTCTTTAGCTTTTCCTCTCAAGGAGAAAGGAAAAAAGCTTGAGCTTAATAATATCTCCATCTACATCCTTATAGTTTTGCATCTCACAAAGTTCAACAAAGGTATTGTGATGGGAAGCAGGATTATCAGAACCAGCACCAGAAAATTGCTCTCTCGTCACAAGATTCAAAAAAGCAGGCTTAAGTTCATAAAAGGTAGCATCGGGAGCAGGTGGAGCAATAGGAGTGCTTAGGAAATCATTGTTGTTGATGCTAGTGAAGTCACACAACTTGGTGTTCTCAGCAAAGTTCATTTTAGCAAAGGTGGGCAAGCCAAAAATAGCAGTAGCAGCTAGAGCAGGAACTAACTTTTTTTGTGTTTTTGAATAAAGAAAGCAAACCAAGCTAGACTAATTTTTTTGGGTTTTTTGAAAAGAGGTAAACAAAACCAAGCAAAAGAAACAAAGCAAACTAAAAACAAAGTAAAGATAAAGGAAGTGAAGGGCTCCCCTTGTGAAGACGTCCTTAGCCTCCCCGGCAATGGCGCTAGAAAGTCTTGATGATGCTCTACTTGGAACTTCGTTGGTAACCCCAAGCATAGGGTGTGAAGAGCAAGCAGCAAGTTTTCCCTCAGTTGAGACCGAGGTTATTGAACCAGAAGGAGGAAGGAAATGTCACACAGGTGTTGCAAGCAACACGGAGACATGCACAACACAAACTCAAGACTTTGCCCCAACGAATCAGTAACAAGGGATTAAACGAATGGTGTGGAAGGTAATGGTTTGCAGCAAGTAAATAAGTAACAGTGGAAGATGTATCAATGGTAAAGATTGGACCAGGGTCCATAGTTCACTAGAGGTGCTCTCCTTAGATAAACAACATGGCATGAAGGATAAACAAATTACAGCAGGGCAATTGACAAGAACTGAGCAAGGCATAACAATTCAATTACTAGTTAGAAAGATCCTATGAGATTCAATTGGGCAATACAACAAGATACATGGACCGCCATCCAACTACGTCTATGACTAGAAGTTGTAAGATCCCTCCTTTATAAAGGAAAAGGATCCCTGTGATTGCAATGCTAGTCCCTGGATCAATGATAGCATCCACAGTTTAAGATGAAGTACACAGAAACAAAGGTCATTATTACAGTCATTCCAGAGACAAACATAGTCTTTACAACTCTAAGGCCACAGGCCTAGTACAAGAGTTTGAATAAGTAAATAGATAAAAGTCTTCATCTTCATGTGCCACAGGCAAACATGTTGAGTGTAGACTCATGACTCCTAATCCTCATCAGAGTAACCTGCAACATCACAAGTTACAGCCAAAGTGGGTCAATACATTGGAATAGTATTGGCAAGTGATACCTTAGTATAATTTTGGTGGACTAGATACTATATGCAATTTGGCTAAGTGTAGCTTGGGCTTGCTTTGCTCAAAATAGGTTTTGCCTATTAGTTGAAAACACTAAGTTTTTCTTTGTCAAAACTTTTCCCAAGGAACCACCAATAGACATTGGAGTCCTTCACCCTTGTTCACCCACAAGTTTTACTTAGAAGTTGGGATGAGGAGATTCTTGATAGCTTCCATGTCTTGATGCTCAAGTTGTCTTTTTCCAGGGACATGGCTAAGTACTTAGATTCTTCCATCTGCAGAGGTTGTGCACTTTCCCCACAAGCCTTGATTTTCACCAAGACAGGACCTTTCAGAAGCCTTCCCTTAGACCAAATGGACGCGCTCCAACCTATCATTCCCACTACCACCAACTGTCCAAATGGCTAAGTTCTAGCAACCTATGTGATCCAGGCAGAGCCCATATTGCCATGTGGCTGCACTAGAAGCTTCTTAACACTTGGCCTCTAAAATCTCTTTGTTCCTGGGTGGCTTTCCACAAGTGAGATACACAAGGTAAACCATAGAAATGGGCCTTGTGTAACCACTCAACATAAACCAATCCTTCCATTCCACCCAGGTGTTTCATTCACTTAGTTGTTTTATTAGGCAAAACACAAGTCCAAAGACTTAGAAATATTTTCATCATAGCATGTATATTTCACCACCCTTGGTTGCTACTAGCTAGGCTAAGCATGGCATAGATAAGCATCTTAACTTAGAAATTTCCTAGCAATTTCTACAACTACTAGGATTTCCCAACATGGCATATAAGCAAAATATAACATGCAATACTAGCAAAATATTTCTAATGCTTAGTAGAAAACATAGGGATAAAAATATCATGAAGCACCACTTGCCTTGGTAGTTTGGAGAGTAGCTACACTCCTCACAATCACAATCACTATTGGCACCAAAATCTACACATAAAACCATAGCAACAATCACATACATGATATGTGATGGTTTTTTAAAATTCTAAAAAGCAAGTGTACTGTACTGGTTTATAAACAAGTTCAAAACTTGCCAAACAACATTTATTTAAACCTTAAAACATTTCTTAAACAAATCATATACTCAAAATAGTCCTACACATGTTTCTATAAATAAAACCATTTTAACAGAAGCAAAACATTAAACACATTGCATATTTAGAAAGAGCTTGTTCTCCTGATTCCATTGATATAAAATTCATCAAATTTGAACGTGGGGATCAAAAGTTATAGCTAAAACAAATTTAAAAAAATAATAGATTCAAATTCTGTTTTTAAATCTAATTCCTGGGCACGCGTCATGCTCTGATTGGCGCGTACCGGTTCGCTCAGGATCACGTCTGTGAGCCGTTAGATCTACTTAACCTGCACGGCCCAGATCTACTCATAACGTTTTGATAAGTGATCTAATTTCACGCGCTGGATCTAGATCCAATGGTCCTAGATCAAACGACCACAGATGGGCGGCGCTGGCGGTGGCTACTGGTGGCGGCGAGCTCTGCCTACAGCGGCGCGGTGCTACAAGTGGCTCTGGGGTCGTCGGAGATGCTTACCAGAATCTTGGCGACGCACTGATGCTCAACCTGGCGACGGCTTGGCAAGGCGCCGCGGACCGCTACCTGCGGGCTCGTCGAGTTCTTTATTAGCGTCGGGCTCGGGTGGACGACGACATTGGCGTCGCTCCTGGTCACCCTAGCACGAACAAACGGCATCAAGAGACGCACAAGACTATGGCGAACGTGTTCGTGTGAAACAGAGGCGAAGGGGAACAAGGGGCTCACCGAATTTGATCGCCGGAGTTGAGGATGTCGTCAGGAGCTTGCAGCGTTTGACGAAGTCGACGACCTGGGGCAGTACAGGACGAACCTGTCACATCCCAAGATTTTCCAAATCTTGTAATATGAAAAATAAATGAATAAAATAAAACTTTGTTGATTTTCAGGGTGAGAAGAAACTTTTTGAATCCAATTGGAAACTTTCAAAACCTATTTGGATCAAATAAAATCCTAAAGGGATTTAAAAAAAATTAAATAAACAATAAACTTAAAAATATTTAAAATTACTATTTTTGGATCTTTTAATAAAAAGATTTGGTTTTCAAAAGAAAAGGTAGATTTATAAATAAGGATTATTTTATGGAGCCAAAATAAACCTTGGTCAAGATTTTGAAATAAAATGTTTTGTTTTGATAAAAATGGTAAAGGTTTATTTAAATAAAATAATAAGGATTTAATATCCAATTTTATTTAAGTAAAGGCTTTTCCCATTTTAAATAAACACTAAAACTTATTTATTTATTTTAAATAAGTTTTTCCAAGTATTTTATATTCTCAAGTAAAACCTACTGAAGTGTTTTTGGTTTTATTTTAGATTTCAAAATAAAGATTTTAATAAAACAAATCATATTTGATTTAATAACTAAGGTCCATTTTATTTAATTATTAATGGACCCTAAAATAAAAATGTTATTTTATTTTAAGCAAGTTTTCCAAATATCTTTTATTTTAAAATAAAACCTACTGATTTGGTTTTGATAATATTTGGATTTCAAATGGAGATTTTATTAAATAAATCAAAACCTATTTGAATTAATAATTAAGATCTATTTTATTATTAAATAGATCCTAAAAAGAATAAAAATATTATTATTTTGTTTTGGACTTTGATTTGTGTTGATAAACAGAACCAAACTTAATATAAAGTTTAGTGGAAGTTTATTTGTTTTGGAATGTTTGAATGGGTTGTTTGATTTGTTTGTTTGAATTTCAAAACAGAAAAAGAAATTAGAAAAAGAAAAAGGTTTTAGAATAGGAAAAAATAGAATTGGACTGACCCAACTCACCAGGCCCAACAGCCCATTCCAGCCCAACTCCTTCTCCCCACGCGCGAATCGTTTTACACCCATTCTCGCACCTGATTCTGAGACATGTGGACCCCAACCCCTCTCTCTCTCACTTGTCGGCTGGCCCCACATGCTTGACCATCGCGTCTTCACTGCGACCAGCTTTCCCCCATTCATCGCTGCCGTTCTCAATCGTTGAATTCCAGCGATAAATTCGTGTAAATGACAATGTTAAACTTGCCAGCGATCACGCGTACTTAATTGTCCCTGTCCCCTCTACCTTTCTCCCAAATGCCAGCTCCTCTCTGCCACCAGGCTGCGCGAATCACGAGCTCAAACACCACTGTCTCCGACGTGTTCCCCGACCAATTCCGGCGCCGACCAGCCGCCCCTCGCCTCCCACTGCACACAGGCTTGCTCCCCGTCTCCTGGTGCATCTTCTAGTACCAACCGCTTGGCCGCGCCCGCTCTACAACGTCGGCAACAAACTCACCTGAACGTCGCCGTCGTCTGCCATTGCTCCGGCGAGTTCCCTCGGTGAGTACAGACTGCCCAACACCTTCCAATGATGCTCCTGTGATCCCCAGTACCGTACGCAGCTAACAGTAGGGTCTGTTTGCCTTAGCGCGCCCTAAAACCTCGCCTCCGACGACAAACAGAAGCACCCGACGCCGCTGCATGCTCCGGCGAGCAATCCACCGTGTTCCCGTGCGCCCCTCGATGAGATACTGCCACGTTCAGCACCAGCGAAGTCTGACGATCTCGGTGAGCATATTCCCATCCTCCCTCGCTTCCTGCTTCGCCAGTGCCGCCACCATCTGACCGCACCACCGCTCGTCGTTGACCTTGCGCCGCCAGTTAGTGACAAGCAGAGGATAGCCGTCCGATCACGATCTAGTGGATAGGATAGAACCACTTAAAGCGAAGGGGTACGCAACCTGTGCCACTCGATCTGACTTGATCCAACGCGCCAGAATAGCCGATCCGAGCAAAGCGGTACCGACGAATAGGAATAGGACGCGTGTCACCAGTTCTGTTTAAAACAAACTTTGAATCTGAATTAGATGCAGATTTGAAAACCTTGTAACTTCTGTTCCACACGTCCAAAAATTGCAAACTTTATATCAATGGAATCAGTGAAACAAGCCCTAGCCAACCATGCCATTTTTTTAGTAAAAAGCTTATGGAAAAATGTTTGTTTTTGCAGAAACATTTGTATGCTTGTTTAGATTGTAAAAATTGTTCAAAAATGTTTTTTGGGATAAAATCTTTGGAAAATGGTGTGATTTGAACCTACTGACCCTAGGAAACACTTTGTGGTCTCAAAAATATATTTGGTGAAGGAAAAGAATGATTCTTTGATTTAAAACCATTTCTAGTCAAATAAAAATATAGTTTATTTATTAAAAATGGTTTTGGAAGAAAACATTTGGGAAATGTTTTGTTTTAAGCTCTCTTACCCTAAACACAAAGTTTTATGGTTTGAAAACATATTTTGTGAATCCTATAGATTAATGCCTTAGTAAAAATATTTCTACACCACATAAAATGATACTTTGTTTTGAAAATGGTTTATGAAGTGAAACCTTTTGCAAATGACTTTGCCACTTTACAAAATGACCAATAGGTGTTTTCAAATGTTTATGTACCATTAGGAACCACTTGTCCAAATAAAACAAACCTTGGCATGCTTGCATGCATTATCTTAGTTCTATGATTATATGTGATGTTTTGCTTGATTGGTAGATTGAGATTGTGCCTTGCTTGATTGATTTGTAGTGACTTGAAGAGTGTGATTGTTGCAAGGACAAGGAGTGAACTTATACCCTCTACCAAAAATGCAAGTGATGCTTCATACTTTTTGTCCCATTACTTTCACTATGCACTAGTGATTTCTCTAAGTAAAACTTGCATGGAATTTTGCTAAGTATAAACCTTGCTATAGGAAAACCTAGTAGATGAAACCTTAGTGGAACATTTCCTAAGTTAAGATTCCTACTACTATCAAGCTTAACCTAGCTAATAGAAAACAGGGGTGGAATATATATCCATACTATGGAAAATTTCTAAGTCTGAGGACTTGTGTTTTTGTTTAATAAAACAACTAAGTTAATGAATCACCTGGGTGGAATGGGACTTGAATGGTGGTTTTTGGTTGAGTGGTTCACAAGGCCCATGTTTATGGTTGACCTTGTGTATCTCACTTGTGGATTGCCACCCAGGAACAAAGAGATTTGAGATGTCAAATGTTGAGAAGCTTCAAGTGCAGCCACTTGGCATTATGGGCTCTGCCTGGATCACATAGGTTGCAAGAACTTAGCCATATGGACAGTTGGTGGTAGAGTTTGATAGGTTGGAACGCGTCCATTTTGGTCTAAGGGAAGGCTTCTAAAAGATCTTGTCTTGGTGAAACCAAGTCTTGTGGGGAAAGTGCACCACCTCTGCAGAGTGTAAAATCTAAGTACTTAGCCATGTCCCTGGTAAAGGACAATTTGAGCATCAAGACATGGAAGCAATCAAGAATCTCATCATTCAAATTTCAAAGTTAAAAACTTGTGGTTGAACAAGGGTTAAAGGATCTTCAATCTTTGATTGGGAGAAATGATTTTGTCAAGCAAAAACTTAGTGTTTTCAAATGTTAAGGAAAATCTATTTTGAGCAATGCAAGCCTCAACTCCACTTTGCCAAATGCATATAGATGATAGACTCCACTATACTACCATAGTATCACTTGCCAATACAATTCAAATGTATTGACCCTTGTGGCTGTAACTTGTGATGTTGCAGGTTTGATTGATTTAGTGAAGTGTGTTGATTAGGATTACAAAGTCTACAACATGTTCGCACTGTGGCACTTTGAAGATGAAGGACCCCATGCTTATAGATATTCTGCTGCAATGTAATGTAATAGCCAAATGAGCTATGTAAGATGTAATAAAATTATGTTATTCCTGGTTATAAAGTTGTATTATGACCTTTGTTTCTTGATATTACATCTTAACTGTGGATGCTAGCTATTGATCTAGGGACTAGCATTGTAAACACAAGGGACTCTACCTTATTAAAGGTTGGGACCCTTACAGATGGTATCAGAGCATTGTGTTGCCTGTAGGATTTGTAACCCTAGGATTGGACAAAACCCTTAGATAAATAAGAGTTGTATTTGATCCAAAACTTATTTACAAACAATCTTGTAAACTCTTTCCTCAACAATTTTGGTTTTTGATTCTACATCTCTTCTATTTCAACTTGATGGAAAAACCTACCCCATGACCAAAGACTTCACCATGTGCAAAGGACAACATCAACTCTAATGACTTCAACTTCTTCAACTCTAATGACTTCAACATTTTCAGCATTTTCACCAAGGACTTCAACCTTGGATACCACTAAGGACTACAATTGAGACAAAGAAATCTTGCTCAAGATATGGAGACTAAGGAAATGCAAAATTAGAAGGAGTTCACTTCACTTGAAGTTTTGTGACCAAGAGTTTTCCCAAGAAAACCATGATCTCATGCAAGAAGGAATCAACCAAGAAGGATGGAAAGAATGCAAATGAACCATATAGATGGACCACCATATTTAGTTTAAGTCAACCCCACCAACTTATGTGGAGTAACAAAAATATTTTTGGATGCCTAAAAATACGCTTGAAACTTGTTGTTTGAGTGGAATGTTTGTTTGTGATTGCTTGCACAATGCTTGTGTGAATTGTGATGTGTGTGATTGGAAACATTCCCTTAGAAATATCTTGCCTATTCTAATCCCTATTCAACCCAAACAGATGACTTCTCCAAGAAACTCCAACATCAAGGTTGATGACACCAACAACAACCAAGAGGACAACATGAGAGAACTCATAGCAACCCAAAACCAGTTGAGCCAAGAGACAACTCAGCTTTTAGCCAACAACAATGGACTAGACCCAGCCATACAAAGGATTTTGAAACTTCAATCCCAATTGTTGCAAGGATTGGTTACTCAAATGATCAACATGGGAGAAAACTTTTCCCAAAGAGCTAATGACAACAAGGATGACAAAGATGATATTATAGAAGGAACCAAAGCTTGCAATATTTGTGGAGACAAGGATCATGCATCCAAGGAGCATGAAGATCAATGCCCCAAGAAGAGAGAAAGATTTCCCACCTTTGAGGTGAGGAATGAAGAACATGAACTAGAAGAACTCCTAGCTTTGGAGAGACCCAAAAAGAAGAAGAAGGACATAAGCCAGTTGCAATGTTACAATTGCAAAGAGAAGGGACACTATGCCAGTGAATGCCCAGAAAAGAAGAAGAACCAAGGAAACAAAAAAGAGAAAATGATACCAAAGGAAAAGAAAGACATTAGCCAAGTGTGGTGCAACAACTGCAAAGAGCTAGGACATTATGGATCATATTGTCCAGAGAAGCCACCTCAAGACCTCAGACTTGTCACATGTTTCAAATGCAAGGAAATAGGCCACTATGCAAACTTCTGTCCAGGAAAGTTACACCAAGTCCCAAGCAAGCCAAGATGTAATTTAGTTTGAAAATTTTTAAGGGTGGTAGTACCCTAGATGTTTTGAGCCAACTTGTAACCCTAGCCTTCCCAAATCTCGGGACGAGATTTATTTTAAGGGTGGTAGCCTGTCACATCCCAAGATTTTCCAAATCTTGTAATGTGAAAAATAAATGAATAAAATAAAACTTTGTTGATTTTCAGGGTGAGAAGAAACTTTTTGAATCCAATTGGAAACTTTCAAAACCTATTTGGATCAAATAAAATCCTAAAGGGATTTTAAAAAAACAATAAACTTAAAAATATTTAAAATTACTATTTTTGGATCTTTTAATAAAAATATTTGGTTTTCAAAAGAAAAGGTAGATTTATAAATAAGGATTATTTTATGGAGCCAAAATAAACCTTGGTCAAGATTTTGAAATAAAATGTTTTGTTTTGATAAAAATGGTAAAGGTTTATTTAAATAAAATAATAAGGATTTAATATCCAATTTTATTTAAGTAAAGGCTTTTCCCATTTTAAATAAACACTAAAACTTATTTATTTATTTTAAATAAGTTTTTCCAAGTATTTTATATTCTCAAGTAAAACCTACTGAAGTGTTTTTGGTTTTATTTTAGATTTCAAAATAAAGATTTTAATAAAACAAATCATATTTGATTTAATAACTAAGGTCCATTTTATTTAATTATTAATGGACCCTAAAATAAAAATGTTATTTTATTTTAAGCAAGTTTTCCAAATATCTTTTATTTTAAAATAAAACCTACTGATTTGGTTTTGATAATATTTGGATTTCAAATGGAGATTTTATTAAATAAATCAAAACCTATTTGAATTAATAATTAAGATCTATTTTATTATTAAATAGATCCTAAAAAGAATAAAAATATTATTATTTTGTTTTGGACTTTGATTTGTGTTGATAAACAGAACCAAACTTAATATAAAGTTTAGTGGAAGTTTATTTGTTTTGGAATGTTTGAATGGGTTGTTTGATTTGTTTGTTTGAATTTCAAAACAGAAAAAGAAATTAGAAAAAGAAAAAGGTTTCAGAATAGGAAAAAATAGAATTGGACTGACCCAACTCACCAGGCCCAACAGCCCATTCCAGCCCAACTCCTTCTCCCCACGCGCGAATCGTTTTACACCCATTCTCGCACCCGCATGTAAAGCAGACATGGACTGACCCCTCTCTCTCTCTCATCACAAGACGCCCCCATCACCAGCCATCGTCTTCACTGCGACCAGCTTTCCCCCATTCATCGCTGCCATTCTCAGTCGTTGAATTCCAGCGATAAATTCATGTAAATGACAATGTTAAACTCGCCAGCGATCACGCGTACTTAATCGTCCCTGTCCCCTCTACCTTTCTCCCAAATGCCAGCTCCTCTCTGCCACCAGGCTGCGCGAATCGCGAGCTCAAACACCACTGTCTCCGACATGTTCCCCGACCAATTTCGGCGCCGACCAGCCGCCCCTCGCCTCCCACTACACACAGGCTTGCTCCCCGTCTCCTGGTGCATCTTCTAGTGCCAACCGCTTGGCCGCGCCCGCTCTACAACGTCGGCAACAAACTCACCTGAACGTCGCCGTCGTCTGCCATTGCTCCGGCGAGTTCCCTCAATGAGTACATACTGCCCAATACCTTCCAATGATACTCCTGTGATCCCCAGTACCATACGCAGCTAACAGTAGGGTCTGTTTGCCTTAGCGCGCCCTAAAACCTCACCTCCGACGACAAACAGAAGCACCCGACGCCGCTGCAAGCTCCGGCGAGCAATCCACCTCGTTCCCGTGCGCCCCTCGACGAGATACTGCCACGTTGAGCACCAGCGAAGTCCAACGATCTCGGTGAGCATATTCCCATCCTCCCTCGCTTCCTGCTTCACCAGCGCCGCCACCATCTGACCGCACCGCCGCTCGTCGTTGACCTTGCGCCGCCAGTTAGTGACAAGCAGAGGATAGCCGTCCGATCACGATCTAGTGGATAGCATAGAACCACTTAAAGTGAAGGGGTACGCAACCTGTGCCACTCGATCTGACTTGATCCAACGCGCCAGAATAGCCGATCCGAGCAAAGCGGTACCGACGAATAGGAATAGGACGCGTGTCACCAGTTCTGTTTAAAACAAACTTTGAATCTGAATTAGATGCAGATTTGAAAACCTTGTAACTTCTGTTCCACACGTCCAAAAATTGCAAACTTTATATCAATGGAATCAGTGAAACAAGCCCTAGCCAACCATGCCATTTGTTTAGTAAAAAGCTTATGGAAAAATGTTTGTTTTTGCAGAAACATTTGTATGCTTGTTTAGATTGTAAAAATTGTTCAAAAATGTTTTTGGGGATAAAATCTTTGGAAAATGGTGTGATTTGAACCTACTGACCCTAGGAAACACTTTGTGGTCTCAAAAATATATTTGGTGAAGGAAAAGAATGATTCTTTGATTTAAAACCATTTCTAGTCAAATAAAAATATAGTTTATTTATTAAAAATGGTTTTGGAAGAAAACATTTGGGAAATGTTTTGTTTTAAGCTCTCTTACCCTAAACACAAAGTTTTATGGTTTGAAAACATATTTTGTGAATCCTATAGATTAATGCCTTAGTAAAAATATTTCTACACCACATAAAATGATACTTTGTTTTGAAAATGGTTTATGAAGTGAAACCTTTTGCAAATGACTTTGCCACTTTACAAAATGACCAATAGGTGTTTTCAAATGTTTATGTACCATTAGGAACCACTTGTCCAAATAAAACAAACCTTGGCATGCTTGCATGCATTATCTTAGTTCTATGATTATATGTGATGTTTTGCTTGATTGGTAGATTGAGATTGTGCCTTGCTTGATTGATTTGTAGTGACTTGAAGAGTGTGATTGTTGCAAGGACAAGGAGTGAACTTATACCCTCTACCAAAAATGCAAGTGATGCTTCATACTTTTTGTCCCATTACTTTCACTATGCACTAGTGATTTCTCTAAGTAAAACTTGCATGGAATTTTGCTAAGTATAAACCTTGCTATAGGAAAACCTAGTAGATGAACCCTTAGTGGAACATTTCCTAAGTTAAGATTCCTACTACTATCAAGCTTAGCCTAGCTAATAGAAAACAAGGGTGGAATATATATCCATACTACGGAAAATTTCTAAGTCTGAGGACTTGTGTTTTTGTTTAATAAAACAACTAAGTTAATGAATCACCTGGGTGGAATGGGACTTGAATGGTGGTTTTTGGTTGAGTGGTTCACAAGGCCCATGTTTATGGTTGACCTTGTGTATCTCACTTGTGGATTGCCACCCAGGAACAAAGAGATTTGAGATGTCAAATGTTGAGAAGCTTCAAGTGCAGCCACTTGGCATTATGGGCTCTGCCTGGATCACAAAGGTTGCAAGAACTTAGCCATATGGACAGTTGGTGGTAGAGTTTGATAGGTTGGAACGCGTCCATTTTGGTCTAAGGGAAGGCTTCTAAAAGATCTTGTCTTGGTGAAACCAAGTCTTGTGGGGAAAGTGCACCACCTCTGCAGAGTGTAAAATCTAAGTACTTAGCCATGTCCCTGGTAAAAGACAATTTGAGCATCAAGACATGGAAGCAATCAAGAATCTCATCATTCAAATTTCAAAGTTAAAAACTTGTGGTTGAACAAGGGTTAAAGGATCTTCAATCTTTGATTGGGAGAAATGATTTTGTCAAGCAAAAACTTAGTGTTTTCAAATGTTAAGAAAAATCTATTTTGAGCAATGCAAGCCTCAACTCCACTTTGCCAAATGCATATAGATGATAGACTCCACTATACTACCATAGTATCACTTGCCAATACAATTCAAATGTATTGACCCTTGTGGTTGTAACTTGTTATGTTGCAGGTTTGATTGATTTAGTGAAGTGTGTTGATTAGGATTACAAAGTCTACAACCAACATATGCACTTTGTGGCACTTTGAAGATGAAGGACCCCATGCTTATAGATATTCTGCTGCAATGTAATGTAATAGCCAAATGAGCTATGTAAGATGTAATAAAATTATGTTATTCCTGGTTATAAAGTTGTATTATGACCTTTGTTTCTTGATATTACATCTTAACTGTGGATGCTAGCTATTGATCCAGGGACTAGCATTGTAAACACAGGGGACTCTACCTTATTAAAGGTTGGGACCCTTACAAAACCAGTGGGGTCAGAAGGTGCGCAAGGAAGTTGTGAAGCAGCTCGTATGAACCAGAGGGAGAGGGGCGCACGGGACTCACCGGGATTGGTCGCCGGAGTGAGCTCTGTCTGCGGTGGTGCGAGGATGATTGCGGGCAGCCTGGTGGCGGAGAGGTGGCGCTAGGTGAGGGGAAATGGCCGCGGAGCAGAGGGGTTTATATAGGCAGAAGGAGAGAGGCGATTAAGCGCGGAATCAAGGGAAATTAAGCCCGCAGTGACTGCGGCGAGTAACGGCGGAGCGAGCGTCGCGGCCGCGCGTGATTGACGAAGACGACGACGTGGTCGCAGGGTCCACTTGTTCACAGAGCATAGCCAATCATTGGCCAACATAGGATCAGTTGTTCCTGAGAACTTTGCTGGCCTCAATCTCAAGAACCTGGTGAGCATGTCAAAACCCGGTGGGTTGTTGTTGTTATTGTTGTTGTTGTTTTGGTTCTGGATGAACGTCATCATCATTTGCATCAGCTGAGTCTAAGCGGTCATCATTTGCTGCATCTCAGGAGTGATGTTGTTGTTGTTGGGGTTGGGATTGGCACGACGGGGAGGCATCTGTGGTTTGTTCAATAGAGATAAGAATGAGATACCCATAGATGCTTCCATGCACAATACATCACATAAACAATCACAAAACATGCATCATAAAAATAATAGTTCAACAATAAAAACGACAAGTTTGCAAAGTAAACACACCAATAACAAGCCATCCACATGTTGGATGGTCATTGTGACACAAATAAAGTATGATAAATAATTCATAAATGAGTAGTCAACACTACTCCTCGGAATCAACCTCCTCCTCAACAAAGGTAAGACCTGCATTCTCCATAGCGGTCTTGTATTCCTCGACATTGGCGGTCAAGGTCTCTATTTTGGCTTTGAGAGCCCTCTTCTAAGAACGAAGCCTCTCAATCACCGTCTGCTAATGCTCGAACTCGAAGTCCTTGGCCTACAGTTCTTCAGTCATGTCCTGAATCCTCTTGTTTCTATCCTGGACTCGCTTCTCCTGACTCTTGAACTTTCTGTCCTGGCTCTCGAACTTTGCCTCCATCTCCTTTACTATCTCATCTTGCTCCGTGAAGAGCTTGTCCTTCTCACGAAGCTGCACCTGGAGTTCGTCATTGTTGAGCATGACGTTGGTCCTATCAGTTTCCACGTGCCTAATGAGATCCTCTAAGTCCTGGAGGTATAGACGAATCGGCTCCGTTGTCTCCCTCGAAGTGTCCTCGAAGTCGATGGCCTCTCCATCCTCATCACGTCTACCGAAGACGTGGAAGTGAGTACCTCTAACCTGTCGAGTGTGTCTCCCTAGCAGACGTCCTATCAGATCCCGCATGACTACCTCAAGGCCTCTCTCCTTGTCATCGTGCATGAGCTTGAAGATGATAGCCTCCATGGTAGGCTCTGTCTAGCGTCCGGGCTGATTGACCTTGAAACCCCAAAGGTCTTTCCTCTCAAACTTGGTGAGGGGAAGCACCATGATGGTAGGAAGAGGGAGATTGAGCAAAGTAGTGAGCTCAATAATACGAGGACCAAAGCGAGTTCCCTGGAACTCCTCAACAGTGCTGATGGTAACATTAGGCATCTATTTATAAGATAGAAAAAGTTAGAACAACACAATTTAAGATAAACACAAGGCAAAGCATACATACACATCTTTGGAAATCAAAACACACAAGTCATGGCATACATGGATCCATTACAACAACCAAGGTTCAACTTATTTTAAGCAACATTTGGAAATAAGGTGATAAGTGGTGGTCCAACTAACGAAGTACGTTTACAATCCTATCTCACTGGATCTGTTAGCTAACATAATGTTTCTAGAAGCAATCAGTCTATCTTGTTCACATGACTCCATCACTAAGTCTATAATGTCTCCTCTTAAGGTTTGGTTGGTAGCTTCCAACTCTTGGGTATGTTTCTTATCTTCCTTTAGGTCATTTTGGAGGTTGAGCATTCTGCACTTGACTCTATCACCAAGTTCTTTGATGGTCCTCCAAGCTGCATCCCTTGCTGAATCAAAGAATGTAGTGTGCACCACTGAATTGGTGAACATGCAGAATCCTGATTCCTTGTGGTTGTCTTCCTTGTTTTTATACAAGTGAAGTTGCACCCACCAGTACTCAACTCCTTCATCCATCTCAGGAAAGCCTTTGTACACAGCTGCACCATGTATTTCCATTGCAACCATGAGGTCTTTGAGAGTCTTGAGGAATTCTGTCTCACACTCTAAAGTCATTGTCATGAGTGGTCCTTTCCTTACGGCTTCGTTGATGGAGTTCATCTACAAATAGAGATGAGAAAGAAGATTAGAAAAGTTTACGAGAAGAATAGACAAGTGTAGAAGTTGTTAAAATTTTTCCTTAGTGGTTTACAATCCTAGGGTCATAATCCTACAGGCAACACAGTGCTCTGATACCATCTGTAAGATCCCTCCTTTATAAAGGAAAAGGATCCCTGTGATTGCAATGCTAGTCCCTGGATCAATGCTAGCATCCACAGTTTAAGATGAAGTACACAGAAACAAAGGTCATTATTACAGTCATTCTAGAGACAAACATAGTCTTTACAACTCCAAGGCCACAGGCCTAGTACAAGAGTTTGAATAAGTAAATAGATAAAAGTCTTCATCTTCATGTGCCACAGGCAAACATGTTGAGTGTAGACTCATGACTCCTAATCCTCATCAGAGTAACCTGCAACATCACAAGTTACAGCCAAAGTGGGTCAATACATTGGAATAGTATTGGCAAGTGATACCTTAGTATAATTTTGGTGGACTAGATACTATATGCAATTTGGCTAAGTGTAGCTTGGGCTTGCTTTGCTCAAAATAGGTTTTGCCTATTAGTTGAAAACACTAAGTTTTTCTTTGTCAAAACTTTTCCCAAGGAACCACCAATAGACATTGGAGTCCTTCACCCTTGTTCACCCACAAGTTTTACTTAGAAGTTGGGATGAGGAGATTCTTTATAGCTTCCATGTCTTGATGCTCAAGTTGTCCTTTTCCAGGGACATGGCTAAGTACTTAGATTCTTCCATCTGCAGAGGTTGTGCACTTTCCCCACAAGCCTTGATTTTCACCAAGACAGGACCTTTCAGAAGCCTTCCCTTAGACCAAATGGACGCGCTCCAACCTATCATTCCCACTACCACCAACTGTCCAAATGGCTAAGTTCTAGCAACCTATGTGATCCAGGCAGAGCCCATATTTCCATGTGGCTGCACTATAAGCTTCTTAACACTTGGCCTCGAAAATCTCTTTGTTCCTGGGTGGCTTTCCACAAGTGAGATACACAAGGTAAACCATAGAAATGGGCCTTGTGTAACCACTCAACATAAACCAATCCTTCCATTCCACCCAGGTGTTTCATTCACTTAGTTGTTTTATTAGGCAAAACACAAGTCCAAAGAGTTAGAAATATTTTCATCATAGCATGTATATTTCACCACCCTTGGTTGCTACTAGCTAGGCTAATCATGGCATAGATAAGCATCTTAACTTAGAAATTTCCTAGCAATTTCTAGAACTACTAGGATTTCCCAACATGGCATATAAGCAAAATATAACATGCAAGACTAGCAAAATATTTCTAATGCTTAGTAGAAAACATAGGGATAAAAATATCATGAAGCACCACTTGCCTTGGTAGTTTGGAGAGTAGCTACACTCCTCACAATCACAATCACTATTGGCACCAAAATCTACACATAAAACCATAGCAACAATCACATACAAAATATACACAAACAAAATATATGAATGCATGCAATATGATATGTGATGGTTTTTTAAAATTCTACAAAGCAAGTGTACTGTACTGGTTTATAAACAAATTCAAAACTTGCCAAACAACATTTATTTAAACCTTAAAACATTTCTTAAACAATTCATATACTCAAAATAGTCCTACACATGTTTATGTAAATAAAACTATTTTAACAGAATCAAAACATTAAACACATTGCATATTTAGAAAGAGCTTGTTCTCCTGATTCCATTGATATAAAATTCATCAAATTTGAACATGGGGATCAAAAGTTATAGCTAAAACAAATTCAAACAACTAATAGATTCAAATTCTGTTTTTAAATCTAATTCACAGGCAGCGTCACGCTCGATTGGCGGCGTGCAGTTCGCTCAGGATCGCGTCTGTGAGCCGTTACATCTACTTAACCTGCACGGCCCAGATCTACTCATAACGTTTTGATAAGTGATCTAATTTCACACACTGGATCTAGATCCAACGGTCCTGGATCAAACGACCACAGATGGGCGGCGCTGGCGGTGGCTACTGGCGGCGGCGAGCTACGCCTCTGGTGGCGCTACAGGTGGCTCTGGGTCGTCGGAGATGCTTACTAGAATCATGGCGGCGACTGATGCTCAACTGGCGGCACTTGGCAAGGCGACGGACACGGTACCGCAGGCTCGTCGGAATTCTTTGTCGGCGTCGGGCTCGGGTGGACGACGATGTTGGCGACGCTCCTAGTCACCCTAGCACGAATAAACGGCATCAGGAGACACACAAGACTACGGCGAACGTGTTCGTGTGAAACAGAGGCGAAGGGGAACAAGGGGCTCACCGAATTTGATCGCCGGAGTTGAGGATGTCGTCGGGAGCTTGCAGCATTTGACGAAGTCGACGACACAGGCGATCTGGGGACGAACCGGTGGTCGGAAGGTGCGCAAGGAAGTTGTAGCGGCTCATATGAACCCGGAGGAGAGGCGCCGCACGGGGCTCACCGGGATTGGTCGCCGGAGTGAGCTCTGTCTGCGGCGGTGCGAGGATGATTGCGGGCAGCCTGGTGGCGGAGAGGTGGCGCTAGGTGAGGGGAAATGGCCGCGGAGCAGAGGGGTTTATGTAGGCAGTAGGAGAGCAGCGATTAAGTGCGGAATCAAGGGCAATTAAGCCCACAGTGATTGCGGCGAGTAACGGCGGAGCGAGCGTCGCGGCCGCGCGTGATTGACAACGACGACGACATGGTCGCAGGGTCCACTTGTCAGCAAATATGTCACATCCCAAGATTTTCCAAATCTTATAATGTGAAAATAAATAAAATAAAATAAATTATTGTTGAAAAACAGGATGAAAAGAAACTTTTGTTTCTAAATGGAAACTTAAAATCCCATCTTGAACAAACTTTAAGTAAAGTTTGGATTCAACAAAATCCAAATCAAAAGAAATGCATTCCTCATAAAATGCATCTGGAAATTTAAACACTTGGAAAATAAATCCAAACCCTAAAACCCTAAAGGAAGAAAATCATTTCCAAGTTATCACCAAGCCTATGGATCTGATCCATATAAAAATTGGTCAACAAACATTTACAAAAGATCAAGAAAGACAAATAGAAATATTTTAAAATCATATAAATTGGTTTCACTTAATTTGGAGCCATAAATAAAATCTTATGAATATATAAGATAAGGAATTGTATTTCCAAAGCTAATAAAGAACCTATCTACAAATCCATACCAATTGGTGAGCAAATAATCCTAAAGACATTTAAAAGGATAAACAAATATTAAAACAAGATTTTATAAATTGGAATCACCAAGTTTGGATCTCTAAATAAAAGGATATGGATTTTATAAGATAAAGATAGAAATATTAAATAAAGAATATTTAAAGACCAAACTAAATCTTGGACTAATCCATAAGCAAATTGAATGAATATAATCCAAATCCAAATAAAAATAAAAGGACAAAGAATTTTTCTAAAATAAAATAAAATGGCATTAACCATTCTATCTTTTTTTTAAATAAAGACAAATTTCTATTAAAGAATGATCTTTTAAATCATGAGAAAATGACATTTGGAATTTACCCAAGTGGAATAAAAGTTGTTTAATTAACTTAACTAAAATAAATCTTCCAAATAAAATTTAGGGAATTAAAACTATATTTAATTCCATTTGAATTAAAACAAATACCCAATCTTAAATGATTTATGAATCAAATAAAATACTTTCCAAATAATTCAAGATGAATTATTTAAACCCAAATAAACAAATAAAAACCTACTGAAAGGGATTTGGAAAGTTTAAAGAATTTAAATGGTGTTTGAAAATATTATTAAATCCTACTTGAATTAAAACAAGGGACTAATTAAATAAATAAAAAGACCCCCAAAAGAATAAAATTTTATTTCAAAATTGACTTCAGAATATAATACTAATCAATAATTAAACCTACACAAAATATGGCAAAGGTTTGAATTCAAATGAGTGTTTGAAGTGCTTTTTCAAAATCAAAACAGAAATGGAAATAGAAAAAGAAAAACAAAGCAGTATAAAAAAAAGAGAACAAGGTCAAACCAGCCCAGCTAAGCCCACCTGGCCCAGTCCAGCCCAGTTCCTCTCCTCCCCCGCAGAAAACGATTCGAACCAGCTAACTCACCTGCAGCGTCGCTGACAGCCTGGACCCATTCCCCCTTCCCCTCTATCGCTGACGAAAGGACCCCACTGCCACCTCACCTTCTATCTCCCCGCGATGAACACGCCTGGCCGTTTCCTGCCGTTGAATCCTCGCGATCAATTCTCTATAATGTTGCGTTTAATCCTCGCCGCGACACCGCCCTCTTAATTGCCTCCCTCTTCTCCATATTTTCCGCCAGACGCCACCCCACTGGAGCCCTCAGGCTGCCAGTATTGCTCGCAACTACTTCCATGTCTACGACAAGCTCCGGCGAAGATTCCAGCCAGCCTCCTCCGCCCCTTGCCTCCTCGAGCACACAGACGTGATCCCCATCTCCTGGCGAACCTTCCCGTATCATTAGCTCGCCTGCGCGTGCTCTGCAAGCTCGACAACGTCACCGCCAGTGCAGCGCCACCGTCTGCCTCCGCTCCGACGAGCACTGCTGGTAAGACCAGACCTCCGCTCTCCCTCTCTTTCACACGCGCGTATTCGCCACGACCCCGCGCATCTAACTGCGTCTTCTTTTCTCTCTGGCATGCCTCGTACCTCGACCGTCGTCTTCAACAGGACGAACCCGAGCCAGAGGACAACTCCGACGAGGAATTGCCAGTGGCCCCGTGCGCCCCTTGCACTCTCGCTGGCACCTTGAGCATCACCGCGACTCTGAGAATCTGGTAAACATCTCCCCCACTCCTCTCGCTTCCTATAGCCACCGCAGCACCGCTAGCAGAGCGCCGCCGCCGCGCTCCACCGTTGTCGTGCCGCCAGTTCTTGGCAATGCGATAGGAGCCGTCCGATCCAGATCGTAGTGACGCGATAGATTCACTTAACTGAAAGGGTACGCTAGTTCTGAGCCGTATGATCACACTTAAATCCAACGGCTGCCATCGCTCGATCCGGCCGAAGCGGTACCGACGAATAGAAATGCGCCGCGTGTCACAAAATCTGATTTAAAATCAGAATTTGATCTATTAGTTGTTCTATTTTGTAAAATCTATAACTTTTAATATACACGTCCAAATTTTGCAAACTTTATATCAATGGATTCAGAAAAACAAGCCCTAGCCAACCATGCACTTTGTTTAGAAAATTGCTTCTGTTAAATTGTTTGCTTTTACAGAAACTTATGAATGCATGTTTAGAATATAGAAATTGTTCTAAAATGATTTTGGAGATAAAATCGTTGGCAAATGGTGTGTTTTGAACCTACTGACCATAGGAAACAAATTGTGGTTTCAAAAATGTATTTGGTGAAACGAAAGAATGAATCCTTGATTTAAACCATTTCTAGTCAAATAAAAATATGGTTTGATTAATAAAAATGGTTTTGGAAGAAAACCTTTGAGAAATGTTTTGGAAAAAAACCCTCTGACACTAAACACAAGGTTATATGGTTTGAAAACATATTTTGTGAAACCTATAGAATTTTGCCTTATTAAAAGCATTTCTTCACCACATAAAATAATGACTTGATCTAAAAATGGTTTATGAAGTAAAATCTTATAAAAATGATTTTGCCACTTTATAAAATGACCATTAGGTGTTTTCAAATGTTTATAACCTGTTATAAACCACTTTTGTAAATAAAATAAATTTTGGCATGCTTGCATGCATTGTCTTGTCACTATTATTTTATGTGATGAATTGCTTGAATGGTAGATTGAAATATTGTTTGCTTGATTGAAATGTAGTGATTTGAAGTGAGTGAACATTGCAAATATCAAGGAGTGTACCTACACTCTCTACCAAAAAGGCAAGTGATGCTTCATACTTATGTCCCATTATTTTCACTATGCATTAGTGATATTTCTAAGTAGGACTTGCATGGAATTTTGCTAAGTGTAAACTATGCCATGGGAAATCCTAGTAGATGAAACCTTAGTAGAATCTCCTAAGTTAAGAATTCCTACTACAATCATGCTTAGCTTAGCTAGTAGAAAACAAGGGTGGAATATATATTCATGCTATGGAAAATTTCTAAGTCTGAGGACTTGTGTTTTGTTTAATAAAACAACTAAGTGAATGAATCACCTGGGTGGAATGGAAGGAATGGTTTGTGTTGAGTGGTCATGCAAGTCCAGTATGCTGGGGGAAACTTGGGCATCACTAAGTCCAGTATGATGGGGAAAACTTGGTGTCTCACTTGTGGATGGCCACCCAGGAACAAAGAGATTTGAGATGTCAAATGTTGAGAAGCTTCAAGTGCAGCCACTTGGCAATATGGGCTCTGCCTGGATCATATAGGTTGCAATAACTTAGCCAAATGGACAGTTGGTGGTAGGGGATTGATAGGTTGGAGCGCGTCCATTTTGGTCTAAGGGAAGGATTCTGAAAGATCTTGTCTTGGTGAAACCAAGTCTTGTGGGGAAAGTGCACAACCTCTGCAGAGTGTAAAATCTAAGTACTTAGCCATGTCCCTGGCAAAGGACAATTTGAGCATCAAGACATGGAAGCTATCAAGAATCTCATCATCCAAATTTCTAAGTTAAAAACTTGTGGTTGAACAAGGGTTGAAAGGATCACCAATTTCTATTGGGGAATACCTTGGGAAAGATTTTTGTCAAGCAAAAACTTAGTGTTTTCAAATGATAAGGAAAAATCTATTTTAAGCAATGCAAGCCTAAGCTCCACTTAGCCAAATGCATATAGATGATAGACTCCACTATACTACCATAGTATCACTTGCCAATACAATTCAAATGTATTGACCCTTGTGGCTGTAACTTGTTATGTTGCAGGTTTGTTTGATATTAGTGAAGTTTAATGATTAGGATTACAAGTCTACAACCAACATATACTTCGTGGCACTTTGAAGATGAAGGACCCCATGCTATTGTTATATTCTGCTGCAATGTAATGAGATAGCCAAATGAGCTATGTAAGATGTAATAAATTATTTTATTCCTAGTTATAAAGTTGTATTATGACCTTTGTTTCTTGATAGTACATCTTAACTGTGGGTGCTAGCTATTGATCCAGGGACTAGCATTGCAAACACAGAGATCTCTACCTTATTAAAGGTTGGGAACCTTACAGAATAAAATAGAGAGGGGGTGGGGTCCTGGCGTCAGTCACTCAGTGGGTTCGTCTGCGAGTGATAAAGAGAGAGAAAGAACCCGGGTGGGCTTAGTGGGCTGAATCCGTTGTTGGGCTAGTTAGGTGGCGCTGGCCTTTTTCCATTTCTTTTCTCCTTTTCTTTTTCTGTTTTGATTTTTTGAAATGATTTTCAATTCCAAATCAAATGAGTTTGAATTCAAATCTTCTCTAGGTTTTTATACTGCAAACCTTGCACTCAAAAGTGTGTCAAACACTACTGTTTATTCAAAACACTTTGACCAAATGAAAAATAAAAATAAAACCAAGCCTTTATATGATATATTCAATAGGCATAATATTGGTTTTATTTACTCCTTTTGTTTTGAAAATTTTGCTCAAGCTTTTGACGGTGCCTAGGTTTGAATTCAAACCTTACTGAACAAAAAAAGTACTCTCCTCATTGGAAGATAGCATTAAGGCTAGAGCAAACTTACATGAAATAATAAGCATAAATGCTTCTGTTTTGAAATGATTTGTTTGAAATGAAATTCATATGATCATGGATGCATGGATGATATGCATGAGTTTGAAACATGATTTTAGGGATGTTACAGAAGTCCACCTTCAGGTTATCATCCGAACCCCTTCCAGTATTAAGTTGCAAGCAACAGACAACTGCTTTAAGCAAAGTGTGTAACGTAAACAGTCCACATGTTCCATGAACAAGAGACCGTTGTTTTCTCCCTAGTGGCAACAGCACATCTACAACCGAAGAGATTTCTGCCACTTCCCTTGGAAACTAGAGGCATGAACCCACTATCGAGCATAAATACCCCCTCTTGGAGTCACTAGCAACTACTTGGCCAAGATAGCTACTAACAACGAAGAGCATGCAAGATCACAAACAACACAAACATGATAGAATGATAAAGACAAAACCATTAATCAAACCAACATAATAATCTCAATATCCATCGGATCCCCGCAAACACAACATGCATGATTACAAATAGATTAGATCTTGATCATGAACGGAGCTCACAAGATCTATACATGAAAGCACAAAGGAGGAGATACAACCATCTAGCTACTACATGGACCCATATTACAAGGTGGAACTACTCACGCATCATACCAGAGAGAAGGCCTCCGGGATGATCTCCCCTCTGGCAGGGTGCCAGGAAGAACTTCAGATCCCCCCTGATCTAGGGACGATTGTGGCGACGGCTATAGATGGTTTCTTGAAGATTTGATCGGGTGCCTAGGGTTCCTGCATCGGGGGCTTTTTATAGGCGAAGGGGGAGGCCAAGGAGGCGACCAGGGGGCCAAACCCTATCCATGCGTGGGCCCACCCCTGGCCGCGCCTGGGGGTTGGCTACCATGGCCCGCTTCCTCATCTCCCTTCTGGATTTCTTGTTCCCCATGGAAAGTAATTGACTTTAACGTTTGTCCCGTCCAATTCGGAGAATATTTCTTTACTAACTTTTCTGAAACCAAAAACAGTACAAAATAGGCATCTGGCACTATTGCAACTTGTTAGTAGGTTAGTACCAGAAAACATGTAAAAAGCACCTCAAAGTGTAGACAAGTAAAGCAAAGTAGATACTAAACAAGCATGAAGCATCAAAAATTATAGATGCGTTTCCGACATATCAGTACCTTCCTTTCAGCATTAGGAAGCCTTTCAAACTTTTAAAAACCATTTGCACTCCCTTGTTGAGTCACCACTTATTCTATGAGCACCCTCTTGAGAGCATAGTTGTCATTCTTGTGTTTGTCGCAAAACTTGGTCAATTATGTCACGACTTTGATGCTTGTATCTCTGATATTTTTACCTCTAGTCTTCACTTGAACTTCAGGGGTTCCTTGACATTTATATTGTGCTCTACAAACAAAGGCAAGCGAGATACCACTCTATCATACCTTACTATGAGCATTGCAATGTTGCTTATGTTTGTGTTCCATGCTACTTATTATTATTGAGTTGGTTTCTCTTCATAGCTTGCAATGACTATTGAGTAGACTTGGTTGCATACTTCTTATTATGAATGGTTTAAGCATCTACTCCTGTGCTAAGAATATATACATCATGTGAGGCAAATGTGTTCGTGAAAGTTTGTTTATCACACTCAGTTTTCAACTGAATTGCTTGAGGACAAGCAATAAGCTAAGCTTGGGGGGAGTTGATATGTCCAAAACGTATCTACTTTCCTGAACACTTTTGCTATTGTTTCTCCTCTAAACTTGTGTGATTTGCATACAACTAACACGGACTGACGTTGTTTTCAGTAGATTACCTTGGTGTCTAGTTTTTGTGCAGAAAATCAACTATCAGGAAAAATCCCGGAAAATATGCCAAAAATTACATTTCACGAGAAGACCCACGGGCAAGGGTGGGCCCTGCCCCGCGCCTAGGGGGGTGCGGCCACCCCAGGAACCCCCTCGGGCTCCCTCTGCGCCTATAAGTTACCCCTTGACCTAAAAACCGAGGGGGTTTTGTCATTTTTCTAGAAAGAGTTCTTCTCCGCCGCCACCATCAGAAACCAAGATTCGGATCCAGAAACTCTGTTCTGGCATCCTACCGGGACGGGAATTTGGAGAGGATCATCGCCATCGTCATCACCAACACCTCTCCATCAATGATCGATGTTTCCCTCATCCATGAGTGAGTAATCCCCGTTGTAGGCTTGGGATGGTAGGGATTGGATGAGTTCTATCATGTAATCGAATAAGATTGTTAGGGCTTAGTGCCTAGTATCTCTATTAGTGCTATTTGACTTTGTTGCAACTTGTTGTGCTTAATGCTTATCACTAGGGCCCGAGTGCCATGATTTGAGATCTGAACTTATTATTAAATCATTATGATAGTATTGTTTGTGATATTATCTGCAAGTTGTGTACACATATCATTGTCCGGATCCAAAGGCCCCAAAGTGACAGAAATTGGAACAACCGGAGGGATGGCTGTGGTGTGAGGATCACATGTGTTCACGGAGTGTTAATGCTTTGCTCCGATTCTCTATTAAAAGGAGCACCTTAATTGTCAGTAGTTCCCTAGAGGCCCCGCTGCCACGGGCTGGCTGGACAGAAGATGTTGTGCAAGTTCTCATTGCGAGCACGTATGACTATATATGGAGCACATGCCTAGGACTGTTTAGTACTTGGATGCTTGTTATTATTTATCTGCAATGCCCTAGATCTTGAAGTTACATGTTTAGACTCGTTCATGCAACGCCCGTCCATCCATCCCTATGCCTACCGCGCTCATATCCTACTGTTTGCTGCTACTATTACTATTGCTCATGTTTTACTGTTATCGTTGCTTTGCTGTTGCTACTGATAACCTTTTGTGACCAAGAACTATTTCCATGTGCAGCTGAATTGACAACTGAGTTGATACGGCTTGCAAGTATTCTTCGACTCCCTTGTGTCGAATCAATAAATTGGGTAATACTACCCGCGAAGACTGTTGTGATCCCCTACACTTGTGGATCATCACTCAGCCACGTGTCACCTCTACGCGGTCTGCACATGCAATGGGCCTGCAGGCCGCATATCCCCACTTGTCACTGGCCTAGGGTAAACCAATCATGAGTGAGAAAAGTTCCAGCGATAATCTAAAATCAAATAAAAATCAGAATATGAATTTGGTTTAAATAATTCATAACTTTTGAAATACTTCAAATTTGAATAAAAACTTAAAATGAAATATGCTTTATTTTCCAAGGTGAATTCAAATGCAAATTCAAACATTTTCAAAACTCATTCAAACTAGTCAAACGTTTGACTTTGACCTTATTTGACTAACTTTGAATCTAATATTGTTTTAAATTCATAAATTCAAATAATATAAACAATATATGTTTTTGAATCAGAAAAATGTGGGGAATCCGATTATGATAATTATAATATCATTTGGATAATTTAAAATTTCGATATAATTTAAATGTTAATAAATGCATTTTCTTAAATATTGCATAACTTTCAATCCGTAACTCCGAATTCGACAAATGATATGTATAAATCGATTAGCTCGACGAGCCCGTTCTAACTATGCATTCCATGATATGAATTTAAGCATGAATCATATAAATATTTATATGTTTGTGGGAGAAAAACATGAGTAAAAACTTAATAAAATGCTTTATTCTTGTACCCCACACTTCACCCTTGCCATACTATGTTATGCCAAGTAAATTGTGCATCATTCCATCATGGAATACTTGTTTGCTTGTTGCATAAGATTTATATGTTTGTGCAATGTATTTATTTCAGCCCCTTGTGTGTTTGGTTTTTACCCTGATAGATGCTGAGCAAGGCAAATATCAGGAGCCTCGGGAGTATTACCCGGATCCATCTTATTCTACGACTGAACTTCCAGTCATTTCCCCCATATTTGCACTACATATAGTACCTATTGAATCTATCTTATTATTGCATCATATGTCGCGATCCGAATAAAATTGAATTCCAAGTATTGCATAGCCTTTACTTTTAAACCCCACTGAAGTTTGTTCCTCAATCCTAAGAGCCACTACTATAGGAGTTGCTTGAGCCATGCAAGTCATAGAAATGCATGTGTAGGGTTTGTGAGTGTCTTTGAGAATGAGGTACCTAAACAACTGAACTGTGTAGTAATGGGATAACTAATGAAAGAGGCACCGGTGGGCATTATCTGCTATTTGGTTCTTTAAGCTCACTTGTATCCCGTAGGACCCCAAGTACTTAATTCTTGTTCCTTGACTATCGCACTATCCGCATGTGGGACCATGAATCCCCTTAGTCCTAGATTGGGTCATATTTAATTTCTTGGGGCCATAAGTAGTTTGGGGTGTTATTACTATCATGTACTTATGACATGCTTTACTGGTTTATTTACTACTGTTGCTCGAGGAGAGTTTACTACTGTACTGTTTAGGAATGCGGAATGTTTTCACGGTATCGACAAGCCCAGTCACACTTTCGGGTTCCCAGTCGTTTATAGCCATTGGCACAAACCTCTCGGTACATCGTGGAGCCGGCCAACTTCGTAGCAGGTAGCTTAGCGGGGTGGCCCCCAAATCAACTATGAATCTTGCAAATGCTTTGTTGTGATGCCTCATTTGGTTTTCATTTGGTTTTTCCGAGGTTGATCATGCGTGTGTTGCTATTTGTGCACCCCTGCAGGGTAAATCTTTCTGAAAGCCGTGTCCACGGTTATGGACGACTTGGAGCACAGTTTCTCGATCATAGACAAGCATACCTAAAGTACCACTTTTAAATTGACTAAAACTTGACTAGTAATAGTGCAATATTCATAGAATGATTAATACATCTGCCAACGGATGGGATGTTCTTCCGCCTTCTCATTCGGAAACAGGGAGGTGAGCGAGCGATGTTTATTTAAGTTGATATATACATGTTGGGTACTTAACTGTTGTTCAATTAACGAGCGTCCGTCTATTATAGGTTAGGCGGATGTTGTAGCATGTCTCTATAGAACTGCTAGTCTTTGTTTTCGCTGCAACAGTGTCACCCTCAGGTTGTTCCTTTTAGATGCATAAAGACTTGCTGAGCCCCCTAGGGTCTCGGGACAGGTATACTCTAAGGAAGGTTACTGGTTCGAAGAGACCGATGATGGTGGCAGCGATCGTCTGGTGTAGAGATTCCGGGATGGAGATTCATGAGATCTATGGGCGGGATGTGCTTATTTTCAGGGAATCTTATGCCAATTTGCTTCTTATCCGTACTCGGATCTTGTCTTCCGCTTCCGCTTGATACACTGACGAGTGATGTATGAGGATATATTCTAAACTATTAGAACTATCTAGTAATTTGGATCTTGTCGTATGGCGTTGAATATTTTTATTTTTAGATGGTTTATGTCACATCCCAAAATTTTCCAAATTTTAAAATGTGAAAAAAATAAATAAACAAAATAAATAATTGTTGAAATTTAGGGTGAAAAGAAACTTTTTTTTCTAAATGGAAACTTAAAATCTCATCTTGAACAAACATTGGTTAATGTTTGAATCCAACTAAATTCAAATCAAGTGGAATGCATTCTTCATAAATGCATCTTGAAATTTAAACACTTGGAAAATAAACCAAAACCCTAAATCTCTATTGGAAGAAAAACATTTCCAAGTTATCTCAAAGACTAAATATTTGATCCATATAAACATTTTGTCAACAAACATTTATAAATGATCAAGAATGACAAATAGAAATAATATAAAACCATATGAATTGGTTTCACTTAATTTGGAGCCATAAATAAAATCTTATGAATTTAATAAGATAAGGAAATTGAATTTCCAAAACTAATAAAGCACCTATCTGAAAATCCATACCAAATGGAGAGCAAATAATCCTAAAGACACTTAAAAGGATAAACAAATATTAAATAAGATTTTACAAATTGGAATCACCAAGTTTGGATTTATAAATAAAAAGATATGGATTTTATAAGGTAAAGAAAGAAATAATAAATGAGGAATATTTTAAGGCCAAATTAAATCTTAGCCAAATCCATAAATGGATTGAATATAATACAAATCCAAATGAAATAATGGGATCAAAGAAATCTTCCAAGTGAAATTTATGGAAATAAAACCATATTTAATTTCATTATAATAAAGACAAATACCCAATTTAATTGGTTAATAAATCATATAAAAAATATACCAAATAATTCAAAGTGAATTAATTGACACCCTAATAAATAAATAAATAAAACTTACTGAAAAGGTTTTGTAAAAAATTGAAATTTAAATAAGGGATGAAAATATATTTGATCTTAATTGGATTTAAAATAAGGGCCTACTTTAAATAATTAATATACCCTAAAAAGAATAAAAATATTGTTCTAAATTTGACTTTAGAATATATTATTAAATAGTATTAAAATTTACACAAAGATTGGTGGAGGTTTGAATTCAAATGGAGTTTGAATTGTTTGAATAAAAATCAAAACAGAAAAAGAAGAACATTCTGTATAAAAAAAGAGAAACGAAGCAGCCCAGCCAGCAGGCCCAGTCCAGCCCAACTCGCAGCCCACATGCTCCCCCTCTGGAGAAACGTTTTTCACCCAGTAACTCACACGCGCAGTCACTGACCAGCAGGGCCCACTCCCACTCCCTCCACCTCGGACCCCTTTGCTCCACTCCACCCACCTCGGCTCCGTCATTCCCAGGCGATTAACTCCGGCGTTAAATTCGCTTAATTGTCAGCGTTAATCTCTCCAGTAACCACGCATACATAAACGCCTACGCCCCCTCTTCCATTCCCCCCAAGAAGCACCTCCTCTCTACCTCTAGGCTGCCTCAATTTCGAGCCCGAACCCCTCTGCCCCGACAAGCTTCTTCGGCCGATTCCGGCGCCGTCCGACCATCCCTCGCCTCCCAGTGCATGCAAGCCTGCTCCCACTCTCCTGGCGCTTCTCCCTGTACCACTCACTCGCCAGTGTGCACTTCGGAACGTCGACACGGGCAACCTTTGAACGCCGATGACGTCTGTGCCCACTCCAGCGAACCTTTTCGGTAAAACCCGACCGCCCTAACCTTCCTGGATGATATGAGCTTTAAATGACCAATATTTGGTTTATGAGGTGAGACCTTTTGCAAATGGTTTTACCACTTTTGTAAATGACCAATATGAGCTTTAAAATGTTTAGAGCCTAGTATAAACCACTTTTCCAAATAAAACCATCTTTTGCATGCTTGCATGCATGGCAACGTTTTTGTTATTTTATGTGGTGAAATTGTTTGAATGCTAGTTGAATAAGTGTTTGCTTGATTGAATTGTAGTAAAGTTTGAAGAGTGTGATATTTGCAAGATCAAGAAGTGAACCAATATTCTCTACTAAAAAGGTAAATGACACTATCATCCATGTCCTACTATTTTCATTACACTTAGTGGCTTTTTGCAGCATGCATGATAGGACTACTATATTTCTATGATATGCTATATCCTATTAGGATATCCTTATATCTTCCTTAGTGAAAACATTGTAGTTGTAGTATGCTTAGCCTTGCTATATATTTGGGATGGGATACATGATATGATTATATGAAGTGTTGGAAAAATATATGTTTTATATAATAAAACAAGTACTCAATGAACCACCTGGGTGGAAATAGGATACTCAAGTTTTGGACAAGGTGGCAACAAAGATAACCATGTTTATATTGCTATCTTTTTGTATTTGCACTAGAAGAAAACCACCCAGGGACTTAGAGATTGAACATGTTTCTCGTACAGTGGCTTCCGTGTACAGCCACATGCTAAATGGGCTTTGGCTTAGTCAACTACATAGTGGAAGACCCATGCATTGGCATCTTCAGGTTAACTAGAATTGTGTAGGGAAATATATCCCTACATTGGTGCCTGGTAGACAAGCTAGCATTGTGTATTGGGAGGACTCCTATGGAAAGACTTTGTCACATTCTCGATCTGCCGGTACTCCATTTTGGTGAGTACTTATCCAGCGGCCACTGGTGGCATCAAGACGAGATTGTGTCATGTGGGTAAAGTGTACAACTTCTGCAGAAGATCAAATTCTAAGTACTTAGTCGTGTCCCCGGTTATGGACAATTCTGAGAAACTAAGGCCTGAAGCTATGGAAGATCTCGACATTCCAATTTCTCAAAGTAAAACTTGATGGTGACAACAAGGGATTAGAAGCACTTGGAGTTTTCCAAAGAGTTCGGAAAGATTTGATAAAAGATCAAAACTATTTTGAAACGATAGGATAAAACTATATTGCTTTCTGCAAATGAGCCTAAACCCTACTTAGCCAAATATGCAAGTAATGATAGGATCCACTTATTTCTACATAGTAGTGAAACTTGCCAATACAATTCAAATGTATTGACCCCTGTGGCTGCATTTTATTATGTTGTAGGTTTGTTTGATGTTAGTGAAGTGTGTTGAATAGGATTACAAGTCTACAACCAACATGATTGCCTGTGGCACTTTGAAGATGAAGGACTCCATGCTATATAGATATTCTGCTGCATTGTAATGTGATAGCCAAATGAGCTATGTAAGATGTAATGAATTATTTAATTCCTGGTTATAAAGTTGTATTATGACCTTTGTTTCTTGATATTACATCTTAAATTGTGGATGCTAGCTATTGATCCAGGGACTAGCATTGTAAACACAGGGATCTCTACCTTATCAGGTTGGGACCTCTACAGATGGTATCAGAGCACTGTGTTGCCTGTAGAATTGTAACACTAGGATTGGACAAAACCCCTTAGAAAAATAGGAGTTGCATTTGTTCCAAAACTTATTTACAAACAATCTTGTAAACTCTTTCCTCAACCTTTTTGGTTTTGAAATTCTACACCTTTTCCTTTTCAACTTGATGGACAAAGCCTCTACCATGATCAATGACTTCAACTTTAGTTCCACCAAGGACTTCAACTTAGACATCACTAAGGACTACTAATGAGAACCATGATGCATTAGATTGCCTACCAAAATCATTGATAACATGTTAGTGTATGGATCATATTGACCTATGAGGTATGACTATACTAGGTTGATTGTTTCAAGAAAACTTGTTGTTTCCTTCAACTCATGAGTTAAGCTCACAAGTTGTTAAGTGAATAGTGGTTTGTTGATTGCTTGATTGTTTAAATGAACTTGATTATTCTGGGTTGTGTGGTAGAACTTCTTTAGACCTATCCATCATTACTTATCCCTATCAAACCAACAGATGCCTCCCCGTCGTGCCAACCCCAACCAAAACAACAACAACAACAACAATGTCACTCCCGAGATGCAACAGTTGATGACAGCTCAAGTTCAAATAATGCAGATGATGACGCAGTTTATGCAAAATCAGAATCAGAAGAACAACAACAACAACAACAACAACAACAACAAAAACAACAACAACAACAACAACAACAACAACAACAAAAACAACAACAACAACAACAACAACAACAACAAACAACAACAGCAACAACAACAGCAACAACAACAACAACAACAACAACAAACAACAACAACAACTTAGACATCACTAAGGACTACTAATGAGAACCATGAGACATTAGATTGCCTACCAAAATCATTGATAACATGTTAGTGTATGGATCATATTGACCTATGAGGTATGACTATACTAGGTTGATTGTTTCAAGAAAACTTGTTGTTTCCTTCAACTCATGAGTTAAGCTCACAAGTTGTTAAGTGAATAGTGGTTTGTTGATTGCTTGATTATTTAAATGAACTTGATTATTCTGGGTTGTGTGGTAGAACTTCTTTAGACCTATCCATCATTACTTATCCCTATCAAACCAACAAATGCCTCCCCGTCGTGCCAACCCCAACCAAAACAACAACAACAATGTCACTCCCGAGATGCAACAGTTGATGACAACTCAAGCTCAAATAATGCAGATGATGATGCAGTTTATGCAAAATCAGAATCAGAACAACAAAAACAACAACAACAACAACAACAAACAACAACAACAACAACAATAACTTCAACTTAGACATCACTAAGGACTACTAATGAGAACCATGAGACATTAGATTGCCTACCAAAATCATTGATAACATGTTAGTGTATGGATCATATTGACCTATGAGGTATGACTATACTAGGTTGATTGTTTCAAGAAAACTTGTTGTTTCCTTCAACTCATGAGTTAAGCTCACAAGTTGTTAAGTGAATAGTGGTTTGTTGATTGCTTGATTGTTTAAATGAACTTGATTATTCTGGGTTGTGTGGTAGAACTTCTTTAGACATATCCATCATTACTTATCCCTATCAAACCAACAGATGCCTCCCCGTCGTGCCAACCCCAACCAAAACAACAACAATGTCACTCCCGAGATGCAACAGTTGATGACAGCTCAAGCTCAAATAATGCAGATGATGACGCAGTTTATGCAAAATCAGAATCAGAACAACAACAACAACAACAACAACAACAACAACAACAACAACAACAACAACAACAACAACAACAACAACAACAACAACAACAACAACAACAACAACAACAACAACAACAACAACAACAACAACAGCAACAACAACAACAACAACAGCAACAGCAACAGCAACAGCAACAGCAACAACAGCAACAACAACAACAACAACAACAACAACAACAACAACAACAACAAAACCAACAACAACAACAACAACAACAACAACAGCAACAGCAACAGCAGCAGCAGCAGCAGCAACAGCAACAACAACAACAACAACAACAACAACAACAACAACAACAACAACAACAACAACAATCAGAATAACAATCAGAATAATCCTCCAGCACATGAAAATATATTTGATCTTAATTGGATTTAAAACAAGGGCCTACTTTAAATAATTAATATACCCTAAAAAGAATAAAAATATTGTTCTAAATTTGACTTCAGAATATATTATTAAACAGTATTAAAATTTACACAAAGATTGGTGGAGGTTTGAATTCAAATGGAGTTTGAATTGTTTGAATAAAAATAAAAACAGAAAAAGAAAAACATTAAAAGAAAAACATTCTGTATTAAAAAAGAGAAATGAAGCAGCCCAGCCAGCAGGCCCAGTCCAGCCCAACTCGCAGCCCACATGCTCCCCCTCTGTCGAAACGTTTTTCACCCAGTAACTCACAGGCGCAGTCACTGACCAGCAGGTCCCACTCCCTCCACCTCGCTGACGGACGGACACCACACGACTATGCTTCGTTCCCACCCGCGACCAGCTCCTCGCTGTCGTTCCCAGGCGATTAACTCCGGCGTTGAATTTGCTGAATTGTCAGCGTTAATCTCTCCAGTAACCACGCATACATAAACGCCTACGCCCCCTCTTCCATTCCCCCCAAGAAGCACCTCCTCTCTGCCTCTAGGCTGCCCCAATTTCGAGCCCGAACCCCTCTGCCCCGACGAGCTTCTTCGGCCGATTCCGGCGCCGTCCGACCATCCCTCGCCTCCCAGTGCATGCAAGCCTGCTCCCACTCTCCTGGCGCTTCTCCCTGTACCACTCACTCGCTAGCGCGCGCTTCGGAATGTCGACACGGACAACCTCTGAACACCGACGACGTCTGTGCCCACTCCGGCGAACCTTTTCGGTAAAACCCGACTGCCCTAACCTTCCTGGATGATACGAGTATACTCGCCACACTCTCCTGCATCTAACGCACCCTTTCTTTCTTCTTTGGGTGGCCTGCAGCCTCGCCAACAACGACAACCAGAGACACCCGACGCCGTATCAAACTCCGGCGAGCAATAGCTGTTGCTCCGGTGCGCCCCTCGACAAGCTGGCCACACCTTGAGATTCACCACAACCACGCGAGCACGCTGAGCAATCTCTCCCTTCCCCGCGCGACCTGGTTCATCACCAACGCTACCTCTCGAGCACGCCGCCGCCACTTGCCACCGTCAGCGCCGCCAGTAGATGGTCAATGCCTGTGAACCGTTGGATGTAGATCTAGTGACCACGATAGAAACTAAGCGAAAGGGTATCCTATGATCTGTGCTGCCCGATCCCCTTTTAATCCAACGCTCCACAGAGCTCAATCCACATGAACCGTTATTGTCCAGTAAGGAAGCGCCACGTGGCCAGACTCTGGTTTTAAAAATAGAATTTGATCTATTACATAGGCAAACTTGTAAAATTCATAACTTTAAATCTACACGTCCAAATTTTGCAAATTTTATATCACTGGAATCAGCAGGACAAGTAATTTGCAACCATGCACTTTGTATAATGTTTTGCGTCTGGAAAATTGGTTGAATTTGCAGAAACTTGTATAGGCATAATTTGAATATAAAAATTGTTTTAGAAATATTTTTAAGGTGAAATCTTTGCTAAATGGTTTAATTTGAACCTACTGACCATAGGAACCAACTTATGGATTTAAAAATGTATTTTGTGAAGTTAAGGAATAGATATTTGAATTAGAACATTTCTAGTCAAATAAAAATATTGTTTAAGTGTTAAAAATACTTTTTGAGTAAAATCTTGGGAAAATGACTTGAGTTAAACTCTCTGACCCTAAACACCAAGTTTTGAGAATTAAAATATATTTGATGAACCCTATGAAATTATTACTTTGCTAAAAAGATATTTTCAACAACATAAAATATCACCTTAGCATAATATTTGGTTTTTGAGGTGAGACCTTTTGCAAATGGTTTTACCACTTTTGTAAATGACCAATATGAGCTTTAAAATGTTTAGAGCCTAGTAGAAACCACTTTTCCAAATAAAACCATCTTTTGCATGCTTGCATGCATGGCAATGTTTTTGTTATTTTATGTGGTGAAATTGTTTGAATGCTAGTTGAATATGTGTTTGCTTGATTGAATTGTAATAAAGTTTGAAGAGTGTGATATTTGAAAGATCAAGAAGTGAACCAATATTCTCTACTAAAAAGCAAGTGACACTATCATCCATGTCCTACTATTTTCATTACATTTAGTGGATTTTTGCAGCATGCATGATAGGACTACTATATTTCTATGCTATGCTATATCCTATTAGGATATCCTTATATCTTCCTTAGTGAAAACATTGTAGTTGTAGTATGCTTAGCCTTGCTATATATTTGGGATGGGATACATGATATGATTATATGAAGTGTTGGAAAAATATATGTTTTATATAATAAAACAAGTACTCAATGAACCACCTGGGTGGAAAGAGGATACTGAAGTTTTGGACAAGGTGGCAACAAAGAGAACCATGTTTATATGGCTATCTTTTTGTATGTACACTAGAAGAAAACCACCAAGGGACTTAGAGATTGAACATGTTTCTCATACAGTGGCTTCCGTGTACAGCCACATGCTAAATGGGCTATGGCTTAGTCAACTACATAGTGGGAGACCCATGCATTGGCATCTTCAGGTTAACTAGAATTGTGTAGGGAAATATATCCCTACATTGGTGCCTGGTAGACAAGCTAGCATTGTGTATTGGGAGGACTCCTATGGAAAGACTTTGTCACATTCTCGATCTGTCGGTACTCCATTTTGGTGAGTACTTATCCAGCGGCCACTGGTGGCGTCAAGACGAGATTGTGTCATGTGGGTAAAGTGTACAACTTCTGCAGAAGATCAAATTCTAAGTACTTAGCCGTGTCCCCGGTTATGGACAATTCTGAGCAACTAAGGCCTGAAGCTATGGAAGATCTCGACATTCCAATTTCTCAAAGTAAAACTTGATGGTGACAACAAGGGATTAGAAGCACTTGGATTTTTCCAAGGAGTTCAGAAAGATTTGATAAAAGATAAAAACTATTTTGAAAAGATAGGATAAAACTATATTGCTTTCTACAAATGAGCCTAAACCCTACTTAGCCAAATATGCAAGTAATGATAGGATCCACTTATTTCTACATAGTTGTGAAACTTGCCAATACAATTCAAATGTATTAACCCCTGTGGCTGCAACTTATTATTTTGCAGGTTTGTTTGATGTTAGTGAAGTGTGTTGAATAGGATTACAAGTCTACAACCAACATGATTGCCTGTGGCACTTTGAAGATGAAGGACTCCATGCTATATAGATATTCTGCTGCATTGTAATGTGATAGCCAAATGAGCTATGTAAGATGTAATGAATTATTTAATTCCTGGTTATAAAGTTGTATTATGACCTTTGTTTCTTGTTATTATATCTTAAACTGTGGATGCTAGCTATTGATCCAGGGACTAGCATTGTAAACACAGGGATCTCTACCTTATCAGGTTGGGACCTCTACAGTTTGGCTCTGATGTACTCTTGTATGTCGTTGGCATACATACTCATTTGCGTATGCTTGACTCGCAGTCCAGCCGGCTACATCTCTCGCACTTGAAGCTATAACCACGAGAAGTAGGTAGGGTGGTTGGCTGGTACCGTGCCCTGCTCCGCTTAGACGGGCCTGCACGTGGATGGTATTTAGGCCTCCACGGTAGCACCACCTTATGCACTTATGGGTTATATCGGCTTGTGATTTAGAGTGTAGGGTCTAGGGGATTACATCTGGTATCAGAGCCATTCCGCCCTTCAGGGTCTCAGCCAAGATGGTCGTTGTCAGTCTAGCAAATATTTTTGATAGTTATGTATATTAGGGGAAATTTAAACAAGAGAGTAGGACTGCTTCCATTTTCTTCTTGCCCTCCCACCCACCATTTTCTGCTAAGGAAGTGTAACGTTTATCAATCCTCTTCTAAAAATTCAAACTAGGATTCATGTGTTTGGGGTTTCCATAGTACCATAGGATGTGTGTGTATAATTCGTTGTCTATTTGTTGCATCCAACTTTGTTGTCGCAATCTGCCTTTGGTTATCAACTGTTGGTACATTCCATATCGACAGGATTTATGTAAATTGACGCGATATCTTTGATTCTTTGTTAAACGATGCAATCTTGTTAAGGGTGTTCTTCCTTCCTACATGCTTTCATAGAATGTGGAGTTGATAATCTCTATTTGTTAAGTTCCTTTTCGCATCTATAGGTATTTTAATGCCAAAAAATGCAGAAATTTTTTCTTTGATACATATGTGTTTCCACACTTCTTTTTAGTCATGTGTGATAAGCTATCTATCTTATTCTATCGACATGTCCATGCTAACTTACCTTTTGCTACCTCCATTTCAATCTGGAGTTTTTACTTCATCTTCAAATTCTTTTGGGCTAAATACATAACGGTGTCGATCCGATTCTTGTGATGGTAATTTGGTTCTAAGAATAGCTATATAACGCTTATCATGAGTGGAATATGGTCAATGCTATCAATTTAATCCTCCAAATGATGGTGGTTATCTCTTGTGATTTTGAGTTATACCGTGATCATATCTATATCATATTAAAGTATCTTTGGCAATCCGAAGGTTCTTAAGGCACTATGGTGGATTATCATCTTTGATACGAGAGAATCTCATCCTTTCATCTATGGTAGCTTTGCTTAAATGTATGAGCTATCGTCGGTTCTTATCCAAAGTTGTCCTTGTTTCAACCGATGATCTGATCAACAAGGTGAACAAGTCAGGATCCCTTTTCTTATCCGAATGGCCAGATAATATATTATTTCAATGCATATTTTCAACACTATCCGTGTTTGTAACGTTGACCTCTCGTGGTGGTATATCTTCATGATATTCTTGCCTATTCTATATCAATGTAAGAACATGAAGAACATAATTCTAAATCCCGACTTTTTTAAAGTTGCCTATCTCGACCACGTACTTCTGCTAAAGACATTGCTACAATTCTAGAATCATCAAATCAATTGTTTATCCTCACCCATCATCATATTCCAACCAACTCCGGAGCTTTTCCTTGTTTGGCAAGTTATCATTGTTGTTATGCTGAAGATTTCCTCAAGAGGGCTAAATCTCGCTCAAATCTCTCCCAGATATTCTCAAGAAGGACAACAAATTCTTTTGATCTCCGACTCACCAAGAGATCTTGTGAATACCTCTCGCTTTATATTTTATCCTTAATCCGCTAGATGCCACGAAGATCTTCCAGATCTTTCACAATTCTTCTATTCAAGTTTGGGTGTTAGCCTTATTCTGTCTGTTGAACCTTTTATCTGTCTCCAAGTTATTCATTCATGTCTTTTCCGATGGCTTGGGACTTTCAACACGGCGACAACATCATCATCTTTATCTGCTTGGATCCGACAATTTGTTTGCATCAAATCTTTGTTTACTTATGGAGCTTCATGAATTCTATTTGTCAAGATCTTCATTCTAAATTTCCGAGAGTTGGGTTGTATAATTTTCCTAGTCATGTGCAGAGTAATGCTTTGGGTGCGGGGTGGAGTAGCTACCGTACCACTACTCTTATAATTCGCTCGTGTACATTGAATTGGTGAATTAATGTGATTTCACTCATTCCACGGAAGTCAGAAGTGGCCTTTATCCCTCGAGACTTTTACTTCTGTCCTTGTTTTTCCGTAGTGTTCTCTCAGGAGCGTAAGCAATAATCTCTTGTTGGTGGTCTCGTTTATTTCAAAATGGAGCAAAATCTTCAATGATCGGGTGGAATAAAGGCAAATCTTATCCGTCTTGTTCATTTGACTGGCATTCTACATTGTCATACAAGATGGATATACGTTATATCTAACTTCATTTTCAGAAATTATTTCCTCTTGGTAAATCCAATTATGGTCGATGCCATCAATCACAAAATCTATTGCAATAACCTCATGGTTAAGAAAAACAATAGGCATCTCTATAATAACTCTAGACCTTCAACTTCTTTCTCAGGATTCCACCACAAACTCATGTCACACTTTCTCGAGGAGATAAATCTACATAGCTCCTTTGCATGATCCTTTGGTCCTTACCGGTGCAAGAAGAAACTAGTCGGAGAATTCAGGAACCCAAATCTATCCGTTGCTATCAAGGAAATATATTGTTTGAAGGCAATAGTGTTTCTCCCAAACTTCATTTCTTAAATCTAAGGGAAGAAACAATGCTATTTTCATAGTGGTTGTCAACTTATCCAAATCGTTCTTTTCTTCCGGCGGGAGAAAGAATCACCTTCACGTGCAGTTTTGATCTCTAATCCTATCGGTGTCTCATCCTCCAGCTCGAAGTAAAAAATCTTGCTTGTTTTGTATCTCTTCAAGTTCTCGTTTTGAGAAGCAAAAAATAAAGACTTGCAACAAGTATAGCAAGTTTGCAAGGTGTAGTGGTTGCAGCATTCCATTGAGAAATCATCTTGGGCATGTGAGGATCACCTTAGTTCTGAGCACCCGACTCTCATCGTGTTCTTTTATTTTCCTAGGAATCTCGGGGCGAGATTCTTCTTTAGTGGGGGAGATTTGTAGCATCCCAATTGTCTAACAATTGCAATGCTACTTGCCTATTCTATAATGTTACCTCTTACATGTCATTTATTGCATCATCATCATATCATGCTCATGTCACCATGCCACCTTGCATTTGAGCATTATATAAAAACCCCTCTATTTGGTTCTTAACCCATATGCATTATATATTGTATCACTTGTATTTGTCTCTTGATTTATTTTATTTTCTTCTTGATAAATTGCTACATGCCCAAGTTGAGTTGTGGGCATATCTCTTCTTGATTCCACCACCTTATAACTCCACCATCCAAACTATATATGAGCATTGCATTCCTTGTAGCTTTTGTCTAGCTCATAAGTAATAAGATGGATCCACTTCTAACCCTACATGCTCTCATATATGGTTCTTATTGTTTTCACAATATGAATTATGTGGAGCCACATGGCCACCTTTGCATGCTATGTGAGTAGAATATCTCCTATATGGTTTGTTTGTATATGTGGGCATGTGTGAATGAGGCCATATAATCATCTAGTGTCACACACACTAGCATTGCCATTATATTCATTCATGCTTATTTCATTCACTCCATATGGGAAGCAAGCTTGTCTATTTTGTTTTGGCCTTTATTCAATTTGGATGCATGTAAAGGTTATATGCTCATAAGTAGTTCTAGTTGTTCTCACAACTTGAGATGTGGCCTTAATACTTGTGCATGGCCCATGCAAACTACACCCCTACCCAACCATCATCCCTTCCTTTTGGATTATTTTGTTTGGTTACTTTGTTCCTTCTCCTCAAGCTATGTTTCTTTCATACATACATGTGATCCCACTTGTATGATCTTGGCCAACATAATCCTCTTGTTCAAATATATCTACCTAGTTCAAAAGTATTTTTGTATTAAGTGGTTGTTTCAAATTGTGGAAAACCCTAGACAAACAAACAACTAATACAAAGAAAACAAAACTGAAAAAGGAAAAGATATAGAAAAGAGTAGAGGGAGAGAGCAGTAGCATCAGGCCTTTTGGACCAGCCCAGCAACCCTGTCCGTGGCCCAGCATCCAGCGTTGCATCCCACCATCGCACGCTTTGTTTCCTATTCTTCATCGACGTCTCTCCCCCTCTCTCTTGGCCTCTGACGGAGGAGCAGGTGCACAACTCCCCACGTCATCCTCGTCATCTTCCATCTGAGCACGTGGTCCGCGCCACCTCGCCCACCCTTATATTCCTTGATTTGGAACCCAAGCCACCATGTCGTCCCCCTCTTCCTACTTCTCCCCTCTCGATCGTCTCCACCACATCGCCGCCATCGCGCGTAGGTGTCTGGCCTCGTTCCCGTAGCCGCCGAAGCCTTGTAGTCATGGAGGAGCACCTGCGCCCTCATACGCATCGATCCAGGCCACCAGGGGAACCTGTCCCCGCTTGGAGCTGCCTCCTCGACCATGGCCGCGTGCCACCGCCACTGTCACCGTAGTCCTCCTCGTATCCGCCCGCCTTCTCCTATGATTCCAGTGGGAATCGACCTCTTTAAGAGCCCCCTACCCGTCTCTGCTCTCCCTATGCCTTCCCCTGCTCCCTAGCTATAGCCGCATTTGTCGTTTTCTTCTATGTGCGTGCGCTTGCCGTCGTTCGCTGCGAGCAGCTGTGCAGCCCTGTTCCCCTTGCTTTTCCGACAACCTCCCCTCACCACCGACGAAACCAAGAAACCATTCGTCAAATAGGGCATAACCATCTCTCTAAAACATCCAACCGCGCTGCAGAAATCTCTCCTCCTCCACCACCACCACATCGTCGTGTTGTTGGGATTCCGAGGAGATCTATATCCTCCGCTGCCCTGCTAGAACAAGGGAGAGGAAGGTCTTCATCGACTATCATACTTGTGACCATCTGTGAAAGCGCTACCGGAACATGGCGTCGGAAGGATCGTCTACACGATCTTGAGATCGGCAAGTGATCGACTACATCAACCACGAGAATCCGATCTTGTTAAACGCTTTAGATCTACAAAGGTTAGTTCTCTGCAATCTCGTTGCACCGATCTCGTAGATAAGATCTTGGCTTTGCCATAGATTAGATTTTGGTTTTGTATGTTCATGCGATAGAAATTTTTTGTTTTCCATGCTTCGAACCCTACAGGTATTAATAAGCGAGATATGTATATGTTAGCACTAATCTTGTCATGGTGATCTGCATTAGATTACTGAAGCCAACTTGTTACGAGTGAATCGGTGGCCTAGCTGCAAGGTAGTTGTTTATATAGTCGTGCATGTAGAGAGCTGTTGTTAGTGTAGCCGGGTCGTGTGGAGCCTAGAGAGATTCTAGGAGAAGAGATCAGGTCAGCTAGCTGTTAGTGGCTGGTTTAGTGCGTGAGTGCATGTAGTGGTTAGTGGGGGAGTGGTCACGTGTGGTCTCCTCTTGTATATATACTGCACTGAGTTAATGAGAAAGGCAACGGTGGCAGAAACAATGTAGTCCATTTTATCATTAAGGGGGAGTGCCTCTCGGCAAAGCAAAGTTGTGCTTCTCCCTTGAGTGTGTGTGTGTCCGTGTGTTGTTCTTATGTTGGAGAAACAAGAAAGAGTTGAGAGGTAGAAGAAGAGGGGCTGCTAGATGCAGCCCCAACATTTGGTATCAGAGCCTCAAGGTCCGAGGCGGTGGCGGCGGACTCCATGCGAGGTGGGGGACGACGGCGTGAGGAGACAGCGACGGGATTCCGCTGAGGAGATGTACAGCGGCGTGATCCTGCCATCCGGGTCTATGTCAAGCAAGGCGACAGCGGTGCGATGCTGCTGAAGCCAACGATGGAGGCGCGATGCCGTGTTGGTATGAGGCCGCAATGAGGATTAGGCGTGAACCCGGGGATGATGGTGTGATGCCATCGTTGCATGCTACCGGCGTGGTTTTGAGCGGTGGTGTGATGCCATCAACAAGATGAGTCCCTGCGACGTGAAGGGAAGGCAAGATGTACATGACCAGTGGTGTGATGCCGCTGAAGAACAAGCAAGTGGAGCTGGATGGTGCGTGATGTGGCATGGTCAAGCTTCTGCTCGCGGCAAGACGACGACCGACGCTGCCATGGCATCGTCCAATGAAAGATGGTGCGCGGTGAACAGGCTGCTGCGATGGAGTCGTCCACGGCAAGCTGGCGCAGGTGATCTGTGTCGAAGATTTGGGGAATTAACATGACAAGATTAGAGGGGTGATTGTTAGCACTAATCTTGTCATGATGACCTGCATTAGATTAATGAAGCCAACTTGCTACGAGTGAATCGGTGGCCTAGCTGCAAGGTAGTTGTTTATCTAGTCGTGCATGTAGAGAGTTGTTGTTAGTGTGGCCAGGTCGTGTGGAGCCTAGAGAGATTCTAGGAGAAGAGATCAGGTCAGCTAGATGTTAGTGGCTGGTTTAGTGTGTGAGTGCATGTAGTGGTTAGTGGGGGAGTAGTCACGTGTGGTCTCCTCTTGTATATATACTGCACTGAGTTAATGAGAAAGGCAACGGTGGCAGAAACAACGTAGTCCATTTTATCATTAAGGGGGAGTGCCTCTTGGAAAAGCAAAGTTGTTCTTCTCCCTTGAGTGTGTGTGTGTCCGTGTGTTGTTCTTGTGTTGGAGAAACAAGAGAGAGTTGAGAGGTACTATAAGAAGAGGGTCTGCTGATGCAGCCCTAGCAGTATAAACTGTCTAATGCCTTCCGCCCCTACACCTTTGGGGTAAGAGTAATTACGCAAAAATAAGACATGCTTGGTCCAATCTTCCAAGATAAAACCTATTCACAATTTCCATTAGGAATGGTTTGGTTACGGACCAAAACTACCTGATGAATAAAATAAGGAACCTAGCTGGGCTCGGAGCGGTGTCGGCCTTCATACTAGGAAGGAGCTCATCCATTTCCTTATTTGTGAAACAAAGCATGAGATCGATGTTCTCCTCATGTGAGACTCGCCCCTGCTCATCCCACGGGGTAGGGGATATGCCAAAAATGTCGGGATCCCCATATGACCCCATCTGGCTATAACAAAACTCATAAATATGTGCTTGGAGCTCTTGCTGTTCCATAATGATCCCCTGATCCACGACTAGTCTCGAGATGGCACACTTTCTCCTCCTTACATTAGCGATGGCATGGAAAAACGCCATGTTCGCATCCCCCTTAAGAAGCTAGTTTTGGTGTCTTCTTTGGCGCCAGTCGGCCTCCTCCACTACATCAAGGTGGTAAGCATGATCTAGAGGTGATATCGTAGGGCCCATCCTTTTGTCGATACCAAAAGATTCTATGTGTAGGTCTAGATCCTCGATCAGCTAGAATAGCCACATTGAGGTCCCTCTCTACGTCAGGGGAAGCACCCCTAATGCTAACATCTTATGCCATTTGTACCTAACCAAGTCCCAATACTCCAGGCTTTCGAGCCATCCATTTTCAAAAAAGAGTCAAGGGCTCTATTTCCTAAGCTCCTCCCTAGAGTACCAACAAGGAGTGGTCCGAGCCAATGATGATGGTATCCACCACGAGAGAAAACGGTGGGAACAAAGTTTCCCACTATGTTGACATGAACACTCTAACCAGAAAACACCTAAGGCCTTTTCTAGTGAGGTGTATCTTAGCACGTTTTCATAGAAGATATTAAAACTTAAGAAATAATCATCACAAGGGGGTGTATCTTAGATGAGGTTTCTTAGAGATGTTGTATTTAATGATTTTGTGCTCATGGATGTGTGTGATTGGACTAGCCAAGTTTTTTTGCCTATGGTTGCGTGCGGGAGGTGTAGCTTAGCTAAGATACAACATCACTCTCTTTCTTCATTAACTATGGTGCCACATAAGCAAATTGCCTAGGATATAGAGCTAAGATACACTTATTGTGAAAGGCCTAACGGAGTTGAGCTACTTGTTCATCTAGGTAATACCGAGATCCGCTCCTATGAATCTCCCAGAGTGCCAAGTTCGTAGTATAGTCGTTAAGCCTATGCACCCTCGGAAAATTGATGTTGTGATTTTTATTGCCCGTTGATCCTCCGAATCAGGTTAAAGTCTCCTCCCACCACTAGAGGGAAGGGGCATGCCGAGATTGCGACTGGTAGCTCGAGTAGGAATTCGTGTCATATCCTATGATCTATCGGCCCTTAGATCACAAACAAGGACCATTTGCTGCGAGTTATCAAGTTGCAACACATTGGCACGGATAAAGAAGGATACACTACCCCATTCCTTAACTTCGAAGATATCCTCGTTGATACGTTGACCCCAACGAGCATACCCACCGAGTGTCCCATACATTATAAAACATGCCAAGAGAATTTGCACCTAGGTCGATACTAAGCATCTGTGCCATGGCGAAGGACGATTTAATCATCTCTTGCCAACCCACTAAGTCCAAGCACTCTCAGTAAATGAACTCCTCAATCCGGATCATACTTATCAGCCATCCAAATCCACGGATATTATAGAAACATGTGTTCATCACATGCAAGTTCCCTTCCTCCATCCACGCCATGATGTAAACATGGTCTTGGCAGTAGAGGAGCTTCATTGAAGCAATACTCTGCCATGGCCCGCCCAACTAAGCTATTATTTAGCACTACAATACCATTAGTTATGTCCACCTCACTGTTCTAGTTGATTTCTCCCTAAAAAACATTTTTTGCCTGCCATGAGTTTCCTGTCAAGCTTTGCCACTAGGTCTTGGAAGAACCCTGGTATTGGCATAAGGGGCAACCTGGACTAGAACGTCCAACAAGGTGTCCTGACCCTCCTCTCCCTGTAGACTCACAGCCCTGATGTCATTATTCTGGAGAGGTACCCGGTCCGGGTACATGAAAATCTTTGAGCAAGCGACACTTGAGCAACCTCTTTTACCCTCTCTCGAAACAAGTTTTCGTCCCACTTTATAAATAAATCATACAGGCTGTTGGGCCAGACAGCACAATGCCCAAAGGCAGACACATAACACGATCCGCGCGGCTTGGGAGAACCCAAGCCCAAAACGAAAACAAGAAGAAATAAAAGAAAATGAAAGCCGAGAACGGTTGTGTGCCAAAAAGGAAACAACTCGCATCCGATGCGCCCTCCAGAGAAGTACCACCACACGTCCCGCAATCTAAAACGCATGCGTACCAAAACAACACCTCCAAAAAGGGGAGTGACGATGACGACACTACTGCCTGGCCGAGACCAAGGGTTTCCCCCGGTACGCAGCGAGAGGGGGCAGGGGAGGTAAGTCCCTAACACCCTTCAAGAAGGAAGGTGATACCCGCGGGCGTCACCATGCCGGTGTCAACAGATAAGGATTTCTCCCAACCCCTCCAGAACCACCCTCCCAAGCACTCTGAAAAGCTCCACCAATCACGTCACCCACGAGCACGCGCCATCCCGGTCTTGAAGTCGCCCCCACAGTCACACCGAGAGCCAAGGAGCGAAGTCGGTAGGCTGAGAGAGCGGAGACTTCAGCGAGGGCCGGTCTGCCAGCAGTACGCGGGGGGGGGGGGGGACTACCTCCACCACCAGCAGGTGGTAGCCGACTGGATGCAGCAGCAGGATAAACCAGGCCCTCTAGCCTGGCCGAGCCCGCGGAGGCTCGTGAAGTCCCGCCGCCACACTGCAGCAAGGGTGCCACAGAACACGCCAACCGCCGCCCCAGACCCCACTCCTCCTTCCACCACGGGATCCGCCACCATGGCAAATCCCGGCCGCCAAGCAACAGCATCATCGCCACCGAGCTCCCCCAGGCCTGCCAGACCACTGCCGGTCTAGGGATCTCACGTCACCTCCCGGAGCCACCTCCGTCGGAGGGAAGTCGTAGCCATCCACATTCCGGGACCGCCGCCCCGGCGTCCACACGCTCAAGTACTTACCACCGTCAGCATCCCACTCAAAAGGCCGCCGGAATGAGTGGGGTGATCTTGCACTAACTCCGGAGGCTGTAAGTCCCCGTAACCACCAAGGTGTGGGGTACTACCCACCACCACCCGAAGCGGCTGCTGTCTGTATGCATCAGTGATGGTGCTCGATGTGGCACTTTGTTGGTAACCCCAAGCGCAGGGTGTGAAGAGCAAGCAGCAAGTTTTACCTCAGTTGAGACCGAGGTTATCGAACCATAAGGAGGAAGGAAACGTGACACAGGTGTTGCAAACAACATGGAGACCTGCACAACACAAACTCGAGACTTTTCCCCAACAAACAGTGAGGTTGTCAAGCTCACCGGTTTGCTGTAACAAAGGATTAAACTATTGTGTGGAAGGTAATGGTTTGCAGCAAGTAAACAAGTAACAGTGGAAGATGTATCAATGTTAAAGATTGGACCGGGGTCCATAGTTCACTAGATGTGCTCTCCTTATATAAACAACATGGCATGAATGGTAAACAAATTACAGCAGGGCAATTGACAGGAACTGAGCAAGGCATAACAATGCAATTACTAGTCAGAAAGATCCTATGAGGTTGATTGGGAAATACAACAAGATACATAGACTGCCATCCAACTACATCTATGACTAGAAGTCCACCTTCAGGTTATCATCTGAACCCCCTCCAGTATTAAGTTGCAAGCAACAGACAACTCCTTAAAGCAAAGTGTGTAAGGTAAACAGTCCACATGTTCCATGAATAAGAGACCGTTGTTTTCTCCCTAGTGGCAACAACACATCTACAACCGAAGAGATTTCTGTCACTTCCCTTGGAAACTAGAGGCATGAACCCACTATCGAGCATAAATACCCCCTCTTGGAGTCACTAGCAACAACTTGGCCAAGATAGCTACTAACAACGGAGAGCATGCAAGATCATAAACAACACAGACATGATAGAATCATAAATACAAAACCATTAATCAAACCAACATAATAATCTCAATATCCATCAGATCCCCGCAAACACAACATGCATGATTACAAATAGATTATATCTTGATCATGAACAGAGCTCACAAGATCTATACATGAAAGCACAAAGGAGGTGTAACATCCCTAAAATCATGATTTCAAAGATTGCATATCATTCATGCATGCATATAGAATTGAGATCAAATTTCAAAACTCATTTCAGAAAAACAGAAGCACATAGTGCTATCATTTCATGTGAGCAAACTTAAATCAAATGGCCAACCCCATTTGAGAGTTTGAATGTTTTAAACCTATATTGTTTGTCTCCTTTGTTGAATGGATTGAGTGTGGAATTTGAACCAAGCTTTACAAAATGGAAATGGTTCAAAAACCATTTTTCAAACATTTGCAAATCAAGGGCAAAGTCCATGTTATTTTGTTTCTCCAAAAGTGACCAAGCTTTTACAAAGTAACCACATGGTTTTATGCCTAAATTTGAGACTGTTTCACATTGCAAAAAACCCAGAAAGATTTGAATTCAAAAAGAGTTTGAATTCATTTGAAAACCATTCCTGAAAAATCAAAACAGAAAAAGAAAAGGAATAAAGAAAGGAAAAGGGCCAGGCGCTCCTATTCTAGCCCAGCAGCAGAACCGGCCCAGCTAGCCCACCCGGCATCTCTCTCGCTCGCTCGCACGCGTAGACGCACCCACGCGGTCGCTGACACTCGGACCCCACCCCCTCTCCGTCTCACTCGCTGACTGGTGGACCTCGCCAGCTCACCCTCGTCTTCCCCAAATCGCGCCCGACCCCGTCGCCGGCCGTTTCCTCCGCCCATCACTGCCGCGATTGATTCCTCGCTTAATTGCCCTTGATTCCGCGCTTAATCGCCGCTCCCCTCTCGCCTATAAGAACCCCTCGCCGCCGCGGTCATTTCCCCCCACTCTCCTCGCTCACTCCGCCACCAGGCTGCGCGCATTTGACCTCGAAACCCCGCAGTACCGACGACTCCGGCGACTAATTCCGGTGAGCCTCGACCGCCCCCCTCCCTCTGGTTCAAACTATCGTGTCCAGCGTGGTCTCGTGAATCCCCTGACACCTTTCTTTTGCCTGCTCGTGACCCAGGTCATCGTTTCCGTTCGCGCCCGCAACCATCAGCGCCGCCGCTCGACTCCGGCGAGCAATAGCGGTAAGGACTGAGCGCCCCTTGCCTTCCCTCTGTTACCAACTTGTTCGCTAGTCACTTGCGCATCTTCTGAACCCTCTGCCTTGTGCTAGGACGACACGGAGCCTCGACAGCGACCTCGACAGCAAGCGACAGACGCCGCCCGCAACTCCGACGAGCCCCAGCGACCGTGCCCGTGCGCCCCTCGTCAAGCCGCTGCCAAGTTGAGCTTCTCCTCGACGCTGCGAACCTGGTGAGCATCCTCCTGCCTCTCCGGACGACCTGTAGCGCCGCGCCGCCGCAGACAGAGCTCGCCGCCGCCAGTCGCCGCCGCTAGCGCCGCTCGGTTTTGGTTAGATGAATTGTAGCCGTCAGATCCAGATCCAGCGCGTAGGATTAGTCCACTTATCGAACCGTTATGTTTAGATCTGAACCGTGCATCGTCACTTAGATCCTACGGCTCGCGTGCGTGATCCTGAGCGAAACGGTATCAACCAATAGAATTAAGACGCGTGGCTAGGGTTTGTGTTTAAAACAGAATTTAAAACAGATTTAGATTCAAATTTGAATAGGCTATAACTTTTGATTCCCACGTTAGATTTTTGCAAATTTTATATCGTTGGAATCAGGGAGACAAGCCCTTTCTGTTTATGCAATGTGTTTAGTGAAAAGTTTCTGTTAAAATGACTTTTTATGCAGAAACTTGTTTAAGACTATTATGAGTATAGAATTTGTTTAGTAATTTGTTTTAGTGCTAAATAAGTTTGATTTAGCAAATTTTTGACTTGGTTATGTTTCAGTATCATGCACTTGCTTGGTTGGGTTTTAAAATCATCACTTAGCATTCTTTGCATGCATGCATATATTTATGTTTGTATATGAATTGTGTGTAAAATTTGTGCTACCATTTTTGTGTAGACTTTGGTGCTAGTGACTGTGATTGTGAGGAGTGCTACTCTCCCCATTACCAAGGCAAGTGGTACTTCATGAATATTTCCATCCCTATATTTTGTACAAGCATTAGAAATATTTTGCTAAGTCTTGCATGTTACTATATTTTTGCCAAATGCTATGTTGGGAAATCCTAAGTAGTTGTAGAATTGCTAGGAAATTTCCTAAGTTAAGTTACTATGCCATGCTTAGCCTAGCTAGTAGCAAACAAGGGTTGGTAAAGTATATACATGCTATGATGAAAATATTTCTAAGTCTTTTGACTTATGTTTTTCTTAATAAAACAACTAAGTCAATAAATCACCTGGGTGGAATGGGACTTGAATGGTGGTTTTTGGTTGAGTGGTTACACAAGGCCCATGGACATGGTTTACCTTGTGTATCTCACTTGTGGTATGCCACCCAGGCACAAAGGGATTTTGGAGGCCAAGTGTTGAGAAGCTCATAGTGCAGCCACTTGGCAATATGGGCTCTGCCTGGATCACATAGGTTGCTAGAACTTAGTCATTTGGACAGTTGGTGGTAGTGGGATGATAGGTTGGAACGCGTCCATTTTGACTAAGGGAAGGCTTCTGAAAGGTCCTATCTTGGGAAACCAAGTCTGGTGGGGAAAGTGCACAACCTCTGCAGATGGAAAATCTAAGTACTTAGCCAAGTCCATGGCAATGGACAACTTGAGCATCAAGACATGGAAGCTATCAAGAATCTCATCACTCCAACTTCAAAGTAAAAACTTGTGGGTGAACAAGGGTGAAGGACCCCAATGTCTATTGGTGGTTTCTTGGGAAAAGTTTTGACAAAGAAAAACTTAGTGATTTCAACTAATAGGAAAAACCTATTTTGAGCAAAGCAAGCCAAACTACACTTAGCCAAAATGCATATAGTAATATAGTCCACTTAAAAATTTACTAAGGTATCACTTGCCAATACTATTCCAAAGTATTGACCCACTGTGGTTGTAACTTGTGATGTTGCAGGTTACTCCGATGATGATTAGGTGTCATGAGTCTACACTCAACATGCTTTCCTGTGGCACATGAAGATGAAGACTTATGTTTACTTACTTATTCCAAACTCTTGTATTAGGCCTGTGGCCTTGAGTTGTAAAATACTATGTTTTATCTCTGGAATGGATGTAATAAATGACCTTTGTATCTGTGTACTTCATCTTGAACTGTGGATGCTAGCAATGATCCAGGGACTAGCATTGCAATCACAGGGATCCTTTTCCTTTACAAAGGAGGGATCTTACAGGAGGAGATACAACCATCTAGCTACTACATGGACCCATAGTCCAAGGTGGAACTACTCAAGCATCATACCGGAGAGAAGGCCTCCGGGATGATCTCCCCTCTGGCAGGGTGCCGGGAAGAACTTCAGATCCCCCCCCCCCCCCGATCTAGGGATGATCGTGGCGGCGGCTACAGACGGTTTCGTGGAGATTTGATCGGGTACTCAGGGTTTTTGCATCGGGGGCTTCTTATAGGCTAAGAGGGAGACCGAGGAGGCAGCCAGGGCGACAAAACCCTAGCCAGGCGCAGGATGGGGCCCACCTGCGCCTGGGGTGGGTCTGGCCCCTCTAGATGGCCCCTCCGGCTCTCCTCTAAACTTCTTGTTCCCCACGGAAAGTAATTAACTTTGACGTTTGTCTCGTCCAATTCCGAGAATATTTCTTTACTAACTTTTCTGAAACCAAAAACAACAGAAAACAGGCATCTGGCACTGTTGCAACTTGTTAGTAGGTTAGTACAAGAAAACATGTAAAAAGCACCTCAAAGTGTGGACAAGTAAATCAAAGTAGATACTAAACAAGCATGGAGCATCAAAAATTATAGATACGTTTCCAATGTATCAACATCTCCAAGCTTAACCCCTGCTCGTCCTCGAGTAGGTAAGTGATAAACAGAATAATTTTTTAGGTGACATGCACCCTCACAATAAAGATCCAACCATTTGCAAGCATTGAAAGCTGGGATCAAAGAACTCTAAACATGTGCATGAAAGATGGAGTTCTAACAATAAGACATAGTAACTATGCATGAAACATGGCAAGCTACAAACAAAGATCATGAATAACATGCATTGAAAACCGTTTGTTTGTTTCACATGCAGAAAACATAGCATAATGGCATTCAGCTTGTCCCTCATAGAGTAGTAAATATATGCATAGGAAACCTGCAAAGTTCACAAGGGTGACTAGAAACAAGTAGCACAAGAGCAAATAATAACACAATATGCATCAATTAATAAGCTTTGGAACACTGCACACAGAATGACAACTATGCTCTCTTAATGGTGCCTAAAGGTAGAAGGTGGAGAATCAATAGTGGTGGAAGAAAGGCCTTTTGTAAAGGAAGCAGGGATTACAAGTTTCAAAAAGAGCTTCCAAAAATTATGGTACTTGTTAGCTTTCAGCCCTCATTGCCCCTATCATAAGCATCTTGAAGTGGTTAAGGTTAAAGTGGCAAAGCTGGAGTATATGCTTGACAAAGTATAAGTTGGCAACCTCAAGTCCCTTGAATACGAGGGCCACACCTCATGCATACTCAACTTTGGGTCCAGGTAAGTTCTTGTCATTGTAAGTATTTGCATATCATTGAGAACCGCCAATGGGGTACCCCTTGCACATGGTACAGGAGCTTTCCCATAACCAAAATGACAAGGCAAGCAGACAATGAGCATCTCAGCAATCTTTTTATTTACCATATGCATAGCTTTTTATTGAGGATGCTTCATAGATAGCTCATTATGGTAATGCTGCAAGTTTCCACCATGATTAGGCATGGCTTAGGCTAGCGGGCCAGGCGTTTCTCTAACACAGAATACAAACTCCATGGACTTACAAGTCCCCTCTTTATTTCACACCGGTGACATCCATAGACAAAAGAACATGATATCAACTGAGTACAACAAGGTACAAGTGCAATGTTGAAAACGTTTCCCCTGACAGCACGGTTCTGCTAATTCCAACTTATAAGTGCAAGCATATACAACAAAGTTGTCACAATGGTTCAAATTTATTAGGGGCAAAGAATATAAAGTGTGCCATCAAGTTCGTGAGGGCTTTAATCACTAGGTTTTCACATAAAAATAGTTTTTAATTGGAAGATAGTTGAAAACAAGAATATACTTGGAATGGTGTAACACACCATGCATAGGAATTTATAGTGGACACTTTGGAATAACTTGGTTTCTTGGGAGTTGGAGGCATGAGTAGAACTTACTCATACAAGTGGAGGCTAGCAAAAGACTGGGAGCAACCAACTAAGACAGCAATAATGGCCATAATCATGCAGTGCAACAAAGCATACTAATCAAAGAAAAGAGTGGTACTACAAGTCAAGGACTAAATGACCATAGAGGCTAATGGTGACTTGTGAGAGTCATAACATGGTGTGAGCATGTGCCAAGTCAACCCAAGAAAAGCATCAAAGGAGAACACCACAATACTATGCTTTGCATGCTAAAACAACGCATAATTTCTTCTAGACACACTAATCAATCCCAATTGTTTGGAACAAGACATGCTACATCACTAATCACTAAGCTTAATGCTAAAAAAACACCTAGCATGTCATGCTAAAGTCTAAGTCACAATCAATGCAAGCTCATCTTGCACTTCAAGCAAGAACTTACTACTCCTTTCCAAACACCAAGCAACCTTACTTGCAAAACAACACGGCGAGAACGGGGGTCCAAACTTCTTTATTCAAGCAAACTAAACAACCTAATCAAAGCAAACAAAAACTAAGATGCTCCAAAAACAACACAATTGTGCATGAAATAATAAAAACGAAGTGTCTAGAAAGACATGATATTTTTATTGATGAAGAAGGGGATGCCTTGGGCATCCCCAATCTTTGAAGCTTGTACCTCTTGGATATTTCTTAGGGTGACACCATGGTGGCATCACCAAGCTTGAGCTTTTGTCCATTCTTCATCTCATTGCATCATTCTCTCTCTACACCTGAAATTTTTCCTTCAGACAATCTTCATTAGCAACATTAGTGTATTCAAAAGATATTATACCACTGGCAAAGATTTGGAACAGCAAGGCTTTTCATTAAAAACACAAGCTACTGTAGTAACTCCTTCAAAAAGCTCAAGTTACCTGAAGAGAACTCAAAAAGGAATCAATAAGAAGCAAATGCAAATAATGGCAGAAATCTGTCAAAACAGACCAGCAGGTAGAAACCGATTCTTTCGAACATATTCTATTGCTCAAATCAAAAAGTGTTAAACTAATGAAAGTTATCTAACATACTGGGGGATTTATTTGTATATTTTGAGCTCAATCCGAGTTACAGAGCCTCCTCACGAATTTTTTTGGTGGAGGACAGAAATCTGTTTCGGGACAGCAACTCCCAAAATCTTACTTCCCTATCATTAGAGGTCATTCTTGGCACAAAAAGCAAACAAAAAGGATAAGTAGAGGTCATTACTAAAGTAATAACTTCCAAGACTCAAGGAAACTCTTGGCTTATCTCCCAATAAGTACTTTTCTTTAACGCCTTTAAGTTTGTCTTGATAGCTTGAGAAGATGCTCACATAAGAAATATGAATTGAAGTAAAAGAGAGCATCAAGAAGCAAATTCAAAACACATTTAAGTCTAACCCACTTCCTATGCATAGGAATCTTGTAAGAAAATAAATTCACCAAGAACAAAGTGACTTGCGTAGGAAGATAAATCAAGAGTAACTTCAAAACTTTCAGCACATAGAGAGGTGTTTCAGTACCATGAAAACTTCTACAACCATATTTTCCTCTCTCATAATAATTTCCATTAGCATCATGAATAAACTCAACAATATAGTTATCACATAAAGCATGCTCTTCATGATCTACAAACACATAATTTCTATCGATCTCAAAGAATAGTGGGATTAAAACCATCACAGGTTTTACCCAAAGTAGATATTTCAAAAGGATCCATAGGAACATAACATTCATCCTCCTTTGGTAAGCATGGGGTACAATCAAATAATGTAAGGAATAAAGAGTTACTCTCATTAGAAGGTAGGCATGGGTAGATCCATTCTTCCTCCTTTTGTTTATCACTCTCCTCCTCTTTTTCATCTAATGAGCTTCCAGTTTTGACAATTTCTTCTTCCATAGGCTCCTGCAAGGCATTAGTCTCTTCCATTTGTGGGAAGCATCTATTAAAATATTCAAGAATATAGCCATTTGCTTCCTTGTAATTATCAAAGCAAAATTTAATTATCTCATAAACCTCACATTCATAAGGTGCATCATCAGTATTTTCAAGCAAACTAGCAAGTTCAAATGCACCCTTGAAAGCAATAAATTCTTGAATTTGTTCCACAACATAAAAGTCATAATTTCCTTTAGTATATGAATATATGGTAACATTATCATTATACTCACATTGAAAAGGTAGGTGTTTATACCTCCTACAGCAACAAGATTTATCAAAGCAATAAGTAACATTATAAGTAGAGCACAAGTCTCTAGCAATAGTATTCAACTTATCAATTTGTTCCCATAAGTGTTTCCCTTTTTGTGACAAACGGTGTTCCTTATAATATTTCTTTTGTTCTTCTGTGAACCCACCTTGCCAATAAGAACTAGTTTCAAAGAAACTATCCATTGATAGAAAGCATGACCAAGCAAGGCAACAACAGACCAGCAACTAGAGTATGAACTATTTTTGGGGGGGTTGAAAAGAGGCAAACAAAACCAAGCAAAATAAACAAAGCAAACTAAAAACAAAGTAAAGAGAAAGTAAGTGAAGGACTCCCCTAGTGAAGACGTCCTTAGCCTCCCCGGCAACGGCGCCAGAAAGACTTGATGGTGCTCGACGTGGCACTTTGTTGGTAACCCCAAGCGCAGGGTGTGAAGAGCAAGCAGCAAGTTTTCCCTCAGTTGAGACCGAGGTTATCGAACCATAAGGAGGAAGGAAACGTCACACATGTGTTGCAAACAACGTGGAGACCTACACAACACAAACTCAAGACTTTGCCCCAACAAACAGTGAGGTTGTCAAGCTCACCAGTTTGCTGTAACAAAGGATTGAACGTATTGTATGGAAGGTAATGGTTTGCAGCAAGTAAACAAGTAACAGTGGAAGATGTATCAATGGTAAATATTGGACCGGGGTCCATAGTTCACTAGAGGTGCTCTCCTTAGATAAACAACATGGCATGAAGGGTAAACAAATTACAACAGGGCAATTGACAGGAACTGAGCAAGGCATAACAATGCAATTACTAGTCAGAAAGATCCTATGAGGTTGATTGGGAAATACAATAAGATACATAGACCGCCATCCAACTGCATCTATGACTAGAAGTACACCTTCAGGTTATCATCTGAACCCCCTCCAGTATTAAGTTGCAAGCAACAGACAACTGTTTTAAAAAAAGTGTGTAAGGTAAACAGTCCACATGTTCCATGAACAAGAGACCGTTGTTTTCTCCCTAGTGGCAACAGGACATCTACAACCGAAGAGATTTCTGTCACTTCCCTTGGAAACTATAGGCATGAACCCACTATCGAGCATAAATACCCCCTCTTGGAGTCAGTAGCAACTACTTGGCCAAGATAGCTACTAACAACGGAGAGCATGCAAGATCACAAACAACACAGACATGATAGAATCATAAAGACAATACCATTAATCAAACCAACATAATATTCTCAATATCCATCGGATCCCCGCAAACACAACATGCATGATTACAAATAGATTATATCTTGATCATGAATGGAGCTCACAAGATCTATACATGAAAGCACAAAGGAGGAGATATAACCATCTAGCTACTACATGGACCCCTAGTCCAAGGTGGAACTACTCACGCATCATACTGGAGAGAAGGCCTCCGGGATGATCTCCCCTCCGGCAGGGTGCCGGGAAGAACTTTAGATCCCCCCGATCTAGGGACGATGGTGGCGGCGGCTACAGAAAGTTTCGTGGAGATTTGATTGGATACTCAGGGTTTCTGCATCGGGGGCTTCTTATAGGCGAAGGGGGAGACCGAGACGGCGGCCAGGGCGACCAAACCCTAGCCAGGCACGGGGTGGGGCCCACCCGCGCCTGGGGTGGGTCTGGCCCCTCTGGCTCTCCTCTGGACTTCTTGTTCCCCACGGAAAGTAATTGACTTTGACGTTTGTCCCATCCAATTCCGAGAATATTTCTTTACTAACTTTTCTGAAACCAAAAACAGCAGAAAACAGGCATCCGCAATCTGCAACTTGTTAGTAGGTTAGTACCAGAAAACATGTAAAAAGCACCTCAAAGTGTGGACAAGTAAAGCAAAGTAGATACTAAACAAGCATGGAGCATCAAAAATTATAGATACGTTTCCAACGTATCAATCAGCAGGGCCGATCAACCGGGAACAGGCCCAGATCATCCCGTAGGCCCAGATCAGGCCCAGATCTAGCCAAGATCATCCCCGCTGCCGCGCTGCTGCGCCTTGGTCTCGACGCCGACCGAGCCTCGGAGCACGCCCTCCCAGCATCACCACCACCAAGCCGACCCCCATCGTGTCCCGTCGTCGCTGGAAGGGACACCGCCGCCGCAGGCCCTCCCCGAGCCGGCCCTAGGGCACTAGCAGGGGTAAAGGCACAGCGCGCCGACCAGGGGCAGCAGAGGTAGAGACCGCCTCCATCCCGCCACCGTCGGCCGAGCTCCCCAACCCGCAGCGCCGCTACCAGGGTTGTCGGCTCGTAGCCGCCAGATCTAGGGCGAGCCGGGGCCGACCGCCGCCACCAACGCGCAGCCCTCCCCGCCACTGACTAGCCCCGCCACCGCCAGGGTTCGCCGCCGCGTCATCGCGCCCCGCACCAGCGCCGAGTCTCCATTCGAGGGTGACGGCCCGTGACGCCACCACCGCGGAGAGAGGAGAGGGATCCCCGCCGCTGCCGACGCTGGTCGGGCTTTGCTCGTCAGCAGACCTTGGCGGCGACGAGGAGACGGAAGGGAGGAGGTGGGGGCGGCCGGCGGCGACGCGAATTAGGGTCCCCCCCCCCCCCCCCGCCCGCCCCGCCGGTCGCTCGTGGGAGGGCTCTTTTTTCTCATCAACCTCTTTCACCCTACCCAATGAAAAGGATCTCTGCCTCCGATTTAGTGCCACAGAGGAAGGTCATACCCGAATCACATGTGACTTGAACTAAATGAGCATCACTAACTTTGCCAGGGGGATAGAAATATCGTCGAAAGTACCTAGATCTCGTGGTTCTTGGAGGCTATATGAGTCTTCGCACGCTGCAGGATCGGTATGGCTGCCTCCAGATCCAGCAAACGCGCACTCTTGTGCGTTGGTTCCGCCGCCATCGTATTGATGTGCCATCTACAAGACACAACTCCCATATCCACATGCTCGTAGTCCACCACAACCACCTCCATAATCTATGTGTCTTCCTCTGAGCTACCCGCAGACTCGCCCATCCTGGTCATCTTGCCCACCCGTCTGGGTGGCACCACTCCACCGTGATCTACCATGATCGAAGAATATAAATCGAAACCCATCTGGTCATCTTGCACATCCGGCTATATTCTGGGTACATATATCAGCTTTTCTTTGATTGAGAGATGTATAACAGCTTTGCTGATTAGCATAAAATCAAAAAAGAACCATAAAAATTAGAGCTGGATCAACTGCTTCTTTTAAGCTATTTTTTTTAATAATATATTTTTTTATTGAATTTCACAAATAATACACAAAACGGGCAAATTGCAAATCTGACGGTCCGTCGTCCGTTGAAAAGACGACAGGGATACTTCGTCTTTTGAAAAGACGACACTGAGGTTCTTCTTTTGAGAGGACGACGCCCCAGAGGGTCGTCTGTTGGAAAGACGAACTCGCTCTTCGTCTGTTCGAAAGACGAAGGACTGTTTCGTCTGTCGAAATGAAGAAGGGTGCATTGATCATGCAAGGGTTTAGGATTCCAAATACGTTTTAGGTTTCGGACTATTGTTTCGCGCCGTTTCTCCCGCCGTCTCTTCCCGCCGATTTTTCTCGCCACTCCTTCCCGCCGATTTTTCCCGCCACTCCTTCCCGCCGATTTTTTCGCTAGTACTTCCCGCCCTTTTTTCCCGCCTATTCGGTTTGGTGCATCTATAAATGCGAGCAACGAGATGTATCTTTTCACCCAGTTCATCTCTTCCTCCTATTACTCTCTAATTAATTTCCCTCCTCTCCTCTTGCTCTCGCATTTCCCTCCACTCCTATCCACTATGACCGACGCATTTCCCTGGCCGACAGAGATGTCCATTGGGCTTCTCCAAATAGCCAGAAGTGTTACGATAGGCGATAAACCAGCCCACTGGGAGACGTTGGTAAGGAACTATGATGCCCTCGTTATGCTTGGTAAGGAACTTCATCGGAGAGGGTGGAAACTGAAGACCCCAAATCAGGTACGAGCAGAGCTTATCAGGATCCAGGCAAGGTGGGACAAGCTCAACTTCAAGAGTGAAGCTCGCATGATGGAGCGAGCTGATGCTCCTTGGTCCTGGATAGAATGGAGCGAAGATGAGGATGATATCTTCATGCCGCCACCCGTTGGAAGCAAGGCAAGAGCTGAGTGGGACAAGAGGCAGGAGAAGAAGAAAGTGCAGGCCAAGAAAAGTCAAGCTGACATGATGGAGCAGGTTGTGGCACCTAGGGCCTGGATAGAAGAGAGCGAAGATGAGGATGATATCTTCATGCCGCCACCCGTTGGAAGCAAGGCGAGAGCTGAGTGGGACAAGAGGCAGGAGAAGAAGAAAGCGCAGGCCAAGAAGAGCAAGTGCGAGGGACCGTCAAAGGGAAAGGGCGAGGCATCATCGAAGGGAAAGGGAAAGACATCATGCTAGGGATAGATAGGACTCTTATTTATGTACCACAAGTTATGCTGAACTGTGTTGCAAGCTATGTTGAGTAGTTTGTCGAATAAAATCATGAAATAATAGAATGATGTCTCATATATAGGTAGATATATGTCTCATACATAGATAGATAAATGTCTGCTACATAAGTAGATATCACCGTGTGTTTGACGAGGTGGCGGAGGCCTCGGTGTACTCCATCCATATCTGTGGGGTGGCATCACATCACGGCGAGGTGCAGTTGACCCTTCACCTTGATCCTGTGTATCATGTGTGGGGATAGGTGGTGCAGTACATGGCTGATACTGGCTAAACCAGTCTACCTGCTCGTGCTGTGTCTGCTGATCATGGTCGTCAGTAGTGTCCCATGTAACGGAGTCTCCTGCTAGTGTACAAGAAATTAAGTATTGAACAATGTCATACTGCATCTAACAATAGTAGGAAGGGACACGCTTACCATGAGGATGAGATTGTGGTCGATAAGCGAAGTCCATGTAGGGGATCTGCTGCTGCTGTCATTGTTCGAAAGTAATCTGGTTCTGCTGCAACTGGTCGATATTAAACTGCGATTGCTGCCACGGGTCAGAAGTAAACTGTGATTGCTGCCACCCCGAGCCTCCAGCCTGGTCTGGAGGTGGTGCTCTCGGCGGCGCCTGCTGTGAGAGTCGTGGACGAGGCCCGTGGCGGAGTGGAGGAGAAATATGCTCCTTGTTCCATCCCGAGCCTCCAGCCTGGTCTGGAGAAGGTGGTTGCTGCATGGGTGGACGTTGGGTGAGCTCCTCCATGGATCGACGCGGTGGGCGCTGCTGCGTGGAGCGACGTGGGGCGCGCTCCTCCACCGAGTGACGCGGTGGACGCTGTGCTTCTCGGTGTTGAACGACGTCTGAGACGCTGGTGCACGTTATGGCCGCGTAGATACGCCGCAGCTTCTCCTCGACCCGCCGGGCAAAGGACTGAACCTGTTGACGGGGCACAAGAGGAACGGTCGAAAGCAATCGTCCGTACTGAGCCACCTCAGTCTATAGCTCCCACGTCATGTCGGTCTGCATTTGTCTCATAGTTAGGTATGCACTACATAGGCACTCATGTTGATTATTCTCTAAATAAAGTACTTACCGCTGACTCTCTGGACTCCAGTGTTGACTGGCAAGGGTATATCTCATCGTCATGTGCATGTGGAATGGGACGTAGCCGTGTCATCGACATGTACCTTTGTAAGTATCCGTGGAATAGCTCCATATCAAATGGGCCAGCGTGCCACACTTGTGTTGGTGCATTCTGTCACTCGTTGACGTAAATCCCCACCCGCTGGAGCCATTGAGTGGCGGTCTTGTTAGTTTTCCGAGAGTACCTGTCATTAGAATTTGTTAGACCATCATTAAAGAACATAGATGAAGTATAAGACGCATTCCTTATGTACATATATTTACTTATGTGTGCACGACATCTAGAAGGGGAACATCCGAACACGGGGGATCTACCATCTGGCAAAGACCGAACTGCCGCATGACCCTCTGTTGAGACATCTCCTCAACTAGGCAATCAAAGATGATCTTCGATTTAGTCAGCCAATACTATCGATCTCTAGTGCACATAATAGATAACCCGTCGGGATATCGTGTGTGTTGTGTCTGCAGGGTGTACGTCTCCCAAATCACGACATCCTCTTTTAGTGTGTTGAACTGCTCGCTGAACGATGGATAGCATCTAACGACTTGCTCTCCCGCGAAACGACACTGGATGACAAAATAGTTGTTAGTTACTTTCATATTATAGTACCAGAAGTGCAATTTATTAATACATTACACTAACCTTGCGACGGGTCCAGTGAGTGCAAAATGTAGGCAAGTCAATTTGCTCTTCATCGAACAGCGGGTCAGAGTGGTAGACAATTGTTTCATATTCCCGGTTGCCGACTATTTGGTTGACACTTAATTCTGGACGGCCGATAGGGAACCTCTCCCATGACCACAGTTGCAGCAACAATGGGCATCCTAGCAAGGCAGAACTGTCCTTGGTTAACTGGCAAGCATTGCATATACCTCGGTACGTAGCTGCTAAGACAGCTGAACCCCAAATCCACTGTGTGCATTCTTCCTGGCACGTCGCCTCCGCGATCCCTCTAGCAAAATAGATGTATCGCGCACTAATGGTCGACTGAAGGGTAAAAGCCATCTCTCCCCATCGAAAATGGAAAGTGTGAGTCTCGGGTCTCCATCGATGCACCAAGCACGTGAGCAAAGACGAGTCGTATTGTAGGCGACTAGTCTGGAACCCAAGGTGTCGCCCTTCTATCTCCTCCATACGAGTGGCCTCAACCAAACGAACGAAGGGTAAGATCCCAGCCCACTTCAATCTACATAAGAAGATAGCACAACAGTTTTGTTACTCTAGCCCATAAATATCCAACAAACAAGAGAAATAAATGTCACATGCCTCTGAAGCCAATCAGGGTGTATGCACCAGTTCAACATGGGAGTGCGAGTCACTAGGTGCTTCAAGGTCCCTGGGTTAGCATCCAGTACCGTCGAACGGTGCTTTCTATCTATGTCAGCATTCAGCAAAGATCCTGCCATCTGCATATTAGTTCCACACATATTACAAATTTAAGACATAGTTTCACACATATTACAAATTTAAGACATAGTTCCACACATATTACAAATTTAAGACATAGTTCCACACATATTACAAATTTAAGACATAGTTCCACACATATTACAAATTTAAGACATAGTTCCAAACATATTACAAATTTAAGACATAGTTCCACACATCTAGTTTCTTCATCTGCCTCTTCTTCCTCTGCCTCTTCTTCCTCGGCTTCCACGTCCACGAGGAGCAGCTCCACCAGTCCCGAAGATGTGGCAACTGGTGTCTATATGACCAAATTGATTACACATAAAACATTGCCTAGTAGGGCCTCTGGCTTCAGATTTATCCATATCATTACGGATGCGGACACAATGTCGCCTTCCTCTTCCTGTCCGCATCAGTTCAGGATCTGGGATGTAAACCCTTTTACCTGGATTTACTTTGTTGAAATTTTTCCATTCCCTATATCCCATCATCTCGCATGTCCACGTATTGATCACCGCGTCCTTAAGAAAATAAGGAGACACAAACGAGATCGCATCCATACCCATCATCATATATCTCGTCCTCATCAGCTTCGCCACTGAATATGTCTTCCCCTAATCCTTCACCACCGTCCTCTGATACATAACCATCACCCCCGGTGTGTGCATAGCTACTGTGACCTGATTCATAACCGCCGCCACCCTCTTCGCCCTGACTACTCTGGCCATGATCATAACTACCTCCAGCATGACCGGTCTGACTACTCTGGCCATGATCATACCCAGCCTCTTTTGCCATAGGTAACACTAAGAGACTGGGGTTAACTACTCTTTTCTGGCAAGCTTGCACAAATTTAACCCATTTATGTTGCGCTTCTTTTGGCCTTAAATAAAAATTAGGGGTTTGCCTTGACTTAGTCCATAAAGCATGCACACCGACAATATGGGTAGGAGGGAGCCCTAAACAAACAAATAACCAATCCTTAAACTGAGTAACGGGCACTGTTTCAAAATTCTAAATCACTTCATCCATAAAATTAAACTCGCTCAAATCAACTCCGTGATGGTTTGTTATGACGAAACCAGGACCATAGAAGAACCTAAACACTACATTATTTAACATGATTTTCGACCTAAAAAAATACCGAAAATAGTCAAAAACAGGTACATTGACACATAATACTCTACAAATATCTTGCATCTAACAGACACATGACTGCAATTAGTAAAAAATTAGGGTTTACCCTTGAAGCGTGCGAAGTCCTGCCGTGCAGCTGCCTCAGGTCAACGGATCAGCACCTCCACCATGCATCTTTCTCAAGTCCCAGCACCAGCCTCCACCATGGCCATTGATCAACAAGAACACCACCAGATCCCTCCACCACAACGACTCAAATCACTACACCAGGCTATCCCATTAGTAGATCGGGACTCTACTAGCTTGCTAATGTGTTAGAGCAGCGAGTTTGGGTAGAAATCTGGGCTATAAATCGGTGCAGCAGCTGGGAAAATAAGAGCAAGCGAGAGAGAAGAAGAACAGCCAGAGAGAGAGAGAGGAGGGGAGGACGACGACGGGCAGGCGCGTGAGCTATATGCTGGGGCGTCTGCAGTTCAGCGGACGAACAGATCCTTCGTCTGCTCAGCAGACGACCCGCATACCCTCGCCGCCCACATGAGCATTTCGATAGCCCTATCGCGCCAAGTGTGTCGTCTTTTAAATAAAAGAAGGCACGTGTGTCGTCTTTTGAATAAAAGAAGACAAGTCTGTCGTCTTTTGAAATAAAGAAGCATCCAAGATCGTCTTTCCAACAGATGACGGACTGTACCAATCCTCAATCTTGGCGAATGCTTCTTCGTAAGCAGTGATGCGCGGACACACCTGCGCGGATTACAGGTGACGGTTACAAGAATGACTTGCTTTCCCTCGAGGAACTAATCCACCGAGAGTCGTGCGTTCCCGTGATTCCAATGATTACTATTTGCCCGAGACTTGGACTCGAGGAAGGTAAGAACCCCGGTGGCCTTAGGTTTCCGAAATAGTGTAATAGAAAAAGAAGTGCTTCGAATCATCTTTCTCCAATCTTGGATTAGGGAAGAAGGAGATATTCGCGACTACTGGCGGCCACGAATTCTGGAATCTAAGAGCGGGTGGTTCAGTTGGGCACTCTAAAAATCCGAGCGAAAATCGAGAAAAGAGCAACTATTCATGCACGTTTTCTTACGAAAACCTTCTTCCAGCGGACATCCAGAAAAGAAGGGGCATTAGAAAACGTCTGTCAGATTTGCAATTTTGCCCATTTTATCTATTATTTATGAAATTCAATAAAAATGTATTATTTAAAAAAAAATAGCTCTTTTAGACCAACGAACTGACAGACGACGACGTCTACATCGTATACTATACAATGCATGCAACGATGAATGAGGAAACAAGAAGAGCCTACTCGCTAACTTGGCCCGTATAACGACCAGGCCTAGGAACAGAGGTGGATGGACGGTGTTGGGCCTTCGGATCTGCTAGATGCTAAGAGTAGCGTAGAACAACCTCAGATATTAGTCCTACTGATGAAACAACAAATACAGCACGAGCTACATGTAGCTCGATTTTTTGAAAAAATCAAAGACATTTTAAAGTAATTTTTCCAAAATAAATTCTTAAATGTTGAAAATGATATAGTCTACCAACCTGCAAAATCTCAACTCAAAATATCTTATATTCCGAGCCACACAAAAGTGACAGAATCTAACAAATTTTGTAGGTTTGAAATTTGAATTGTTCACTACTTCTTTCTCACATTTGTCATTTTTCACAGCCTATAATACAATATTTCGAGTTAATATTGTGCACTTTGGTAGAATTATATCATTACCTACATGTAAGTTTTTTCTCAGAATTTTTGGAAACTTGAAATTGTCATTTTAAAGAATTAAACAAACGAACTACATGTAGTCTGATCTACAAAACGCCGCACTCTGCCTCGCTCATGTGACAATATGAGGACCAACTTATAAACTGAAGATTTGCTCTAACTCCTGTGCCTTCATAGACACACTGCAAAAGTGGGATGACATGCACAAATCGAGAAATGGTCCAATCTTTCACCGGTCCCTGCGTTATTCTATTTAGATCATCGTGGTTTGTGAGATTTCATGCACATGTCCCTGCGGTATTTCTATTTTAGGTCCTCATGATCCCTATTTTGTTTGGTCCCCGTATCTTTTCTTCTCTGTATTGTTCTATGTAGGCACTTGACATCTATTGAGTATTTTATTTCATTGGACCTTTCTTTCTTTCGGTATTTGATTTAGTTTCTTGGATATTTCTTTCCTTCTGGTGCTTGCAGTGTTCTATTTAGGTCATTGGATTTTTCTTTTTTTACACCCCAATTTCTTTCCTCTAGTCCTGGTTGTATGCCTGGTTATTGAGTTTTATTTCCAGATATTATTTCTTTTCTTTTCTTGCAACAAGTAGGCACACCTAAGACATTTCGCAATAATTTTGGCAAGCCATTGTACACCTGCAAACTATATGTACTAGGGAAGGTTGTTTTATTGTTTTTTAATATAGCGGCTAGTACTAGTTTTTTTTAATATGGAACACTCCTATTCCATTAATACTAGTTTTATTGTAGTAACACAGTAAAGACTAATGATGGCTGTTTGTGTTATTTTCATCCATTTGGTTATACTCCCTCTGTTTAGGATTATTGGTTCTACGCGTATTTGTAGGATGTTAATTTGAACAACAAAATATAAACTATGTACAAAAGTTATACCACTAGAAAATATAACATCTAAAAAAATTAATGGTATAATTTTTATATTATACTATTTATATTTTGTTGATCAAACTGATAACCTAGTTATCAGTGCATGACTTATAATCCAAAACGGAGGGAGTACATAAGTAACCAATAATGAAGAGTATATTTGACTCCTGGGCTGTAACGATATTTTTATTTTGAAAAATTCAAAAATCATATTACATGTTTCAAAAATCTGAAAAAACAATCTAGATATATTCAATGTTTTATCCTACAAGCATGTAAAACCGTAATGCCAAATTGTTTGCATTGTGCGCTACACAAAAATAACAAAACCTAATAAAATTTTAAGATTTGAAATAATGCATACGGGGATCTACATTTTGTTATTTTTGTGTAGATTGAAATACAAAGTACTTTCTATGTCCCGAATTAGATGCCATGGAGTTGTCTAGATTCGCTTATACGTGTACACTAAAACTAAAATGTATCTAGATACATACGAATATGGATAGATCTATGACATTTCATTTGGGATGGAGGAAGTATTTTAGAATTGAATTTTTGTACGTTTGTGGGATACATCATTAACTACATCTAACAAAAAAATCAATTTTCCAAAACCCATAAATATAATTTCTAAATTTTTAAATAACGGGATTGCTAGAACTTGAGACGCAAAAATCTTCACTAGTAAATAGTGGCAGACCTAAAACTTTCCAAAGCCTAGACGAATAAGCATAAGACGTGATTTTTCTCAGTCAAAATCGATACTATAAAAATCTATAAAAACGCAATATTTGTGTCGTCGGCAAGCTAGCCTAAGGGCTCCTCGGGCTAGAATGACGCTGGGTCCGCCCATGCCAGTAAAGTTAGGTGCTAAAATAAAACAAAGCCTTTGTTCGTCTTACCACCAAATGGCTCATGCACGCTGTTGCTCGAGTGCTACTGCACTTGCAACGGCATTAGAATAAGCAACCTCTTACGTTGTTGATCTAACGGATGAGAGTATAATGCAATCAGCAGGCCGTACACTGTCTGGTTACGTCTGGCTAAACTGAAGTAAATTAGTAGACTGCCGTTGCACCCGTTCCACTGCATCCTTTAATTTGGTCCAACCATGCGAACACGTCAAATCTTATAAAACGGACCAGCCACAAACGACTAATGCATACTTTTCTCTTGATGGTCCAAGAAAGCCTACTATGCAACAGGCAGCTGCGCTTGCGCAGGCTAACACCGGCATACATAAACCGCAACGCCGGCACCATATATAAAACGCCATGAACTGACGAACGGTAGCGTCAAGGCGTCCTGAAAGCGCCACTTGGAGTCTTGTAATAAGTGCGTATATGATAACACGCCAAGCAATGCCGTTGATCACATTGCAAGATGCAAGACCTCGCCTTATATAAATCGAATGGCACATAGATGAATCCATCAAAGCATCTGCCAATCATACACTGCACTAGAAACAGAGGAGCCAAGCCAAAATGGCGGCCATGAAGGGCTTTCTTGCCGTCCTGCTCCTATCCTTGCTGAGCTCGCCGCTGCCATCGCGAGCCCAGGCATCTTCGTCGTTCCCGGTCAATGTGTGGCCCAAGCCGACGTCCATGTCGTGGGAAGAGCCTCTCATGGCCATGCCGGTGTCGGCGTCGTTCCGCATCGTCGGGCCGTCCGGGAACAACCCGTACCTCGTCTTGGCCACGGAGCGCTACACCGCGCTGCTCTTCACCGAGCGGTACCGGCCCATCGTCCGCCCCGCGGTCAATGTCACCGCCGAGGGACCCGCGCTCCAGAGCCTGACCTTGGCCGTGTCCGACCTGTCCGCCCCGCTCCAGGACGGCGTGGACGAGTCCTACGTGCTGGAGATCCTCCCCACCGGCGTGGCCAGCATCACGGCGGCCACGCCGTGGGGCGCCATGCACGGGCTGGAGAGTTTCTCGCAGCTGGCGTGGAGGAGCCGCAGCGGAAAGCTGCTGGTGGCCGCCGGCGTGCGCGTGGAGGACCGGCCGCTGTACCAGCACCGAGGGCTGATGCTCGACACCGGGAGGACGTACTTCCCCGTCCTGGACATCCTGCGGACGATCGACGCCATGGCGGCCAACAAGATGAACGTGTTCCACTGGCACATCACGGACTCGCAGTCGTTCCCCATCGAGCTGCCCTCCGAGCCGGCGCTCGCGGAGATGGGTTCGTACGGCGAGGACATGAGGTACACCGTGGAGGACGTCCAGCGCATCGTCGAGTTCGCCATGAGCCGCGGCGTCCGCGTCGTGCCGGAGATAGACGCGCCGGGTAAGCCAGCACACTGACATGGTTTCTCGGTTTCTGTTATGGCCTTGCAAGCCATGCACGGCCCAGTACTGTCTGTAATACAGGCCCATTAGTTAACTAATTAAGTAGTAACCTCTTTGTGATTTCAGGCCACACGGCGTCGTGGGCTGGCGCGTACCCTGAGGCGGTGTCGTGCGCGGGCAAGTTCTGGCTGCCCGACGCGAACAACTGGGAAAGCAGGCTGGCGGCGGAGCCGGGGTCCGGGCAGCTGAACCCGCTCAAGTCCAAGACGTACGAGGTGATGGCGAACGTGATCAACGACATCACCTCCATGTTCCCGGAGGGGTTCTACCACGGCGGCGCCGACGAGGTGACCCCGGGGTGCTGGGAGACGGACCCCTCGATCCAGGCGGACATGGAGCGCGGCGGCACCCTGAGCCAGCTCCTGGAGCGGTACGTCCGCGCGGTGCACCCGCACGTGGTGTCCAAGAACCGCACGGTGGTGTTCTGGGAGGACGTGCTGCTGGACGCGGCCGTGAACGTGAGCGCGTCGCTGCTCCCGCCGGCCACCACCATCCTGCAGTCGTGGAACGGCGGCGCCAACAACACCAAGCGCATCGTGCAGGCCGGGTACCGCGCCATCGTCTCCTCGGCGTCCTTCTACTACCTCGACTGCGGCCACGGCGACTTCGTCGGCAACAACAGCGTGTACGACGACCAGAGGAGCGACTTCGAGACCCAGGGAGGGTCGTGGTGCGGGCCGTTCAAGACGTGGCAGCGGGTGTACGACTACGACATCACGTACAACCTCACGGCCGAGGAGGCCAAGCTGGTGATCGGCGGCGAGGTGGCGCTGTGGACGGAGCAGGCCGACGCGACGGTCCTGGACGGCAGGCTCTGGCCGAGGTCGTCGGCCATGGCGGAGGCGCTGTGGTCCGGCAACCGCGACGCGTCCGGCATGAAGCGGTACGCTGAGGCGACGGACAGGCTCAACGACTGGAGGCACCGCATGGTGGGGAGAGGGGTCCGGGCGGAGCCCATCCAGCCACTTTGGTGCCGCACGCGCCCCGGAATGTGCAACTTGGTTCGGTAAGCACCCGGCAACAATACGCGCGGTTGCGTGTGCCAACTCTGAGCAACATACGTGTGTCAAGCTAAATTAAGTAAAGCTGGAGTATGAGAATTGTTTGTTTGTTTTCCTTTTGGTGTGTCATCGTGCGAGAGAATGCTACCAGCACTGCCATTTTCAGTCAATTTGTTCTTTGTTTTGTTTCTTGCTTATTAATTAATGTTTTATCCAATGCGGAGCTGTTTCTTGAAAGCCGGCTTTTTCATGGGACCCATTCGCCAATGAATTACTTGTACTAGCTGGTGCTTGATTTGATTAAAGTAATTGGGTGATGATGTTAATGTCGAGTTATTTCTGCCAATCAGCCACGGCCTTTTCTTCCGGAATTTTGTGCATATTATCCCTTGATTGCCTATTTTTGCTTGAATAAAGTACGACAATGGAGCTTTCTTTCTTGTGACATGAGATGCTTTTCACACTCGGGCACAAGACATCGGGTGAAGTGGACAAGGGGATATATCCAAGCGGAAGCTGTCTCCAGACTGCAGCACAGCTGACCCATGTTCGCGCACTAACCATAAACTCAAGCGCAACACTGCCCATGGGATCCTCCTAGAGCATCTCCAGCATCCCTAGAGCCCCTCGGAGGGGTTTATTAGTTGGCGAAAATATTTTTTCCCTATCGACCCTATAAGAGCTAAAAAAATCACCGGATTAGGCCGAACGTTTCTCCGGTAAATTCATGTCGAACCAGAGCGTTGGGGCGTGTGGGGACGCTGGCGAGAGCGAAAAGGCGTGCGGGACAGCTATGTCAGCGAGACTAGCCAAGTTTTCCTCCTTTTTTCTTCCCTCCATCCTCCGCATCTTGCCCACCATCCGGCCAACTCCTGAAATTTCGCCCGCCCAGATCCTCCCCCCCCCTACCATGGCGCCGAAGAAGTTCACATGCCTTTTCTATTTGCCTCTTCTATATGCCAACAACTACACAAGAAGACTAGAGATAGCGCATACAATGATTGCTCAGAATTCTCAATAGAAGGAGCCATTCTCAATAGGTATTTGTAGGTAGCAAAAATAGTGTGGCTCACAAAGGAATGCAAGTGGGTAAAAGATACAGGATGTTTATACCTTTCGTCACGATCTTCACCCTTTATTTGTTGGCTTCGTCCCTTCTCACGGAATTTTGGTTGAAGAAGATAGCATTGGAAACGTGGCGATGATGTAGAGATCCTATACTCTTATAAATTAGCTATAAACACCAAAATATGATTTCGTATGTGAAAGTTATGCTCAAACCGTAAAGTTGCTCATGCATTTTCCTAGCCGAGTTCAAACCCGAACTGGTACCGGGATAGTCGATGGCAACACCTATGTACTACAATCTACACCAGAAATTTCCAGTTTTAAGTTGTTGAGACCGATTCCGACACTGCATTGGTTGGTCTTATGGGGCCTGGCACCGAAATCAAACCAGAAAGGCTCATACTATGCAAAAACACGATTTATGCGGAAAAAAATTAAGGAAACCTCAAATCGAAGGGGTAAATAATAAAATTATACTATGGGAATGCAAAAGAATGTAGATCAACAAGTTGCGCAGTGGATCTGTAAACAAAAACCTACCAAAATGTACCCATATCTCAGACCTATCCAAAAGCCAGTATGGGCTATATTTTCTTAAGATTTTTTGGGGGAAGATACATGGGGGTCGAATCTGTCTACCATTTGATAAATCCTTGATGCCATATGATGTAGATTTGTCCTCCAGGGTTGCCCCAATCTTCATAGATTCATGGGGGTTTTGAGAGAGGGGATGAAGAACACAGCAAAGTGAAGAAGATATGCCCTAAAGGCAAATAATAAAAATGTTTTATTATTATATCTCAATAATTTGTAATAGTTTTATATCATGCTATAACTATATCAATCGGAAACATTGATACCGGTGTGATATATAGACAAACCAACAGTGCCTAGTAGCCTCTATACAACTAGTTTATTGAGCAACTAATGATTTAAGGTTTTCTGATCATGGAGCATTTATGCCAATTGACAATAAAGTTATATCATTGGTAAAGTGATGTGATGGACATTACCCATATAAGTATTACAATGTGATGAGTCCAAAATTGAAACATATTTAACTTTTGTTTTTTGCATAAATAGAGTAGGGATATTTGTATTTTACTGCGTTTGCACGTACAATTTTGTCCTTATTTTAACAAGATCCCAAACTACTAACACTATTAGGAAAACAGTCATAGGTAATACTACAGGTCTGTGGCGCACGTGTGAAATAGTGCTTTACGTGTAAATAGCCATAATGCATATGTCAACAATGCCCCACGGGTAAGTCATATATATATGACGCATCAGCCAAAGGTCGTCACCACTATGTGTAGACCAAGATGTCTACGGCCACATCCCATCTACCCGTGACCCACCTAATTATGGTGCCCCATGGATATATTTGCTACATGTGACACACCACTATGGGTGCCCCACTAGTATTTTTACTCGTGACGCATGGTGTATAGTGCGTTAGGACTATGTGGCCACCTATCACACCACACAACACGTACATGCCGACGCACCCCGTCCTTATCCCCTCCTCCTCTCATCTCCCTCCTCCATCTATCGTCTCTTCTCCTTCGTCCTCCACTCGATCCACCCACCGTGCACCCTCCCATACCCCGACTCCGCTTCCGCTTCCATCCCGAGCGGCTCGCCCGCTTCCTCCCTCGCTAGCCCCTCCTCTCGTCCTCACCAAGGAGGGTTCCAGCCACCGTCACACAAGAAGCCGTGGGGCGCCGGCGGCAGGATCCCCTATGCCCGTCACACTTGTCGGCGTCCCTCCCCTGCTCCGCCTTCATCAGTGGTGAGCGAAGTTCCTTGGATTTAGTTAGCGCTTGCTTGCTGTCTTAGCTCGACTACCTGATTTTCGTTGCTAGTACTCCCTCTGTTTTAAATTACTCCACGTGCACGCTTACCTAGGTGGCCTAGTATTCTCTCATTTTTCATCGAAAAATTTCTACGATTTTTGGTATACGTAATACACATTTTATATTATCTATTTCAAAAATTCCAGAATTTTTTTGAATGAAAAATAAGGGAGTACTAGCTCACCTACATAAGCGCGCCGACGGAGTAATTTGAAACAGAGAGAGTAGTATTCTTAATTGGGGAACACAATGCTAATGGTGAATTGGTGTGCAGGCGAGACGGGTGGCAGACAGGCGGAGGAGGGCATGTTGTGCTGTAACCGAAGCCACTACCGCAACGACATGTGCTACCTCCATGGGGACGCGCGCACGGACCCGTCCACCTCTCTAGTGATCCTCTACATTGCGCCCCGCGAGCCGCGCCGGAGTAGGTGCGGACCTACACACGCAAGTTTGAGGACAACATCATGCGTACCATCGACGAGGTGACCATCGTGCCCGTGGACGGCGCTGCCAATGGCACGGACGCGAGGGACAACCTGCGTCGGCAGTGCCCTGTCTGCCCCGACAAGTACGGCGCCATGGACGATGAGTTGTTGCTTGTCCTCGATTGCTTTTCTCTTGTCATCAGGTTATTTATGTAAATTTGCATTGCGATCATGTTTAACTGTAATAAGTAAGTTAATTAGAGATGTAATTTATCGTGGATGTGCGTGGCCGTACATGGCAGTGCAACCTTTTTTTTTTTGGTACCATGATGCTTAGTGGTGGCGCACATTTACGGTGGTGGTGCTGCAGTGAATCATGCGTCATGCATATCTTCTCAGTATTATGCGCCACCACAACTAATAAATAGTAATGGCGTTAATGGCGCACCCGGTGTGCGCCACGAATAGGCAAATTAGGTGCGCCACGAATTAGCTATTTTCTAGTAGTATAAGTCTTATATAAACATATCAATTGGGACTGTCATATTGTATTATAATATGATGTTTCTAAGTGATAAAAGTCATTTTATAGATTTATCTTCACACCCGGGAGAATACCAAACGAGGAGAAGCAATCGGTACCAATAACGACCGGTGGTACGTGCGGATCCCTCCCGTACCGTCTGCCCATACTAGGTGTCATCGCGTTCGCCTCGTCAAATACTTTCTCCTGGCGAAGACAAGAGGAAGATCCGACATTCACAGCCACCAGAAACCACGAAAAAACACATCTGAAAGGAATCTGAAGGAGAAACTTGAATGGGGTAAAATCCCAGCTGCTTCATGGATCATTGAAGGACAATGCATCATCCTCTTCATTGTTAACCGCTGCATCTCCATCACCATTACCCCCATCTCTCATTGATGACTGCAAGTGCACAGATCATTTACAGCTAGTTTTGAAGTTAAAATGTCGATCCCACAGGGAGCCCAAGGTAAGTTTTTATTGGTGAAGTCTCTATCACACCCAAGGTTGTCATAGGTCTTAAAGTGAATTGACTACAAGTGTTGAAATAAGAATAGATTTTGGATTAAAGGAAATTATTTAAATAAAACTAAAATGTAAACTTCGGAAATAAAAAGCATAAACATAAAGAACAATTTGTTTGTTGTTTTTTTGCATATGACAAATCCGATTAGCTAAAATTAGCTAAAACATCAAAATCCGATTTCGTATGTGAAAGTTATGCTCAAACCGTGGAGTTGCTCATGCAGTTTTCCCAAATCCGGACTGGTACCAGGATAGTCGGTGGAAACACCAATGTACTGCGATCTACACTAGAAATTTCCAGTTTTAAGTCGATGAGACCAATTCCGACAAAGCATTGGTCGGTCTTATGGGGCCTCGCACCAAAATCAAACTATAAAGGCTCATATTATGCGAAAAACATGATTTATGCGAAAAATCTCGAAGGGAAATCTCAAATCGGAGGGGTAAATGATAAAATTACACTATGGGAATGCCAAAGAAGTAGATCAACAAGTTGAGTAGCGGATCTATGGACAAAAACCTAGCAAAACACACCCATATATCAGATTTATCTAAAAGCCAGTATGGGCTATATTTTCTCAAGATTTTGGGGGGGGGGGGGGGAAGAGATGTGGCGATCAAATTTGTGTACCATTTGATTTGATGCCATATGATGTAGGTTTGTTCTCCAGGGTTTCCACAATATTCACATATTCATGGGGGTTTTGAGGAAGAGGATGAAGAACACAGCAAAGTGAAAGAGATATGTCCTAGAGACAAATAGTAAAAATGTTTTATTATCATATCTTAATAATTCATAATAGTTTTATATCATGCTATAAATGTATCAATCGAAACACTGATACAGGTGTGATATATATATACAAACCAATGATGACCCACAAGTGTAGGGGATCGCAACAGTCTTCGCGGGTAGTATTACTCAATTTATTGATTCGACACAAGGGGATCCAAAGAATACTTGCAAGCCTTAACAACTGAGTTGTTAATTCAGCTGCACCTAAAAATAGTTCTTTCTCACAGAAGTTTATCAGTAGCAACAGCAACAGTGAAACAGGAGCAATAGTAACAGTAACGGTAACAGTGGGATTCGAGTGCGGTAGGCATGGGGATGGATGGACGGGCGTTACATGGACAAGTCTAAACATGTATCTTCAAGATCTAGGGCATTGCAGATAAATAAGAATAAGCATCCAAGTACTAAATAATCCTAGGCATGTGCTCCAAATATAGTCATGCGTGCTCGCAATGAGAACTTGCACAACATCTTCTGTCCAGCCAGCCCGTGGCAGCGGGGCCTCTAGGGAACTACTAGCAATTAAGGTGTGATGACCCACAAGTATAGGGTATCGCAACAGTCTTCGCGGGTAGTATTACCCAGTTTATTGATTTGACACAAGGGGAGCCAAAGAATACTTGCAAGCCTTAACAACTAAGTTGTCAGTTCAGCTACACCTGGAAATAGTTCTTTCTCATAGAAGTTTATCAGTAGTAACAGTTTGGTAGTAGCAATAGTAAAGCAACAGTAGTAGTGAAACAGTAGCAATAGTAACGGTAACGGTAAACAGTGGGATTCGAGTGCGGTAGGCATAGGGATGGATGGACGGGCGTTGCATGGACGAGTCTAAACATGTAACTTCAAGATCTAGGGCATTGCAGATAAATAATAACAAACATCCAAGTACTAAACAATCCTAGGCATGTGCTCCATATATAGTCATACGTGCTCGCAATGAGAATTTGCACAACATCTTCTGTCCAGCCAGCCCGTGGCAGCGGGGCCTCTAGGAAACTACTGGAAATTAAGGTGCTCCTTTTAATAGAGCACCGGAGCAAAGCATTAACACTCCATGAACACATGTGATCCTCACACCATAGCCATCCCATCCGGTTGTCCCAATTATTGTCACTTTGGGGCCTTTGGATCCGTACAATGATATGTGTACACAACTTGCAGATAAGATCACAAACAATACTATCATAATGATCCAATAATAAGTTCAGATCTGAGATCATGGCACTCGGGCCTTAGTGACAAGAATTAAGCACAACAAGTTGCAAAAAAGTCAAATAGCACAAATAGAGATACTAGGCACTATGCCCTAACAATCTTATTCGATTACATGATAGAACTCATCCAATCCTTACCATCCCCAGGCCTACAACAGGGGATTACTCACTCATGGATGACGGAAACATCGGTGGTCGATGGAGATGCGTTGGTGATGACAATGGCGATGATCTTCTCCAAATTCCATCTCCCGGCAGGGCGCTAGAACGGAGTTTCTAGATCCGAATCTTGGTTTCTGGTGGCGGCAGCGAAGCGGAACTCTTTCTGGAAAACTATCAAACTGTAGGGTTTCGTAGCATGAAAAACAAAAAATTTCTATCGCATACAAACAAACAAGCCAAGATCTATCTACTATATTGTAGCAACGAGTCGATGGAATAACTCACCCTCGAAGATTCCAAAGCGTTTAACGAGAGCGGATTCTCGTGGGTGATGTAGTCGTACTCTTCCCGATCTCAAGATCGCGTAGACGATCCTTCGGCGCAAGGCTTCCCCGCTAGCCGGGTCACACGTTCGGTACTGACGAAGACCTTCCTCTCCCTTGTTCCAGAAAATGGAGGTTGTAGCACTCTCTCGCGATTCCCAAAGACAACGGGCGTGGTACGAAGTAGAGGGGAGATCTCGCAGGGCTTCGCCTTAAGCCGGAGCGAGTATGGTGGAGTATGAGAGAGTCCCTCGGTGTTCTAGGGTTTAGACACACCAAGGAGGGGCTAGTGCCGGCGGCTAGGGTTTCACCTAGGTGGCGGCGGCGGTTTCCCTAGGGCCGGCGGCGGCTTGGAGGCGGCGGCGGCGTGTGGCTAGGGTTTGGAGGAGAGGTACTTGTGTGTCCTAGGAGGGAGCCCTGCCCCTCCTTATATAGGTGGAGGGGCCGGCGGCCAAGGGAGGAGGAGTCCCTCCCCAACTCGGCTTGGGTGGTGCGCCGGCTTGGGGAGGAGGACTCCCTCCCCAACTCGGTTTCACCTCCTCCTCCTCTTTTCCACTTTCCAAATTTAGCTATTTGACTTTTTCAAACTAGGATTCAATTTAATCCTTTATTTGGAACAGCGATGACACTTAGTACATGATGCAATCATACCAACTTGATACAACACATTCATGTACCCTTCCCCTCCGGAGTGCCGGACATTCCGGAACATTCTAGAACATTCCCGATGAAAACACCGGTATCATTCCCCAACTCCGAAACGGGACTTTCCTTATATGAATCTTATTCTCCGGACCATTCCGGATCTCCTCGTGATATCCCGGATCCCATCCGAGACTCCGAACAACATTCGGTCTCTTTCTCATCATTCCATAACTACTCAAACAACGTCGAATCCTTAAGTGTGTCTCCCTACGGTTCGTGAATTATGCGGACATGATCGAGACACTTCTCCGAACAATAACCAATAGAGGAATCTGGAAATTCATATGGCTCCCACATATTTCTACGATTACTTTGCGATCGAATGAACCACTTACATACGATATCAATTTCCCTTTGTCTCACGATATGTTACTTATCCAAGGTTATGATCGTCGTTATCTCTGCATACCTAGTTCAACCTCGTTACCGATAAGTACTCTTTTCTCGTTCCCGTGATATGTGATCCCTTGTGAGCCAGTCACATGCTTGCACGCTAATTGGATGACATTTCACCGAGAGGGCCCAGAGTATATCTATCCGTCATATGGATGGACAAATCCCACTCTTGATCCATGTGTTTCAACCAATACTTTCCGAACACTCAATGCCACCTTTATAGCCACCCAGTTACGGTGTGGTGTTTGATGTCATCAAAGCATCCATCCGGTAAAGGCGATATGCATGATCTCATGGTCGAAGGAATTAGATTACTATGTATCAGAAAGCATATAGCAATTGAACTATTAAAATGACTTGATCTTTATGCTACCTTATCTATAGGAGTATGTCCATCATATCATTCTCCTAACGATATGATCTTGTTGTTAATAACATCTCAATGTTCATGATAGGGAAACCACAATCATCTATTAACCAACAAGCTAGTATTACATAGAGGCTTTACTAGGGACTTCAAATTAAGTTTACAAATCACACAAGTATTAATGTTTCCTTGTTAATACTATTAGAGCATGCATGTAAACATTTATCATAAACACAAAGATATAATAATAACTACATTTATTATTGCCTCTAGGGCATATCTCCAACAGTCTCCCACTTGCACTAGAGTCATCTAATCTAGATTACATGGTAATATACCGAACACCCATGGCAGTTTGGTGTTGGTCATGTTTTGCCCTCGGGAGAGGTTTAGTCAACGGATCCGCCACATTCAGATCTGTGTGTACTTTGCAAATCTTTATATCCCCATCTTGGATATGCTCTCGAATAGCGTGAAAACGTAGCTTGATATGCTTCAGCTTCTTGTGTGACCTTGGTTCTTGCGCATTGGCTATGGCGCCCATGTTATCACAGTAGATAGACATTGGGTCCAGCAAGACTAGGAACCACACCCAGCTCTGTAATGAACTCTTTCATCCATATCGCTTCTTGTGAAGCCTCCGAAGCAGCCATGTATTCCGATTCAGTTGAAGATCTCGCCACAACGCTTTGCTTTGCACTCCTCCAGCTAACTGCTGCACCATTCAAAATAAATACGTATCCAGATTGTGATTTAGAATCATCCGGATCGGTGTTCCAACTAGCATCGGTGTAACCATTAACAACGAGCTGTTCATCACCTCCATAAGAAAGAACCATATCCTTAGTTCTTCTCAAGTACTTAAGGATGTTTTGATCATTGTCCAATGATCCACTCGGATCACTTTGATATATGTTAGTTAAACTAACAAAATATGCAATGTCGGGTCTAGTACATAGCATGGCATACATTAGAGATCCTATGGCTGAGGCATAGGGAGTCTTACTCATCCTTTCTCTATCTTCTGCCGATGTCGGACTTTGAGTTTTAATCAAGGTCGACAAGCAACATGGGCAAGAACCCTTTCTTGATATCTTCCATTCCAAACCTCTTTAGAACTTTGTCCAAATATGTACTGTGACAATGATATTTGGCTTTGATCTATCTCTATAAATCTTTATGCCTAATATGTAAGCTGCTTCGCCAAGATCCTTCATTGAAAAATTATTATTCAAATATTCCTTGACACTATTAAGAAGGTCTACATCATTCCCAATCAATAATATGTCATCCACATATAGTATTAAGAATGCTACAGAGCTCCCACTCACTTTCTTGTAAATACAAGCTTCTCAATAAGTTTGTATAAAACCAAAACTTTTGATCACCTTATCAAAACGTTGATTCCAACTTCGGGATGCTTGCTTCAATCCATAGATGGACCGTTGAAGTTTGCATACCTTGTTAGCATCTTTAGGATCGACAAAACCTTTGGGTTGCATCATATACAACTCTTCATCAATGTCTCCATTGAGGAATGCTGTTTTGACATCCATCTGCCATATCTCATAATCGTAATATGCAGCGATTGCTAACATAATCCTCACAGACTTTAGCTACGCCATCGGTGAGAAAGGCTCATCGTAGTCAACTCCTTGAATTTGTCGAAACCCTTTTGCGACAAGTCGAGCTTTATAGACAGTAACATTACCATCATCATCTGTTTTCTTCTTGAAGATCCATTTGTTCTCGACAGCCTTCCGGCCATCCGGTAAGTCCACCAAAGTCCATACTTGGTTTTCGTACATGGATCCAATCTCGGATTTCATGGCTTCTTGCCATTTATTGGAATCTGGGCTCATCATTGCTTCCTCATATGTCTCAGGGTCATCGGTGTTGTCCACCAACATGACACTCATAACGGATCATACCAACTGGAGTGGTACGAGTTCTCGTTGACTGCGAGGCTCAGAGCAACTTCAACCAAAGTTTCATGATCATCATCATTAGCTTCCTCTCTTATTGGTGCAGGCACCACGGGAACTTCTTCCGGTCTGCGCTACTCGCAATTCGAGAGAAGGTTCGACAACCTCGTCGAAGTTCTACTTTCCTTCCCCACTTCTTTCAAGAGAAATTCCTTCTCTAGAAAGGATCCATTCTTGGCAACGAAGATTTTGCCTTCGGATCTATGATAGAAGGTATACCCAATAGTTTCCTTCGGGTATCCTATGAAGACGCATTTTTCCGCTTTGGGTTCAAGCTTGTCCGGCTGTAACTTCTTTACATAGGCTTCGCATCCCCAAACTTTAAGGAACGACAATCTAGGTTTCTTCCCAAACCATAATTCATACGGTGTCGTTTCAACGGATTTAGACGGTGCCCTATTTAAAGTGAATGCGGCTGTTTCTAATGCATAACCCAAAAATGATAGCGGTAAATCTGTAAGTGACATCATAGAACGAACCATATCTAAGAGAGTTCGATTACGACATTCGGACACACCATTACGCTGTGGTGTTCCCGGCGGTGTCAACTGCGAAAGTATTCCGCATTTCTTCAAATGCTCGCCAAACTCGTAACTTAGATATTCACCTCCACGATCAGAACGTAGAAATTTAATCTTCTTGTTACGTTGATTCTCTACCTCACTTTGAAATTCCTTAAACTTCTCGAAAGTTTCGGACTTATGTTTCATGAAATAGATATACCCATATCTACTCAAGTCATCTGTGAAGGTAAGAACATAACGATAACCACCGCGCGATGCTACACTCATTGGACCACACACATCGTTATGTATGATTTCCAACAAGTCCGTAGCTCGCTCCATCATACCAGAAAATGGAGTCTTAGTCATTTTACCCATTAGACATGCTTCGCATCTTTCAAGTGATTCAAAATCAAGTGATTCAAGAAGTCCATTGGAATGGAGTTTCTTCATACGCTTCACTCCAATGTGACCAAGACGACAATGCCACATATAGGTCGAGTTATCGCTCGATTTCAAACGTTTAGCCTCAATGTTATTAATATGTGTATTTCCACTACCGAGATTCAATAAGAATAGACCATCTATCAAAGGTGCATGTGCATAAAACATATTACTCATATAAATCGAACAACCATTATTCTCGGATTTAAACAAGTAACCGTCTCGCAATAAACAAGATCCCGATATAATGTTCATGCTTAACGCAGGCACCAAATAACAATTATTTAAGTATAAAACTAATCCCGATGGTAGATGAAGGGTAGCGTGCCGACCGCGATCACATCAACCTTTGATCCGTTTCCAACGCGCATCGTCACCTCGTTCTTCGCTAGCTTCCGTTTATTCGCAAAGACTGCTTGAGTTACAAATATGAGCAACCGAACCAAGATCAAATACCTGTGCACTACGAGTACTAGTGAGATACACATCAATAACATGTATATCAGATATACCTTTCTTCTTGATGTTGCCGTTCTTCAAATCCGCCAAGTACTTTGGGCAATTCCGCTTCCAGTGACCTTATCCCTTGCAGTAAAAGCACTCAGTATCAGGCTTAGGTCCAGCCTTGGTCTTCTTTGTCGGCATGGTAACTTTCTTACCACCCTTCTTGAAGTGTCCCTTCTGCTTAGACTTGCCTTTCTTGAATTTGGTGGTCTTATTGACCAACAACACTTGGTGCTCTTTCTTGATCTCCACTTATGCAGACTTCAACATGGCAAAGAGTTCTGACAACGTCTTGTTCATGTTCTGCATGTTGTAGTTCATCACAAAGTTCTTATAACTTGGTGGTAGTGATTGGAGGACACGGTAAATCCCCAAAGTATTGGGAATCACAATACCCAAGCTTTGAAGTTTGTTTATGCCCTGCACATCTTAAGCACATGCTCGCGATGGAGCCGCCTCTTCCATCTTGCAGTTAAAGAACTTTTCAGAAGCCTCATAGCTTTCAATTGCCGCATGAGTCTCAAAGATCAATTTGAGATCCTCGACAATATCATGTGGGTCTGAATTCTCAAACCTTTTCTGAAGCTCCGATTCTAAACCATACAAGATAGCACACTGAACTGTGGAGTACTGAGTCTTCCGAGTGAGGTAAACATTCTTTACTTCATCGGGAGCATCAGCAGTGGGTCACCCAGCGTGCATCCAAAGACATAGGTCAAATTACCGGTGAGGACAATCCTCAAATTGCGGAACCAATCCGCGAAGTTGCTTCCATTGTTTTTCAACTTTTCTTTCTCTAGGAACGCATTAAAATTGATGGTAGGGGCTGCCATTGATCTACAACATATTTGCAATAGTTTAGACTAAGTTTATGACAAATTGAGTTCAAATTAACATTAAAATTAATCTAGGTGAACTCCCACTCAAAACAATATCCCTCACATTGTTTTAGTGATCACTAACCAAATCCACCACATCAACACCGATCATCACGAGAGTTGATATAGTTTCAATGGCTAACAATCAACATGTTCATCATATCTACTATATGATTCATGCTTTACCTTTCGGTGATCCATGTTCGAGACCATGTCTGTACATGCTAGGCTCACAAGATCAAACCTTAGTTTCCGCATGAGCAAATCTGGCTTGCTCACGTTGTATACACTTGCAGAATCTAACACACCCGATCATCACGTGGTGCTTCGAAACAACAAGCTTTAGCAACGGTGCTAACTAAGGGTGAACACTTTATGACTTGAAATTCATGTGCATGAGGGATCATCTTATAATGCTACCGTCGTCTACTAAGCAATACAAGATGCATAAAGGATTAACATCACATGCAATTCATAATATGTGATATGATATGGCCTTTCTTCTTTGTGCTTCCGATCTCCATCTTCTAGCACGAACATGATCTCCATCATCACCGGCATTGCATCAAGGTCAATGACGCTTCTCCATGGTTGTCGCCCACGGCTTCAACTATTACAACTACTTTGAATAGACACGGGTCTTAACATAAATTAAAGACAACCATATGGCTCCTGCCGGTTGCCAACTTACAATAAGGAACATTGCATACATCAAATATAATCACAATCATGGCCATATCACATCACAACACACCCCTGCAAAACAAAGTTAGACGCCTCTACTTTCTTTGCATGTTTTACGTGGTTTGGGGCTTTCAATAAGTGTCGTTCTAACTTACGAACAAGAACCACAACATTGATACTAGTATTGTTAATCACCCGTTGTAAATTGGATCTCCACTATGCTAGGAGAAACAGGCACCCGCAAAGCCACTTATGCAATACAAGTTGCATGTCAAGCGTGGAGCAAGTCTCATGAACGATGTCATGTAAGGTTAGCCCGGGCCGCTTCATCCCAACATCCCGCAAGATGCAAAGTACACAATAAGCAATCGACAATAAAAGCATCAACGCCCACAATGACCATTGTGTTCTACTCGTGCAACAGATCTACATATAGACACGGCTCTGATACCACTGTAGGGTTTCGTAGCATGGAAAACAAAACTTTTCTATCGCATACAAACAAACAAGCCAAGATCTATCTACTAGATTGTAGCAACGAGTAGATGGAATAACTCACCCTCGAAGATTCCAAAGCGTTTAACGAGAGCGGATTCTCGTGGGTGATGTAGTCGATTTTCCGATCTCAAGATCGCGTAGACGATCCTTCCGGCGCTGCGTTCCGGCAGCGCTCCCGCAGTCGGTCACACGTTCGGTACTCGACGAAGACCTTCCTCTCCCTTGTTCCAGCAGGCAGTGGAGGTTGTAGCACTCTCCTCGCGATTCCGGCAGCACAACGGCGTGGTACCGGAAGTAGAGGGGAGATCTCGCAGGGCTTCGCCTTAAGCCAGAGCGAGTATGGTGGAGTATGAGAGAGTCCCTCGGTGTTCTAGGGTTTAGACACACCAAGGAGGGGCTAGTGCCGGCGGCTAGGGTTTCACCTAGGCGGCGGCGTGTGGCTAGGGTTTGGAGGAGAGGTACTTGTGTGTCCTAGGAGGGAGCCCTGCCCCTCCTTATATAGGTGGAGGGGCCGGCGGCCAAGGGGAGGGAGTGGAGTCCCTCCCCAACTCGGCTTGGGTGGTGCGCCGGCTTGGGGAGGAGGACTCCCTCCCCAACTCGGTTTCACCTCCTCCTCCTCTTTTCCACTTTCCAAATTTAGCTATTTGACTTTTTCAAACTAGGATTCAATTTAATCCTTTATTTGGAACAGCGATGACACTTAGTACATGATGCAATCATACCAACTTGATACAACACATTCATGTACCCTTCCCCTCCGGAGTGCCGGACATTCCGGAACATTCTAGAACATTCCCGATGAAAACACCGGTATCATTCCCCAACTCCGAAACGGGACTTTCCTTATATGAATCTTATTCTCCGGACCATTCCGGATCTCCTCGTGATATCCCGGATCCCATCCGAGACTCCGAACAACATTCGGTCTCTTTCTCATCATTCCATAACTACTCAAACAACATCGAATCCTTAAGTGTGTCTCCCTACGGTTTGTGAATTATGCGGACATGATCGAGACACTTCTCCGAACAATAACCAATAGAGGAATCTGGAAATTCATATGGCTCCCACATATTTCTACGATTACTTTGCGATCGAATGAACCACTTACATACGATATCAATTTCCCTTTGTCTCACGATATGTTACTTATCCGAGGTTATGATCGCTTGTATCTCTGCATACCTAGTTCAACCTCGTTAGATAAGTACTCTTTTCTCTCCCGTGATATGTGATCCTTGTGAGCCACCACATGCTTGCAAGCTAATTGGATGACATTTCACCGAGAGGGCCTAGAGTATATCTATCCGTCATATGGATGGACAAATCCCACTCTTGATCCATGTGTTTCAACCAATACTTTCCGAACACTCAATGCCACCTTTATAGCCACCCGATTACGGTGGTGTTTGATGTCATCAAAGCATCCATCCGTAAAGGTGATATGCATGATCTCATGGTCAAGGAATTAGATTACTATGTATCGTAAAGCATATAGCAATTGAACTATTAAAATGACTTGATCTTTATGCTACGCTTATCTATAGGAGTATGTCCATCATATCATTCTCCTAACGATATGATCTTGTTGTTAATAACATCTCAATGTTCATGATAGGGAAACCACAATCATCTATTAACCAACAAGCTAGTATTACATAGAGGCTTTACTAGGGACTTCAAATTAAGTTTACAAATCACACAAGTATTAATATTTCCTTGTTAATAATATTATAGCATGAATGTAAATATTTATCATAAACACAAAGATATAATAATAACTACATTTATTATTGCCTCTAGGGTATATCTCCAACACAAACCCCCTGGGTTTTTAGGTCAAAAGGCAACTTATAGGCATAGAGGGAGGCCGAGGGGGTGCCTGTACCCCCTCCCCCAGGCGCGGCCAGTGGTGGGCCCGTGCCTGGCATGGGTGTGGGCCCCCGGGCTCCTTCTCCGTCTCGTCTTCTGGCTCCATGGATCTTCTGGTGAAATATAATTTTTGGCATATTTTCCGGGATTTTTCCTGATAGTTCATTTTCTGCACAAAAACAAGACACCAAGGTAATTCTCACAAAGCGTCGATGCTGTTAGTTGTATCCAAATCACACAAGTTTAGAGAAGAAACAATAGCAAAGTATTCGAGAAAGTAGATACGTTTTGGTCGTATTGTAACATCCCTAAAATCATGATTTCAAAGTTTGCATATCATTCATGCATGCATATAGATTTGAGATTAATTTCAAACTCATTTCAGAAAAACAGAAGCACATAGTGCTATGATTTTATGTGAGCAGATTTAAATCAAATGGCTATCCCCATTTGGAAGTTTGATTGTTTATGAACCAAGTTTGTTGCCTTCTATGAGGATAGGTTTGAGTGTAGAATTTAAGCCAAGTTTTACAAATTGGAAATGGTTTCAAAAACCATTTTTCAAATTTTGCAAACCAAATGCCTAGTCTCTGTTATTTTGATCTCCAAGCTTGACCAAGCCTTTGCAAAGCAACCACATGATCTTATGCCTATATTTGAGACTACTGCTCACTGCAAAAATCCCAGGAAAATTTGAATTCAAATTGAACTTGAATTCATTTGAAAATCTATTCAGAAAATCGAATCAGAAAAAGAAAACAAGCAAACAAATGAAAAGGGCCTAGCGCCACCAATCTAGCCCAGCAACGGAACAGGCCCAGCTAGCCCACCCGGGCCATTTCCTTTTCTCTCACACGCGCGAGCACACCCACTCGGCTGTGCCGGACCCACACCCCTCTGCTAATTTTCGACAAGCGGGCCCGCCCACGCCGCCTCGTCTTCCCAAAGCTGCGCCATGACCACGCCGCCGCTGTCAAGGCCGGTAATGGCGCGTAATTAGCCATTATTATGCCGCAGCGCTTCCTGTCGCGGGCCTATTTAAACCTCTCTGCACAATGAGCATTCCCCACTCTCCTCGCTCACTCCACCAGCTGCGCACATTTGCTCTCGAAGCGCAAGCGACTCTGGCGTCCAATTCCGGTGAGCCTCGACCGCCTCTCTCTGGTTCAAACGAGGATGCTCAAGACGATCTTGCGACCACGACACCTTTCTCTTGCTCGCTCGTGACCTGTCATCGTCTCGCCCACGACCAAAACCACTGCGTCGCCGCTTGACTCCGGCGACCAATTAAGGTAAAATCCGAGCGCCCCTTGCCCCCTCCTTCACGCGAGTTTGATCGCCTATGTCTTGCGCAACTCCTGATGCCTCTGGTTCGTGCTAGGGCGACGCCAAACCTCGAAAAAAACCACGTCTGCAAGCGACCGGCACCGCACGTTACTTCGACGAGCTCCTGAGACCGTGCCAGTGCGCCCCTTCCCGAGCCAACGCCACCTCGAGCATCAGCACGCCACCGCGGATCTGGTAAGCTACTTCCCTCACCCCCGCGCGACCTAGAGCGCCAGCACCGCCGCTGTCGACGCCAGCCGCTTTGCCGCCGCCGCTTAGCGCCATTGCTTTTGGTTAGTTGATTCTCACCGCCGATTTAGATCTAGCGTGTAGAAACAGTTCACTTAACGAAGGGGTATGGATAGATCTGAGCCGTGCAGCGATAGTTAGATCCAACGGCACGGAAGGGTGATCCGGTGCGAACCGGTACGCGCCAATAGAAACACGACGCGTGGCTAGGGTTTGAATCAAAACTGAATTTGAAAACAGATTTAGATCCAAATTTCAAATGGCTATAACTTTTGATTCCCACGTTAGATTTTTGCAAATTTTATACCGTTGGAATCAGTGAGTCAAGCCCTTTCTGAATTTGCAATGTGTTTAACAAAAAGTTTCTGTTAAAATGACTTTGTATGCAGAAACATATTTAGGTCCATTTTGAGTATAGATTTTGTTTAGCAAATTATTTTAGGGCTAAATAAGTTTAGTTAGCAAACTTTTTGACTTGGTTATGTTTCTGTATCATACACTTGCTTGATGGGTTTTCAAAAATCATCACTTAGCATTTTCTTGCATGCATGCATTCATATTTTTGTTTGTATATGAATTGTGTGTAATTATGTGCTACAAATTTTGTGTAGATTTTGCTAGTGACTATGATTGTGAAGAGTGCTACTCTCCCCATTACCAAGGAAAGTGATACTTCATGATATCTTCATCCCTATATTTTGTATAGCATTAGAAATATTTTGCTAAAGACTTGCATGATACTTTTGCCAAATGATATGTTGGGAAATCCCAAGTAATTGTAGAATTGGTAGAATTGCTAGGAAAATTCCTAAGTTACTATACCATGCTTAGCCTAGCTAGTAGCAAACAAGGGTTGGTAAATTTCATACATGCTATGTTAAAAATATTTCTAAGTCATGAGACTTAGGTTTTCTTAATAAAACAACTAAGTCAATGAACCTCCTGGGTGGAATGGGACTTGAATGGTGGTTTTTGGTTGAGTGGTTACACAAGGCCATGGATATGGCTTGTGTATCTCACTTGTGGTATGCCACCCAGGCACAAAGGGATTTGGAGGCCAAGTGTTGAGAAGCTTATAGTGCAACCACTTGGCAATATGGGCTCTGCCTTGATCATATAGGTTGCTAGAACTTAGTAATTTGGACAATTGGTGGTAGTGGGATGATAGGTTGGAACGCGTCCATTTGACTAAGGAAAGGCTTCTGAAAGGTCCTGTCTTGGGAAACCAAGTCTGGTGGGGAAAGTGCACAACCTCTGCAGATGGAAAATCTAAGTACTTAGCCAAGTTCATGGCAATGGACAACTTGAGCATCAAGACATGGAAGCTACAAGAATCTCATCACTCCAACTTCAAAGTAAAACTTGTGGGTGAACAAGGGTAAAGGACCCCAATGTCTATTGGTGGTTTCTTGGGAAAGTTTTTGACAAAGGAAAACTTAGTGATTTCAACTAATAGGAAAAACCTATTTTGAGCGAAGCAAGCCAAGCTACACTCAGCCAAAATGCATATAGTAATATAGTCCACTTAAAATTTACTAAGGTGTCACTTGCCAATACTATTCCAAAGTATTGACCCTCTGTGGCTGTAACTTGTGATGTTGCAGGTTACTCCGATGATGAATAGGAGTCATGAGTCTACACTCAACATGCTTGCCTGTGGCACATGAAGATGAAGACTTATGTTTATTTACTTATTCCAAAAACTCTTGTATTAGGCCTATGGCCCTGAGTTGTAAAAGACTATGTTTTATCTCTGGAATGAATGTAATAAACGACCTTTGTATCTATGTAATTCATCTTAAACTGTGGATGCTAGCATTGATCCAGGGACTAGCATTGCAATCACAGGGATCCTTTTCCTTTACAAAGGAGGGATCTTACAGATGGTATCAGAGCACTGTGTTGCCTGTAGGATTATGACCCTAGGATTGGAAACCACTAAGGAAAAAATTTCAACTACTTCTACACTTGTCTGTTCTTCTCGTAAACTTTTCTAATCTTCTCATTCTCCTCTCTATTTGTAGATGAACTCCATCAACGAAGCCGTGAAGAAAGGACCACTCATGACCATGACCTTGGAGTGTGAAACTGAGTTTCCCAAAATTCTCAAGGACCTCATGGTGGCAATGGAGGCACATGGTGCAGCCGTGTATAAAGGCTTTCCAGTAATGGATGAAGGAGTGGAGTACTGGTGGGTGCAACTTCACTTGTACAAAAACAAGGAAGACAACCACAAAGAAAGAGGATTCTGCATGTACACCAACACTGTGATGCACACCACATTCTTTGAGTCAGCAAGAGAAGCAGCTTGGAGGACTATCAAAGAACTCAGTGCTAGAGTCAAGTGCAGAATGCTCGACCTCCAAAAAGACTTAGAGAAAGAGAAGGAACTTACCCAAGAGTTGGAAGCTACCAACATAACCTTAAGGGGAGATATTATAGACTTAGTGATGGAATCATGTGAACAAGATAGGTGGATTGCCTCTAGGAACATTGTGTTAGCCAACAGATCCAGTGAGATAGGATTGTGAACGCACTTCGTTAGTTGGACCACCACCTATCACCATATTTTCCAAAATGATACCTTAAATAAGTTTGGACCTTGATTGATGTAATGGATTCATGTATGCATGACTTGTGTGATTTTGTGTTCCAAGGATATGTATGAAATGTTTGTCTTGTTTTATCTTAAATTGTGTTGTCCTAACTTTTCTATCTTATAAATAGATGCCTATTACTATCAACACTGTTGAGGAGTTCCAGGTTACTCGTTTTGGTCCTCGTATCGTTGAGCTTACCACCTTGCTCAATCTTCCTCTTCCCACCATCATGGTGCATCCACTCACCAAGTTCGAGAGGAAGGACCTCTGGGGATTCAAGGTGAACCCGCCCGGACGCCAGACAGAGCCTACTACGGAGGCCATCGTCTTCAAGCTTATGCACGATGACAGGGAGAGAGGCATGGAGGTAGTCATGCAGGACCTGATAGGACGTCTACTAGGCCGTCACTCCCGACAGGTTAGAGGCACCCACTTCCACGTCTTCGGAAGACGTGATGATGACGGAGAGTCCATCGACTTCGAGGACGACTCGAGGGACGCAACAGAGCCGATACGTCTCTATCTCCAGGACTTAGAGTCTCTTATTAGGCACGTGGACACGGACAGGACCAATGTCATGCTCCAGGTGCAGCTTCGCGAGAAGGACAAGCTTTTCGCTCAGCAGGACGAGATAGTCAAGGAAATGGAGGCGAAGTTCGAGACCCAGGACCGGAAGTTCAAGAGTCAGGAGAAACGCGTCCAGGATAGGAATAAGAAGATCCGGGACATGACTGAAGAACTGAAGTCCAAGGATTTCGAGCTAGAGCAGCAGCAGATGGTGATTGAGAGGCTTCGCTCCCATAAGAGGGCTCTCAAGACCAAGGTCGAGTCCTTGACCACTACTATTGAGGAGAACAAGACCGCGATGGAGAACGCAGGTCTTACTTTTGTCGAGTAGGAGATTGATGCTGATGAGTAGACTTGACTTCTCGTTTATCTTTTATACTTGCTATTTGTGAACTTGTTATTGGACCATCCGACATGTGGATGGCTTGCCACTTGTGTGTTTTACTTTGAGAACTTGTTATCTTGCTGTTGAAATTTTATCTTTGTGTTGCATGCTATGTGTTTGCTTATGTGATGTAATGTGCATAAAACATCTATGGGTATCTCATTCTTATCTCTATTTGAACAAACCACAGATGCCTCCCCGTCGCGCAAACCCCAACCCCAACAACATCACCCCGGAAATGCAGCAAATGATGAATGCGCAAACACAGCTTATGCAAATGATGACAACATTCATCCAAAACCAGAATAACAACAACAACAACAACCCCAATAACAACAACAACAACAACCCTCCGGGCTTCGATATGCTCACCAGATTTCTGCGTTTGAGACCAGCTAAGTTCTCGGGGACGACTGATCCCATGGTGGCCAATGATTGGCTATGTTCTGTGAACAAGGACTTAGTGACCGTGGGCTGCACGGATGCTGAAAAGGTCAGGTTCGCAGCGCATCTGTTGGAAGGGCCAACCGCCACTTGGTGGGATAACTTCCAAATCACCACTCCTATAGATGAGGTGACTTGGGCTATCTTTGAAGATGGCTTTCGCACTGCTCATATCTCATCAGGAATGATGAGCCTGAAAAAGAAGGAGTTTCACAACCTGAAGCAGCGCCACCGCAGCGTGGCTGAATACATAGAGGAGTTCAACAATCTGGCGCGTTATGCACCGGATGAGGTTGACACAGATGCCAAAAGAAAGGAAAAGTTTCTGGAAGGCTTGAATGATGAACTGAATCTACAGCTGGCTGTCGCATATGTTCCCACTTATCAGTCGCTCTGTGACAAGGCTGCTATATTGGAGAACAAAATGAAGCAAGTCGAGAGTAGGAAGAGGAAACACTCCAACAAGCACAGCTCGGGATCGTCTCACAAGCGATCTCACTATGATGACAGTGGAAGCTCAGGATCCCATAAGCATGGGAAATTCAACAAGCACCACAACCACAACCGTCATGACAACAAGCATCACCGCAGTCATGACAATGACAAGTATAAGAACCACAAGAGTGGACACAAGAGCCACCACAGTGGGAATGGTAGTGGAAGTGGAAGTCAGCCTGCTAAAAGAAACATCAGTCAGGTTGAATGCTTCAAATGCAAGAAGATGGGACACTATGCAAATGAGTGCCCCGAAAAGAAAGTTGAAGGACCTGTCAAGCCCAATCCTTTCCAGAAAGGTCAGGTGAACCACATTAATGTGGAGGAGGTCTATGAGGAACCTGACGCTGTTGTTGGTAAGTTCAGACTCAATTCCATTCCAGCATTTGTACTCTTTGATACTGGTGCATCTCATTCATTCATATCAAGAGCATTTGTTGAAAGAAATGAACTACCGGTAGAAACTATTGGGTGTCCTATAAAAGTAAGTTCTCCTGGTGGAGAAATTATAGTGAATTCAGGATGCTATGACCTAGTCATAGAATTCGGGAAGTATAAGTTTCCAGTTAACCTGATAATATTAAACTCCCAAGGTTTGGATGTCATTCTGGGAATGGACTGGATGACTAAGTACAAAGGAGTGATAGATTGTGCCAGCCATACTGTCTCACTCACAACTCCGGATAATAAAAGGATCAGATTCAAGACCAGCTTTGGAGCAAAGAAGAGTATGCTAAATTCTCTTAAGGGGGTTAGCATGGACAGTGTGCCAATTGTATGTGAGTATCCGGATGTCTTTCCGGAAGAATTGCCAGGAATGCCACCAGATAGAGATGTGGAGTTTCTGATAGATTTGGTACCAGGTTCTGGACCAATAGCAAAGAGACCATACAAAATGTCAGTTGATGAACTGAAAGAGCTCAAGAAGCAACTAGGAGAACAGTTGTAGAAAGGATTCATACAACCAAGTTCTTCTTCTTGGGGAGCCCCGGTTTTGTTCGTGGAGAAGAAAGATAGAAGCCAAAGGTTATGCATAGATTACCGTTCACTCAATGAGGTAACAATCAAGAACAAATATCCTTTGCCTAGAATCAATGACTTATTTGATCAGCTAGAGGGAGCATGTGTGTTCTCGAAGATTGATCTCCGGTCAGGCTATTTTCAACTCAAGATAAGAGAGCAAGACATACCTAAAACAACATTCACCACAAGGTATGGATTGTATGAGTATACCGTAATGCCTTTCGGCCTAACCAATGCTCCAGCATACTTCATGAATATGATGAACAAGGTGTTCATGGAATTTCTTGACAAGTTCGTTGTCGTTTTCATCGATGACATCTTAGTCTACTCCAAGAGCAAAGAAGAACATGAAGGACACTTGCGCTTGATACTTGAGAAGTTAAGAGAGCATAAACTTTATGCCAAATTCAGCAAGTGTGAGTTCTGGTTAGAAGAAGTTGGTTTTCTTGGTCATGTTATGACAAAGGATGGTGTAGCAGTTGATCCTGCTAAAGTTTCAGTTGTGACGGAATGGGAATCACCCAAAAATGTAAAAGAAGTTCGCAGTTTCCTTGGCTTAGCAGGTTACTACAGAAGATTCATCGAGAATTTCTCTAAAGTGGCTAAGCCCATGACTGAATTGTTAAAGAAGGACAAGAAGTTTGCTTGGTCTGAAGGTTGTGAAGTCAGCTTTCAAGAATTGAAGAAGAGACTTGTGACAGCACCGGTTCTATGTCTGCCAGATTTGGAAAAGGATTTCCAAGTATATTGTGATGCGTCTCATCAAGGTTTGGGTGCCGTACTTATGCAAGACGGTAAAGTTGTGGCCTATGCCTCGAGACAACTCAAAACTCATGAAGTAAACTATCCTACTCATGATTTAGAGTTAGCCTCTATCGTCCATGCACTCAAAACATGGAGACATTACCTTTTGGGAAAGCGTTGTGAAGTGTTCACCGATCACAAGAGCTTAAAGTATATCTTCACCCAGAAGGAAATCAATATGAGACAAAGAAGATGGTTAGAGCTTATCAAGGACTATGACTTAAGTTTGCAATACCATCCCGGTAAAGCAAATGTTCTAGCAGATGCTCTAAGTCGTAAGGTATTTGTGAATGGCCTTACCAAAGGAGAATTGCCGGACGAATTGTGTGCCCAATTCAAAGAACTCAGATTGGAGATTGTGCCAGAAGGACATCTCATGTCTTTAGATGTCCAACCCACTTTGTTGGACAAGATTCGATAAGCTCAAAAGACTGATAAAGAAATTGAAGAGATTAAGGTAAGGATTAGCCAAGGGAAAGCTAAAAGTTTCCATGTAGACGAACAAGGTACTTTATGGCACGGGAAACGTATTTGTGTTCCACAAGATCCGGAGATGCGGAAACTGATTCTGCAAGAAGCCCACAACTCTCCGTATTCTATTCACCCGGGGAACACTAAAATGTACATGGATATGAAGCAAAGATTTTGGTGGAACAACCTCAAGAGAGACATCGCCGAACATATTGCTTTGTGTGATGTGTGCAGTAGAGTAAAAGCGGAGCATCAGAAACCAGCAGGTTTGCTTCAACCACTACCTATTCCTGATTGGAAATGGGACAAGATTGGTATGGATTTCATTACCGGATTACCAAGGACCAGATCAGGATATGATTCCATATGGGTAGTAGTGGATCGCCTAACTAAGGTGGCTCATTTTATACCCGTGAAGACAACTTATACCAGTGCCAAGTTAGCCAAAATCTACATGAGTAGAATTGTATGCCTTCACGGTGTGCCTAAGAGTATTGTGTCTGATAGAGGAACTCAGTTCACTTCTCATTTTTGGAGACAACTTCATGAATCATTGGGAACGAGGTTGGAATTCAGTACTGCCTTTCATCCTCAAACCGATGGACAAACAGAAAGGACTAATCAAATTCTGGAAGACATGTTGAGGGCATGTGCCCTAGACTATGGAGCAAGTTGGGATGAAAGTCTGCCTTACGCAGAATTTTCTTATAACAACAGCTATCAAGCCAAAGATTGAGATGGCACCGCTTGAGTTTCTCACGGAAGAAAATGTACCACCCCATTGTTATGGAATGGTGTGGAGAAAGAAGTTTATTCGGGCCAGATCTTATCAAAGAAGTCAAGAGAAGGTCAAATTGGTTAAGGACAGTTGAAGATAGCACAGTCCCATGTAAAAGCTACGCAGATCCTAAGCATAGAGAAGTCATCTACGAAGTGGGTGATAGAGCCTATCTTAGAGTATCACCACTCCGTGGAGTGAAAAGATTCGGAGTCAAAGGAAAGTTGGCACCAAGATATGTTGGGCCATTCAAGATTCTGAGTCGCAAAGGCGAAGTTGCTTATGAAATTGAACTGCCAAAGATCTCTATCAGATCCATAATGTATTTCATGTGAGTCACTTAAGAAATGTCACCCGAAATGGAAGAATCTACTTTGAAGGATACCATACCTTTGGAAGAAGTTCAACTAGAAAGTGATCTCACTTATGAAGAAAAGCCTATCAAGATTCTTGAGACTGCAGAAAGAGTCACGAGAACAAAGACTATCAAGTTTTGCAAAGTGCAATGGAACCATCATACCGAAGAGGAAGCAACATAAAAGAAGATGATCTTCTAAACACCACCCTCACCTATTTGTTAGTAATCCGAATCTCGAGGGCGAGATTCACCTTAAGGGGGTTAGATTTGTAACATCCCTAAAATCATGATTTCAAAGTTTGCATATCATTCATGCATGCATATAGATTTGAGATCAATTTCAAACTCATTTCAGAAAAACAGAAGCACATAGTGCTATGATTTTATGTGAGCAGATTTAAATCAAATGGCTATCCCCATTTGAAAGTTTGATTGTTTATGAACCAAGTTTGTTGCCTTCTATGAGGATAGGTTTGAGTGTAGAATTTAAGCCAAGTTTTACAAATTGGAAATGGTTTCAAAAACCATTTTTCAAATTTTGCAAAGCAAATGCCTAGTCTCTGTTATTTTGATCTCCAAGCTTGACCAAGCCTTTGCAAAGCAACCACATGATCTTATGCCTATATTTGAGATTACTGCTCACTGCAAAAATCCCAGGAAAATTTGAATTCAAATTGAACTTGAATTCATTTGAAAATCTATTCAGAAAATCGAATCAGAAAAAGAAAACAAGCAAACAAATGAAAAGGGCCTAGCGCCACCAGCTAGCCCACCCGGGCCATTTCTTTTCTCTCACGCCATGAGCACACCCACTCACCACCGACGGCCGACCCCACACCCCCTCTGCTTATTTTGCTGACAAGCAGGCCCCGTCCACGTCGCCCTCGTCTTCCCCAAACCGCGCCCGCGACCACGTCGCCGCTGCTGTCAAGGCCGGTAATGGCGCGGCGTAATTAGCCATTATGCCGCAGGAGTTTCCTGTCGCGCCTGGGCCTATTTAAACCTCTCTGCACAGCGAGCATTTCCCCCCACTCTCCTCGCTCACTCCGCCACCAGGCTGCGCACATTTGCTCTCGAAGCCCCGCGGTACCGACGACTCCGGCGTCCAATTCCGGTGAGCCTCGACCGTCCCCTCTCTCTGGTTCAAACGAGGATGCTCAGCACGATCTTGCGCACCTGCTGACACCTTTCTCTTGCCTGCTCGTGACCCAGGTCATCGTCTCCGTCCACGACCGAAACCACCTGCGCCGCCGCTTGACTCCGGCGACCAATTAAGGTAAAATCTGAGCGCCCCTTGCCCCCTCCTTCACGCGAGTTTGATCGCCTACGTCATGCGCAACTCCTGATGCCTCTGGTTCGTGCTAGGGCGACGCCAAACCTCGGCAAGCACCACGTCTGCAAGCGACCGACGCCGCCCGTTACTCCGACGAGCTCCTGAGACCGTGCCAGTGCGCCCCTTCCCGAGCCAACGCCACCTCGAGCATCAGCACGCCACCGCGGATCTGGTAAGCTACTTCCCTCACCCCCGCGCGACCTAGAGCGCCAGCACCGCCGCTGTCAGACGCGCCGCCGCCTGTCGCCGCCGCTAGCGCCGCTCGTTTTTGGTTAGTTGATTCTCAGCCGTCAGATTTAGATCTAGCGTGTAGAAACAGTTCACTTAACGAAGGGGTATGGATAGATCTGAGCCGTGCAACGATAGTTAGATCCAACGGCACGGAAGGATGATCCGGTCTTGAACCGCACGCTTAATAGAAACACGACGCGTGGCTAGGGTTTGAATCAAAACTGAATTTGAAAACAGATTTAGATCCAAATTTCAAATGGCTATAACTTTTGATTCCCACGTTAGATTTTTGCAAATTTTATACCGTTGGAATCAGTGAGTCAAGCCCTTTCTGAATCTGCAATGTGTTTAACAAAAAGTTTCTGTTAAAATGACTTTGTATGCAGAAACATATTTAGGTCCATTTTGAGTATAGATTTTGTTTAGCAAATTATTTTAGGGCTAAATAAGTTTAGTTAGCAAACTTTTTGACTTGGTTATGTTTATGTATCATACACTTGCTTGATGGGTTTTCAAAAATAATCACTTAGCATTTTCTTGCATGCATGCATTCATATTTTTGTTTGTATATGAATTGTGTGTAATTATGTGCTACAAATTTTGTGTAGATTTTGCTAGTGACTGTGATTGTGAAGAGTGCTACTCTCCCCATTACCAAGGCAAGTGATACTTCATGATATCTTCATCCCTATATTTTGTATAGCATTAGAAATATTTTGCTAAAGACTTGCATGCTACTTTTGCCAAATGATATGTTGGGAAATCCCAAGTAATTGTAGAATTGGTAGAATTGCTAGGAAAATTCCTAAGTTACTATACCATGCTTAGCCTACCTAGTAGCAAACAAGGGTTGGTAAATTTCATACATGCTATGTTAAAAATATTTCTAAGTCATGAGACTTAGGTTTTCTTATAAAACAACTAAGTCAATGAACCTCCTGGGTGGAATGGGACTTGAATGGTGGTTTTTGGTTGAGTGGTTACACAAGGCCATGGATATGGCTTGTGTATCTCACTTGTGGTATGCCACCCAGGCACAAAGGGATTTGGAGGCCAAGTGTTGAGAAGCTTATAGTGCAACCACTTGGCAATATGGGCTCTGCCTTGATCATATAGGTTGCTAGAACTTAGTCATTTGGACAGTTGGTGGTAGTGGGATGATAGGTTGGAACACATCCATTTGACTAAGGAAAGGCTTCTGAAAGGTCCTGTCTTGGGAAACCAAGTCTGGTGGGGAAAGTGCACAACCTCTGCAGATGGAAAATCTAAGTACTTAGCCAAGTTCATGGCAATGGACAACTTGAGCATCAAGACATGGAAGCTACAAGAATCTCATCACTCCAACTTCAAAGTAAAACTTGTGGGTGAACAAGGGTAAAGGACCCCAATGTCTATTGGTGGTTTCTTGGGAAAGTTTTTGACAAAGGAAAACTTAGTGATTTCAACTAATAGGAAAAACCTATTTTGAGCAAAGCAAGCCAAGCTACACTTAGCCAAAATGCATATAGTAATATAGTCCACTTAAAATTTACTAAGGTGTCACTTGCCAATACTATTCCAAAGTATTGACCCTCTGTGGATGTAACTTGTGATGTTGCAGGTTACTCCGATGATGAATAGGAGTCATGAGTCTACACTCAACATGCTTGCCTGTGGCACATGAAGATGAAGACTTATGTTTATTTACTTATTCCAAAAACTCTTGTATTAGGCCTATTGCCCTGAGTTGTAAAAGACTATGTTTTATCTCTGGAATGAATGTAATAAACGACCTTTGTATCTGTGTACTTCATCTTAAACTGTGGATGCTAGCATTGATCCAGGGACTAGCATTGCAATCACAGGGACCCTTTTCCTTTACGAAGGAGGGATCTTACATGTATCAACTCCCCACAAGCTTAGCTTATTGCTTGTCCTCAAGCAATTCAGTTGAAAACTGAGTGCGATAAAAAAACTTTCACGAACACTTTTCTTTATATGATGTAAATATTCTCAGCACAAGTGTAGATGCTTAGACAATTCATAATAAATAGTATGCAACTAAGTCTACTCAATAGTCATTGCAAGCTATGAAGAAAAAACAACTCAATAATAATAAGTAGCATGGAACATAAACATAAGCAACATTGCAATGCTCATAATAAGGTATGATAGAGTGGTATCTCGTTTGCCTTTGTTTGAAGAGCACAATATAAATGTCAAGGCACCTCTAAAGTTCTAGTGAAGACTAGAGATAAAGATATCAGAGATACAAGCATCAAAGTCATGACATAATTAACCAAGTTTTGGAACAAACACAAGAATGACAACTATGCTCTCAAGAAGGTGCTCATAGAATAAGTGGTGACTCATCAAGGTGGTGAAAACGGTTTTGGAAAGTTTGAAAGGCTTCCAAATGCTGAAAGGAAGGTACTCATTAGCTTTAGCTCTCGTTTCCCCTATCATAGGCATCTTCATGTGGTTAAGGTGAAAGTGAGGTCCACTCTAAATCATATGCTTGACAGACCATAGACTGGAAATCCCAAGTCCCTTGAGTATGAGGGACAATCCGCATGCTACTCAACTTTGGTCACCTGAAAGTTATTGTCATTGTAAATACATGCATATCATCGAGAACCGCCAACGGGGTACCCCTTGCACATGGTACAGGAGCATTCCCATAACCAAAATGACAAGGCAAGCAAACAATGAGAATCTCAGCAATATTTTTATTTACCATATGCATAGCTTTTTATTGAGGATGCTTCATAAATGCTCATTATGGTGATGCTGAAAGTTTCCACCATGATTAGGCATGGCTTAGGCTAGCGGCCTAGGCGTTTCTCTAACACAATGTATAGACTCCATGAATTCACAACCTCCCCTTATTTCACATCGTCGACATTCGTAAACAAAAGATCAAGGTATCAAATGGATAGGATATCCAACAAGTGTTGAAAGTGTTCCCCGTGACAGCACGGTTCTGCTGACTCCCAGCATATAAATTGCAAGCATATAACTTTCATGGACAGGTCACAATGGTTCAGGATTATTAAGCGCAAGGAATAAAGTGTGCCATCATGTTTGTGAGAGCTTTACTAACTAACTTCCTCAAAACAGATAAACATTTTATTTTGGAAGAAAACACGGCATATAGAATATGCACTGAAGTAGCAAATGATGCTAATAGGTAGGTATGGTGGACACAGCTGGCAATATTGGTTTTGGGGAGTTGGAAGCACAGGTAGAGAACATACTCAGTGCAAGTGAAGTCTAGCAATAGAGAGGGAGCAAAAAACGAGAGAGCAATAGCTGTCATAATCATGCTTGCAACAAAATAGGACTAATTATGGCATGAAAGTGATACAAGAACTCTAAGGAAAAATAAATCATCGAGGCTTACTGACTATTGATTAGTCATATGCATGCGTGAGCATGTGCCAAGTCGATTCACATGAACAGATAGAGGAGGATACCACAATGTCATACCAAAGTATGAATAAAACAATGCAAGCAAACATTCATATGACATGCTACAAACTATTTGCAAGCGGAGCTAATCATAGACAAGCAAGAACTACTAAGCATCCATAATGACATACACCTTACACAAACAAGCTAAGCATGCTCATAATGAAGAGTATATGTACAAAAATGAAACAAATATAGTTCGTTACCAGCCTCTTACCACACCTCGAGTTGTCTTAATATTCATTATTGCCCTTCACTTGTGTGACTTGAATAATAACATGAAACCAAAATCCACTGAGGACGGCTGAACCCTGCAAAGAACTCACAAAACCAAACAAGAACAACAAATATTTTTGGTGTTTTCAATTTTTTTTAGAAACAAGCAAACAAAGAAAAACCAAACAAGAAGCAAACAAAGCAAAATCTTTTTGGATTTGAATTTTAGAAAGAAGCAACAAAAACCAAAAAAGCGAAGCAATGGATATACAAAGAGCCGACCGAACATGATATATAGATGAGTGTGATGTCGGTATACCTCCCCCCAAGCATAGGCTTTTGGCCTAAGTGGGGCTCAATCCCATGGTGTCCAAGAGGATGAACCTTCGTAGTATGTTGAGGAAGCTCCCTCTTCCTGGTACAAGCTCGAGGCCTCCCCTGTGTAATATGCAGAGGGGTCGTATGATGGTGCTTCCTCCTGATAGTGCCCATGGAAGTTAAGAGAGAGCATCTTGTCATCCATCTCCGCCTTCGAACGTGACCAAGGTCCCTGAGAAATACTGAACAAAGTGGTTTGGGGTAGAGGGATCTCTCTCTTCCCCGTCAATAAGCAGCATTCTATAAACCAAGTTCTCAAGAGTAGAGCTAGTGGTGACAAAGTGGTGCGCCTTCATGGCAGCAAGATCAAGCCTCTGAGGAGCCAAAAGTGTATCATGTGGATCAACAACAATGTTCAAGGCAGCAGCAACACGAGTAGCAATAATTCCCCCATAAATAGGTCCCTTAGCAGCTAAGCGACGATCAATGAGAGAACCAAGATTATACTTATCCTCATTGTTGAGTGCAGCAGCTAAGAAGGCCAATTGATAGTTGGATATATTACTAGTGTTCTCCCTACCAAGAACACTGGTGGCAAGATAATAGGAAAGTACTTGATGGCTGGGAGTTGAATATTCTTTATCTTCCCTCGCTGAGCTCTGCGGTCATCATCATTGGTTATTCCTCGGTAAAGCTCCAACAAATCAGCGGGAAGAGCTGGAATCTTCTTTAATGACCTAGCTGTACCAAGTCCCAGGGCCTTGCAAAATTGCTTCAAAGTCATAGAATGAGCCCTGTCATAAATTTTGAAAGACACAGCAGGCTTGAACACGCTGTTAGTAAAAGAAAAACTTTCCACAAATGTTTTAGTGAGCAAAGCATATTGTGCGCTCTCATCCTGCATGTAACTTGTTAGTCTAGCCTTCCGAACCAAAGTCATAAAATCATTAAGAATCCCAGTAGCCCGCAAGAAAGTTTGGCAAGGAAAGGTGGAGGGGTGCACATCCCCTTCATCTCCCTCATCACCAAATCGCGGAGTAATGAGATCCTCATTGTATGAGGTTCTAGTACCGGTGGATGACCTTGGAAGCCTTGCCCTTCTAGGTGCATCACTCTCAAATATTTCACCAAATGTATGGTTGTCCATGACCTTCCTTTAATTCTGAAATTTTTAGACAAACATCAAACAAAGTGATTTCTAAGTTGATAAATGATGAGCAACTACTATAGGAACTTGCTAGAGGACTACTAATGACCCACAAGTATAGGGGGTTGTAACATCCCTAAAATCATGATTTCAAAGTTTGCATATCATTCATGCATACATATAGATTGAGATCATTAGTCAAACTCATTTCAGAAAAACAGAAGCATGGTGCTATGATTTTATGTGAGCAGATTTAATTCAAATGGCCATCACCATTTGAAAGTTTGGAAGTTTAGGAACTTGGTTGCTTGCCTTCATTGTTGGAAAGTTTGTGTGTAAAATTTAGACCAAAATTTTCAACTTAGAAATAGATTCAAAAACCCCTTTTTAAACTTTTGCAAACCAGATGCAAAGTCCCTGATTATTTCTATACTCCAAGCTTGTCCAAGCCTATGCAGAGTAACCACATGCTTAATACCTGTTTTTGAGACTACTGCACCCTACAAAAACCCCAGAAAAGTTTGAATTCAAAAAAGAGTTTGAATTCATATCGAAACCATTCCTGAAAATCGAAATAGAAAAGGAAAAGGAATAAACAAAAGAAAAAGGCCGCGCGCCAGGGATCTAACCTAGCAACGAATCAAGCCCAACAAGCCCACCCGGCATTTCCTCTCTTCACGACGAAAGACGACTCACCATCGACAGACCCGGACCCCACGCCTCGGTTTATTTCATCGCCAAGCGGCCCGTCCACGTCGCCTTCGTCTTCCCCGATTCACAAGACGACCTCCGCGCTGGCCGTTGCAAAGACTGATTCCATGAGCTTAATTGGCATTGATGCGACGAGCGTTTCCTGTCGAGCCTCGGGCTATAAGATCCCCACATCCTCACGACCATTTCCCCCCAATCAATTTTGCCTTCACGCCACCAGGCTGCCCACGACTCACACGACTTTGCATTGCTCGACGATCGCGTCGGCGACCCGGTGAGCCTCGTGTTCCTCGATCTCTAGCTCATGCTATCTTGTTCGCGAGTTTCGCGAACCATCGACACACCCCATTTGCCTTCGCATGACCCGTAGCTCCAAAGAACGTCGACGATCGCCACCGTCTTCGCTTCAATTCCGACGACCTCCGCAGTAAGTCCGACCCAAGCCTTGTCTTTCACACACGCGTTTTCTCCGTGATCTTCTGCATCTGACCACACCCTCCGTTTGCCTCCTAGTGATCGACAACGTCGCCTTCGACCTCGAACAGAACCACCTGTCGCCAGACTCAACTCCGACGAGAAATCATCGCCGTGTCAGCACGCCCCTTCGCAAACCAACGCCACCTTGAGCTTTAGCAGCCTCCTGCGGATCTGGTATGACCTTTCTCCCTCTCGCGGACGACCTGGAACGCTAGCGCCGCCGTAGACTGAGCGCTCCGCCGCTCACTGACGCCGCGCGCCGCCAGGACATGGACACGTGCTCGAGCACCGTTAGATCTAGATCCAAGCGTTGGGATAGATTCACTTATCAGCGAAGAGGTACGCGTTCAGGGCCGTGCGATTCATTTAGATCCTACGGCTGCAGAGCTCGATCCGGTGCGAACCGGTACGCGCTAGTAATAACACGACGCGTGTCTAGGGTTAGATCTAAAAACAGATTTCAAACCAGAATTTGATCCAAATTTCAAATGACTATAACTTTTGATTTCCACGTTGGAATTTTGCAAACTTTATACCGTTGGATTCAGTGAGTCAAGACCTTTCTGAATATCCAATGTGTTTAACAAAATGTTTCAGTTAAAAAGACTTTTTATGCAGAGACATGTTTAAGGCTATTTTGAGTATAGATTTAGTTTAGTAATTTGTATTAGTGCCAAATAAGTTTGAATGGCAAAATTTGTGTCTTGTTATGTTTCTGTATCATGTAATTGCTTGGTAGGGTTTTTCAAAAATCATCACTTAGTAATTTCTTGCATGCATGCATACATAATTTTGTTTGTATTTAAATTGTGTGTAATTGTGTGCTACAAATTTTATGTGTAGATTTTGCTAGTGTATTTGTGAAGAGTGCTACTCTTCCCATTACCAAGGCAAGTGATATTTCATGAATATTTCATTCCTATATTTTATACTAGCATTAGATATTTTGCTAAGTCTTGCATGCTACTCTTACCAAATGAAAGAATGGGAAATCCTATGTAGTTAGAATGGTAGAATTGCTAGGAAATTTTCCTAAGTTAAGATACCATGCCATGCTTAGCCTAGCTATTAGCAAACAAGGGTTGGTATAATCTATTCATGCTATATTGACTATATTTCTAAGTCATGAGACTTATGTTTTCTTAATAAAACCACTAAGTCAATAAACCTCCTGGGTGGAATGGAAAGAATGGTTTATGTTGGGTGGTTACACAAGGCCATGGATTTGGCTTGTGTATCTCACTTGTGGTATGCCACCCAGGCACAAAGGGATTTGGAGGCCAAGTGTTGAGAAAGCTTACAGTGCAACCACTTGGCAATATGGGCTCTGCCATGATCATATAGGTTGCTAGAACTTAGTCACTTGGACAGTTGGTGGTAGTGGGAATGATAGGTTGGAGCGCGTCCATTTGACTAAGGAAAGGCTTCTGAAAGGTCCTGTCTTGGGAAACCAAGTCTGGTGGGGAAAGTGCACAACCTCTGCAGATGGAAAACCTAAGTACTTAGCCAAGTCCATGGCAATGGACAACTTGAGCATCAAGACATGGAAGCTACAAAATTCTCATCACTCCAATTTCTAAGTAAAACTTGTGGGTGAACAAGGGTAAGGACCCCAATGTCTATTGGTGGTTTCTTGGGAAAAGTTTTGTCAAAGAAAACTTAGTGATTTCAACTAATAGGAAAAACCTATTTTGAGCAAAGCAAGCCAAGCTACACTTAGCCAAAATGCATATAGTAGTATAGTCCACTTAAAATAAACTAAGGTATCACTTGCCAATACTATTCCAAAGTATTGACCCTCTGTGGCTGTAACTTGTGATGTTGCAGGTTACTCCGATGATGAATAGGAGTCATGAGTCTACACTCAACATGCTTGCCTGTGGCACATGAAGATGAAGACTTTTGTTTATTTACTATTTCCTTAAACTCTTGTATTAGGCCTATGGCCTTGAGTTGTAAAAGACTATGTTTTATCTCTGGAATGAATGTAATAAACGACCTTTGTATCTGTGTACTTCATCTTAAACTGTGGATGCTAGCATTGATCTAGGGACTAGCATTGCAATCACAGGGATCCTTTTCCTTTACTAAGGAGGGGTCTAACAGATGGTATCAGAGCACTGTGTTGCCTGTAGGATTATGACCCTAGGATTGGAAACCACTAAGGAAAATTTTTAACTACCTCTACACTTGTCTATTCTCCTCGTAAACTTTTCTAATCTTCTCATTCTCATCTCTATTTGTAGATGAACTCCATCAACGAAGCCATGAAGAAAGGACCACTCATGACCATGACCTTGGAGTGTGAAACTGAGTTTCCCAAAATTCTCAAGGACCTCATGGTGGCAATGGAGGCACATGGTGCAGCCGTGTATAAAGGCTTTCCAGTAATGGATGAAGGAGTGGAGTACTGGTGGGTGCAACTTCACTTGTACAAAAACAAGGAAGACAACCACAAAGAAAGAGGCTTCTGCATGTACACCAACACTGTGTTGCACACCACATTCTTTGAGTCAGCAAGAGAAGCAGCTTGGAGGACCATCAAAGAACTAAGTGCTAGAGTCAAGTGCAGAATGCTCAACCTCCAAAAGGACTTAGAGAAAGAGAAGGAACTTACCCAGGAGTTGGAAGCCACCAACCAAGAATTAAGGGGAGATATTATAGACTTGGTGATGGAATCATGTGAACAAGATAGGTGGATTGCCTCTAGGAACATTGTGTTAGCCAACAGATCCAGTGAGATAGGATTGTGAACGCACTTCGTTAGTTGGACCACCACCTATCACCTTATTTTCCAAAATGATACCTTAAATAAGTTTGGACCTTGAATGATGTAATGGAATCATGTATGCATGACTTGTGTGAATTTGTGTTCCATGGATATGTATGAAATGTTTGTCTTGTTTTATCTTAAATCGTGTTGTCCTAACTTTTCTATCTTATAAATAGATGCCTATTACCATCAGCACTGTTGAGGAGTTCCAGGTTACCCGTTTTGGTCCTCGTATCGTTGAGCTTACTACTTTGCTCGATCTCCCTCTTCCCACTATCATGGTGCACCCACTCACCAAGTTCGAGAGGAAAGACCTTTGGGGCTTCAAGGTGAATCAGCCAGGACGCCAGACAGAGCCTACTACGGAGGCCATCGTCTTCAAGCTTATGCACGATGACAGGGAGAGAGGCATGGAGGTCGTCATGCAGGACCTGATAGGACATCTGTTAGGCCGTCACTCCCGACAGGTTAGAGGCACTCACTTCCACGTCTTCGGAATACGTGATGATGATGGAGAGTCCATCGACTTTGCGGACGACTCGAGGGCCGCAGCAGAGCCGATATGTCTCTATCTCAGGACTTAGAGTCTCTTATTAGGCACGTGGACACGGACAGGACCAACGTCATGCTCAGCAATGACGAGCTCCAGGTGCAGCTTCGCGAGAAGGACAAGCTTTTCGCTCAGCAGGACGAGATAGTCAAGGAAATGGAGGCGAAGTTCGAGACCCAGGACCGCAAGTTCAAGAGTAAGGAGAAACGCGTCCAGGATAGGAACAAGAGGATCCGTGACATGACCGAGGAACTGAAGTCCAAGGATTTCGAGCTAGAGCAGCAGCAGATGGTTATTGAGAGTCTTCGCTCCCAGAAGAGGGCTCTCAAGACCAAGATTGAGTCCTTGACCACTACTATCGAGGAGAACAAGACCGCGATGGAGAACGCAGGTCTTACCTTTGTCGAGGAGGAGATTGATGCTGATGAGTAGACTTGACTACTCGGTTACCTTTTATTATCGTACTTGTTATTTGTGAACTTATTATTGGACCATCCGACATGTGGATGGCTTGCCACTTGTGTGTTTTACTTGAGACTTCATTATCTTGTTGTTGAGTTTTTTTATCCTTGTGTTGCATGCTATGTGTTTGCTTGTGTGATGTAATGTGCATGAATCATGTAAGGGTATCTCATTCTTATCTCTATTTGAACAAACCACAGATGCCTCCCCGTCACGCAAACCCCAACCCCAACAACATCACCCCGGAAATGCAACAAATGATGAATGCGCAAACACAGCTTATGCAAATGATGACAACATTCATCCAAAACCAGAATAATAACAACAACAACAACAACAACAACCCCAATAACAACAACAACAACAACAACCCTCCGGGTTTTGATATGCTCACCAGATTTCTGCGTCTGAGGCCAGCTAAGTTTTCGGGGACGACAGATCCCATGGTGGCCAATGACTGGCTACATTCTGTGAACAAAGATTTAGTGACCGTGGGCTGCACGGATGCGGAAAAAGTCAGGTTCGCAGCACATCTGTTGGAAGGACCAGCTGCCACATGGTGGGACAACTTCCAGATCACCACTCCTATTGATGAGGTGACTTGGGCTATCTTTGAAGATGGCTTTCGCACTGCTCATATCTCATCAGGAATGATGAGCCTGAAAAAGAAGGAGTTTCACAATCTGAAGCAGCGACACCGCAGCGTGGCTGAATATATAGAAGAGTTCAACAATCTGGCGCGCTATGCACCGGATGAGGTTGACATAGATGCCAAAAGAAAGGAAAAGTTTCTGGAAGGCTTGAATGATGAGATGAATCTGCAGCTGTCTGTGGCATATGTTCCAACTTATCAGTCTCTGTGTGACAAGGCTGCTATTTTGGAGAGTAAAATGAAGCAAGTCGAGAGTAGGAAGAGGAAACACTCCGACAAGCACAGCTCGGGATCGTCTCACAAACGATCTCACTATGATGACAGTGGCAACTCAGGATCCCATAAGCATGGGAAATTTAACAAGCACCACAACCACAACCGTCATGACAACAAGCATCATCGCAGTCATGACAATGATAAGTACAAGAACCACAAGAGTGGACATAAGAGCCACCACAGTGGAAGTGGAAGTGGAAACCAGCCTAAAAAGGACATCAGTCAGGTTGAGTGCTTCAAATGCAAGAAGTTGGGGCATTATGCTAACGAGTGCCCTGAGAAGAAAGTTGAAGGACCTAACAAGCCCAATCCTTTTCAGAAAGGACAGGTTAACCACATCAATGTGGAGGAGGTCTATGAGGAGCCCTGTTCTTTGGTAAGTTCAGACTCAATTCCATTCCAGCATTTGTACTCTTTGATACTGGTGCATCTCATTCATTCATATCAAAAGCATATGTTGATAGAAATGGGTTTGCATCTGAAAACATTGGGTGTCCAATAAAAGTTAGTTCTCCGGGTGGAGATATGATAGTAAGTCTTGGATGTCAGGATCTTGTCATAGAGTTTGGAAAGCATAAGTTCCCAGTGAGTCTGATAATTTTAGATTCCCAAGGATTGGATGTAATTCTAGGAATGGATTGGATGGCTAAGTATGAAGGAGTGCTTGATTGTGCTAATCATACTGTTTCACTCACAATCCAGAAGGGAAAAGAATAAAATTCAGGTCAAACTTTGAATCCAAAGGAAGTAAGCTTAATTCTCTTAAGGGGGTTAGCATGGACACTGTGCCAATTGTGTGTGAGTATCCGGATGTGTTTCCGGAAGAGTTACCGGGAATGCCACCAGATAGAGATGTGGAGTTTATAATAGATTTGGTACCAGGTTCTGGAGCAAGAGCAAAGAGACCTTATAAAATGTCAGTGGACGAACTAAAGGAACTCAAGAAGCAACTTGGAGAACAATTGAAAAAAGGATTCATCCAGCCAAGTTCTTCATCTTGGGGAGCTCCAGTTTTATTCGTAGAAAAGAAGGATAGAACACAAAGATTATGCATTGACTACCGTTCTCTCAACGAGGTAACCATCAAGAACAAATATCCTTTGCCAAGAATCAACGACTTGTTTGATCATCTAGAAGGAGCATGTGTGTTCTCGAAAATTGATCTCCGATCAGGTTATTTTCAACTCAAGATAAGAGAGCAAGACATACCTAAAACAGCATTCACCACAAGGTATGGATTGTATGAGTACACTGTGATGCCTTTTGGTTTAACCAACGCTCCAGCATACTTCATGAATATGATGAACAAAGTGTTCATGGAATTTCTTGACAAATTTGTTGTCGTTTTTATCGATGACATCTTAGTCTACTCCAAGAGCAAAGAAGAACATGAAGGACACTTACGCTTGATACTTGAGAAACTAAGGGAGCATAAACTTTACGCCAAATTCAGCAAGTGTGAGTTCTGGTTAGAGGAAGTTGGTTTTCTTGGTCATGTTATGACAAAGGATGGTGTGGCAGTTGATCCTGCTAAAGTTTCAGTTGTGACTGAATGGGAATCTCCTAAGAACGTAAAAGAGGTTCGTAGTTTCCTTGGCTTAGCAGGTTACTATAGAAGATTCATTGAAAATTTCTCAAAAGTAGCCAAGCCAATGATAGAATTGTTAAAGAAAGACAAAAAGTTTGCTTGGACTGAAGGTTGTGAACTCAGCTTTCAAGAATTGAAGAAGAGACTTGTGTCAGCACCAGTTCTTTGTCTGCCAGATTTGGAAAAGGATTTCCAAGTGTATTGTGATGCTTCGCATCAAGGATTAGGTGCCGTACTTATGCAAGGCGGAAAAGTTGTGGCTTATGCCTCGAGACAACTCAAAACTCATGAAGTAAACTATCCTACCCATGATTTAGAGTTAGCCGCTGTTGTCCATGCACTCAAAACATGGAGACACTACCTTTTGGGAAAACGTTGTGAAGTATTCACCGATCACAAAAGTTTGAAGTATATCTTCACCCAGAAAGAAATCAATATGAGACAAAGAAGATGGCTAGAACTTATCAAGGACTACGACTTAAGTTTGCAATACCACCCCGGTAAAGCAAATGTAGTAGTAGATGCTCTAAGTCGTAAGGTGTTTGTAAATGGCCTTACCAAAGGTGAATTGCCAGATGACTTGTGTAAGCAATTCAAAGAACTCAGATTGGAGATTGTGCCAGAAGGACATCTCATGTCTTTGGATGTTCAACCCACTCTGTGGGATAAGATTAAAGAAGCCCAAAAGACTGATAAGGAAATTGATGAGATTAAGAAAAATATTGACCAAGGGAAAGCTAAAAGTTTCCATGTAGACGAACAAGGTACTTTATGGCACGGGAAACGTATTTGTGTTCCACAAGACCCAGAGTTGCGGAAACTGATTCTGCAAGAAGCTCACAACTCTCCGGGTAACTATTCATCCAGGTAACACCAAAATGTACATGGACATGAAAGAAAGATTTTGGTGGAATAATCTCAAGAGGGACATCGCCGAGCATATTGCTTTGTGTGATGTATGTAGTAGAGTAAAAGCGGAGCATCAAAAACCAGCCGGTTTACTTCAACCACTACCTATTCCTGATTGGAAATGGGACAAAATTGGTATGGATTTCATCACCGGATTACCAAGGACCAGATCAGGATATGATTCCATATGGGTAGTAGTGGATCGCTTAACTAAAGTGGCACATTTTATACCTGTGAAGACAACCTATACAAGTGCCAAGTTAGCCAAAATCTACATGAGCAGAATTGTATGCCTTCACGGTGTGCCTAAGAGTATTGTGTCTGATAGAGGAACTCAGTTCACTTCTCACTTTTGGAGACAGCTTCTTGAATCCTTAGGAACGAGGTTGGAATTCAGCACTGCCTTTCATCCTCAAACTGATGGACAAACAGAAAGGACTAATCAAATTCTTGAAGACATGCTGAGGGCATGTGTCCTAGACTATGGAGCAAGTTGGGATGAAAGTCTGCATTACGCAGAGTTCTCTTACAATAACAGTTATCAATCTAGTATTGGGATGGCACCATTTGAGTTTCTCTATGGAAGGAAGTGTACCACCCCATTGCTATGGAATGGTGTGGGAGAAAGGAGTTTGTTTGGACCTGATCTTATCAAAGACACTGAAGAGAAAGTCAAATTGGTTAAGGACAGGTTGAAGATAGCATAGTCCCGACAGAAAAGCTACGCGGATTCTAAGCGTAGAGAAGTCACCTACGAAGTTGGGGATAGAGCTTACCTTAGAGTATCACCACTTCGTGGGGTGAAAAGATTTGGAGTCAAAGGAAAGTTGGCACCGAGATATGTTGGGCCATTCAAAATTTTAAGTCGCAAGGGAGAAGTTGCATATGAAGTCGAATTGCCAGAATCTCTGTCAGCTGTCCATAATGTGTTTCATGTGAGTCAGCTTAAGAAATGTCACCCAGAAATGGAAGAGTCTTCTTTGAAGGATACCATACCTTTGGAAGAAGTTCAACTAGAAAGTGACCTCACCTATGAAGAAAAGCCTGTCAAGATTCTTGAGACCGTGGAAAGAGTCACAAGGACAAAAACTATCAAGTTTTGCAAAGTACAATGGAATCATCACTCCGAAGAGGAAGCAACATGGGAAAGAGAAGATGATCTTCGGAAAGACCACCCTCACCTATTTGCTAGCCAATCCGAATCTCGAGGGCGAGATTCACCTTAAGGGGGTTAGATTTGTAACATCCCTAAAATCATGATTTCAAAGTTTGCATATCATTCATGCATACATATAGATTGAGATCATTAGTCAAACTCATTTCAGAAAAACAGAAGCATGGTGCTATGATTTTATGTGAGCAGATTTAATTCAAATGGCCATCACCATTTGAAAGTTTGGAAGTTTAGGAACTTGGTTGCTTGCCTTCATTGTTGGAAAGTTTGTGTGTAAAATTTAGACCAAAATTTTCAACTTAGAAATAGATTCAAAACCCCCTTTTTAAACTTTTGCAAACCAGATGCAAAGTCCCTGATTATTTCTATACTCCAAGCTTGTCCAAGCCTATGCAGAGTAACCACATGCTTAATACCTGTTTTTGAGACTACTGCACCCTACAAAAACCCCAGAAAAGTTTGAATTCAAAAAATAGTTTGAATTCATATCAAAACCATTCCTGAAAATCGAAATAGAAAAGGAAAAGGAATAAACAAAAGAAAAAGGCCGCGCGCCAGGGATCTAACCTAGCAACGAATCAAGCCCAACAAGCCCACCCGGGGCATTTCCTTTCCTCTCTCACGCACGAGCGCACGCACTCAGTCACTGACAGCCAGACCCCACGCCCCCTCGGTTTATTTCACTGCCAAGCGGGCCCCGTCCACGTTAGCTTCGTCTTCCCCCTGATTCCGCGCACGACCTCCGCCGCTGGCCGTTGCAGCACTGATTCCGCGAGCTTAATTGGCATTGATGCGACGAGCGTTTCCTGTCGAGCCTCGGGCTATAAGATCCCCACATCCTCACGACCATTTCCCCCCAATCAATTTTGCCTTCACGCCACCAGGCTGCCCACGACTCGCATGACTCCGCCGCTGTTCCGACGATTGCGTCGGCGAATTCCGGTGAGCCTCGTGTTCCCCTCGATCTCTAGCTCATGCTATCTTGTTCAGTGAGTTTCTGCGCACCTACTGACACACCCCATTTGCCTTCGCATGACCCGTAGCTCCAGCAACGTCGACGACTGGCCGCCACCGTCTTCGGCTTCAACTCCGACGACCTCCAGTGGTAAGTCCAGACCGCCCCAAGCCTTGTCTTTCACACACGCGTTTTCTCCGTGATCTTCTGCATCTGACCACACCCTCCGTTTGCCTCCTAGTGATCGACAACGTCGCCTTCGACCTCGAACAGAACCACCTGTCGCCAGACTCAACTCCGACGAGAAATCATCGCCGTGTCAGCACGCCCCTTCGCAAACCAACGCCACCTTGAGCTTCAGCAGCCTCCTGCGGATCTGGTATGACCTTTCTCCCTCTCGCGGACGACCTGGAACGCTAGCTCCGCCGTAGACTGAGCGCTCTGCCGCTCACTGACGCCGCGCGCCGCCAGGACATGGACGCGTGCTCGAGCACCGTTAGATCTAGATCCAAGCATTGGGATAGATTCACTTATCAGCGAAGAGGTACGCGTTCAGGGCCGTGTGATTCATTTAGATCCTACGGCTGCAGAGCTCGATCCGGTGCGAACCGGTACGCGCCAGTAATAACACGACGCGTGTCTAGGGTTAGATCTAAAAACAGATTTCAAACCAGAATTTGATCCAAATTTCAAATGACTATAACTTTTGATTTCCACGTTGGAATTTTGCAAACTTTATACCGTTGGATTCAGTGAGTCAAGACCTTTCTGAATATCCAATGTGTTTAACAAAATGTTTCAGCTAAAAAGACTTTTTATGCAGAAACATGTTTAAGGCTATTTTGAGTATAGATTTAGTTTAGTAATTTGTATTAGTGTCAAATAAGTTTGAATGGCAAACTTTGTGTCTTGTTATGTTTCTGTATCATGTAATTGCTTGGTAGGGTTTTTCAAAAATCATCACTTAGTAATTTCTTGCATGCATGCATACATAATTTTGTTTGTATTTAAATTGTGTGTAATTGTGTGCTACAAATTTTATGTGTAGATTTTGCTAGTGACTATGACTGTGAAGAGTGCTACTCTCCCCATTACCAAGGCAAGTGATATTTCATGAATATTTCATTCCTATATTTTATACTAGCATTAGATATTTTGCTAAGTCTTGCATGCTACTCTTGCCAAATGAAAGAATGGGAAGTCCTATGTAGTTAGAATGGTAGAATTGCTAGGAAATTTTCCTAAGTTAAGATACCATTCCATGCTTAGCCTAGCTATTAGCAAACAAGGGTTTATAATCTATTCATGCAATATTGACTATATTTCTAAGTCATGAGACTTATGTTTTCTTAATAAAACCACTAAGTCAATAAACCTCCTGGGTGGAATGGAAAGAATGGTTTATGTTGGGTGGTTACACAAGGCCATGGATTTGGCTTGTGTATCTCACTTGTGGTATGCCACCCAGGCACAAAGGGATTTGGAGGCCAAGTGTTGAGAAAGCTTGCAGTGCAACCACTTGGCAATATGGGCTCTGCCATGATCATATAGGTTGCTAGAACTTAGTCACTTGGACAATTGGTGGTAGTGGGAATGATAGGTTGGAGCGCGTCCATTTGACTAAGGAAAGGCTTCTGAAAGGTCCTGTCTTGGGAAACCAAGTCTGGTGGGGAAAGTGCACAACCTCTGCAGATGGAAAACCTAAGTACTTAGCCAAGTCCATGGCAATGGACAACTTGAGCATCAAGACATGGAAGCTACAAAAATCTCATCACTCCAATTTCTAAGTAAAACTTGTGGGTGAACAAGGGTAAGGACCCCAATGTCTATTGGTGGTTTCTTGGGAAAGTTTTGTCAAAGAAAACTTAGTGATTTCAACTAATAGGAAAAACCTATTTTGAGCAAAGCAAGCCAAGCTACACTTAGCCAAAATGCATATAGTAGTATAGTCCACTTAAAATAAACTAAGGTATCACTTGCCAATACTATTCCAAAGTATTGACCCTCTGTGGCTGTAACTTGTGATGTTGCAGGTTACTCCGATGATGAATAGGAGTCATGAGTCTACACTCAACATGCTTGCCTGTGGCACATGAAGATGAAGACTTTTGTTTATTTACTATTTCCTTAAACTCTTGTATTAGGCCTATGGCCCTGAGTTGTAAAAGACTATGTTTTATCTCTGGAATGAATGTAATAAACGACCTTTGTATCTGTGTACTTCATCTTAAATTGTGGATGCTAGCATTGATCCAGGGACTAGCATTGCAATCACAGGGATCCTTTTCCTTTACTAAGGAGGGGTCTAACAGGGGTGTATCGTAGTACTTTCGATAAATAGGAGTGTTGATCCCAACGAGGAGCAGAAGGTGCTGAACATTGGTGTGGAGCAGGAAATCCCTGCGAATACTTAGCAAACGGATTTTTAGTGGTTTTCTGACAAGGCAACAAAACAAAGAGCAAGTAACAGAAGTAACAAACAAACGGAGCAAGTGGCCCAATCCTTTCTTAGCAAAGGACAAGCTGGTGGAAATACTTATAAGGGCCAAACGTTCTCGAGGACACATGGGAATTCTGTCAAGTGCTTTCGATTCAAATAGCTGAGTACTCTTCGCTAGTGTTTGTAAGTGTTGTGTAGGTGAACTTGTGCTAACATACCGCCCTTCCTAGGACTAATACATACTTGTGATTAAACCCCCTGCAAACATCCGTAACTACAGGAAAGCAATTAAGATTAAATCTAACCACAACCTTAAACTCTGAGATCCTACGCTCCCTTGTGCAAAGGTGTCCTAACGGGGGTTTAGGTTTTTGTCACTCCGGCAACCCCGCGATTAGTAGCCAAATACACAATGCATCCCCCTAGGCCCATAAATGGTGAAGTATCATGTAGTCGACGTTCACATCACACCACTAGAAGAATAGCACCACAACCTAAATACTAAACCATTGAATAATAACTCATCGCAGATTCACTACTAACAACATGACTTCTCCCATGTCCTCAGAACTAAACGAACTACTCACAAGACATCATATGGATCAAGATCAAAGATGATATGGTAATGGATAAAAATCTGAACATAAACAATAATCCAATGGTTCCACTCACAAGCATCAACTACAATAGTAATCAACACCGGGAAAGTTTCCCCCTAAGAACTAAAGCAATATCCAACACAATTGTTACAGCAGGACGGAGTGGTGGTGATGTTGCTGGTGGAGATGATGGTGTTGATGATGATGATGATCCTGATGAAGCTTAGCTTGATGACAGTGTTGATGGCGACGGTCTCCCCTCTCCGGGAAGGAATTCCCCCAGCAGAAATCTGTCTGCTGTAGAGATCTTTCTCTCTCGGTGTTTTCCGCCCCTCAGAGGCGGCAAAAATCTATCTGTGGTCGCTCCCCGAGCCTTAGGGTTTCGAAGGGAAGATATAGGCGAAGGGGCGGAGTCGGAGGCCAGGCAGGTGGGCCACACCTTCCCTAGGCGCGGGGCCAGGTGGGCCCGCGCCTAGGGGGTGTGGGCCCCCTGAGGCCCCACTTCGTCCCTCCTTCTAGCATCCTTCGTCTTCTGGTAAAATAATATGTTTCCATATTTTTCTGGTGTTTTTCTGATCTTCGCGAAATTGCACCGAAACGCCTTCTTTTCCATCAGAATCTAGACTCCGGCAGTCCATCCTCTAGGAATCATCCAACATGCATAAATAGATGAAAAGCCATAAGTAATACCTCATAATAAGACAAATATCAATGAATGGAGGTAAATTATGATATAGAATGGTGATGCAAATTGGGTGTATCAACTCCCCCAAGCTTAGACTTTGCTTATCCCCAAGCGAATACTGAGCTCAGTAAACATGTCCACAGGTTTATGGAGTGAAGTCTGGATAAAAGAATACGAACAAGAAGCATCACACTTACCATTGCACAACTCATAGAAGAAAGCAACTCACCATTATATAACTTAGCTTGCAACCAAGTACAACAGTCACAATAGAGATGCATAAAGATAAATCATAATTGGAATTGGAAAACTTATTCTTGGTCAGAGAACACCTGGTAAACAGTTTCACAAAAGCTTTTTGTAGAAGTTTCAAAACAGGAACACTCTTTGCTCAAAAAGGTTTTTCACAAGTGAAGGCTTTCAAAGTAATACTCAATAAATAAGAGTTTTGTGCAAACAAGGAAGATAAAGAACATGATTGAATAAATCACCATATGAATGCTTGAAACACAACAACTCAAAAGCTTGCTGGAGGTAGAGAGGAAGTAGGTTTACTGACTCAACTGCGAAGTGGGAGAAAGATCCCTTCTTAGAGGGTAGCATGGATTACAAGTCATAGATAGCTTCCAAAAGATTATGGTACTTACTAGCTTTGAGCCCTCATTGCCCCTATCATAAGCATCTTGAGATGATTAAGGTTAAAGTGAACTGATACGTTGGAAACGTATCTATAATTTTTTATGTTCCATGCTTGTTTAGTATCTACTTTGCTTTACTTGTCCACACTTTGAGGTGCTTTTTACATGTTTTCTGGTACTAACCTATTAATAAGTTGCACAAAGTGCGGATGCATTTTACTTTTTTGGTTTCAAAAAGTTAGTAAAGAAATATTCTCGAATTGACGGGACAAACATCAAAGTCAATTACTTTCCGTGGGAACAAGAAGTCCAGGAGAGCCGAGGGCTGGCCAGGGGGTAGACCCACCCTGCACGGGCAAGTGGGCGCACTGCTAGGGTTTGGTGGCCCTGTCCGCCTCCCAGTCTCGCCCTTCACCTATAAGAAGCTCCCGATGCAGAAACCCTGAGGACCCGATCACGAAACCGTCTGTAGCCGCTACCACCATCGTCCCTAGATCGGGGGGTCTAAAGTTCTTCCCGGCACCCTGCCGGAGGCGAGATCATCCCGGAGGCCTTCTCTCCGGTATGATTCGTGAGTAGTTCCACCTTGGACTATGGGTCCATGTAGTAGCTAGATGGTTGTATCTCCTCCTTTGTGCTTTCATGTATAGATCTTGTGAGCTCCGTTCATGACCAAGATCTAATCTATTTGTAATCATTCATGTTGTGTTTGCGGGGATCCGATGTATATTGAGATTATTATGTTGGTTTGATTAATGGTTTTATATTTATGATTCTATCATGTCTGTGTTGTTTGTGATGTTGCATGCTCTCTGTTGCTAGTGGTTATCTTGGCCAAGTAGTTGCTAGTGACTCCAAGAGGGGGTATTTATGCTCGATACTGGGTTCATGCCTCTAGTTTCCAAGGTAAGTGACAGAAATCTCTTCGGTTGTATATGCGCTGTTGCTACTAGGGAGAAACCAACGGTCTCTTGTTCATGGAACATGTGGACTGTTTACCTTACACACTTTGCTTAAAGAAGTTGTCTGTTGCTTGCAACTTAATACTGGAGGGGGTTCGGATGATAACCTGAAGGTGGACTTATAGTCATAGATGCAATTGGATGACGGTCTATGTATATTGTTGTATTGCCCAAATCAACTTCATAGGATATTTCTGGCTAGTAATTGCATTTTTATGCCTTGCTTAGTTCCTGTCAATTGCCTCACTATAATTTGTTTACCCTTCATGCCATGTTGTTTATCTAAGGAGAGCACCTCTAGTGAACTATGGACCCCGGTCCAATCTTTACCATTGATACATCTTCCATTGTTACATGTTTACTTGCTGCAAACCATTACCTTCCACACCATACATTTAACCTTTGTTACAACAAACCGGTGAGCTTGACAACCTCACTGATTCGTTGGGGCAAAGTCTTGAGTTTGTGTTGTGCAGGTCTCGGCGTTGCTCGTAACACCTGTGTGACGTTACCTTCCTCCTTCTGGTTATATAACCTCGGTCTCAACTGAGGGAAGACTTGCTGCTTGCTGCTTCACACCTTGCTCTTAGGGTTTCCAACGAAGTGCTCCACGTCAGCACTAGCCATCAAGTTTTCTGGCGCCATTGCCGGGGAGGCTAAGGACGTCTTCACTAGGGGAGTCCTTCACTTCCTTTCTCTTTACTTTGTTTTTAGTTTTCTTTTCTTCTTTTGTTTGGTTTTGTTTTCCTCTTTTCGAAAACCCCCCTAAAAAATAGTCTAGTTTGGTTTGTTAGCCTTATTCAAAAACACAAAAAAATTAGTTCCTGCTCTAGCTACTGCTGCTGTTTTTGGCTTGCCCACCTTTGCCAAAATGAACTCTGCTGAGAACACCAAGTTGTGTGACTTCACTAGCACCAACAACAATGATTTCCTAAGCACTCCTATTGCTCCACCTGCTCCTGATGCTACCTTTTATGAAATTAAGCCTGCTTTGTTGAATCTTGTGATGAGAGAGCAATTTTCTGGTGCTGGTTCTGATGATCCTGATGCCCATCTTAATAACTTTGTTGAACTTTGTGAGATGCAAAATCATAAGGATGTAGTTGGAGATATTATTAAGCTTGGGCTTTTTTCTTTCTCCTTGAGGGGAAAATCTAAAGAATGGTTGTTATCTTTGCCTAAAAATAGTATTGATTCTTGGACTAAGTGCAAAGATGCTTTTATTGGAAAGTACTATCCTCCTGCTAAGATTATTGCTATGATAAGTGACATTATGAAATTTAAACAACTTGATAGTGAACATGTTGCTCCTTCTTGGGAAAGAATGAAATCTTTGGTTAAAAATTGCCCTACTCATGGACTCACTGCTTGGATGATTATCCAGACTTTTTATGCAGGTTTGAACTTCTCCTCAAGAAACCTGCTGGATTCTACTGCTGGAGGTACCTTCATGGGCCTCACTTTGGGTGCTGCAACAAGGATCCTTGATAATAAGATGGTTAACTACTCTGAATGGCACGTTGAGAGAGCTCCACATGGTAAGAAGGTAAATTCTGTTGAGGAAACTTCCTCTTTGAGTGAAAAGATTGATGTTATTATGGTTATGTTTGTTAATGGGAAAGCTCCTCTAGATCCTAATAGTGTTCTCTTAGCCTCTTTGGTTGCTCAAGAAGAGCAAGTTGATGTGAAATTCATTAGAAACAATAATTTCAACAACAATGCTTATAGGAATAATTTTGGTAACAACAACAATTATAGGCCTTATCCTCCTAATAATGGAAACTCCTATGGAAGCTCTTACAATAATGCTAGAAGTGCCCCCTATGAACTTGAAGTAATGCTCAAGGACTTTATTAGTAAACAAACCACTTTTAATAAGACTATATAGGAAAAGCTTTTAACTATTGAGAAAAATATATCCTCTTTGCCCGAAGCTCAAACTTCCTTGGTTAATAAAATGGCTGCTAAACCTGAAACTATGGAAAACACCTTTGCTACTGCTCATGCCATACAAGTTACTATTGATGAAAATGTTAGGCTGTTAGCTCAACTTCATGCTAAGTGGGAAAGGGAAGCTAAAATTGATAGAAACAATAGTGTGTGCACTATCACCACTAAACCACAAGTAGCCCCTATTCCTCCTCCTACTATGACTACCACTAGTGATGCTAAGTTTGACTTTGATATTGATGGTTGCAATATTTCTAAAGTGATTATGTTCCTACAAAAGCCTGCTAGAAGTCCTGATGCTAGTGATATGCATGTTTCCTTTACCAAACACATTACAGATGCTCTTGTTAAGATTAAGGAAGAGAAGCTAAAACACAAGGCTTCAATTCCTAGGAAAGTAGAAGATAGTTGGGAACCCATTATTAATATGCAAGTGAATGACTTTGATCTCAAAGCTTCATGTGATCTTGGTTCTAGTGTCTCTATTATGCCTAGGAAGATTTATGAAATGCTTGATTTGTCGTCATTAGAAGATTGTTATTTAGATGTCCCACTCAATGATAATGCTAGAAGAAACTCATGGGGAGTATTAATGATGTTCTCATTATGTTAACAATGCTTATGTATCTGTTGATTTCTATGTTTTGGATGTTGAATACAATGCTTCTTGTCCTATTACTTTAGGAAGACCTTTTCTTAGAACAGTTGGTGTCATCATTGATATGAAAGAAGGCACCATCAAATATCATTTTCCATTCAAGAAAGGTATTGAACACTTCCCTATGAGAAGAGAGAATTTTCTTTTTGCTCCTCCTTTGAAAGCAAGGTTTGATGTTAATGCTTCTTCATTTGAAAATACTTGATTCTTCTTGCTTCTTGTGCCTAACTTAAAAGCGTTAAAGAAAAGTACTTGTTGGGAGATAACACAAGAGTTTTCTTGAGTCTTGGAAGTTATTAATTCTTTAATAACCTCTCCTTATCCTTTTTTTTGTTTGCTTTTTGTGCCAAGAATGACCACTAATGAGAGGGAAGTAAGATTTAGGGAGTTGCTGTCCTGAAACAGATTTCTGTCTTACACCAAAAAAATTCGTGAGGAGGTTCTGTAACTCGGATGAAGCTCAAAATTTACGAATAAATCCCCTAGTATGTTAGATAACTTTCGTTAGTTCAACACTTTTTTATTTGAGCAACATAAGATGTTTTAAAAAAATCGTTTCTACCTGCTGGTCTGTTTTGACAGATTTCCGCCATTATTTGCATTTGCTTATTGATTCCTTTTTGAGCTCTCTTCAGGTAAATTGAGTTCTTTGAAGGAGATACTACAGTATCTTGTGTTTTTAGTGAGAATCCTTGTTGTTCTAAAGCTTTGCCAGTGGTCTAATATCTTTTGAATACACTAATGTTGCTAATGAAGATTGTGTGGAGTTTTGTATGAAGGAAAAAATTCAGGTGTAGAGAGAGAATGATGCAATAAGATGAATAATGGACAAAAGCTCAAGCTTGGGGATGCCACCATGGTGTAATACCAAGAAATATCCAAGAGGTACAAGCGTCAAAGCTTGGGGATGCCCAAGGCATCCCCTTCTTCATCAATAAAAAGCTCAGGTCTGTCTAGACACTTCGTTTTTATTGTTTCATGCACAGTTGTGTTGTTCTTGGAGCGTCTTAGTTTTTGTTTGCTTTGCTTAGTTTGTTTAGTTTGCTTTAGTAGTTTGGTCCCCCGTTCTCGCTGTGTTGTTTTGCAAATAAGGTTGCTTGGTGTTTGGAAACGAGTAGTAAGTTCTTGCTTAAAGTGCAAGAGGAGCTTGCATTGACTGTGATTTAGACTTTAGCATGACATGCTAGGTGTTGTTTTAGCATTATGCTTACTGATTATTGCTGTAGCATGTCTTGTTCCAAACAATTGGGATTGCTTAGTGTGCCTTGAAGAAATTATGCGTTGTTTTAGCATGCAAAAGCATAGTATTGTGGTATTCTCCTTTGATGTTTTGCTTGGGTTGACTTGGCACATGCTCACACCATGTTATGACTATGATAAGTCACCATTGGCCTCTTTGATCATTTAGTCCTTGACTTGTAGTACCACTATTTTCTTTGATTAGTTTGCTTTGTTGCATTGCATAATTATGGCCATTATTGCTCTCTTAGTGGGTTGCTCCTAGTCTTTTGCTAGTCTCCACTTGTATGAGTAAGTTCTACTCATGCCTCCAACTCCCAAAAAACCAAGTTATTCCAAAGTGTCCACTATAAATTCCTATGCATGGCGTGCTACACCATTCCAAGTATATTCTTGTTTTCATCTATCTTCCAATTAAAACTATTTTGTTATGTGAAAACTTAGTGATTAAAGCCCTCACCAACTTGATGGCACACTTCATTCTTTGCCCCTAATAAACTTGAACCATTTTGACAACTTTGTTGTATATGCTTTCACTTATAAGTTGGAATTAAAAGAACCGTGCTGTCACGGATGTTTTCAACATTGCACTTGTACCTTGTTGTACTCAGTTGATATCATGTTCTTTTGTCTATGGATGTCACCGGTGTGAAATAAAGAGGGAACTTGTAAGTCCATGGAGTTTGTATCCTATGTTAGAGAAACGCCTGGGCCGCTAGCCTAAGCCATTCCTAATCATGGTGGAAACTTGCAGCATCACCATAGTGACATCTATGAACCATTCTTCTTATAAAAAAAGAGACACATTGAGAAAAGAGGAAAGAGAGAAAAAGCACCATATTCCCATGGTACATAAGAAGAATTGTTGAGATGCTCATTGTCTGCTTGCCTTGTCATTTTGGTTATGGGAAAGCTCATGTACCATGTGCAAGGGGTACTCCATTGGCGGTTCTCAATGATATGCAAATACTTACAGTGACAAGAACTTACCTGGACCCAAAGTGTCACATCCCAAGATTTTCCAAATCTTGTAATGTGAAAAACAAATGAATAAAATAAAACTTTGTTGATTTTCAGGGCCAGAAGAAACTTTTGAATCCAATTGGAAACCTTCAAACCAATTTGGATTGAATAAATCCCAAAGGGATTAAAAAGATAAATATTTATTAAAGGAAAAATAAAAATATTTTACTACTACTCTGAAATCTTTTTATAAAGGTTTTGGTTTTGCAAAGGGAAAAGAAATATTTTAAATAAAGAATACTTTATAAAACCAAATTAAACCTTGGACAAGAATTTGAAACAAAAGGGTTTGCTCTGATTAAGAGAGTAAAAGTTTGTTTAAATAAAATAAAAATGATTTGATATCCAATCTTATTAAAGTAAAGGTTTTTCCCATTTTAAATAAAACACTAAAACTTATTTATTTATTTTAAATAAGTTTTCCAAATATTTTATATTCTCAAATAAAACTTACTGAAGTGTTTTGGTTTTATTTTAGATTTCAAAATAAATATTCTAATAAAACAAATCTTATATGAAGTAAATGAATAAGGTTTTTTTTATTTAATTGTTAATGGACCAAAAATAAAGATGTTATTTTATTTTAAACAAGTTTTCCAAATATTCTTTATTTCCAAATAAAACCTACTGAATTGGTTTTGAAAATATTTGGATTTCAAATGGAGATTTTATTAAATAAATCAAACCCTATTTTGATTAAATAACTAAAGGGCTATTTTATTTAATTATTAAATAGATCCTAAAAATGAATAAAAATATTATTTTATTTTGAGATTTGGTTTATGTTGATAAACAGAACCAAAATCTCATTACAATTGTTTGAATTATTTGAATGCTTGAATAGTTGGATGAAATTCAAAACAGAAAAATAGAATTAGAAAAGGAAAAAGAATTCAGAAGAAAAAAATATGGAAACAGACTGGCCCAGCTGCCCCAGCCTAACAGCCCACCTAGCCCACCTCACCCTCGCCCCCGAACCGTTTTTCTTCACCACAGAAGAAACCCGCACCCTCACTATCTGGTGGACCCTATTCCCACTCTCGCTCACTCGCTGACGCCGGCCCCCACTGCCACCTCACCATCTTCTCCACCCACGCGAGGACCGCGCCCTCCCCCGGCCGTTTCCTGCCGTTAACTCCAAGGCGTAAAATAACCGGAAATTCTCGAAGATTAATCCCTGCGACCACGCCAGTTAAATCACCTCCCTCTCCTCTTTCATTCCCCTCAAACCCCGCTTCCCCGGAGCCACCAGGCTGTTCCGAATTTCTTCTGCACCGCCGCCGTCTCCGACGAGGTTCTCGGCAAATTCCGGCAGCACTGCATCGCCCCTTGACTCCCCGAGCAAGCAGGCAAGTTCGCAGACTGAGCACCGCTCAGGCCTCTCGCCGCGTGGTGACTGCAACCTCGACTCGACCATGTGCGGCGCCACCGACGATAAACCCAACTCCGGTGAGCTCTAGCACTCGACTCCGTGCGCGCCTTGATCAGTGAATCATGCAGTTTGATTAGTCTGTGTCTTCTGCATCTCCAGGTGCTCGCCAATCACTCGCGCGTGCCTCCCAGCGTCGGCAACGACGACGACCTGTAGCACCGCCATCTGCCTTTTCTCCGACGAAGCCTCCAGGTAGTAACTAGCCACCCCTTGTCCTTCCGATGATACGCCTATGTCCAGTGCACTCGCCCGCATCTAACGCATCTATTTCTTGCCCTCCGGTGGACAGCCCCGTCCCGTCGTCAGCGAAGCTCTGGCGCCACCCCTAAACTCCGGCGAGCAATCAACACCAACCTCGTGCGCCCCTTCGTCAGACAAGAACACGTTGAGAATCAGCAAGGCGCAGAGAACCTGGTGAGCTACCCCTCTCTCCCTCTAGGCCCCTGTGTCGCCAGCAACCTCGCCGCCAGAGCCCACGCCGCCACCTGCCGCCGCTAGCACCGCCCACCTCAGTGATCGACAAGAGTCGATGCGATCTGGATCCAATGCGATAGATTCACTTAAGCGAAAGATGCGCTAGTTCTGAGCCGTATGATCGCATTTAAATCCAACGCTCCACAGAGACTGATCCGTGCGAACCGGTACTGGCGAATAGGAGCAAGCCACGTGGCCAGGTTCTGATTAAAACAGATTTTGAAACCAGATTTAAACACCATTTTGAAAACCCTATAACTTTTGATCCACACGTCCAAATTTTACAAATTTTATATCAATGGATTCAGTGGAACAAGCCCTAGCCAACCATGCCCTTGGTTTAGCAAAAAGCTTCTGGAAAAATGGTTGTTTTTGCAGAAACATTTGTATGCTTGTTAAGATTGTGAAAATTGTTTAAAAATGAATTTGGGGATGAAATCTTGGGAAAATGGTGTGATTTGAACCTACTAACATTGGGAAACACTTTGTGGACTCAAAAATGTATTTGGTGAAACAAAATAATGATTCTTTGGTTTAAAACCATTTCTAGTCAAATAGAAATGTGGTTTATTTATTAAAAATGATTTTGGAAGAAAACCTTTGGAAAATGTTTTGTTTTAAACTCTCTGACCCCAAACATCAAGTTTTGTGGTTGAAAACATATTTTGTGAACCCTAGAGATTAATGCCTTAGTAAAAAATATTTTTACACCACATAAAATGATACTTTGTTTTGAAAATGGTTTATGAAATGAAACCTTTTGCAAATGACTTTGCCACTTTACAAAATGACCAATAGGTGTTTCCAAAATGTCTATGACCCATTAGGAACCACTTTTTCAAATTAAACAAAGCTTGGCATGTTTGCATGCATTACTTTGACTTTGTCATTTTATGTGTTGTTTTGCTTGATTGGTAGATTGAGTTTGTGCCTTGCTTGATTGATTTGTAGTGACTTGAAGAGTGTGATTGTTGCAAGGACAAGGAGTGAACCCATACTCTACCAAAAAGGCAAGTGATGCTTCATACTTTTTGTCCCATTACTTTCTCTATGCATTAGTGATTTTGCTAAGTAAAACCTGCATGGAATTTATGCTAAGTATAAACCTTGCTATAGGAAAACCTAGTAGATGAATCCTTAGTAGGATTTTTCCTAAGTTAAGACTCCTATTACTATCCAGCTTAGCCTAGCTAATAGAAAACATGGGTGGAATATATATTCACACTATGGAAAAATTTCTAAGTCTGAGGACTTGTGTTTTGTTTAATAAAACAACTAAGTTAATGAATCACCTGGGTGGAATGGGACTTGCTTGGTGGTTTTTGGTTGAGTGGTTACACAAGGCCAGGGGACTGGTGAACCTTGTGTATCACACTTGTGGACTGCCACCCAGGAACAAAGAGATTTGAGATGTCAAATGTTGAGAAGCTTCAAGTGCAGCCACTTGGCATTATGGGCTCTGCCTGGATCATATAGGTTGCAAGAACTTAGCCATATGGACAGTGGGTGGTAGTGTTTGATAGGTTGGAACACGTCCATTTTGGTCTAAGGGAAGGCTTCTGAAAGATCTTGTCTTGGGAAACCAAGTCTTGTGGGGAAAGTGCACCACCTCTGCAGAGTGTAAAATCTAAGTACTTAGCCATGTCCCTGGTAAAGGACAATTTGAGCATCAAGACATGGAAGCAATCAAGAATCTCATCATTCAAATTTCTAAGATAAAAACTTGTGGTTGAACAAGGGATTTTGAAATCTTCAATCTCTGATTGAGAGTTGTCTTGGAAGAGATTTTGTCAAAACAAAAACTTAATGTTTTCAAATGTTAAGGAAAAATATATTTTGAGCAATGCAAGCCTCAACTCCACCTAGCCAAATGCATATAGATGATAGACTCCACTATACTACCATAGTATCACTTGCCAATACAATTCAAATGTATTGACCCTTGTGGCTGTAACTTGTATGTTGCAGGTTTGATTGATTTAGTGAAGTGTGTTGAATAGGATTACAAAGTCTACAACCAACATTTTCCTGTGTCACTTTGAAGATGAAGGACCCCATGCTTATAGTTATTCCGCTGCAATGTATTGTAATAGCCAAGTGAGCTATGTAAAGATGTAATACAGTTATGTTATTCCTGGTTATAAAGTTATATTATGACCCTTGTTTCTTGATATTACATCTAAACTGTGGATGCTAGCTATTGATCCAGGGACTAGCATTGTAAACACAGGGGACACCACCTTATGTTAATAAAGGTTGGGACACTCCCACTACAGATGGTATCAGAGCATTGTGTTGCCTGTAGGATTTGTAAACCTAGGATTGGACAAAACCCCTTAGAAGAATAGGAGTTGTATTTGTTCCAAAAACTTATTTGCAAACAAACTTGTAAACTCTTTCCTCAACCATTTTGGTTTTGACTCTACATCTCATCTAATTTCAAACTTGATGGAAAAACCTACCCCATGGCCCAAGACTACACCATGTGCAAAGGACATCTTCAACTCTAATGACTTCAACTTCTTCAACTCTAATGACTTCAACATCTTTAGCATTTTCATCAAGGACTTCCAACTTGGATATCACCAAGGACTACAAGTGAGACAAAGAAATCTTGCTCAAGATATGGAGACTAAGGGAATGCAAAAATTAGAAGGAGTTCACTTCACTAGAAGTCAAAGTAACCAAGAGTTTTTCCCAAGTAAACCATGACCTCATGTAAGGAAGAATCAACCAAGAAGGATGGAAAGATCACAAGTGAACCATATAGGTGGACTACCATATTTTAGTTAAGACAAACTCACCAACTTATGTGGTGTAACAAAAATATTTTGTTGTCTAAGTATGTGCTTGAACTTTGTTGTTTGAGTGAAAAGTTGTTTGTGAATGCTTGCACATTGCTTGTGTGACTTGTGATGTGTGTGATTAGAATTATTTCCTTAGAAAACCTTTTTGCCTATGCTAATCTTCATCTAACCCAAACAGATGACTACTCCAAGAGACACCAACATCAAGGTTGATGACAACAACAACAACCAAGAGGACAACATGAGAGAGCTTATAGCAACCAAAAACCAGTTGAGCCAAGAGACAACTCAGCTTTTAGCCAACAACAATGGACTAGACCCAGCCATACAAAGGATTTTGAAACTTCAATCCCAATTGCTGCAAGGATTGGTTACTCAAATGATCCAGATGGGAGAAAACTTTTCCCAAGGAGTTTATGACAACAAGGATAACAAAGATGCTATTCTAGAAGGAACCCAAACTAGCAATACTTGTGAAGACAAGGATCATGCACCCAAGGAACATGAAGATCAATGCCCCCAAGAAGAGAGAAAGATCTCCCACTCATGAAGAACATGAACTAGAAGAACTCCTAGCTTTGGAGAGACCCAAAAAGAAGAAGAAGAAATGCCCCAACACTAGCAAGAAGGATATTACACAAGTGCAATGTTTCAAATGCAAAGAGATGGGACACTATGCCAATGAGTGCCCAGAAAAGAAGAAGAACCAAGGAAACAAACAAGAGGCAATAATACCAAAGGAAAAGAAAGATATCAACCAAGTGATATGTTTCAAATGCAAGGAACCAGGCCACTATGTAAAGAATTGTCCAGAAAAAATGATGAACAAGGTGGACTTCTAGTCATAGATGCAGTTGGATGACGTTCTATGTATATTGTTGTATTGCCCAAATCAACTTCATAGGATCTTTCTGGCTAGTAATTGCATTGTTATGCCTTGCTCAGTTCCTGTCAATTGCCTCGCTGTAATTTGTTTACCCTTCATGCCATGTTGTTTATCTAAGGAGAGCACCTCTAGTGAACTATGGACCCTGATCCAATCTTTACCATTGATACATGTTCCACTATTACCTGTTTACTTGATGCAAACCATTACCTTCCACACCATACGTTTAATCCTTTGTTACAGCAAACCGGTGAGCTTGACAACCTCACTGATTCGTTGGGGCAAAGTATTGAGTTTGTGTTGTGCAGGTCTCCGCGTTGCTCGCAACACCTATGTGATGTTTCCTTCCTCCTTCTGGTTCGATAACCTCGGTCTCTACTGAGGGAAGACTTGCTGCTTGCTGCTTCACACCTTTCTCTTGGGGTTTCCAACGAAGTGCTCCATGGCAGCACTAGCCATCATGAACAAAGATGGATTATATGCTTGAAGAAATATAAGTTGGCAATCTCATGTCCCTTGAATATGAGGGCCACTCCTCATGCATACTCAACTTTGGGCCTAGGTAAGTTCTTGTCATTGTAAGTATTTGCATATCATCGAGAACCGCCAACGGGGTACCCCTTGCACATGGTACAGGAGCTTTCCCATAACCAAAATGACAAGGCAAGCAGACAATGAGCATCTCGGCGATCTTTTTATTTACTATGTGTATAGCTTTTTATTGAGGATGCTTCATAGATGACTCACTATGGTGATGTTGCAAGTTTCCACCATGATTAAGCATGGCTTAGGCTAGCGGCCCAGGCGTTTCTCTAACATAGAATACAAACTCCATGGACTTACAAGTTCCCTCTTTATTTCACACCATTGACATCCATAGACAAAAGAGCATGATATCAATTGTGTATAGAGTACAAGTGCAATGTTGAAAACGTTCCTCGTGACAACACGGTTCTGCTAATTCCAACGTATAGATGCAAGCATATACAACTTCGATGTTCACAATGATTCAAGTCTATTAGGGGCAAGTAAATAAAGTGTGCCATCAAGTTCGTGAGAGCTTTACTAACTTGTTTTCTCATAACAAAATACTTTTTAATTCAAAAGGTATATGAAGCTTGAGAATTTTCTTGGAATAGCAAAAGCTACTAGGTAGATATGGTGGACACAAGTGGCAAAAGTTTTGGGTTCAACGGATTTTGGAAACATGAGAAGTATGCCTTCTCAAAACAGGTTTTTGGCTAGCAAGGCTGGGTAGAAAGCAAGAGAGTTGAAAGAAACAAGCAAACATACAAGTAATAAATCCAAACATGCAATCTTCCTTGAAGACACAAAAGATCTTAAATAAAGAATACTAAGCTTATGAGCCAACAAGAAAGAAAACAAATGCTACAAAATACCTGTAAGCCTTTTCTTTCTTTTTCTTTCAAACTAATGCCACTGACCAGAACTCGGTTTGCCAAACCAATTTAGATCCACTTGATGATCCCAAAGTGGTGCCAATACTGATCAACAAGATCCATCATATAATAGAGATTGCAAACTAAAATAAGAAGTGCAAAAGGTAAAAGATGAGACTTCTCATTAATATTCCAATAAAGGCACTCACACCAAGGGATACATAGATAATCAACTAAAGGAGAGATACTTCCACATGCAAACCAAACTACAAGATAACCTCTCTACCACATATATGAATCCACTAAAAAGTTAAATGATAAAAGATAACGGCGGCATTCCCCCAAGCTTGGAACAAGCCAAGGGGATGCCAAACCTGATGATGAATTACTCCTTCGATGGTGGTGGTGTTCTCTTGATAAGCTCTTCAATAAGTTTCTTCAACTCCTCGAACTCAAAAGTAAGAGTACGGATTAGCTCCGAGTTTTGCTCTATCCGGTTCATGATCATGTCAGTCCGAGAATCCCAGTTCTTGTTATTCTATCCCCACTCTTCATCCTTAGCATGATCCTTCTATGCATTGTTAGAACGAGGCATATCCCAAACCGAGGGCAAATTCCCTTTGGCCACATGTTGATATTGATATTCATGTATAAGTGTATGGAAGGGTCTCTTGTTACGTGGAGGAGATGATCGTGGAGAGAGAGTATGATGCCGAGATCTCCCTCCTGCAGACATCCGTGATGTCCTCTTAAGCTTGGTAGGTCGTGCCACCAAACCAATGCTTGCGACGGTAGCGCGGGTGTCCGTTTGCTTGTCCTCCTCCATGTCTCCTTCATAACTATCGGAATCTCCTCTTCATTGGGGACTTGAGGTTCTTCTTCCTCGGGCTTCTTGCCCTTGTCGTTGGCGGAGGCCATGGTGCTCTAAACTTGAGAAGATTTCTTGACAAAAACAGATTGAAACAAAAACACGACGAGAACATGATGCACGAACCTCGGGGAAACCGGGGGGTTATATATTACGAAGTTTCAATGCATGAGGAAGGTTTTGACACAAAAACGATGCGGAGTCGGAGCTCAGGGGTGGAACACCCCCTCCCCCTCAGGCGCGACCAGGCTGGCCCTGGGGTGGGTTTGTCCACCCCGGGCTCCTTTTCCTCTTCAATTTCGTCTCGTAACTTCCCTTATGTATTAAAAACATCAAAAATATAAAAAGATTGGGGTTTCACGAACCTTCTGTTTTCACCACTTTTACCTATTCAAAGACGAACTCTACAGATTCCTTTCCTCTTTCTCCTGCGAATTTCCTTCATACAAAACTTTTGCACAAACTCAATGACAACATTAGTGTAAGCAAAAAACAATAAACCTTTGGTAAACGCTTCAACTAAAAACCCATCAAAATAAAAGCTTCTGTAAGAAGCAAATGCAAATGATGGCTGAAATCTGTCAAAACAGACCAGTAGGTAAAGATTGATTTTTCTGAAGACCTTCTATTGCTCAAATCAAAAAGTCCAGAACTGATGAAAGTTGGTTAACAACTTGGAGAACAAGCTCAGAAAAATGCAGCTCCATCCGAAGTACTGAGCTTCCTCACGAATTTTTACAATGCAGCACAAAAATCTGTCCCAGGACAGCCACTTTTCACAACTCCTCTACTTCACAAAAGTAGTTGAACTTGACACAAAAACCAAAACAAAAAGGATAAGGAGCGGTTAATACAGAGGTAATAACTCCCAAGACTCGACAAAACTCTTGCGTTATCTCCCAACAAGTACTTTTCTTTAGTGCCTTTAAGTTAGGCTTGAAACTTCCAAAGATGCTCACATAGGATATATATATATCTGGAGTGAAAGAGAGCATCAAGAAGCAAATAACCAACACACTTGAGTTTAACCCACTTCCTATGCATGGGGGTACCATGAGAAAACGAATTGTTGAAACAAAAGGCCACAACCATAGGAAGACAAAACATATGCAACTTTAAATCTTTCAACATAAAACGGGGAAACTTAAATTCATTGAGATGCATAAAACCATGTTTCCCTCTCTCATAATAACTTTCAGTAGCACTTTGAATAAAGTTGACAATATAACTGTCACTGGAAACAATTTTATCATCAGAATAAGCATACTTACAGTCACCAAAAAGAGGTCCAAGGTCATAGACTGGATCAATAGAAGCAAGTTGTTCCATCCTGGAATCTTTATTAGGCAAGCTATTTTCACAAGGAGCTTTAGCAAATTTGGAAAAGTTAAACTCATAAGAATCTCCATCAAACTTAGTTAAAACTTTTTCCTTCTTACAATCAATAATGGCTCCACAAGTGTTCAAGAAAGGTCTACCAAAAATGATAGGACAAGTTTTACTAGCTGCTGAATTAAGCACTAGAAAATCAACAGGATACTTAATCTTACCACAGAGAACCTCCACATCTATTACAATGCTAATGGGGCAAATGGTTTCCTTGTTAGCAAGGTGAATAATCACATCAATGTCCTCAAGCTCACAAGGACCAATCTCATGCATAATCTCCCTGTAAAGCTCATAAGGAATAGCACTAGAACTAGCACCAATATCACATAAACCATAGTAGCTATGATCACCAATTTTAACAGAAAGCACAGGAACACTAGCTTTTCTAGTCTTACCAGGATGAGAAATAATATTATAAGCGTCTTCACATAAGACAATGTGCTCATCCTCTATATTTCTAGTGACAATGTCTTTCACAATTGCTACCACAGGTTCATCACTCAAATGCTTACCAGGCTCCACAGTTTTCATTGTACCTTTGTTATCTGCACTAATAATCATAGAATACTCCTTTACCTTAGCTGGGAAAGACATTTTCTCAACATGAGGTTCAGGCACAATATGATTAGTAGTACAAACTTGAGTACTTCTAACTGGAACATGATTAACAACATCTTTATAAGGAGCATGGTACTTATTCCACTTTTTCTTGGGAATTTATATGTTAGAGGCAAATGCCTTAAAACAGTTGGAAATACTTTAGGAATCAAGACCAAACTCATTGCTAATATCACGGAAGCTATTAGTTCCCATAAAAGATTTAATGCATTCATAATCATAGTTTATACCTGACTTTCTTCCTTTGTCATTCTCCCAAGCTTCAGTGTTCTCTTGAATACGGTCTAGAAGATCCCATTTAGCTTCTTCCTTCATATGTGTGAATGATCCAGCATAAGAAGCATCTAGTAATTCTTTATCATGAAGAGAAAGCCTAGCATAAAAGTCATTGAGAATAATATTGTTAGGGAGTTCATGAATAGGACATTTAAGCATTAGTAACTTCAATCTCCCCCGAGCTTGAGTTGTACTCTCTCCATCAAGAGGCCAAAAGTTATATATAAGATTTCTATCCTTATGAATCTCACTGGGAGGATAAAATTTAGAGTAAAAGAGAGATGACATCTCCTCCCATTCCATGGATTGTCCATTCTTCAGCAGCTTATACCATTCTTCAGCTCTCTCTTTCAAGGATATGGAGAGTAACTTCTTCTTCACCTGTTCAGTTATGATACCTGCACACTTAAACAACCTGCATAATTCATGGATAAAAAGCAAGTGATCACCGGGATGGATAGTTCCATCCCCAAAATAATAATTATCCATAACACGATAACAATACTTGTAGGTATCTTAAAAAGGATCTATCTCAACAGGAGGTGGTTCATCTACTACCCTAGCAGTGGTAGTAGTTTTCCCAAATAGAAAACCAAGTGGGTTATCCATATTGGAAACAAAGTAACAAGCAGTAGCAAGAGCAATACTCACAGTGAAAGTTTCCCTTACCAGTTCCACTCTTCAATAGCACTTCACTCCTCGGCAACAGCGCCGGAAAATAGTCTTGATGACCCACAAGTATAGGGGGTGTATCGTAGTACTTCCGATAAATAGGATTGTCGATCCCAACAAGGAGAAGAAGGTGCTGAACAGTGGTATGGAGCAGGAAATCCCTGCGAATACTTAGCAAACAGATTTTTAGTGGTTTTCTGACAAGGCAATAAAACAAAGATCAAGTAACAGAAGTAACGAACAAACGGAGAAAGTGGACCAACCTTTCTTAGCAAAGGACAAGTCGATGGAAATACTTATAAGGACCAAACGTTCTCGAGGACACATGGGAATTCTGTCAAGTGCTTTTACTTCAAATAGCTGAGTACTCTTCGCTGGTGTTTGTAAGTGTTGTGTGGGTGAACCTGTGCTAACATAACGCCCTTCCTAGGACTAATACATACTTGTGATTAAACCCCCTGAAAACATCCGTAACTACATGAAATTAATTAAGATATAAATCTAACCACAGCCATAAACTCTGAGATCCTACGCTTCCTTGTGCAAAGGTGTCCTAATGGGGGTTCAGGTTTCTGTCACTCCGGTAACCCCGTAATTAGTAGCCAAATACACAATGCATTCCCCTAGGCCCATAAATGGTGAAGTATCATGTAGTCGACGTTCACATGACACCACTAGAAGAATAGCACCACAACTTAAATACTAAACCATTGAATAATAACTCATCGCAGATTCACTACTAACAACATGACTTCTCCCATGTCCTCAAGAACTAAACGAACTACTCACAGGACATCATATGGATCAAGATCAAAGATGATATGGTAATGGATAAAAATCTGAACATAAACAATAATCCAATGGTTCCACTCACAAGCATCAACTACAATAGTAATCAACACCGGGAAAGTTTCCCCCTAAGAACTAAAGCAATATCCAACACAATTGTTACAGCAGGACGGAGTGGTGGTGATGTTGCTGGTGGAGATGATGGTGTGGATGATGATGATGATGATCCTGATGAAGCCTAGCTTGATGACAGTGTTGATGGCGACGGTCTCCCCTCTCCGGGAAGGAATTCCCCCAGCAGAAATCTATCTGCGGAGAGATCTTTCTCTCTCGGTGTTTTCCGCCCCCAGAGGAGGCAGAAATCTATCTGTGGTCGCTCCCCGAGCCTTAGGGTTTCGAAGGGAAGATATAGGCGAAGGGGCGGAGTCGGAGGTCGGGCAGGTGGGCCACACCTTCCCTAGGTGTGGGGCCAGGTGGGCCCGCGCCTAGGGGTGTGGGCCCCCTGAGGCCCCACTTCGTCCCTCCTTCTGGCATCCTTCGTCTTCTGGTAAAATAATATGTTTCCATATTTTTCTGGTATTTTTCTGATCTTCGTGAAATTGCACCGAAACGCCTTCTTTTCCATCAGAATCCAGACTCCGGCAGTCCATCCTCTAGGAATCATCCAACATGCATAAATAGATGAAAAGCCATAACTAATACCTCATAATAAGACGAATATCAATGAATATAGGTAAATTATGATATAGAATGGTGATGCAAATTGGGCGTATCAACTACACATGCATCAAAATAAAGTTTCTAAGCATATAACAAGAATGCAAGCTCAAACAACCTATGACCTATAGCAGCAAAATACTCAAGATACAATCTACCAATCACAAATCTAATTGGACAAGTGGAGGTGGCACATACCAAGGAGCAAACCCTCCAAAAATCAGCACTTGAGATGGGCTGAACAAGGAGATCGAAAATCGCGAGCAAGAATAGCAAGAACTCGAGCTTGAGAAAGTTTTCCGGTGTTTTTCGGGAGAGAGAAAGAAGATGGCTTTGAAGAGGCAGCCTGGAGGGGCCAGGTGGGCCACCCCTCCTAGGCACCACCCCTGGTAGGCCGCGCCTACCATGGGTGTGGTGGCCTGAGGTGGCCCCCTAGGTCACTTCAGGTGTCTCTCTGCCCTTTTTTAGAGGAATAAATTATTGTGAATTTTCTGGGAGTTTTCGGGAAACTTTATTTTTTGCCAATTTTCAGGGTATGAAAATTGATTTTCTCGCAGAAACAGTTTTTTCAGAAGAAGCAAAAGCAAACCAAAAGCCAAACTACAGGAGCTCTAAGAAACTCTAACAAACAAACAACTAACAAAACCAAAGCTAGCAAAAGAAAGGCAAAGGCTAGGAAGGAGAAAAGTAAAAGAAAGCAAGTATAACCACAGTGGAAACATTATTTTGTTCATTTAAAATCCTTTTGTTAACAAGGTTGATCAAGTCTTGTTACCAAAACAATCTTATATGAAACAAAATTTTGCATTCCACAAGGTGATTATGTTACCTCATACTTGATAGCAATGGTACCAATCATAATAGTTTCAAAATTTTCTTATGGAATGGGACAATATATTTCTCCAACCTTGATTCTCTCAATATTTTCAATGGAATTCAGGCAATAGCTTTTAGCAACCTTCTTGGAGAAATAGACAGTATGCTCTTTGTCATTAATATTGAATGTTACTTTCCCTTGATTACAATTGATGACAGCACCTACAGTATTAAGAAAAGGTCTCCCAAGAATAACAGACATATTGTCATCTTCAGGCATTTCAAGCACAACAAAATCAGTTAAAACCATGCCATTATGATCTACTTGAACAGGAACATCCTCACATATACCAACAGGAATAGTAGTTGACTTATCAGCCATTTGCAAAGATATATCAGTTGGTATCAACTTTTCTAGCTGGAGTCTCTTGTAGAGAGAAAAAGGCATAACACTAACTCCAGCTCCCAAATCACATAAAGCAGTTCTAACATAATTATTCTTAATGGAGCAAGGAATAGTTGGTATACCTGGATCACCAAGTTTCTTTGGAACCTTACCATTGAAGGAGTAATTAGCAAGCAAAGTAGAAATCTCCTCATTAGGAATCTTTCTTTTATTAGAGAAAATATCCTTCATATACTTTGAATAAGGAGGCAACTTGATAGCATCAGTCAAAGGAATTTGCAAAAATAAAGGCTTCATCCACTCATAAAACTTGTTGTAGTGTTCCTCCTCCTTTGGCTTGTGTTTCTTACCTAGAAAAGGCATAGGTTTCTACACCCAAGGTTCTCTTTCTTTACCATGTTTATTAGCAATAAAATCTTCCTTTGTGTACCTAGTGTTCTTAGTGTGCTTCTCAGGTTCTTCCTCCCCTTCCTCCTTATCAGGAGACTCATTTTTATCATTACCACTATCAGTTTAGCATTAGAGACAAATATACTATTAGATCTACAACAGGTTCAAGGGGTTCCTCAACTATCTTTTGTTTCTTTTTATTTCTCTTACGAGGACTACCACTATCTTCACCTTGTTGGTAATCCTGCTCTATTCTTTTAGGGTGTCCTTCAGGATATAAAGGATCTTGAGTAGCTATACCACTCCTAGTTCTAATTCCATAAGCATGTTTATCTCCTGAAGCATTAACTAGCATATCTTTTTGTACCTTAGCAAGTTGATCAAGTTGGATTTGAACCATTTGAAAGTGTTTACAAAGCATTTTAATATCATTAGAAGTTCTTTCCACAATATCTTTCAACTCATGGATAGCTCTAGAGTTTTCCAACAAATGATTCTGAACTTGTTTATTAAAATACCCTTATTTAACAATAAATGTGTCAAGTTCCTCTAAACATTGATCAGGAGGCTTACCATAAGGAATATCACCTTCATCAAAGTGTTGGAGAGAGTGTACCTCAATAGTGGATGAGTGGGGAATTTTCTTACATAATTCTTCTAAAGGAGGTAGATTCTTCACATCTTCAGCTCTAATACCTTTCTCCTTTGGACACTTCTTAGCTTCCTTCATCACTTCATCATTTAATTCAATAACTCCCCTCTTCTTTGGTGTTGGTGTTGGAACTGGTTCAGGCACAATTGGTTCAGGAGTGATAGGCTCAGGTGTATTTAGCTCAGTTGAAGTCCAATCATCATAAGTCTTGTTTATTTTAGCCATTAATTCTTCAGCATCTGTAGGAGTTCTTTTCCTGAAAACACAATCAGCAAAGCTATCTAGGTGTGTCCTAGAATCATTGATGTCTACGCACTTCTATTCTTGTAGACAGTTGTTGGCACTCCAAGTGCAGAGGTTTGTAGAACAGCAGTAAGTTTCCCTTAAGTGGATTACCCAAGGTTTATCGAACTCAGGGAGGAAGTGGTCAAAGGTATCCCTCTCAAGCAACCCTGCAATCAAGATACACGAAGTATCTTATGTCCCCAACACACCCAATACACTTGTCAGGTGTATAGGTGCACTAGTTCAGCGAAGAGATAGTGAAATACAAGTGGTAACGGTGCCAGAAAAGAGCTTGACGGTGAGGTAAAGACTAAAGAAAGCAAACATGCAACAGATCTAGATACAAACGGTGTTTCAATGTTTAGAAACAAGGCCTAGGGATCATACTTTCACTAGTGAACACTCTCTCATATAAATATCCTCTCTTCATGATACTACTCTTAACTACTCTCCGGTTGGACACTCTAATCATCGGTAGGGCTATAACAGCACTCCTCAAAGTCCGCCTTCCCCAATCTATATAACCCCACACTGTCACCTTGAGCACTAGATGGTTCCAACAAACACCACAATTTCATAAAGACATCCAACTCCAAATATAACTCATAACAAATATTCAATCTAGCCAAAGTGCCACACACGGTATGCACGTTGTCACTTTCACACACGTGGGGAAAAGCATAGATCTATTAAAGCACAAAGAGTATTTATGTGGACTCAAACCTAAGTGCCACCATGGCGTGCATGCTGTCACTTTCACACACATGGGGAGAGCAGAGATCTATTAAAGCACTTGAGTAGCAAGGTAGATCTACTTGATTACAAAGCTCATGACCACAAAAAGATCATGCATAGAGAGAGATGAACACATAGTTACCGGTAGAGCCCTTAGCCCTGAGGAAGAACTACTCCCTCCTCATCATGGGAATCAGCAACGATGATGAAGATAGTGATGGAGATTGATGGAGATGGCTCCTGGGGCACTTCCCCAGCCCGGCAGGGTGCCGAAATAGAGACTTTATGTCCCCCGAATCTCCCCTTCGGCGGCGGTGGCGCTACAGAGGTTTTCGTGGATTTCTTCTGGTTTATTTAGGGTTTTCTCCCCGGGGTCTTCTTATAGGCGAAGGGGGAGGCCGAGGAGGTGGCCAGAGGGCCCACACCCTGCTAGGCGCGGGCCAGGCTTGGCCGCGCCCAAGGGGGTCTGGCCACCCTCTGGTGCCTCTCCGTTCCTCCTTCTGGATTCATGTCCCTCACGAAAAGTTATTGACTTTGGCTTTTGTCCCATCCAATTCCGAGAATATTGATTTTCTGCCTTTCTGGAACCAAAAACAGAAGAAAACAAGCAACTAGCACTGTGGCAACTTGTTAATAGGTTAGTTCCAGAAAAGTTCTAAAAACACCTCAAAGTGTAGAAAAAACATAAGACAAATGATATAAAACAAGCATGGAGCATCTAAAATTATAGATACGTTTCCGACGTATCAAGCATCCCCAAGCTTAACTCCTGCTCGTCCTCGAGTAGGTAAGTGATAAAAATAATAATATTTGAGGTGACATGCACCATCAAAACCAAGATGAAACCATTTGCAAGCATTAAAAGCTCGGATCAAATAACTCTAAACATGTGCATGAAAGATGGAGTTCTAACAATAGGACATAGTAACTATGCATGCAACACGAAAGGCTACAAACAAAGATCATGAGTAACATGCATTGAAAAACGTTTATTTGTTTCACATACAGAAAACATGGCATAGTGGCAATCAGCTTGTCCCTCATAGAGTAGCAATATAGATGCATAGGACACCTTCAAAGTTCACAAGGGTGACTAGAAACAAATAGCACAAGAACAAGTAATATCACAATATGCATCAATCAATAAGCTTTGGAACACTGCACACAGAATGGCAACTATGCTCTCTTAATGGTGCCTAAAAGTAGAAGGTGGAGACTCAATAATGGTGGAAGAAAGGCCTTTTGTAAAGGAAGCAGGGATTTCAAGTTTCAAAAAGAGCTTCCAAAAATTATGGTACTTGTTAGCTTTCAGCCCTCATTGCCCCTATCGTAAGCATCTTGAAGTGATTAAGGTTAAAGTGAACAAATGTGGAGTATATGCTTGATGAAGTATAAGTTGGCAATCTCAAGTCCCTTGAATACGAGGGCCACACCTCATGCTACTCAACTTTAGTCACCTATAAGTTCTTGTCATTATAAGTATTTGCATATCATTGAGAACCGCCAACGGGGTACCCCTTGCACATGGTACAGGAGCTATCCCATAACCAAAATGACAAGGCAAGGAGACAATGAGCATCTCAGCAATCTTCTTATGTACCATGGGAATATGGTGATTTTTTCTCTCTTTCCTCTTTTCTCAATGTGTCTCTTTTTTTTATAAAAATAATGCTTCATAGATGTCACTATGGTGATGTTGCAAGTTTCCACCATGATTAGGCATGGCTTAGGCTAGTGGCCCAGGCGTTTCTCTAACACAGGATACAAACTCAACGAACTTACAAGTTCCCTCTTTATTTCGCACCGGTGACATCCATAGACAAAAGAGCGTGATATCAACTGAGTACAAAGTACAAGTGCAATGTTGAAAACGTTCCCCGTGGCAGCACGGTTCTGCTAATTCCAACGTATAAGTGCAATCATATACAACATGGATGACACAATGGTTCAAGTTTATTAGGAGCAAAGAATATAAAGTGTGCCATCAAGTTTGTGAGGGCTTTAATCACTAAGTTTTCACATAACAAAATAGTTTTTAATTGGAAGATAGTTGAAAACAAGAATATACTTTGCAATGGTTTAACACACCATGCATAGGAGTTTATAGTGGACACTTTGGAATAACTTGGTTTCTTGGAAGCTAGAGTCATGAGTAGAACTTACTCATACAAGTGGAGGCTAGCAAAAGACTGGGAGCAACCAACTAAGAGAGCAATAATGGCCATAATCATGCAGTGCAACAAAGCATTACTAATCAAAGCAAAGAGTGGTACTATAAGTCAAGGACTAAATGATCATAGAGGCTATGGTGACTTGTTCATAGTCATAACATGGTGTGATCATGTGTCAAGTTAACCCAAACAAAGCATCAAAGGAGAATACCACAATACTTTGTTTTTGTATGCTAAAACAACGCATGATTCCTTCAAGGCACATTAAGCAATCCCAATTGTTTGGAACAATACATGCTACATCAATAATCACTAAGCATAAGGTCAAACAGCACCTAGCATGTCATGCTAAAGTCCAAGTCATTGTCAATGCAAGCTCCTCTTGTACTTCTATAAGCATGAAACTTTCTACTCTTTCCAACACTAAACACTTATTTGAAACAACTCACAAAGATAATAATCAATAAAGATCAGTGATATTGTCTCATAAATCCACAAACAAGAACTAAAAATTTCTAAGCTGAAAGCACAAGAAAACTAAGGCTAAACACAGTGTTAGCAAAAGAGAACACTCACAAAACAATAAGAGTGAAAACTAGAGTGTTCTAGGCAATGAAAATAGAGTGTGTATCTCTCCCAAAGAAGTGTGGTGTAACCAACCAACTTGCTCAATCAAACTAAGCAAATGAAAACCAAAAACTAAAACTAAGACGCTCCAAGAACAACACAACAATGCATGAAACAATAAAAACAAAGTGTCTAGAAAGACCTGAGGTTTTTATTGATGAAGAAGGGGATGCCTTGGGCATCCCCAAGCTTTGACGCTTGTACCTCTTGAATATTTCTTGGGGTGACACAGGGTGGCATCCCCAAGCTTTAGATTTTTTCCATTCTTCATCTTATTACATCATTCTTTCTCTACACCTGAAAATTTTCCTTCATACAAAACTTCACACAATCTTCATTAGCAACATTAGTGTATTCAAAAGATAATAGACCTTTAGGCAAAGCTTTGGAACAGCAAGAATTTTCACTAAAAACACATGATACTGTAGAAAATCCTTCAATAAGCTCAATTCACCTAAAGGGAACTCAAAAAGGAATCAATAAGAAGCAAATACAAATAATGGCAGAAATCTGTCAAAACAGACCAACAGGTAGAAACCGATTTTTTAGAACATCTTCTGTTGCTCAAATCAAAAAGTGTTGAACTAACGAAAGTTATATAACATACTGGGGGAACTAGTTGTAAATTTTCAGCTCAATCCGAGTTACATAGACTCCTCACGAATTTTTATGGTGGAGGACAGAAATCTGTTTCGGGACAGCAACTCCCCAAATCTTACTTCCCTCTTATTAGAGGTCATTCTTGGCACAAAAAACCAAACAAAAAGGATAAGGAGAGGTCATGATAGAAGTAAAAACTTCCAAGACTCAACAAAACTCTTGGGTTATCTCCCAACAAGTACTTTTCTTTAATGCCTTTAACTTAGGCATGATAGTTTCAAAGATGCTCACATAGGAAATATGAATTGATCTAAAAGAGAGCATCAAGAAGCAAATTCAAAGAACATTTAAGTCTAACCCACTTCCTATGCATAGGAATCTTGTAAAGAAACAAGTCATGAAAGCACAAAGCAACAAGCATAGGAAAGCAAACAAATGCAACTTCAAGATTTTCAACATAAAGAGGGGAAACTTAATATTATTGAGATGCATAAAACCATGTTTCCCTCTCTCATAATAACTTTCAGTAGCAACATGAACAAAATTAACAATATAAATATCACATAAAACATTCTTATCATGAGCCACATCCATAAAATAATTATTACTCTCCACATAAGCAAAGTCATTCTTATTAATTGTAGTGGGAGCAAATTCAACAAAATAGCTATCACTATTATTCTCATCACCATAATCATCAAATATAGGAGGCATGTTGTAATCACAATCACTTTTCTCCTCAATATTAGGTGGACTAAAAATATCATATTCATCATTGTAATCATCATGTATTGGAGGTTTGGTGTCATCATAAGCAATAGAATAGTTATCTTCCAAAGCTGGGGGACTAAAAATATCATTTTCATCAAAACTAGCTTCCCCAAGCTTAGACTTTTCCATAGCATTAGCAATAATGGTGTTCAAAGGATTCATACTAATAACATTGCTATTAGCATGCAAATAAATCTCCATAGGTTTTTTAATTTTCTATTCAAACACTTCATGTCCTAACTCAAGATAAATGCTATAGAGCTCTATAATTTTGTTGTTGTTTTCCATTAAGCCTAACTAGTGAAAACAAGAAACAAAAAGACAAAATTGCAGAATCTAAAGGAAATAACTTCGAGCACTCACACCGGAGCATGTGAGTACCTTTTACCTTACCTCCCCGGCAACGGCGCCAGAAAATAGCTTGATGTCTACGCACTTCTATTCTTGTAGACAGTTGTTGGGCCTCCAAGTGCAGAGGTTTGTAGAACAGCAGCAAGTTTCCCTTAAGTGGATTATCCAAGGTTTATCGAACTCAGGGAGGAAGTGGTTGATGCAGCGCTAGTCCAAGTGGGAGCGCTTCGTCGGGAAACCCCAAGAGCAAGGTGTGAAGCAGCACAGCAGCAAGTTTTCCCTCAGAAAAAATCGAGGTTATAGAACCAGTAGGAGGAAGGAAACGTCACACAGGTGTTGCAAGCAACGCGGAGACCTGCACAACACAAACTCAAGACTTTGCCCCAACGAATCATTGAGGTTGTCAAGCTCATCGGTTTGCTGTAACAAAGGATTAAATGTATGGTGTGGAAGGTAATGGTTTGCAGCAAGTAAACAAGTAACAGTGGAAGATGTATCAATGGTAAAGCTTGGACCGGGGTCCATAGTTCACAAGAGGTGCCCTCCTTAGATAAACAACATGGCATGAAGGGTAAACAAATTACAACAGGGCAATTGACAGGAACTGAGCAAGGCATAACAATGCAATTACTAGTCAGAAAGATCCTATGAGATTCGATTGGGCAATACAACAAGATACATAGACCGCCATCCAACTGCTTCTATGACTAGAAGTCCACCTTTAGGTTATCATCCGAACGCCCTCCAGTATTAAGTTGCAAGCAATATACAACTGCTTTAAGCAAAGTGTGTAAGGTAAACATTCCACATGTTCCATGAACAAAAGACCGTTGTTTTCTCCCTAGTGGCAACAACACATCTACAACCGAAGAGATTTCTGTCACTTCCCTTGGAAACTAGAGGCATGAACCCACTATCGAGCATAAATACCCCCTCTTGGAGTCACTAGCAACTATTTGGCCAATATAGCTACTAACAACGGAGAGCATGCAAGATCACAAACAACACAGACATGATATAATTATAAAGACAAAACCATTAATCAAACCAACATAATAATATCAATATCCATCGAATCCCCGCAAACACAACATGCATGATTACAAATAGATTAGATCTTGATCATGAACGGAGCTCACAAGATCTATACATGAAAGCACAAAGGAGGAGATACAACCATCTAGCTACTACATGGATCCATAGTCCAAGGTGAAACTACTCACGCATCATACCGGAGAGAAGGCCTCCGGGATGATCTCCCCTCCGGCAGGGTGCTGGGAAGAACTTCAGATCCCCCCGATCTAGGGACGATGGTGGTGGCGGCTACAGACAGTTTCGTGGAGATTTGATCAGGTGCTTAGGTTTTCTGCATCGGGGGCTTCTTATAGGCGAAGGGGGAGGCCGAGGAGGCGTACAGGGTCGCCAAACCCTAGCTAGGCGCGGGGCTGGGCCCACCCGCACCTAGGGTGGGTTTGCCCCCCCTGGCTGGCCCCTCCGGCTCCCCTCTGGACTTCTTGTTCCCCACGGAAAGTAATTGACTTTGACGTTTGTCCCGTCCAATTCCGAGAATATTTCTTTACTAACTTTTCTGAAACCAAAAACAGCAGAAAACAAGCATCTGGCACTGTTGCAACTTGTTAATAGGTTAGTACCAGAAAACATGTAAAAAACACCTCAAAGTGCAGACAAGTAAAGCAAAGTAGATACTAAACAAGCATGGAGCATCAAAAATTATAGATACGTTTCCAACGTATCAGTGGTCAAAGGTATCCCTCTCAAGCAACCCTGCAATCAAGATACAAGAAGTCTCTTGTGTCCCCAACACACCCAATACACTTGTCAGGTGTATAGGTGCACTAGTTCAGCAGAGAGATAGTGAAATACAAGTGGTAACGGTGCCAGAAAAGAGCTTGACGGTGAGGTAAAGACTAAAGCAAGCAAACATGCAACAGATCTAGATGCAAATGGTGTTTCAATGTTTAGAAACAATGCCTAGGGATCATACTTTCACTAGTGAACACTCTCTCATATAAATATCCTCTCTTCATGATACTACTCTTAACTACTCTCCGGTTGGACACTGTAATCATCGGTAGGGCTATAACAACACTCCTCAAAGTCCGCCTTCCCCAATCTAGATAACCCCACACTGTCACCTTGAGCACTAGATGGTTCCAACAAACACCACAATTTCATAAAGACATCCAACTCCAAATATAACTCATAACAAATATTAAATCTAGCCAAAGTGCCACACACGGTATGCACGCTGTCACTTTCACATACGTGGGGAAAAGCATAGATCTATTAAAGCACAAAGAGTATTTATGTAGACTCAAACCTAAGTGCCACCATGGCGTGCATGCTGTCACTTCACACAAATGGGGAGAGCAGAGATCTATTAAAGAACTTGAGTAGCAAGGTAGATCTACTTGATTACAAAGCTCATGACCACAACAAGATCATCCATAGAGAGAGATGAACACATAGCTACCGGTAGAGCCCTTAGCCCTGAGGAAGAACTACTCCCTCCTCATCATGGGAATCAGCAACGGTGATAAAGATGGCGATGGAGATCGATGAAGATGGCTCCGGGGGCACTTCCCCGTCACGAAAGGGTGCCGGAACAGAGACTTTCTATCCCCTGAATCTCCCATTCAGCGGCGGTGGCGCTACAGAGGTTTTCGTGGATTTCTTCTGGATTATTTAGGGTTTTCTCCCTGAGGGCTTCTTATAGGCGAAGGGGGAGTCCGAGGCGGTGGCCAGAGGGCCCACACCCTCCCCAAGCACGGACCAGGCTTGTCCACACCCAAGGGGGTCTGGCCACCCTCTGGTGCCTCTCCATCCCTCCTTCTGGATTCGTGTCCCTCATGGAAAGTTATTGACTTTGGCTTTTGTCCCGTCCAATTCCGAGAATATTGATTTTCTGCCTTTCTGGAACCAAAAACAGAAGAAAACAGGCAACTGGCACTGTGGCAACTTGTTAATAGGTTAGTTCTAGAAAATTTATAAAAACACCTCAAAGTGTAGACAAAACATAATAAAAATGATATAAAACAAGCATGGAGCATGAAAAATTATAGACACGTTTCCGACATATCAATCATCAGTTAGTCCATTATAATAAATATCAAGAAGCTCATTTTTAGGTAATGGACATCCAGGATGTGCATGAATCAAGGCACCGAACCTTGTCCATGACTCATGCAATTTCTCTTCTTATCCCTGTTTAAAATCAAAAAGTCTCTGCAAAGCAGCATGTCTAGCACTGGGAGGAAAATATTTCTAGAAGAAAGAAGCAATCAAGCAATTAGGACTTAATGGAACCAAGAGGTAATCTATTAAAACAAGCCCTAGCTTCTTCTTTTAGTGAAAAGGGGAAGATCTTAGTAACAAAGTACTTGTGCATCTTAAAATCATCAGAGAATAAAGCACTCATAGTATATAGCTCATTCATATGAGCCACAACACTCTCGTTTTCAGTCCCACAGAAAGTTTCTTTCTCAACAATATCTAAATAAGATAAATCAAGAGAGAAAGCATAATCTTTATCTCTAATATCTATGGGACAGGTAGCAAACTTAGGATCAGAGGACAACTTAGGCATAATAGTACGTCTAGCAAGGATACTCTTAATAGCACTAGTACTATGTGTGTTTCGGCACTCTTCAACAAAATCATTAGTGAACTCAATGTAACCATCATTAATATCATAACTCTCACTAGACTCAGGTGAGCTAACAGGTGTAACAGTGTCTTCACTAGGAGTTTTGGTATTTCCTAGACTAGCCATAGTAGCATCTAGAAAAGGGCCTAATGAACGACTTGCATCAAGCACAGTTGAAGTAACATCATGAGCATCAAAAGCAGTTTCAGACTTAGCAATGTGTGTAGCATGTGTATGTGGTGGTGGTGTAACAAGCTTACTTATAACAGACGGTGAATCAAGAGCAACAGAGGTGTTTAGTACTGTACCTCTTCTTGTAGTAGATGGTAAAATAGGAAACTTTCCATCACGAGACTTCCCCATGATGAAAGGAGTAGCAGTGAACAATAATAGATCCAAGTGAACTTACAAATAAAGCTATGCTCCCCGGCAACGGCGCCAGAAAATAGTCTTGATGACCCACAAGTATAGGGGATCGCATAGCCTTCACGGGTAGTATTACCCAATTTATTTATTCGACACAAGGGGAGCCAAAGAATACTTGCAAGCCTTAACAACTGTGTTGTCAGTTCAGCTACACCTGGAAATAGTTCTTGCTCATAGAAGTTTATCAGTAGTAACAGTTTGGTAGTAGCAACAGTGAAACAGTAGCAATAGTAATAGTAACGGTAAACAGTGGGATTCGAGTGCGGTAGGCATAGGTATGGATGGACGGGTGTTGCATGGACGAGTCTAAACATGTAACTTCAATATCTAGGGCATTGCAGATAAATAATAACAAGCATCCAAGTACTAAACAATTCTAGTCATGTGCTTCATATATAGTCATACGTGCTCGCAATGAGAACTTGCACAACATCTTCTGTCTAGCCAGCCCGTGGCAGCGGGGCTTCTAGGGAACTACTGACAATTAAGGTGCTCCTTTTAATAGAGCACCGGAGCAAAGCATTAACACTCTATGAACACATGTGATCCTCACACCATAGCCATCCCCCTCCGGTTGTCCCAATTATTGTCACTTTGGGGCATTTCGATCCGGACAATGATATGTGTACACAACTTGCAGATAAGATCACAAACAATACTATCATAATGATTCAATAATAAGTTCAGATCTGAGATCATGGCACTCGGGCCCTAGTGACAAGCATTAAGCACAACAAGTTGCAACAAAGTCAAATAGCACTAATAGAGAGACTAGGCACAGTGCCCTAACAATCTTATTCGATTACATGATAGAACTCATTCAATCCCTACCATCCCCAGGCCTACAGTGGGGGATTACTCACTCATGGATGAGGGAAACATCGGTGGGATGGAGATGCGTTGGTGATGACGATGGCGATGATCTTCTCCAAGTTCCCCGTCCCGGCAGGGAGCCAGAACGGAGTTTCTGGATTTGAATCTTGGTTTCTGGTGGCGGCGATGGAGCAGAACTCTTTCTGGAAACTATCGACCCCCCCTGGGTTTTTAGGTCAAAAGGCAACTTATAGGCGCAGAGGGAGGCCGAGGGGGTGCCTGGGGTGGCTGTACTCCCCAGGCGTGGCGAGTGGTGGGCCCGCGCCTGGCATGGTTGTGGGCCCCCCAGGCTCCTTCTCCGTCTCGTCTTCTGGCTCCATGGATCTTCTGGTGAAATATAATTTTTGGCATATTTTCCGGGATTTTTCCTGATAGTTCATTTTCTGCACAAAAACAAGACACCACGGTAATTCTGCTGAAAACAACGTTAGTCCGTGTTAGTTGTATCCAAATCACACAAGTTTAGAGAAGAAACAATAGCAAAGTGTTCGAGAAAGTAGATACGTTTTGGACGTATCAAGTTGCTCCTTTTAATAGAGCACCGGAGCAAAGCATTAACACTCCGTGAACACATGGGATCCTCACACCACAGCCATCCCCTCCGGTTGTCCCAATTATTGTCACTTCGGGGCCTTTGGATCCGGATAATGATATGTGTACACAACTTGCAGATAAGACCACAAACAATACTATCATAATGATTCAATAATAAGTTCATATCTGAGATCATGGCACTCGGGCCCTAGTGACAAGCATTAAGCACAACAAGTTGCAACAAAGTCAAATAGCACTAATATAGATACTAGGCACTATGCCCTAACAATCTTATTCGATTACATGATAGAACTCATTCAATCCCTACCATCCCCAAGCCTACAGTGGGAGATTACTCACTCATGGATGAGGGAAACATCAATGGTTGATGGAGAGGCATTGGTGATGACGATGACGATGATCCTCTCCAAATTCCCCATCCCGGCAGGGTGCCAGAATAGAGTTTCTGGATCTGAATCTTGGTTTCTGGTGGCGGTGGCAGAGCGGAACTTTTTCTAGAAAACTATCGAACCCCCCTCGGTTTTTAGGTCGAGAGGCAACTTATAGGCGCAGAGGGAGACCGAGGGGGTGCATGGGGTGGCTGCACCCCCTAGGCACGGCTAGAGGTGGCCCCGCGCCTGGCAGGGGTGTGGGCCCCCAGGCCCCTTTTTCGTCTCATACTCTGGCTCCGTGGATCTTCTGGTGAAATAGGATTTTTGGCATATTTTCTGGGATTTTTCCTGATAGTTGATTTTCTGCACAAAAACTAGACACCAAGGTAATTCTGCTGAAAACAGCATCACTCTGTGTTAGTTGTATACAAATCACACAAGTTTAGAGGAGAAATAATAGAAAAAGTGTTCAGGAAAGTAGATACGTTTTGGACGTATCAACTCCCCCCAAGCTTAGCTTATTGCTTGTCGTCAAGCAATTCAGTTGAAAACCGAGTGCGATAAAAGAGCTTTCACGAACACATTTGTTTCATATGATGTATATATTCTCAGCACAGGAGTAGATGCTTAAACCATTCATAATAAGAATTATGCAACTAAGTCTACTCAATAGTCATTGCAAGCTACGAAGAGAAACCAACTCAATAATAATAAGTAGCATGAAACATAAACATAAGCAACATTGCAATGCTCATAGTAAGGTATGATAGAGTGGTATCTCGCTTGCCTTTGTTTGTAGAGCACAATATAAATGCCAAGGCACCTCTGAAGTTCAAGTGAAGAATAGAAGTAAAGATATCAGAGATACAAGCATCAAAGTCATGACATAATTAACCAAGTTTTGGAACAAACACAAGAATGACAACTATGCTCTCAAGAAAGTGTTCATAGAATAAATGGTGACTCAATAAGGGAGTGAAAACGGTTTTGATTTTGAAAGGCTTCCTAATGCTGAAAGGAAGGTACTCATTAGCTTTGAGGTCTCATTGCCCCTATCATAGGCATCTTTATGTGATTAAGGTGAAAGTGAGGTACGGTATGAGTTATATGCTTGACAGACCATAAATTGGAAATCCCAAGTCCCTTGAGTACGAGGGCCGCTCCGCATGCTACTCAACTTTGGTTACCTGCAAGTTCTTGTCATTGTTCAGACATTCATATCATAGAGAACCACCAACGGGGTACCCCTTGCACATGATACAGGAGCTATCTCATGATCAAAATGACAAGGCAAGCAGACAATGAGCATCTTAGCGATCTTTTTATTTACTATATGCATATTTTTTTATTGAGGATGCTTCACAGAATGCTCATTATGGTGATGCTGCAAGTTTCCACCATGATTAGGCATGGCTGAGGCTAGCGCCAAGGCGTTTCTCTAACATAGTGTATAGAATCCATGAACTCACAAGCTCCCCTTTTATTTCACATCGTCGACATCCGTAAACAAAAGAGCAAAGTATCAACTGGATAGGATATCATAAAAGTGTTGAAAGCGTTCCCCGTGACATCATGGTTCTGCTGACTCCCAGCATATAATTTGCAAGCATATAACTTTCATGGACAAGTCACAATGGTTCAGGATTATTAAGTGCAAGGAATAAAGTGTGCCATCAAGTTCATGAGAGCTTTACTAACTAACTTTCTCAAAACAGACAAACATTTTATTTGGAAGAAAACAAGGCATATTGAATATGCACTAAAATAACAAATGATGCTAATAGGTAGGTATGGTGGACACAATTGGCAATATTGGTTTTAGGGAGTTGGAAGCACAGGTATAGCACATACTCAGTGCAAGTGAAGGATAGCAAAAGAGAGGGAGCGACAACCGAGAGAGCAATAATTGTCATAATCATGCTTGCAACAAAACATGACTAACTATGGCATGAAAGTGATACTAGAACTCTGAGGCAAAATAAATCATCGAGGCTTACTGACTATTGTTTAGTCATATGCACGCGTGAGCATGTGCCAAGCCGATTCACATGAAACTTCCAGAGGAGCATACCACAATATCATACCAAAATATAAATAAAACAATGCAAGCAAACATTCATATGACACGCTACAAACTATTAGCAAGCTGGAGATAATCACAGGCAAGCAAGAAATACTAAGCATCCATCAGTAACATACACCTTACAATGAATAGACTAAGCATGCTCATAGCGATGAGTATATGTACAAAAATGAAAAACAAATAGAGTTCGTTACCGGCCTCTTACCACTCCTCAAGTTGTCTTAATCTTCATTATTGCCCTTCACTTGTGTGACTTGAATAATAACATGAAACCAAAATCCACCGAGGACGGCTGAACCCTGCAAAGAACTCACAAAACCAAATAAGAACAACAAATATTTTTGGTGTTTTAGATTTTTTATACAAGAAAAAACAAGCAAAGAAAAAAAATCAAGCAAAGAGAAACAACGAAAATATTTTTGGTATTTTTTGAGTTTTAAGAAAGAAGCAACAAAAAACAAAAAGAAAGCCAAACGATGGATATACAAAGAACCGACCGAACATGATATATAGATGATTGTGATGTCGGTATACCTCCCCCCCAGATTAGGTTGTTGGCCTAAGTGGGGATGAATCCCATGGTGCCCAAGTAGGTGCACCTCCGTAGTACGACGAGGTGGTTCCCTCATCCTGGTACGAGCTCGAGGACTCCCCTGTGTAGTGCACAACTGGGTCATATGAGGGCGCTTCCTCCTGATAATGTCCATGGAAAGTAAGAGAGCGCATCTTCTCATCCATCTCCTCCTTGGAGCGTGACAAAGGTCCCTGCGAAATACTGAACAAAGTGGTTTGGGGTAGAGGGATCTCTCTGGTCCCCATCAATAAACAACATTTTATAGACCAAGTTCTCAAGGGTAGAGCTAGTGGTCACAAACTGGTGCGCCTTCATGGCAGCAAGATCAAGCCTCTGAGGAGCCAAAACTGTATCATCTGGATCAACAACAATGTCCAAGGAAGTAGCAACACGCATAGCAATAATTCCCCCATAAATGGGTCCCTTAGCAGTTAAGCGATGAGCAATGAGAGAACCAAGATTATACTTAGTTTCATTGCTGAGCGTAGAAGCTAAGAAGGCCAAATGATAGCTGGAAATATTACTAGTGTTCTCCCTACCAAGAACACTAGTGGCAAGATAATAAGTGAAGTACCTGATGGCTGGAAGCTGAATGTTTCTTATCTTTCCCCGTTGAGCTCTACGGTTATCATCATTGGTTATTCAGCGATAGAGCTCCAACAAATCAGCGGGTTGAGCTAGAATCTTCTTTGCTAAGTCAGCTGTACCAAGTCCTAGAGCTTCACAAAATTTCTTCAATGACATATGGTAAGACCTGCCATAAACTTCGAAAGAAATATCCGGACTGAACATGCTGTTAGTAAAGGAGAAACTCTCCACAAATGTTTTAGTGAGCGTAGAATATTGCATGCTCTCATCCTGCATAAGGCTTGTTAGTCCAGCCCTCCGAACCAAGGTCATAAAATCATCAAGAATCCCAGCAGCCCGCAAGAAGGTTTGGCAAGGGAAGGCGGAGGGGTGCGCATCCCCTTCATCTCCCTCATCGCCGAATCGCGGAGTAATGAGATCCTCATTGTATGAGGGCCTAGCACGGGTGGATGATCTTGAAAGCCTTGCCCTTCTAGGTGCATCACTCTCAAATATCTCTCCAAATGTGTGGTTGTCCATGACCACCTTATTTCTGAAATTTTTAAACAAACATCAAACCGAGTGATTTCCAAGTTGATAAATGATGAGAAACTACTATAGGAACTTGCTAGAGGACTACACATGCATAAAAATAAAGTTGTTAAGCATAGAACAAGCATGCAAGCTTAAACAACCTGACACCTATAGCAGCAAAATACTCAAGATACAATCTACCAATCACAAATCTAATTGGACAAGTGGAGGAGGCACATACCAAGGAGCAATCCCTCCAAAAATCAGCAGCAAAGATGGGCTGAGCAAGGAGATCGAAAATCGCGAGCAAGAACAGCAAGAACTCTATATTGAGCAAGTTTTCCATTGTTTTTTGGGAGAGAGAAAGAAGATGGCTATGAGGGGGCACCTTGAAGGGGCCCAGGTGGGCCAGACCCCCCCCTAGGCGCCATACACAGGTAGGCCGCGCCTACCATGGGTGTGGTGGCCTGGGGTGTCCCCCTGGGTCACTTTAGGTGTCCCTCTGCCCTTTTTCGAGGAAAAATTTATTTTGAATTTTCTGGGATTTTTTGGGAAACTTTATTTTTGGCCAATTTTCAGGGTATGAAAATTGATTTTCTCGCAAAAACAGTTTTTTCAGAAGAAGCAAAAGCAAACCAAAAGCCAAACTATAGAAGATATAAGACAAACTAACCATCAAACAACTAGCAAAACCAAATCTAGCAAAAGAAAAGTAAAAACTAGGAAGGAGAAGAGGTAAAAGAAAGCAAGTATAACCACATTGAAAACATTATTTTGTTCATTAAAATCCTTTTGTTAACAAGGTTGATCAAGTCTTGTTACCAAAACAATCTTATATGAAACAAAACTTTGCATTCCACAAGGTGATTATGTTACCTCATACTTGATAGCAATGGTCCCAATCATAATAGTTTCAAAATTTTCTTGTGGAATGGGACAATATATTTCTCCAACCTTGATGCTCTCAATATTTTCAATGGAATTCAGGCAATATCTCTTAACAACCTTGTTGGGGAAATAAAGAGTATGCTCTTTGTCATCAATATTGAATGTTACTTTTCCTTGATTACAATTAATGACAGCACCTGCAGTATTAAGAAAAGGTCTCCCAAGAATAATAGACATATTATCATCTTCAGGCATCTCAAGCACCACAAAATCGGTTAAAACCAAGCAATTATGAGCCACTTGAACAGGAACATCCTCACATATACCAACATGAATAGTAGTTGACTTATTAGCCATTTCAAATATATATCAGTTGGTATCAACTTTTCTAGCTGGAGTCTCTTGTAGAGAGAAAAAGGCATAACACTAACTCCAACTCCCAAATCACATAAAGCAGTTCTAACATAATTATTCTTAATAGAGCAAGGAATATTTGGTATACCTGGATCACCAAGTTTCTTTGAAACCTTACCATTGAAGGAGTAATTAGCAAGCAAAGTAGAAATATCCTCATTAGGAATCCTCCTTTTATTAGAGACAATATCCTTCATATACTTTGAATAAGGAGGCAATTTAATAGCATTAGTCAAAGGAATTTGCAAAAATAAAGGTTTCATCCACTCACAAAACTTGTTGTAGTGTTCCTCCTGCTTTGACTTGTGTTTCTTACCTAGAAAAGGCATAGGTTTCTGCACCCAAGGTTCTCTCTCTTTACCATGTTTATTAGCAATAAAATCTTCCTTAGTGTACCTAGTGTTCTTAGTGTGCTTCTCAGGTTTTTCCTCACCTTCCTCCTTATTAAGAGCATCATTTTTATCATTACCAATCTCAGTTTCAGCATCATAGACAGATATACTATTAGGATCTACAACATGTTCAAGGGGTACCTCAACTATTTTGTGTTTCTTTCTCTTATGAGGACTACCACTACTCTCACCTTGCTGAGAGTCCTGCTCAATTCTTTTAGGGTGTCCTTTAGGATATAAAGGATCTTGAGTAGCTATACCACTCCAAGTTCTAATTCCATAAGCATGTTTATCTCCTAAGGCATTAACTAGCATATCCTTTTGTACCTTAGCAAGTTGATCAAGTTGGGTTTGAACCATTTGAAAGTGTTTACAAAGCATTTTAATATCATTAGAAGTTCTTTCTACGATATCTTTCAACTCTTTAATAGCTCTAGAGTTTTCCAATAAATGATTCTAAACTTGTTTATTAAAATTACCTTGTTTAACAATAAAAATGTCAAGTTCCTCTAAACATTGATCAGGAGGCTTACCATAAGGAATATCACCTTCATAAAAGTGTTGGAGAGAGTGTACCTCAATAGTGGATGAGTGGGGAATTGGATTACATAATTCTTCTATTGGAGGTAGATTCTTCACATCTTCAACTCTAATACCTTTCTCCTTTAGACACTTCTTAGCTTCCTTCATCACTTCATCATTTCATGCAATAACTCCCCTCTTCTTTGGTGTTGGTGTTGGTGTTGGTGTTGGTGTTGGAACTGGTTCAGGCACAACTGGTTCAGGAGTAATAGGCTTAGGTGTATTTAGCTCAGCTGAAGTCCAATCATCATAATTCTTTCTTATCTTAGCCATTAATTCTTCAGCATCTGTAGGAGTTCTTTTCCTGAAAACACAATCAGCAAAGCTATCTAGGTATGTCCTAGAATCATCAGTTAGTCCATTATAATAAATATCAAGAAGCTCATTCTTAGGCAATGGACATCCAGGATGTGCATGAATAAAGGCACAGAATCTTGTCCATGACTCAGGTAATTTCTCTTCTTCTCCCTGTTTAAAATCAAAAAGTCTCTGCAAAGCAGCATGTCTAGCACTAGGAGGAAAATATTTCTGGAAGAAAGAAGCAATCAAGCAATCAGGGCTATTAATGGAACCATGAGGTAATCTATTAAACCAAGCCCTAGCTTCTCCTTTTAGTGAAAAGGGAAGATCTTAGTAACAAAGTACTTACGCATCTTAAAATCATTAGAGAATAAAGCACTCATAGTAGAAAGCTCGTTCATATGAGCCACAACACTCTCATTTTCAGTCCCACAGAAAGGTTCTTTCTCAACAATATCTAAATAGGACAAATCAAGAGAGAAATCATAATCTTTATCTTTAATATCTATGGGAGAGGTGGCAAACTTAGGATCAGAGGACAATTTAGGCATAATAGTACGTCTAGCAAGGAGACTCTTAATAGCACTAGTACCATGTGTGTTTCGGCACTCTTCAAAAAATTCATCAGTGAACTCAATGTAACCATCATTAATATCATAACTCTCACTAGACTCAGGTGATCTAACATGTGTAATAGTGTCTTCACTAGGAGTTTCGGTATTTCCTAGACTACCATAGTAGCATCTTGGAAAGAACCTAATGAACCACTCGCATCAAGTAGAGTAGAAGTAACATCATGAGCATCAAAAGCAGTTTCAGACTCAGCAGTAGTAGTAGTGTGTATAGCATGAGTATCTGGTGGTGGTGTGACAAGCTTACTTATAACAGACGGTGAATCAAGAGCAACAGAGGTGTTTAGGACTATACCTCTTCTTGTAGTGGATGGTAAAATAGGAAACTTTCCATCACGAGACTTCCCCAAGATGAGAGGAGTAGCAGTGAACAATAATAAATCCAAATGAACTTACAAATAAAGCTATGCTCCCTAGCAATGGCGCCAGAAGATAGTCTTGATGACCCACAAGTGTAGGGGATCGCAACAGTATTCGCGAGTAGTATTACCCAATTTATTTATTCGACACAAGGGGAGCCAAAGAATACTTACAAGCGTTAACAACTGAGTTGTCAATTCAGCTGCACCTGGAAATAGTTCTTTGTGGAGGTCCCAACCTTTAATAAGGTAGAGATCCCTGTGTTTACAATGCTAGTCCCTGGATAAATAGCTAGCATCCACAGTTAAGATGTAATATCAAGAAAGAAAGGTCATAATACAACTTTATAACCAGGAATAAAATAATTCATTAGATCTTACATAGCTCAGTTGGCTATCTCATTACAATGCAGCAGAAATAACTATAGCATGGAGTCCTTCATCTTTATAGTGCCACAAGCAATCATGTTGGTTGTAGACTTGTAATCCTAATCAACACACTTCACTAACATCAAACAAACCTGCAACATAATAAGTTGCAGCCACAAGGGTCAATGCATTTGAATTGTATTGGCAAGTTTCACTACTATGTAGAAATAAGTGGATCATATCATTACATGCATATTTGGCTAAGTAGGGTTTAGGATCATTTGCAGAAAGCAATATAGTTTTCTCCTATCTTTTCAAAATAGTCTTGTTCTTTTGAAAATCTTTCTGAACTCCTTGGAAAACTCCAAGTGCTTCTAATCCCTTGTTGTCTCCATCAAGTTTTACTTTGAGAAATTGGAATGTCGAGATCTTCCATAGCTTCAGGCCTTAGTTGCTCAGAGTTGTCCGTAACCAGGGACACGGATAAGTACTTAGAATTTGATCTTCTGTAGATGTTGTACACTTTACCCACATGACACAATCTCGTCTTGACGCCACCAGTGGCCGCTGGATAAGTACTCACCAAATGGAGTACCGGCAGATCGAGAATGTGACAAAGTCTTTCCATAGAAGTCCTCCCAATACACAATGCTAGCTTGTCTTCCAGGCACCAATGTAAGGATATACTTTCCTATACACCATTCTAGTTAACCTGAAGATGCCAATGCAAGGGTCTCCTACTATGTAGATGACTAAGCTAGAGCCCATTTAGCATGTGGCTGTACACGGAAGCCATTGTACGAGAAACATGTTCAATCTCTAAGTCCCTGGGTGGTTTTCTTCTAGTGCACATACAAAAAGATAGCCATATAAACATGGTTCCCTTTGTTGCCACCTTGTCCAAAATTGAGTATCCATATTCCACCCAGGTGGTTCATTGAGTACTTGTTTTATTATATAAAACATATATTTTTCCAACACTTCATATAATCATATCATGTATTCCATCCCAAGTCTATAGCAGGGCTAAGCATACTACAAATATGAGGTTTTCACTAAGGAAGATGGATTTCCTAATAGGACATAGCATAGCATAGTAATATAGTAGCCCTATCATGCATACTACAAAAATTCCACTAAGTGTAATGAAAATAGTAGGACATGGATGATAGTGTCACTTTCCTTTTTTAGTAGGGAATATTGGTTCACTCCTTGATCTTGCAAATATCACACTCTTCTAACTTCACTACAATTCAATCAAGCAAACATATATTCAACTAGCATTTAAACAATTCATCACATAAAATGACAAAAACATGGCAATGCATGCAAGCATGCAAAAGATGGTTTTATTTGGAAAAGTGGTTTCTATTAGGCTCTAAACATTTTAAAACTCATATTGGTCATTTACAAAAGTGGTAAAACCATTTAAATTCAAGTTGGTGAAAATGGCCACTTTAAGTCATTTTTGTTTTGCTAGGAATGATTTAAATCAAAATGATAATCCCTAGAGTTTGTAAAATATTTTTAAACACAACATGTTAGTGTTTTAAGGTCAAGTGTTTAATATTAAAACCATTTGCAAAAGGTTTCACCCCATAAACCAATTTTATACCAAAGTGATATTTTATGTTGCTGGAAATGCCTTTTAGCAAAGTAATAATTTTATAGGTCATCAAATATATTTTTAAATCTCAAAACTTGGTGTTTAGGGTCAGAGAGTTTAATTCAAATCATTTTCCAAAGATTTTACTCAAAAAGTATTTTTAACACATAAACAATATTTTTATTTGACAAGAAATGCTCTTATTCAAATATTTATTATTTAACTTCACAAAATACATTTTTAAATCCATAAGTTGGTTTCTATGGTCAGTAGGTTAACAAACCACTTAGCAAAGATTTCACCTTAAAAATATTTCTAGAACAATTTTTATATTCAAATTATGCCTACACAAGTTTCTGCAAAAACAACTATTTTACCAGAAGCAATTTATTAAACAAAGTGCATGGTTGGAAATTACTTGTTTTGCTGATTCCATTGATATAAAATTTGCAAACTTTGGACGTGTGGATTAAAAGTTATGAATTTTGCAAGTTTGTATATCTAATAGATCAAAATTTCTGTTTTAGAACAAACTCTAGCCACGCGTCTTAATCTTACTGGTCGATAACAGTTCGTGCGGATCGATCATCACTGGCCCTCAGATCTAAGTAACAATGCACGATGCAGATGACAACTTACCCCTTCGTCTAACTAATCTATCCTAGCCAACAGATCAAGATCCAACGGATCACAACAGCTCGACCACAGATGGGCGGCACTGGCGGCGGCGGACGGCGGCGCGCGCTCAGACGATGAGGTTGCCGACGAACTAGGTCGCGCAGGAGAGAGAGAGGATGCTCACCAGACTCGCCGGGAAGCGCTGATGCTCGAGGTGGGGTCAGTTCGTCGAGGGGCGCTTGGAGGTAGCGGCGATTGCTCGTCGGAGACGGCGTCGGCGTCGGGTGCTTCTGTTCATTGACGGGGACGGGGCTACAAGGCTCGAAAAAGCAAGTGAAGTGCACCGTTAGGTTCATACGCGAATCGCAACGTGTGAGCATCAACGAGAGGGCATGGGGAGGTCTGTGCTCACCAGTAGTGTTCGCCGAAATCGAAGCAAATGGCGGCGACGTTCAGTCAAGGAAGTTGCCGATGATAGGAGGCACGCGCGAGCGAGTGGCTGGTGCTGGGAGATGCAGGGGATGATGGGGAGTAATCTCGTATGCACTGGGAGGCAAGGGGTGGATCGGCATCGCTGGAATCAGCCGGAGTAGCTCGTCGGGGCAGGGGGTTTCGAGCTTGCGATTGGGGCAGTCTGGTGGCCGAGAGAAGATGGTGCCTGGGGGAAAAGAGAGAGGAGGGCAAGGCGTTTAAGTGTGCATGGTCTCTGGAGGAATTAACCTAGCCAATAACTCGAATTAACGAGGATTAAATCTTGATAGAAACGGCGAGGTGTGATGAGGGGGAACGGTCGCGAGGTTGATAACGACTGACAGTGTGGGGTCACGTTGACAGCGAGAGAGAGGGAGTGGGTGTGGGGTCCTCCTGTCAGGGACTGCGCGGGTAAGCTACTGGGTGAAAAACGTTTCGCGAGGGGAAGGAGTGGGTTGCGTTTGCTAGGATGGACTGGGCCTGTTGGTGGGTTGGGTTCGTTTCTCTTCTTTTTATACAGAACCTTTTTCTTTTTCTATTTTGAATTTCTGTTTTGATTTCTATTCAAATAATTCAAACACTATTTGAATTCAAACCTTTGCTAAACTTTGTGTATATTCTAATATTGTTTACTAACATATTCTAAAGTCAAATTTAGAATATCTCATTTATTCTTTTTAGGGCATATTAATTATTTAAAATAGGCCCTTGTCTTAATTCAAATAAGATTTATTAATGTTTTCAAACTCTATTTGAAATCTAAATTTTACCAAATCTTTTTCATTAGGTTTTATTTTAAAAATAAACCACTTTGAATTATCATTTAAAATACTTTATTATGTTTTAATGTTCATTTAAAATGGGAAATGTCTTTACCTAACTGAAATTGGATAATAATAAATTCCTCATGATTTTATTTAAATAATTCTTTACTCTTTTTATTAACCAAAAATATTTTATTTTATTTGCTTGGCCAAGTTTTAATTTGGCTCTTTAAAATAGTCCTTATTTATTATTTCTTCCTTTGCTTATAAAATCCATATCTTTTTATTTAAAGATCCAAAAATGGTGATTCCATAACTTTATTTATTATTTGTTTATCTTTTTAAATCCCTTTAGGATTCTATTTGATCAAAATAGGTTTTGATGTTTCCATTTGAAATTCAGAAAGTTTCTTTTCACCCTAAATTTCAACAATTTTTTTATTTTGTTTATTTATTTTTCATATTTCAAAATTTGGAAAATTTTGGGATGTGACATTCTTGCTCACAGAATTTTATCAGTAGCAACAGTTTGTAGTAGCAACAACAAAGCAACAACAATAGTGAAACAGGAGCAATAGTAATAGTAACGGTAACAGTGGGATTCGAGTGCGGTAGGCATAGGGATGGATGGATGGGCGTTGCATGGACAATTCTAAACATGTAACTTCAAGATCTAGGGCATTACAGATAAATAAGAATAAGCATCCAAGTACTAAACAATCCTAGACATGTGCTCCAAATATAGTCATGTGTGCTCGCAATGAGAACTTGCACAACATCTTCTATCCAGCCAGCCCGTGGCAGAGCGGCCTCTAGGGAACTACTAGCAATTAAGGTGCTCCTTTTAATAGAGCACCGGAGCAAAGCATTACACTCCGTGAACACATGTGATCGTCACACCACAGCCATCCCCTCCGGTTGTCCCAATTATTGTCACTTCGGGGCCTTTGGATCCGGACAATGATATGTGTACACAAATTGCAGATAAGACCACAAACAATACTATCATAATGATTCAATAATAAGTTCAGATATGAGATCATGGCACTCGAGCACTAGTGACAAGCATTAAGCACAACAAGTTGCAACAAAGTCAAATAGCACTAATAAAGATACTAGGCACTATGCCCTAACAATCTTACTCGATTACATGATAGAACTCATCCAATCCCTACCATCCCCAAGCCTACAGCAAGGGATTACTCACTCATGGATGAGGGGAACATCGATGGTTGATGGAGAGGCGTTGATGATGACGATGGCTATGATCCTCTCCAAATTCCTTGTCCCAGTAGAGTGTCAGAACAGAGTTTCTGGATCCGAATCTTGGTTTCTGGTGACGGCGGCGGAGCAGAACTCTTCCTGGAAAACTATCGACCCTCCCCCCGGTTTTGAGGTTGAGAGGCAACTTATAGGCGGAGGGAGGCCGAGGGGGTGCCTGGGGTGGCTGCACCCCCTAGGCGCAGCCAGAGGTGGGCCCGCGCCTGGCTGGGGTGTGCCCCCCAGGCTCCGTCTCCGTCTCATACTCTGGCTCTGTGGATATTCTGGTGAAATAGGATTTTTAGCATATTTTCCGGGATTTTTCCTAATAGTTGATTTTCTGCACAAAAACTAGACACCAAGGTAATTCTGCTGAAAACAGCGTCAGTCCGTGTTAGTTATATCCAAATCACACAAGTTTAGAGGAGAAACAATAGCAAAAGTGTTCGGGAAAATAGATACATTTTGGACGTATCAACCAACAGTCCTAGTAGCCTCTATACAACTAGTTTATTGGGCAACTAATGATCAAGGTTTTCTACTCATGGAGCATTTATGCCAAATTATAATGAATTCATATGATTGGTAAAGTGATGTGATGGGCATTACTCATATAAGTATTGCAATGTGATAAATTCACAAACTTCTTTTTTGCAATAGTTAGAAATGAAGTATCCTAATCCTTGGCCACTTAGTTGTGCTCAGTTATACCCTCGAGTGTAGCACTGGCAGTTTGGTTGTACTCAGTTTTGCCCTCTAGTACTAATACTGCCGTGTGCAATATACTCACTTTTACCCTCTAGGGGTTGGTCAACAGAGAGTCAACGAATGGGTTTTAGCTAGCTAATTGACTCATTTTATGCACAACAATTTCAAAAAGATCAAAACATAGTGGCATCTACCCAGAGAGTCTTATTATGTAAACGACCACCATAATAAATGTATATAAATCAAGTTTTAACCTAAATCGTCATTTCTCAAATCACCTACTATCTATGAAGGTTCATGGCTTTCTACTCAAGCCTCTTCCCAAAACATCCCTCCCCAAAACATAATTTTTCTGAATGAGGCAATAATTGTCAAACTGATATATATTTGAATTGCAAATAGTTTGATGTCTGCCAATATGTATTTTATTATACAAAAGAAGCATTTTCCATTTTTAAACCTCTTTTTGTTTTCTATTTGAACCCCCTTGTCAGTTTTGCCCTTGGTTTTTAAGTTCTACTCAGTTTTCCCCTCTCTCTCTTAGTTACAAACTCTCGCACTTGTGCTCATCTTGGCTGCTATGCTCAGATTGGTCGAGACAGTTGTCACGCGGATTGTACCCACCAACCGTTGATCCTCTGTGATCTAGCGGACAGGATAACCCCTGTATCTGTCGGGGGGCACGATCTATCCATGCAAAACAACGAGTTTGCCACTGATGTTTTAACTCCATAAAGAAATGATTTTGAATATAATTTGAAGGGAAAGTATTCAAAGGTGTATAATTTTTGCATTATATTTTACTCCATGAAAATGACAAATCGACATTAGCACAAATGATCAGGATTTTATTAGCACAACATTATCATGTCCTAAGTGTGTTTTCAAAGAGTTCAAAGGTGTATAATTTTTGCCATATGCAAATTTATGCATTACATTCTATGAAAATGATAATTTCTCAAGATTTTCTTATCATATCATTATCACATATTAAGTGCGATTTCACAGTGTTCAAAGGTTTATAATTTCTGTATACGCAAGTTCAGGGATCACTTTTCATGCTTTAAAAATGGTAAACACTCTTTTACATTAAGAGTTGTATAATTTTTTAAAATTTTAAAGTGTTCAAGGGTTGTGTCAATTATAAACACTCTTTTACATTAAGAGTTGTATAATTTTTTAAATTTTTAAAGTGTTCAAGAGTTGTGTCAATTATAAACACTCTTTTACATTAAGAGTTGTATGATTTTTTTAATTTGTAAGTGTTCAAGAGTTGTGCCAATTATAAACACTCTTTTACATTAAGAGTTATATATATATTTTAATTTGAAAGTGTTCAAGAGTTGTGTCAATTATAAACACTCTTTTACATTAAGAGTTGTATAAAAAATTTAATTTGAAAGTGTTCAAGAGTTGTGTCAATTATAAACACTCTTTTGCATTAAGAGTTGTATAATTTTTTTAAATTTGAAAGTGTTCAAGAGTTGTGTCAAGAGTTGTATAATTTTTTTAATTTGAAAGTGTTCAAGAGTTGTGTCAATTATAAACACTCTTTTACATTAAGAGTTGTATACTTTTTAAATTTGAAAGTGTTTAAGAGTTGTGTCATTTATAAACACTCTTGTACATTAAGAGTTGTATAATTTTTTAAATTTTAAAGTGTTTAAGAGTTATGTCATTTTATTATTTATTATACATCCATGTCCCTAATTTTTAATTATAAAAACTCTTTCACTTGATTGCAGCCGAGACATTAACTCGATAAACCAATTAAATCACTGGAACGGCTCGTCGGCCGCATTCTCCACAACAAGCGCCCTGGTTGCCATTTTGGTGCGAGATTTTGGTGCATTTCGGTGCGAGATCTAACCTTCTCTGTGCACAATTGCCATTGTCATCCTTCGTAGAGGTCAACAGGATGACACCATACTGCGGCTAGGATGAACAGGAGGCCGAAGTGAAGCTCAACAAAGGTCCGATGTCACCGGAGAAGGGTCGTCGTCATTGGAGAAGAAAAGGGGAGGCAACAACATGGGCGTAGGCATGGGGCTGGTTCATGTGGATAAGCTGTGGGTCCGATGCTCACGTGGATAAGCTGTGGGTCCCATGCTGATCTAGATATGTGGAGAGAGGTGTCCACTAGGGAACCAACTAAACGCGGCCCCACTTGTCAGCATGTAACGGCAAGGGTCCACTATGAGACCTAACAGACCGCAGTCCCACTTGTCGGCACGTTACGGCGAGGGTCCACTACGGGACCCGACTGAATACGGCCCCACTTGTCAGCATGTAATGTCAAGGGTCCACTATGGGACCTGACAGACCGCAGTCCCACTTGTCGGCACGTTACGGCGAGGGTCCACAACGGGACCCGACTGAATACGGCCCCACTTGTCAGCATCTAACGGCAAGGCTGACGGACAGCGAGTTTCAGACCGTGCGAGAGTTCCATAATAGGAGATGGGCAAAAGTGAGGAAAAGCTAAGCGGCTGGGGAAAGTGGGTACAACTAACGAACCAAGGGCATGAAAATAGAAATCCCTAAAACTTAAGTGCAAACCATTAAGTTTATAATACCTCGTTAAAACTCTAAATTTAATTTAAACCAAAATAATAAATTTAAACTAATCCTTCGCTAATATTAATAGTAAGTGATATTAATACTTTAATCATGTTTAACATGACTTTAAAACAAAACACATTATTAAGATCATCCAAATTATACTTTCCTTAATAAGTTGCATATTAATTTCATAATAGCAATACAAATTTAAACTAATCATTCACGTAAATAGAAAGTAAATGATCATTCACCCTAAAACTTGGTAATAGTTAAAACATATTACTCCTTAAGTTTACTTATACTTTGAAAGTTAACTTTAGTCTCAAATTTTATGATCGTCATATCTACAAAACTATTTATATTTTTATAGTTAACTTTGGTATGTTTCAATTAAGACATTAGGTATCTCAAGTCCAAACTATCCGAGAAAATGCAAATAAAATCGATCACATTCTATTAACCATAAAGATTATTTAAACCTTATTAAAGAAACATTTTATTTATAAGTTATTCATTTTGCCACTTCAAACAAAGACTATATAATAATTCTTCCAAATCCTTAAACCAACATTTGGATTCCTATGATAACCACCAGATAGTAATCAACACCAATCCTACATTACTTTATACTCTATTGTTATACCCTAGATGTTAAAACTCAAGTTTATTATAAACATATCTATTTGTAAATAAGGATTGAAGATAAGCCAACTCTTAAGAAAATCACCTAAGTTTAACTCACTTAAACCATTGGGAATACATTTGGGGAGTTTTACTAACTACATAGCATTACTTATGCATAATTGCATATTGCTTCTTTAAACATTAGTCCTTACCGGACCAATGACGTTATTTTCAGATATTGGATCTTATATCATCTCGAAGACTGTGATTGCATAATCTTGCAATCATAAAAGGCAAGTTCACACTTGCTCATGTCCTTTGATTATTTTATATCAACTATTTTGCAAATCCAGTGTTATCATCACCTATATTTCAAAAATATCAAAAAACATTATTTTTGATAATAATGTGAACTATTGGTTACTAGTCTGGGGTGATCAGCTAATCTAGTAAACCTGGCAGTTGAAATACCACTGCACAGGAATATATCATCTAGGACTTAAAAAACCAATGTCGTTGGTGATTCTTGCGCCATTTATTACGCGTTAACCATGAGATTTGGAATTGGACGGAAAAGTCAGTTGTATATTCTTTCTTTCATATGTAGGCAATACAACCTTAACGCGACACTGTAATTCCTTGCGGGGATTCAGCATATGGGTGGGCACCCTTAGGCCCCACAATTTTAGTGTCTAGATTATCTATGAGCGGCTGCCGGAGGTATAGTCAGACATATATGGAGCTTGCCAGGGGCATCACGGCTCATAGAGTCTTCGAGAACTCATCAGGGTTGTAGCTTGCCTGAAAGGGGGCTTAACGGAGATGTAGTCAGCCCCGAAGGATCGTGCATACATATGGGGTCGCGGAGAGGGCAGTGATTGGCTTGGATCATCTACAGGGCCCCACATCATGGAATTGTGGACGGGAATAAGCTGCATGGTTGTGCAACAAGGATTTGATCTCTCATGGATAAAGTAACGCACCTCTGAGAGTGCAAGAACTATAACTTGTTACTCCCTATTTCAGGAAGGAACTACGAACGCGGTAGGAAAGGAACTCCAAGAAAGTTCTGGTAAACCTGTGAAGGATGACGGACATAGCTTTTCAGAATAAAAGCAACCTTTGAAGAAACATTTACGAAAAAACTGCATTGCCTATGACCTATGGTCTGTGGCTGTAGCTAATGCATCAAACATTTTTAGTCAACTTGCTGAGTACGCTCGTACTCAACGTATCTTCTTAACCCTTGCTAGATTCTGAAGCCAATAAATACAACGTCTACATCAACTTATGCTCAAGGGGATTGTCATAAATCCTTCAAGGAAGTCAACATATACATCAACTAAAGTGAAGACAAACTTGTTGATTAGCTAGGAGATTAATATCTAGCCATAGAACCTATTTCTGTAGAGAAATGCAATAGCAGCATTTGCAAGCCAAATATTTTAGATACTAGTATATGAGTATGGTAGTTTTGAGTTCTTATTTATGACTCTTCTTTGTAAGAAGTTGCTTTCTTTCTCTCTCTTTAAACTCAAATATTCTCTAGAACTTCTGTAAAGAGTCGAGTTATAACCTATAGTCATGTCTTGGACCTGCTCTGTTTTTGTTGTACCACTTTGAGGGATGTAATACTAGTGAACGGTGTTTCATTGGTGTTATGTCAACGACTATAGTGTACTACATCATGCAGTGGTATGTTGGGTCACCACAGCTGGTATCAGAGCATATGCTTTGACCTAAGGTTGGAAACCTAGTAAATGGGTAGAACCTATAGGAAGGACAATAGCAACAATAAAGTGTTCTCTAGAGATATGATGAATGTTCAATTTTGAATAATTCTATCATATTTATAGTGCGATAATTCTTTATTATGATGCAATTTTAAGTAATCACCATGAGTTTTAACTCAATATAACTGATGATAATTTCTTATCTACAGCATCAAAATGGCACCCCGATGTCCACACCAGAATGTTCAAGTGTTGAACAGGAATTTAAATGACTATCGAGGAGATTGGACTAATACTCTCGGAAAACTTCCGTGGAGTCTGGATTGTGAATCAAGACTTCTGGTCAAGATTTACAGTTGCTATGATGGGCAGGTATTAGCCAAGTACCGTGTCATGATCATGTTACCTAAGAAGTTAGGACTTAATGGAGAAATGTCGTCAGGAGAGGCAAGGTGTATGGCATCGGCATATCAGATTGCAGTAGTAGCAGCCATAACCATGATCTGAGAGCAGAAATCCCAAGCTTTGGTAGGTAGCACTCTGATACGTCGGAAACATATCTATAATTTTTTATGTTCCATGCTTGTTTAGTATCTATTTTTCTTTGCTTTGTCTACACTTTGAGGTGTTTTTATATGTTTTTCTAGACTAACCTATTAACAAGATGCCACAGTGCCACTTGCCTGTTTTCTTTTGTTTTTGGTTCCAAAAAAGGCAGAAAATCAATATTCTCGGAATTGGACGGGACAAAAGCCAAAGTCAATATTTTACCGTGGGGAACACGAATCCAGAATATGAGACGGAGGGGAGCCACAAGGGGGCACACCCCTGGCCACGTGGCTGGGCCTAGCCCGCGCCTAGGGGGTGCGGCCGCCCTGGATGCCTCGGCCTCGCCTCTTCGCCTATAAAGACCCCCCCGATACAGAAACCCTAAGTACCCGATCAATATTCCATGAAACTGTCTTTAGCCGCTGCCACCATCGTCCCTAGATCGGGGGATCTGAAGCTCTTCCCGACACCCTGCAGGAGGGGAGATCATCCCGGAGGCTTTCTTCTTCATCATGCCAGCCTTCGGTATGAAGTGTGAGTAGTTCCACCTTGGACTACGGGTCCATGTAGTAGCTAGATGGTTGTATCTACTCCTTTGTGCTACCATGTTTAGATCTTGTGAGCTCCGTTCATGATCAAGATCATCTATTTGTAACCATGCATGTTATGTTTGCGGGGATCCGATGGATATTGAGATTACTATGTCAGATTGATTAATGGTTTTGTCTTATTGGTTCTATCATGTCTGTGTTGTTTGTGATCTTGCATGCTCTCCGTTTCTAGTAGCTATCTTGGCCAAGTAGATGCTAGTGACTCCAAGAGGGGGTATTTATGCTAGATAGTGGGTTCATGCCTCTATTTAATCTAAGGGAAGTGACAAAAATCTCTAAGGTTGTAGATGTGTTGTTGCCACTACAGAGAAAACAACGGTCTCTTGTTCATGGAACAAGTGGATTGTTTACCTTACACACTTTGCTTAAAGCAGTTATCCGTTGCTTGCAACTTAATACTGGAGGGGGTTCAGATGATAACCTGAAGGTGGATTTCTAGTCATAGATGCAGTTGGATGGAGGTCTATGTATCTTGTTGTATTGCCCAGTCGAATCTCATAGGATCATGAATGTCTAGTATTGCATTGTTATGCCTTGCTCAGTCCTGCCAATTGCCCTGCTGTATTTTGTTTACCCAGCATGCCATGTTTGTTTATCTTAAGGAGAACACCTCTAGTGAACTATGGAACCCGGTCCAATCTTTACCATTGATACATCTTCCACTATTACTATTTAATTTCTGCAAACCACTATTACCTTCCAAACCACTATTTCTAAATAAGTTTATTTTCACTTGATTGAAATTTTGTTGGGTTCCCTTTTATTCAAATTTTGTTCAAGTAGGGTTTTGATGTTTTCATTTAGAAGCAAAAAGTTTCTTTTCACCCTAAATTTCAACCATTATTTATTTTGTTTATTTATTTTTCACAATTCAAAATTTGGAAAAATTTGGGATGTGACATAATCCAAAAGTTTTCTTGAGTCTTGGAAGTTACTACTTCAGTAATGACCTCTCCTTATCCTTTTGGTTTGCTTTTTGTGCCAATAGTGACCTCTAATGAGAGGGAAGTAAGATTTGGGGAGTTGTTGTCCCGAAACAGATTTTTGTGCTCCACCGTAAACATTCTTGTAAAATCTCTGTAAGTAGGATTGAGCTGATATTTTTGAATAAATCCCTCAGTATGTTAGATAACTTTAGTTAGTTCAACACTTTTTGATTTGAGCAATAGAATGTCTTCAAAAAAAATCGGTTTCTACCTATTGGTCTGTTTTGACAGATTTTTGCCATTATTTGCATTTGCTTGTTATTGATTCCTTTTTGGGTATTTTTGGGAAATTTAGATTTTTGAGGGAATTTCTACAGTAGCTTGTGTTTTTAGTGAAAGTTTTGCTGTTCTAAATCTAAACCCAAAGGTCTATTATCTTTTCAATATACTAATGATGCTAATGAATATTGTGTGAAGTTTTGTATGAAGGAAAATTTTCAGGTGTAGAGAACGAATGATGTAATGAGATGAAGAATGGACAAAAGCTCAAGCTTGGGGATGCCACCCCGTGTCACCCCAAGAAATATTAAAGTACAAGCGTCAAAGCTTGGGGGTGCCCAAGGCATCCCCTTCATCATCAATAAAAAGTTCAGGTCTTTCTAGACACTTCGTTTTTATTGTTTCATGCACAGTTGTGTTGTTTTTGGAGCGGCTTAGTTTTCATTTGGTTTTCTTAGTTTGCTTGAATAAAGTAGTTTGGACCCCCGCTCTCGCTGTGTTGTTTCAAATAAGTTGATTGGTGTTGGAGAGGAGTAGAAAGTTCTTGCTTAAACAGTACAAGAGGAGCTTGCTTTGACTGTGACTTAGACTTTAGCATGTCATGCTAGGTGTTGTTTTGACCTTATGCTTAGTGATTATTGTTGTAGCATGACTTGTTCCAAACAATTGGGATTGCTTAATGTGCCTTGAAGGAATCATGTGTTGTTTTAGCATATCAAAGCATAATATTGTGGTATTCTCCTTTGATGCTTTGTTTGGGTTGACTTGGCATATGATCACACCATGTTATGACTATAACAAGTCACCATAGACTCAATGATCTTTTAGTCCTTGACTTTTAGTACCACTTTATGCTTTGATTAGTAACGTTTTGTCGCTTTGCATGATTATGGCCATTATTGCTCTCTTAGTTGGTCACTCCTAGTCTTTTGCTAGCCTCCACTTGTATGAGTAAGTTCTACACATGGATCCAACTCCCAAGAAACCAAGTTATTCCAAAGTGTCCACTGTAAATTCATATGCATGGTGTGTTACACCATTCCAAGTATATTCTTGTTTTCATCTATCTTCCAATAAAATGTATTTTGTTATGTGAAAACTTAGTGATTAAATCTCTCACGAACATGATGGCACACTTTATTTTCCTTGCCCCTAATAAACTTGAACCATTGTGTCATCTATGTTGTATATGCTTGCACTTATACGTTGGATTAGCAGAACCGTGTTGTCACGAGGAACGCTTTCAACATTGCACTTGTACTTTGTACATAGTTGATATCATGCTATTTTGTCTATGGATGTCGTCGATGTGAAATAAAAGGGAAGCTTGTAAGTCCATGGAGTTATGTATGTGTGTTAGAGAAACGCCTGGTCTGCTAGCCTAAGCCATGCCTAATCATGGTGGAAACTTGCAGCATCACCATAATGACATCTATGAAGCTTTCTTCTTATAAAGAAGAGACATATTGAAAAGAGGAAAGAGAGAAAAAAGCACCATTTTCCCATGGTAAATAAGAAGATTGCCAAGATGCTCATTGTCTGCTTGCCTTGTCATTTTGATTATGGGATAGCTCCTGTATCATGTGCAAGGGGTAACCCATTGGCAGTTCTCTATGATACACATGTACTTACTATGACAAGAACTTATAGGTGACTAAAGTTGAGTAGCATGAGGAGCGGCCCTCGTATTCAAGGGACATGAGATTGCCAACTTATAATTTGTCAAGCATATACTCCATAGTTTGTTCACTTTAACCTTAATCACTTCAAGATGCCTATGATAGGGGCAATGATAGCTGAAAGCTAACAAGTACCATAATTTTTGGAAGCTCTTTTTGAAACTTGAAATCCCTGCTTCACTTATGAAGGGCCTTTCTTCCACTATTATATTGAGTCTCCACCTTCTATACTTAGGCACCAGTTAAGAGAGCATAGTTGCCATTCTTAGTTCTATGTGCATTGTCCCAAAACTTATTGATTGATGCATATTGTTGATATTACTTGTTCTTGTGCTATTTGTATCTAGTCACTCTTATGAACTTTGAAGGTGTCCTATGCATCTATTTGCTACTCCATGAGGGATAAGCTGAATGCCACTATGTTATGTTTTCTATATGTGAAACAAACAAACGTTTTTCAATGCATGTTATTCATGATCTTTGTTTGTAACATTTCATGTTACATGAATAGTTACTTTGTCTTACTGTTAGAACTCCATCTTTCATGCTCATGTTTAGAGTTCTTTGATCCCAGCTTTCAATGCTTACAAATGGTTTGATCTTGATTTTGACTCCATCTTTAGTGAACTCCATCTTTCATGCTCAATATTAACCGTATGGTGTGGAAGGTAATAGTGGTTTGCAGAAATTAAATAGTAATAGTGGAAGATGTATCAATGGTAAAGATTGGACCGGGTTCCATAGTTCACTAGAGGTGTTCTCCTTAAGATAAACAAACATGGCATGCTGGGTAAACAAAATACAATGAGGCAATTGCGGGACTGAGCAAGGCATAACAATGCAATACTAGACATTCATGATCCTATGAGATTATTTGGGCAATACAACAAGATACATAGACCTCCATCCAACTGCATCTATGACTAGAAATCCACCTTAGGTTATCATCCGAACCCCTCCAAAGATTAAGTTGCAAGCAACGGATAACTGCTTTAAGCAAAGTGTGTAAGGTAAACAATCCACTTGTTCCATGAACAAGAGACCGTTGTTTTCTCTGTAGTGGCAACAACACATCTACAACCTTAGAGATTTTTGTCACTTCCCTTAGATTAAATAGAGGCATGAACCCACTATCTAGCATAAATACCCCCTCTTGGAGTCACTAGCATCTACTTGGCCAAGATAGCTACTAGAAACGGAGAGCATGCAAGATCACAAACAACACAGACATGATAGAATCAATAAGACAAAACCATTAATCAATCTGACATAGTAATCTCAATATCCATCGGATCCCCGCAAACATAACATGCATGGTTACAAATAGATGATCTTGATCATGAACGGAGCTCACAAGATCTAAACATGGTAGCACAAAGGAGTAGATACAACCATCTAGCTACTACATGGACCCGTAGTCCAAGGTGGAACTACTCACACTTCATACCGGAGGCTGGCATGATGAAGAAGAAAGCCTCCGGGATGATCTCCCCTCCTGCAGGGTGTCGGGAAGAGCTTCAGATCCCCCAATCTATGGAAGATGGTGGCGGCGGCTATAGAGGTTTCGTGGAATATTGATCGGGTACTTAGGGTTTCTACATCGAGCAGGCTGGGCCCAGCCGCACGGCCAGGGGTGTGGCCCCCTAGTGGCTCTACTACGTCTCGTATTCAGGCTCCGTGTTCCCCATGGTAAATATTGACTTTGGCTTTTGTCCCTTCCAATTCCGAGAATATTGATTTTCTGCCTTTTTGGAACCGAAAACAGAAGAAAACAGGCAACTGGCACTGTGGCATATTGTTAATAGGTTAGTACTAGAAAACATATAAAAACACCTCAAAGTGTAGACAAAGAAAAGCAAAGTAGATACTAAACAAGCATGGAACATCAAAAAATATAGATACGTTCCCGACATATCACATGCACAGGAAAATCCTGAAGAAGATCATGCAAACTCTAGTAATTTTTCAATGGCTAACCTCAATCTAGGTACTTATAATCAAGAGTACGCACCTCCTGGATACTCTTATGCTCCAGAAGGTAGTCGTCGGACTTCACGTCATCATGGACGGAATTCCAGGAAGCACTAGAAGAGGGTGAAAGTAAGAATGGGAAGTAATCCAAAGGAAAGAGTGCTTGAATAATGTATATATTGAATAATGCGTATTGTAGTATTTGAGAGGCTTGCTGAAATAAGTGAGGATATACTCACAAGGACAAGAAAGTTCTTGTAATATAGATAGGTATTGTCACATCCCAAATTTTAGATTTGGTTCTGCATATCATTCATATCATTGCATCATGTTCTTCCATGCAAAACCTTCGATTGAAATGATTCGGCAAAACGCTATTTTCAAAACCCTATTTTACTTTACTAAAATGCTCCTGCGGGAGGGTATACTAGGACTTGTGTCTTCCACCCTTGTAGACTAGTGGTTTCACTTACCACATGACCTTAGGTTTATCCCCTGGATTTTACAAATATTTAGGAACAAGAATCGCCCAATTCGGAGTTCGTATGAAAAAGTTACGGAGGAATTACTAAATAGGAAATTGGAAAAAGAAAAGAGCAAAAAAAAGACCTTGGGCCAGCTGAGCCGCCAGCTGGGCCACGCCTACTGCCATTGCCCGCCTCACTGTCATCGCCACGCTGGGCCTCCACCATCACCGAGTTCATCTCGAGCTCCAACTACTAGCAGATTTTCTCGTGGGATTCCCGTGTCGTTTCCGAACCGATTTCAACAATTTTTTGCCTATAACAATCTCCTCGAGCCCCTCTTCCAAACCCCCTACCTAATTGCAACCGAGACGCCCTAAATCTCCGGCGATTTCCGAGTTAGCCGCCATTACTCGGTGGCCGCCCTTACCTCACCGCCGCCTCGCGCCCGCCTAGCCACACCGCCACCTCGCCGCGCCACCCGCCTGACCGCCGCCTCCCTCTCCCATGAGCCGCCGCCCTTCGCCGCTTCATTGCCGACGCCGCCCTTGAAGCCGCCGCCGACAACCGCCGACGCCATGCCACGCGCCAAGCGTCGCCACCTCCCCGCGCCGACGCGACCCCACTGCCGACCGCCCGCCGCCGCCAGGAGACGCCGCCGGAGGACCTCGCCGCCTCCGCCGGTGAGCACCACCCCGCCTCCTTGCTCCCTGGCCGCACGATCTATGGCCAACGGCCCAGATCGGCCGTTGACTGGTCAGCCCAAGGCGTTGACTGGTCAACCGCCCAGTCAGCCGCCATGTGGGCCAGTCAACAGTCAAAGTTGACTGGGTAATTTCCTTAATTGATTTATTTGGCAGAAATTTGTAGAATCTTGTAAATTGCATAGTAATTAATATACTAGGCCAAAAATTGCAAATAAAATATGTGTAGATTCAGTAAGTCGTGTAGGATCTTGATGTACCATTATGTACACTTTTGCAGCAAGATTTTGTCCAGATTAATTAAAAGAGTTAATGGCATTTTTGGAGTAATTAATTCGTATAAAAAGATCTGTAACTCCAAAAATTGCATATAATTTGTCCCTGGGTTCAGTAGAACAAGGGGAATCTCAAAGTGAATTAAAAAGATAGGCTTACAGTAAAAACTATTGCAGAAACTATTTAGTGGCTTTCTGCAGTATTTTAATTACGCAGGGAGTTATATAATTCCTTTTTGAGTAATTCCAATTGGTACTGTTCCTAAATAGCAATGCCTATACAGTAGAATTTTCCCAAGATTTTACAAACAGTATACTACCGATAGTGAATTATTTGGGTTCTAGCTCTAGTTTTGAGCACTATATTTTGCATAATAGTTTTCCTTGCGCTAAAACTATTTTCCATGCATGCAATCAGTAGCTTTACTGAATAGGATTATGTGGTGCTGCTGTAGCATCAATCCACTTGGCATGCATGCATTCATGCATCATCTTTGTTGCATATGCTTGTGGATGGTTTGTTTATGATTGCAATTGTATCGTGTAGATTGTGATGAGTGCAACGCTTGCTCGTGTGTGGATTGTTCTTCCGACCGCTACAACCAAGGCAAGTAGATGCTATTTTGTTCATGATATTGCCCTACTATTTTTAATGCATTGTCGTGTATTTTGTAGACGCATGTGTAGGATGATACTCTCGCTATGCTATGTCCTATTATGTGGTAGGGCTTTCCTTGTAGATGAACCACCGTTGGTAGATGTGCTTAGCCATGCTATGATGAACGAGGGCTGGGTTACATCACTGAAAGTTGTTTATAAATGTGTTGGTTTGCGAAAACTAAAACAACATAATCAATGAATCTCCTGGGTGTGATGGGATTGATAAATTTTGGTGGTTTCATTGCGGAAAGGCACCCAGGTATCAAGAGAAAATGATTGGCTTCTTTATTCTTTAGCTTACGTGTACAACCATGTGCCAATAATGGAATGGGCGATTGGTTGGACTTAGTAGGTTGTGGTAACTCGAACCCGCGTATCCAGAGATGTAGAATTTTGGTAGGTTGGACCGGTCTTGGCCGGGATTGGGGAGCTACTTCCTGAACAGTCTCTTCTTGGACTTCTCCCTATCATCACCCAAAATGAGAGTGATGGTACGAGCTGGGCTGGCCAAGTCACATGGGTAAAGTGTACTAACCCCTGCAGGGTGTGTAATCTAATCGATTAGCCGTGTCCCCGGTTATGGACAACTGAGTTGCTTGATATTGATTCCATGACATGTTTCTCGCTCATTCTAATTTCATAATTGCTTTAATATTGTTGGGTTAACTTAATTGGGATCTTTTCAAAGAAAATCAAAAACTGTTTATGAAAGTAGGACAAAGGTATTTGCAAATGCAAGCTAGCCATAGCTCCACTTGCCAGATATGCATGTAGATGTTAGCGCTATTGTCTCCTTTATTAGCTCTACTTGCCATACATTCCATATATTGACCCTTCGGGGCTGCTACGTTTCATGTTGCAGGATATTCCGATTCTGAGTAATCGATATAGGCCACGGTACTCCACTCGGCACTCGTTCACTTGTGGGCAACTTGAAGAATGGAGGATTTGCTTTATTTATGTTGTTACCTTAATAATTTGAGCTAGCCTTGGGCTAAGCTTTTATTGTAATAATGGTACTCTGGATCTTCGTTACTTATGATACACGGATATCTTGCTATGTTATTCATCTTATTCTATTGTGGGCCAATGAACCGATCCAGGGATTGGCAAGTCACATAGAAGCCACGGTCTTTTCAGAACCGCGGTGTTAAAAGATGGTATCAGAGCCCGTGTGTCGACTGTAGGGTCGTGACCTAGGATTGTATTAGGAAGCCATAGATTTATTAAAGCCTATATTAACTCTGTCTTTCATCTTATGCCTTTCACTCTCGTAAAATTCTTATCATATGCTATTCTCACACTTTCCTCTTTAAATTGATAGATGGGAGAAGTCAGGACTGAGTATGCAACCATGGAGTTACCAAGGCCCTTTGCAAGACAGTTAGCACAGCTCTCGCAGTCATTGCGATTGCCACTGCCCATGTTCAAGGGAAGAAGGCTGTACACCTATGGATATGGTGAGGATGCATGGGAGATCACTACCTTCATCTTTAGGGATGCCGCCTTGCCAAACCCTGTGCACCTGATCTACACCAAGACATACTGCAACTGGGGACTTGGAATCAACTTGGCCATACATGAAGCTCTGTCTCGTCAGTGCCATCATGTCCGACACCTACTGCCAGCAGACTCACCCTACCGTGACTATGGGAGGCGTGATGAAGATGGGCACATTGTGGTTACCCCGGGTGACAGGAACAACATGCCGCCCGTCGGAGGCACATAGAGGACATGGAAAGGGAGAATGGAGCTCTAGCTAAGAAAGTGATGATGATAAAGGAGATTGCAGATTTTGCTAGCAATGGTATGGTGGTCCAAGGACAGGAGATTGACACCTTGCATGAAGCTGTGGGAGTTTTGGAGAATGCCCTGATAGCCAGAGATGCAAGCATAGCTCATCTTCATGGTACTGTGTAGGAGAACACCCAGAACATACAACAGCTGCAAGGGACCGTCCAGGAAAGGGATCAAACTATTGAAGCTATGGCAACCCAGATTGCCGCTCTCCAAGCACAGCTGAATCCACCCTCTGATGATGACAATGGAGATGGTGGAAACAATGATGATGATGGAGACAGTGCGAACGATGATGATGATGAGGACGAGGATGATGATGATGGAGACGATGATGGTGGAGGAGATGAAGCTGTTGTAGTTGCAGCAGAGAGTGAAGAAGAAGAGGAGGATCCAGAAGAGGTGGAGTTTGAGATCTCAAGTGATGACTCAGGAGAGGTGTATACTCCGCCGCCATGGTTGAACCGTGGACAGAAGCGCCAACGCATGAGTGCAAGGACCTACCGCAACCTCTTCAAGAAGTAGGTAGAAGTCCACCAATTAGTCCTCGTTAGGTAAAATCGTTAGGATTAGTCTCGATCGATGTGAAACTTAAATTACTGTTAGCTTAAGAGTGTTTAGTTGCTTATTTGTGTACTCCAATATCCCAGGAATTATTTGTGCGAATTTTATGAAAGAGTTATGGCAAGTTTGGTTAACATCTGTGTTATTTTCGCTGCAGTTTTCTGCTGATACAGCAGTACTGTACGATTTTTCATATTTTACTGGTATCTGGGAAAAATCTGAAAGCAATAGGGCTGGTGTGAAACTCTCTGTACTATATGTGCAAAAATCAGCATAATTTCCTGACGAGTCTAAGTCAGGTAGAAAAATTCGTGAACGCTGCTGGACTGTTCTGGCAGATTGCTGTTTTGTTGCTTAGTTGATCAACTGTTTAGTTAACCATTGCCAACTCTTGTAAAACTATTTCAGTAGGTATATACTGCTAGGATAACCCCTGGGATGTTGCTGGACCGCTTGTTTGTTGATGTGTTGCTTGCTTGAGACTGTCTGCTATTGTTTGTCGTTGTTTGATCATTATGCATGGGTAGAATTCTATTATCGTAGTTGATTCTTTCTAAGCTTACCTGTGCTGAACCGCAGATGCCTCCCCGCCGTCAACCCACTGAGTTGGAGCAGCTCATGGCAGCTCAGGCACAGCTGACCCAAGTTATGACTCAGTTCATGAAAGCTCAGAACAACAACAACAATGGGAACAACCAGCCTCAGGGAGATGCTCTCACCAGGTTTCTGAGGCTAAGGCCAGCTAAGTTCTCTACTGCAACGGAACCAATGGTTGCTCTCGACTGGTTGCGTTCAGTCAACAAGGATCTGGTAACTGTTGGATGCACTGATGCTGAGAAGGTGAGGTTTGCCGCTCACCTACTGGAGGGACCAGCCGCTTCTTGGTGGGACACTTTTCAGATCACCCACCCGCTGGATATTGTGACTTGGGCAATGTTTGAGGAAGGTTTCAGGACCAACCACGTGTCTTCAGGAGTTCTGAGCCTGAAGAGGAAGGAGTTCCGCAACTTGCACCAAACCAACTGCACCGTGGCTGAGTACATTGAGGAGTTCAACAACCTGTCCCGTTATGCACCTGAGGATGTTGACACTGATGCAAAAAGGAGGGAGAGATTCCTGGATGGCCTCAGTGATGAGCTTTCGGCAGCCTTTGGTGGTCTATTGCCCCACTTTCCAGGAGCTTATGGACAAGGCCAGGATCTTGGAAGGGAAGCACAAGCAGGTGGAGAACCGTAAGAGGAAGAGTAACAATCACCACTCTGGTTCACACCACAAGTCTCGCACTTCATATGATGGATACTCCAAGCATGGAGGGAGTGACCATGGGAGCCATGATCGCCATCACCATGGAGGCGATGGACATCGCCATGACAGCCACAAGAGCAGCCACCATAGCCACAAGGGAGGACACTCTCACCACTCTGGAGGACACGGTGGACATGACCGCAACCGTGATCGCAGCTTTGTGAAGAAGGATCTGAGTGAGGTGACATGCTTCAAGTGTGGTCAGAAGGGACACTATGCTGACAACTGTCCGGAGAGGAAGGGACTGAAGCCAACCAACAACCAGAAGTCCACAGTGAACCACATGAATGTGGAGGAGATCCCAGATGAGCCTGATCTTGTGATTGGTAAGTTCCCAATCAACACTCACCCAGCTTTTATACTTTTCGATACTGGTGCATCGCATTCATTCATATCAAGGGCATTTGTGGATAAGTATAAGCTACCTACTGAGTCTATGAAAAAGTCTATTAGAGTGAGTTCACCTGGAGGAGATATGATAGCTAGTGCGGGATGCCGCGACTTAACTGTGAGAATTGGAACACACAACTTCATTGCACATCTGGTAGTGTTGGAATCACAAGGGTTAGATGTTATTCTGGGTATGGATTGGATGTCTATGCATGGGGGACACATAGATTGTGCACAGAGAGCTGTTTCACTCAAAACCTCGGATGGTAAGAGAATTAGGTTCAAGTCGGCAGTGCGACCAGGAAGGTATAAGCTGAATTCTCTTAAGGGGGTTAGCATGGATACTGTGCCTGTGATTAAGGATTACCCCGACGTGTTTCCGGAAGAGCTGCCAGGAATGCCACCTAACAGGGAAGTGGAATTTCTCATCGACCTGATGCCGGGAACAGGACCTATAGCAAAGAGACCATATAAGATGGATGTGGATGAGCTGAAGGAATTGAAGAAGCAGCTGAAAGAGCAGTTGGATAAGGGATTCATTCAGCCTAGTTCGTCGTCATGGGGTGCACCTGTTCTGTCTGTGGAGAAGAAAGACAGCAGCAAGAGATTAGTGGTGGACTATCGCTCGCTGAATGAGGTGACTATCAAGAACAAATACCCCCTGCCGAACATAAATGATTTGTTTGATCAACTGGAAGGAGCAAAGGGGTTTAGCAAGATTGATCTGCGATCGGGCTACTTCCAATTGAAGATCCGGGAGGAGGACATACCAAAAACTGCTTTCACCACTAGGTATGGTTTATATGAGTATACAGTTATGTCTTTTGGACTAACGAATGCCCCAGCATACTTCATGACCATGATGAACAAGGTATTTATGGAGTACTAGGACAAGTTCGTGGTGGTGTTTATTGATGACATACTGATATATTCCAAGGATGATGCTGAGCATGAGAGACATCTGCGACTGATCATGGAGAAGCTGAGGGAACACAAGCTGTATGCCAAATTCAGCAAGTGTGAATTCTAGCTTAACACTATTGGTTTTCTTGGACACGTGGTGTCAGGAGAAGGAGTCGCTGTTGATCCAAGCAAAGTGACTGCAGTAACTGAGTGGGAAGCTCCCAAGAATGCGGGAGAAATTCAAAGCTTTTTGGGACTTGCTGGATATTACAAGAGGTTCATTGAAAACTTCTCCAAGATTGCTAAGCCGATGACTGAACTTCTAAAGAAGGAGAGGAAGTTTGAATGGACGGATGTGTGTGAAGCCAGCTTTTTAGAAACAGGCGTCGATTCGACCGCACCCGTTCTATGTTTACCAGATCTTCAGAAGGATTTCCAAGTGTACTGTGATGCTTCTCGACAGGGACTTGGCAGTGTGCTGATGCAAGATGGGAGAGTGGTGTCATATGCCTCGCGGCAACTTAAACACCATGAGAGGAATTATCCCACACACAACTTGGAACTAGCATTAGTTGTTCTGCGCTCAAGGTATGGAGGCATTACTTAATGGGAAAGCACTGTGATGTGTACACCGACCACAAGAGCCTGAAGTACATATTTACACAGAAGGAGCTGAATATGAGGCAAAGGAGATGGTTGGAACTTATCAAGGATTATGATATGAATCTGCAATACCACCCAGGAAAGGCCAATGTAGTAGCAGATGCTCTGAGCCGGAAGGTTTACGCCAATGGACTGACAATTGGGGAATTGCCCGAGGATTTGAGAAAGCAATTCAAGGACCTTATACTGGAAGTAGTGTCTGAAGGATACTTGGCAACAACGGAAGTCCAACCGACGCTACAGGACAGGATCAGGAAGGCTCAGGTAGGAGACAAGGAAATAGAGGAGATAAAGGAAAAGATGAAGGAGAATCGGGAAAAGGATATACGCGAGGATGAGCATGGTACCTTGTGGTATGGAGATCGTTTGTGTGTGCCCAGCGACCCAGAGATAAGGGAGTTGATTCTGCAGGAGGCCCATAACTCGCCATACTCCATACATCCGGGCAACACAAAGATGTATATGGATTTGAAGAGCAGATTTTGGTGGAACAACATGAAGGGAGACATTGCCAAGCATATTGCCCTATGTGATGTGTGTAGCCGAGTGAAGGCGGAACACCAGAAGCCAGCAGGGTATTCTGACCATTGCCCGTGCCGGATTGGAAGTGGGATAGAGTGGGAATGGATTTTATCACAGGATTTCCCAGGACCATGTCAGGATATGACTCCATTTGGGTAGTGGTCGACCATTTGACCAAGGTAGCACACTTTATACCGGTGAAGACGACCTATACGAGTGCAAAGCTGGCCAAGATTTATATGGACAGAATTGTGTGCCTAAATGGAGTTCCCAAGAGTATTGTATCTGATAGAGGCACCCAATTTACCTCACACTTCTGGCGCCAGCTGCACGAGTCGCTTGGGACTAGATTGGAGTTTAGCATAGCGTTTCACCCACAGACTGATGGACAGACCGAGAGGGTGAATCAGATTTTGGAAGACATGCTGAGAGCTTGTGCTTTGGCTCATGGTTCTAGTTGGGATGAGAATTTGCCGTGTGCTGAGTTTTCCTACAACAACAGCTATCAAACCAGCATCAAGACGTCACCGTTTGGCGTATTGTATGGGAAACGGTGCTGGACACCATTACTATGGGATGGAGTAGGAGAACGTCAGTTGTTTGGACCTGATTTGATCAAGGATGCTGAGGAGAAGGTCGCCTTGATTAGGGACAGGCTGAAGGTAGCACAATCAAGGCAGAAGAGCTACGCTGACGCCAAGCGCAAGGAAGTGGTGTATGAGATAGGTGATAAAGCATACCTCAGGGTGTCGCCACTTCGTGGTATCAAGAGATTTGGAATCAAGGGTAAGCTGGCACCTCGGTTTATTGGACCATATCGGGTCTTAGCACGCAAAGGAGAAGTTGCTTACCAATTGGAGTTGCCAGAGGCTCTGTCCGCTGTTCACAATGTGTTCCACGTGTCCCAGCTGAAGAAGTGCCATCCGGAGATGGTGGATACACCATTGAGAGACACTGTGCCACTATAAGAGGTTCAGCTTGAGAATGACTTGACCTATGAGGAGAAGCCGGTCAAGATTCTGGAGACAGCGGAGAGGATTACCCGTACTAAGACGATCAGGTTTTACAAGGTGCAATGGATCGACCACACCGAATAGGAAGCCACTTGGGAGCGTGAGGATGATATCCGAGAGGACTACCCACACCTATTTGCTAGCCGCGCCGAATCTCGGGGACGAGATTCATCTTAAGGGGGTTAGTCTTGTCACATCCCAAATTTTAGATTTGGTTCTGCATATCATTCATATCATTGCATCATGTTCTTCCATGCAAAACCTTCGATTGAAATGATTCGGCAAAACGCTATTTTCAAAACCCTATTTTACTTTACTAAAATGCTCCTGCGGGAGGGTATACTAGGACTTGTGTCTTCCACCCTTGTAGACTAGTGTTTTCACTTACCACATGACCTTAGGTTGATCCCCTGGATTTTACAAAAATTTAGGAACAAGAATCGCCCAATTCAGAATTCGTATGAAGAAGTTACGGAGGAATTACTAAATAGGAAATTGGAAAAAGAAAAGACCAAAAAAAGGGCAGCTGGGGCTGCCCACGCAGCCAGCAGCGACCAAAGGCATGCCCGCCACGCATAGTAGCCATCGCCGCCCGACGCTGGGGGCCCGCGTCGGCCGCCTCACACCATCACCGCCACGCTGTCACCACGCCGGCCTAGTTCATCTCGAGCTCCAACTACTAGCAGATTTTCTCGCGGGATTCCCGTGTCGTTTCCGAACCGATTTCAACGATTTTTTGCCTATAACGATCTCCTCGAGCCCCTCTTCCAAACCCCCTACCTAATTGCAATCGAGACGCCCTAAATCTCCAGCGACTTCTCGCCGGAGTTCGAGCCGCCGCCGCCATTGCTCAGGTGAGCGCGCCGCGCCGCCACGCCGCGCATCATCGCTGACCGCCTCCTCTCTCGCAGCCGCCCGCCGACGCTGACGCCAGCCGCCGACGCCGACCCCGACGCCATGCCACCGCGTCCGCGCACGCCGCCACCTCCCCGCGCCGACGCGACCCCGCCACCGACCGCCCGCCGCCAGGAGATGCCGCCGCCGCCGGAGGACCTCGCCGTCGCCGCCCGTGAGCACCATCCCGCCTCCTTGCTCCTTGGTCGCACGATCTGCGGCCAACGGCCCAGATCGGCCGTTGACCGGTCAGCCCCAGGCGCTGACTGGTCAACCGCCCAGTCAGCCGCCACGTGGGCCAGTCAACAGTCAAAGTTGACTGGGTAATTTCCTTAATTGATTTATTTGGCAGAAATTTGTAGAATCTTGTAAATTGCGTAGTAATTAATCTACTGGGCCAAAAATTGCAAATAAAATATGTGTAGATTCAGTAAGTCGTGTAGGATCTTGCTGTACCATTGTTTCACACTTTTGCAGAAAGATTTTGTCCAGATTAATTAAAAGAGTTAATGGCCTTTTTGGAGTAATTAATTCGTAGAAAAAGATCTGTAACTCCAAAAATTGCATATAATATGTCCCTGGGTTCAGTAGAACAAGGGGAATCTCAAAGTGAATTAAAAAGATAGGTTTACAGTAAAAACTTTTGCAGAAACTATTTAGTGGCTTTCTGCAGTATTTTAATTACTCAGGGAGTTTTATAATTCCTTTTTGAGTAATTCCAATTGGTACTGTTCCTAAATAGCAATGCCTATACAGTAGAATTTTCCCAAGATTTTACAAACAGTATACTACCGGTAGTGAATTATTTGGGTTCTAGCTCTAGTTTTGAGCATTATATTTTGCATAATAGTTTTCCTTGCGCTAAAACTATTTTCCATGCATGCAATCAGTAGCTTTACTGTCACATCCCAAGATTTTCCAAATATTGTAATGTGAAAAATAAATGAATAAAATAAAACTTTGTTGATTTTCAGGGCCAGAAGAAACTTTTTGAATCCAATTGAAAACCTTCAAACCAATTTGGATCAAATAAAATCCTAAAGGGATTTAAAAAGTTTGATAAACAATAAACTTCAAAATATTTAAAATTACTATTTTGGATCTTTTAATAAAAAGATTTGGTTTTCCAATGAAAAAGAATAAATTTATAAATAAAGATTATTTTATAAAGCCAAATTAAACCTTGGCCAATGTTTTGAAATAAAACGTTTTGTTTTGATTAAAATTAGTAAAGGTTTATTTAAATAAAATAATGAGGATTGAATATCCAATTTTATTTAAGTAGAATCTTTTCCCATTTTAAATAAACACCAAAACTTATTTAACTAAGTTTTCTAAGTATTTTATATTCTCAAATAAAACCTACTGAAGTGTTTTTGGTTTTATTTTTATTTTCAAAATAAATATTTTAATAAAACAAATCCTATTTGATTTAATAACTAAGGTCCATTTTATACTTATTAATGGAACCTAAAATTAAAATGTTATTTTGTTTTAAACAAATTTTGCAAGTATTCTCTATTTTCAAATAAAACCTACTGATTTGGTTTTGGAAAATATTTAGATTTTGGATATTTATTAAATAAATCAAACCCTATTTGATTAAATAACTATGGTCTATTTTATTTAATTATTAAATAGATCCTAAAAAGAATAAAATTATTTTATTTTATTTTTGGACTTTGGTTTATGTTGTCAAACAGAACCAAAACTCAATACAAGTTTGGAGGAGTTTGAATTATTTGAATTTTTGTATGAATGTTGTTTGAAATTTCAAAACAGAAATTGAAATTGGAAAAAGAAAAAGAATCAGACAGAAAAAAATATGAATCTGGACGACCCAGCCCAGCCGGCCCAACTAACCCAGCAACAGCCCACCTCTCTCCCCATCGAACCGTTCTTTTCTCACTCAGACCTTTTGCATGATCGCCGACTAGTGGACCCTCCTTCCCCTCACTCTTTCGACAAACCGACCCCACATCCCCAGCCATCATCTTCAAGCGCGACCCCGTCGCCCTGCCGTTGCAGCTAGTTACTCCGGCGTTGATTACGCGTGATGGAGGCTTTGATTCCTCCCAGAGACCACGCTCCCTTAAACGTCTGCCCCTCCTCTCCACTTCCCCTCTGTCGCCCCACCTCGACACGCCCCCAGGCTGTCAAATTTCGCTCACCACCCCCTGTCTCCGACGAACAACCGCGACGATTCCGGCAAGCCCAGCCACCGCCTGGCCCCCTCGACCACCCGAGCGTGATCCCCATCTCCCTACGCATCTCCCAGCACCAACCACTCGTCCGCGCGTGCTCTAGAACGCCGACAGCAAACACGACAGAGCGTCGCCGTCTTCTGTCGTTCTCCGACAACGTCTCCCCGGTAAACCAGACCACCCCTCTCTTCCCCGTGGACACGATAATGATTGCCATGCTCTTGCAAACCTAACTGTGCCTCCTGTTTGTCCTAGGGTGCCCCCTATCATCGCCTTCGACGACCTCCAGAACCGCCCGAGGCCTAGCTCATCTCCGTGGCAATCATGACGCCGTCGCCCCTCCAAAGGTGCCTCCTTGAGCTTCCCCAAGCTTCGGCAAACGCGGTGAGCTTACTCCTTCCTTTCGCTTCACCTTCGCCAGCGCCATCATCAAGGCCGCCAACCACCCAATGCCGCCACTTTGTGGTCGAATGGATCAGGGTCGTTCGATTTAGATCAGACGCGTAGAAACAGGCGACTTAAACGAAAGGGTAAGATAGATCCTGCGCCGCACGTTCTACTTTAGATCCTGTGGTCCACGTTGCTGATCCATGCGAACCGTTTTCGTCCAATCAGAGTCAGACACGTGGCCTGTAGTTGATTTAAAAGACAGAATTGATCTATTAGGATTCCAATTTTGTAAATTGCACAACTTTTAAACCACACGTCCAAATTTTACAAACTTTATATCATTGGAATCAGCAAGACAAGACCTAGCCAACCATGCCCTTTGTTTAGTCAAAAGCTTCTGGAAAAATGGTTGTTTTTGCAGAAACATTTGTATGCTTGTTAAGGATGTAAAAATTGTTTAAAAATGATTTTGGGGATAAAATCTTTGTCAAATGGTGTGATTTGAACCTACTAACATTAGGAAACACTTTGTGGTTTCAAAAATGTATTTGGTGAAGGAAAAGAATGATTCTTTGATTTAAAACCATTTCTAGTCAAATAGAAATGTGGTTTATTTATTGAAAATGGATTTGGAAGAAAACTTTTGGGAAATGTTTTATTTTAAACTCTCTGACCCCAAACACCAAGTTTTATGGTTTGAAAACTTATTTGGTGAACCCCATAGATTAATGCCTTAGTAAAAATATTTTTACACCACATAAAATGATACCTTGTTTTGAAAATGGTTTAGGAAGTGAGACTACTTGCAAATGACTTTGCCACTTTACAAAATGACCATTAAGTGTTTTTCAAATGTTTATGACCCATTAGGAACCACTTTCTCAAACAAAACAAAGCTTGGCATGCTTGCATGCATTACTTTGACTTTGTCATTTTATGTGTTGATTTGCTTGATTGGTAGATTGAGTTTGTGCCTTGCTTGATTGATTTGTAGTGACTTGAAGAGTGTGATTGTTGCAAGGACAAGGAGTGAACTTATACCCTCTACCAAAAAGGCAAGTGATGCTTCATACTTTTTGTCCCATTACTTTCACTATGCATTAGTGATTTCTCTAAGTAAAACTTGCATGGATTTTATTTTGCTAAGTATAAACCTTGCTATAGGAAAACCTAGTAGATGGAACCTTAGTAGAAAATTCCTAAGTAAAGAATCCTACTACTATCAAGCTTAGCCTAGCTAATAGAAAACATGGGTGGACTATATATTCACACTATGGAAAAATTTCTAAGTCTGAGGACTGGTGTTTTTGTTTAATAAAACAACTAAGTTAATGAATCACCTGGGTGGAATGGGACTTGATTTGGTGGTTTTTGGTTGAGTGGTTCACAAGGCCCATGTCTATGGTTGACCTTGTGTATCTCACTTGTGGATTGCCACCCAGGAACAAAGAGATTTGAGATGTCAAATGTTGAGAAGCTTCAAGTGCAACCACTTGGCATTATGGGCTCTGCCTAGATCATATAGGTTGCAAGAACTTAGCCATATGGACAGTGGGTGGTAGTTTTTGATAGGTTGGAACGCGTCCATTTTGGTCTAAGGGAAGGCTTCTGAAAGATCTTGTCTTGGGAAACCAAGTCTTGTGGGGAAAGTGCACCACCTCTGCAGAGTGTAAAATCTAAGTACTTAGCCATGTCCCTGGTAAAGGACAATTTGAGCATCAAGACATGGAAGCAATCAAGAATCTCATCATTCAAATTTCTAAGTTAAAATCTTGTGGTTTGAACAAGGGTTATTGAAATCTTCAATCTTTGATTGAGAGATGCCTTGGAAAAGATTTGGTCAAAACAAAACTTAGCATTTTCAAATGATAGGGAAAAATATATTTTGAGCAATGCAAGCCTCAACTCCACTTAGCCAAATGCATATAGATGTTAGACTCCACTATACTACCATAGTATCACTTGCCAATACAATTCAAATGTATTGACCCCTGTGGCTGTAACTTGTAATGTTGCAGGTTTGATTGATTTTAGTGAAGATTGATTGATTGATTAGGATTACAAAGTCTACAACCAACATGTCTGCCTGTGGCACTTTGAAGATGAAGGACTCCATGCTTATAGATATTCTGCTGCAATGTAATGTAATAGCCAAATGAGCTATGTAAGATGTAATAAAATTATGTTATTCCTGGTTATAAAGTTGTATTATGACCTTTGTTTCTTGATATTACATCTTAACTGTGGATGCTAGCTATTGATCCAGGGACTAGCATTGTAAACACAGGGGACACCACCTTATGTTAATAAAGGTTGGGACACTCCCTCTACAGACGGTATCAGAGCATTGTGTTGCCTGTAGGATTTGTAAACCTAGGATTGGACAAAAACCCCTTAGAAAAATAGGAGTTGTATTTGTTCCAAAAACTTATCTACAAAACAATCTTGTAAAATCTTTCCTCAACCATTTTTGGTTTTTGACACTACCTCTCATCTATTTCAAACTTAATGGAAAAACCTACCCCATGGCCCAAGACTTCACCATGTGCAAAGGACTTCTTCAGCACTTTCAACTCTAATGACTTCAACTTCTTCAACTCTAATGACTTCAACATCTTCAGCATGTTCACCAAGGACTTCCAACTTGGATACTACTAAGGACTACAAGTGAAACAAGGAAATCTTGCTCAAGATTTAGAGACTGAGGGAATGCAAAAGTTAGAAGGAGCCCACAACACTTGAAGCTTTGTGACCAAGGAGTTTTCCCAAGGAAACCATGATCTCATGTAAGAAAAAATCAACCAAGAAGGATGAAAATATCTCAAGTAAACCATATAGATGGACCACCATATATAGTTAAGTTAAACACACCAACTTATGTGGTGTAACAAAAATATTTTGTTGCCTAAAAATGTGATTGAACTTTGTTGTTTGAGTGAAATGTTGTTTGTGATTGCTTGCACATTGCTTGTGTGAATTGTGATGTGTGTGATTGGAAATATTTCCTTAGAAATATCTTGCCTATTCTAATCCCAATCCAAACCAAACAGATGACTTCTCCAAGAAACACCAACATCAAGATTGATGACAACAACAACAACAACCAAGAGGACAACATGAGAGAACTTATAGCAACCCAAAACCAGTTGACCCAAGAGACAACTCAGCTTTTAGCCAACAACAATGGACTAGACCCAGCCATACAAAGGATTTTGAAACTTCAATCCCAATTGTTGCAAGGATTGGTTACTCAAATGATCAACATGAGAGAAAACTTTTCCCAAAGAGCTAATGACAACAAGGATGACAAAGATGCTATTCTAGAAGGAACCCAAGCTTGCAATATTTGTGAAGACAAGGATCATGCAACCAAGGAGCATAAAGATCAATGCCCCAAGAAGAGAGAAAGATCTCCCACCTATGAAGAACATGAACTAGAAGAACTCCTAGCTTTGGAGAGACCCAAAAAGAAGAAGAAGAAGAAGAAGAAGAAATGCCCCAACCCTAATAAGGAGGATATTACTCAAGTGCAATGTTACAATTGCAAAGAGATGGGACACTATGCCAATGAATGCCCAGAAAATAAGAAGAACCAAAGAAACAAACAAGAGGCAATAATACCAAAGGAAAAGAAAGATATCAGCCAAGTGATGTGTTTCAAATGCAAGGAACTAGGCCACTATGTAAACAATTGTCCAGAAAAGATGAAGAACAAGTTAAACAAGTCTATGAAGGATCTCAACCTTGGCCCATGAGTCAAGTGTGGAAACAAAGGACATTATGCAGAAGGTTGCCCAGAGAAGTTTTCCCAGGACCCCAAGAAGGCCAATATGTAATTTAGTTAGAAAATTTTTAAGGGTGGTAGTACCCTAGATGCTTTTGAGCCTACTTGTAACCCTAGCCTTCCCAAATCTCAGGACGAGATTTATTTTAAGGGTGGTAGCCTGTCACATCCCAAGATTTTCCAAATCTTGTAATGTGAAAAATAAATGAATAAAATAAAACTTTGTTGATTTTCGTAGAAGAAACTTTTTGAATCCAATTGAAAACCTTCAAACCAATTTGGATCAAATAAAATCCTAAAGGGATTTAAAAAGTTTGATAAACAATAAACTTCAAAATATTTAAAATTACTATTTTGGATCTTTTAATAAAAAGATTTGGTTTTCCAATGAAAAAGAATAAATTTATAAATAAAGATTATTTTATAAAGCCAAATTAAACCTTGGCCAATGTTTTGAAATAAAACGTTTTGTTTTGATTAAAATTAGTAAAGGTTTATTTAAATAAAATAATGAGGATTTAATATCCAATTTTATTTAAGTAGAAGCTTTTCCCATTTTAAATAAACACCAAAACTTATTTAACTAAGTTTTCTAAGTATTTTATATTCTCAAATAAAACCTACTGAAGTGTTTTTGGTTTTATTTTTATTTTCAAAATAAATATTTTAATAAAACAAATCCTATTTGATTTAATAACTAAGGTCCATTTTATACTTATTAATGGAACCTAAAATTAAAATGTTATTTTGTTTTAAACAAATTTTGCAAGTATTCTCTATTTTCAAATAAAACCTACTGATTTGGTTTTGGAAAATATTTAGATTTCAAATGGATATTTATTAAATAAACCAAACCCTATTTGATTAAATAACTATGGTCTATTTTATTTAATTATTAAATAGATCCTAAAAAGAATAAAATTATTTTATTTTATTTTTGGACTTTGGTTTATGTTGTCAAACAGAACCAAAACTCAATACAAGTTTGGAGGTGTTTGAATTATTTGAATTTTTGTATGAATGTTGTTTGAAATTTCAAAACAGAAATTGAAATTGGAAAAAGAAAAAGAATCAGACAGAAAAAAAATATGAATCTGGACGACCCAGCCCAGCCGGCCCAACTAACCCAGCAACAGCCCACCTCTCTCCCCATCGAACCGTTCTTTTCTCACTCAGACCCGCACCCGTGCAATCGCTGACTAGTGGACCCTCCTTCCCCCTCACTCACTCGCTGACCAACCGACCCCACATCCCCAGCCATCGTCTTCAAGCGCGACCCCGTCGCCCTGCCGTTGCAGCTAGTTACTCCGGCGTTGATTACGCGTGATGGAGGCTTTGATTCCTCCCAGAGACCACGCTCCCTTAAACGTCTGCCCCTCCTCTCCACTTCCCCTCTGTTGCCCCACCTCGACCGCCCCAGTGTCACAAATTCGCTCACCACCCCCTGTCTCCGACGAACAACCGCGACGATTCCGGCGAGCCCAGCCACCGCCTGGCCCCCTCGACCACCCGAGCGTGATCCCCATCTCCCTACGCATCTCCCAGCACCAATCACACGTCCGCGCGTGCTCTAGAACACCGACAGCAAACACGACAGAGCGCTGCCGTCTTCTGCCATTCTCCGACGATGTCTCCCCGGTAAACCAGACCACCCCTCTCTTCACCGTGGACACGATAATGATTGCCATGCTCTTGCGAACCTAACTGTGCCTCCCATTTGTCCTAGGGTGCCCTCTATCATCGCCTTCGACGACCTCCAGAACCGCCCGAGGCCCAGCTCATCTCCGGCGAGCAATCAAGGCGGTTCGTGCTCCGCCAGCGGTGCTCCTTGAGCTTCCCCAAGCTTCGGCGAACGCGGTGAGCTTACTCCTTCCTTTCGCTTCACTTGCGCCGCTTATCCGAAAGGCCTTAACCACCGCCAATACCGCCACTTTGTGGTCGAATGGATCAGGGCCGTTCGATTTAGATCAGACGCGTAGAAACAGGCGACTTAAACGAAAGGGTAAGATAGATCCTGTGCCGCACGTTCTACTTTAGATCCTGCGGTCCACGTTGCTGATCCGTGCGAACCGTTTTCGTCCAATCAGAGTCAGACACGTGGCCTATAGTTGATTTAAAAGACAGAATTGATCTATTAGGATTCCAATTTTGTAAATTGCACAACTTTTAAACCACACGTCCAAATTTTACAAATTTTATATCATTGGAATCAGCAAGACAAGCCCTAGCCAACCATGCCCTTTGTTTAGTCAAAAGCTTCTGGAAAATGGTTGTTTTTGCAGAAACATTTGTATGCTTGTTAAGGATGTAAAAATTGTTTAAAAATGATTTTGGGGATAAAATCTTTGGCAAATGGTGTGATTTGAACCTACTAACATTAGGAAGCACTTTGTGGTTTCAAAAATGTATTTTGTGAAGGAAAAGAATGATTCTTTGATTTAAAACCATTTCTATTCAAATAGAAATGTGGTTTATTTATTGAAAATGGATTTAGAAGAAAACTTTTGGGAAATGTTTTATTTTAAACTCTCTGACCCCAAACACCAAGTTTTATGGTTTGAAAACTTATTTGGTGAACCCCATAGATTAATGCCTTAGTAAAAATATTTTTACACCACATAAAATGATACCTTGTTTTGAAAATGGTTTAGGAAGTGAGACTACTTGCAAATGACTTTGCCACTTTACAAAATGACCATTAAGTGTTTTTCAAATGTTTATGACCCATTAGGAACCACTTTCTCAAACAAAACAAAGCTTGGCATGCTTGCATGCATTACTTTGACTTTGTCATTTTATGTGTTGATTTGCTTGATTGGTAGATTGAGTTTGTGCCTTGCTTGATTGATTTGTAGTGACTTGAAGAGTGTGATTGTTGCAAGGACAAGGAGTGAACTTATACCCTCTACCAAAAAGGCAAGTGATGCTTCATACTTTTTGTCCTATTACTTTCACTATGCATTAGTGATTTCTCTAAGTAAAACTTGCATGGATTTTATTTTGCTAAGTATAAACCTTGCTATAGGAAAACCTAGTAGATGGAACCTTAGTAGAAAATTCCTAAGTAAAGAATCCAACTACTATCAAGCTTAGCCTAGCTAATAGAAAACATGGGTGGACTATATATTCACACTATGGAAAAATTTCTAAGTCTGAGGACTGGTGTTTTTGTTTAATAAAACAACTAAGTTAATGAATCACCTAGGTGGAATGGGACTTGATTTGGTGGTTTTTGGTTGAGTGGTTCACAAGGCCCATGTCTATGGTTGACCTTGTGTATCTCACTTGTGGATTGCCACCCAGGAACAAAGAGATTTGAGATGTCAAATGGTGAGAAGCTTCAAGTGCAACCACTTGGCATTATGGGCTCTGCCTAGATCATATAGGTTGCAAGAACTTAGCCATATGGACAGTGGGTGGTAGTTTTTGATAGGTTGGAACGCGTCCATTTTGGTCTAAGGGAAGGCTTCTGAAAGATCTTGTCTTGGGAAACCAAGTCTTGTGGGGAAAGTGCACCACCTCTGCAGAGTGTAAAATCTAAGTACTTAGCCATGTCCCTGGTAAAGGACAATTTGAGCATCAAGACATGGAAGCAATCAAGAATCTCATCATTCAAATTTCTAAGTTAAAATCTTGTGGTTTGAACAAGGGTTATTGAAATCTTCAATCTTTGATTGAGAGATGCCTTGGAAAAGATTTGGTCAAAACAAAACTTAGCATTTTCAAATGATAGGGAAAAATATATTTTGAGAAATGCAAGCCTCAACTCCACTTAGCCAAATGCATATAGATGTTAGACTCCACTATACTATCATAGTATCACTTGCCAATACAATTCAAATGTATTGACCCTTGTGGCTGTAACTTGTAATGTTGCAGGTTTGATTGATTTTAGTGAAGATTGATTGATTAGGATTACGAAGTCTACAACCAACATGTCTGCCTGTGGCACTTTGAAGATGAAGGACTCCATGCTTATAGATATTCTGCTGCAATGTAATGTAATAGCCAAATGAGCTATGTAAGATGTAATAAAATTATGTTATTCTTGGTTATAAAGTTGTATATGACCTTTGTTTCTTGATATTACATCTTAACTGTGGATGCTAGCTATTGATCCAGGGACTAGCATTGTAAACACAGGGGACACCACCTTATGTTAATAAAGGTTGGGACACTCCCTCTACATTTACTGAATAGGATTATGTGGTGCTGCTGTAGCATCAATCCCCTTGTCATGCATGCATTCATGCATCATCTTTGTTGCATATGCTTTTGGATGGTTTGTTTATGATTGCAATTGTATCGTGTAGATTGTGACGAGTGCAACGCTTGCTCGTGTGTGGATTGTTCTTCCGACTGCTACAACCAAGGAAAGTAGATGCTATTTTGTTCATGATATTGCCCTACTATTTTCAATGCATTGTCGTGTATTTTGTAGACGCATGTGTAGGATGATACTCTCGCTATGCTATGTCCTATTATGTGGTAGGGCTTTCCTTGTAGATGAACCACCGTTGGTAGATGTGCTTAGCCATGCTATGATGAACGAGGGCTGGGTTACATCACTGAAAGTTGTTTATAAATCTGTTGGTTTGTGAAAACTAAAACAACATAATCAATGAATCTCCTGGGTGTGATGGGATTGATAAATTTTGGTGGTTTCATTGCGGAAAGGCACCCAGGTATCAAGAGAAAATGATTGGCTTCTTTATTCTGTAGCTTACGTGTACAACCATGTGCCAATAATGGAATGGGCAGTTGGTTGGACTTAGTAGGTTGTGGTAACTCGAACCCGCGTATCCAGAGATGTAGAATTTTGGTAGGTTGGACCGGTGCGCGTCGGGATTGGGGAGCTACTTCCCGAACAGTCTCTTCTTGGACTTCTCCCTATCATCACCCAAAATGAGAGTGATGGTGCAATTTGGTGCCAAGTCACATGGGTAAAGTGTACTAACCCCTGCAGGGTGTGTAATCTAATCGATTAGCTGTGTCCCCGGTTATGGACAACTGAGTTGCTTGATATTGATTCCATGACATGTTTCTCGCTCATTCTAATTTCATAATTGCTTTAATATTGTTGGGTTAACTTAATTGGGATCTTTTCAAAGAAAATCAAAAACTGTTTATGAAAGTAGGACAAAGGTATTTGCAAATGCAAGCTAGCCACAGCTCCACTTGCCAGATATGCATGTAGATGTTAGCGCTATTGTCTCCTTTATTAGCTCTACTTGCCATACATTCCATGTATTGACCCTTGGCCAAGCTGCTTCATGTTGCAGGATATTCCGATTCTGAGTAATCGATATAGGCCACGGTACTCCACTCGGCACTTGTTCACTTGTGGGCAATTTGAAGAATGGAGGATTTGCTTTATTTATGGTGTTACCTGAATAATTTGAGCTAGCCTTGGGCTAAGCTTTTATTGTAATAATGGTACTTTGGATCTTCGTTACTTATGATACACGGATATTTTGCTATGTTATTCATCTTATTCTATTGTGGGCCAATGAACCGATCCAGGGATTGGCAAGTCACATAGAAGCCACGGTCTTTTCAGAACCGCGGTGTTATAGGTATTGTAATATGTGAGGCAAATAGTTGTACTTGGGAAGTTCGGTTCATCTATAACCTATATGAAACCTATGTATAATACATGGTATATGTTTGGTTGTTATTGATTTTTGGTTCTTCTTGAATCTTCTTGATTGACTAGATTTGTACATGAAGTTTGACTTTATGTGCAAATGCATGTTGCATCATTAAGTTATTACTTGATGTTATAGACCTAGATAGAAAAAAGGAATTTGTGTAAGGGAGTGACGAGTTCCAAATAACAAGAAAAAGACTGATATGAAGAAGGAAGTAAGATATAACGATTATTTACATAATTTGAAAGAAGTAAAAAGTTTAGATCATTATTAGTCAACATAAAGAAGGAAAGTTAGTGAAGAAAATGTAAGGAGCAACAAGAAGTGATGAATTTTAGTTCACCCAAAGTAGGTGATGTTGCTGGGAAGTTAAGGAAGTAGTTGTATCAGGATCATAGAAGCATCATGAATCAGTACAAAGGAGAATAATTGGAATACTAGTGGTATTCAAGCTCTGACAATTCAGAGAGAATGCCAGTAATACGTCGAAAGACCGTAGGGTAATTCATACACCCTAGGATGGACCGCAACTGGTATTTGGATGATTTAGTTAACCAGGTCATCTTGTTATTCCATAAAGAGCATAAAACTTGGCCTAAATTAAGTAAGATGTAAAGGAGTATAAAATTAAAGCGACTGTCTTTCGAGACGCTTCGCAAAATCAGGCCTACCAAAGAAATAATGTCCAAACAGCAAGACAAATAATGTTGGAAGATCCATTTCGGAGATCCACAATGGTGTAGGTATAACGTAAGTTCTTCCATGAGACCTTAAATAGGTAAAATATAAGTTGGACACAGACCAACATCCTAGTTATAGAGACCATTAGGAAACCCTAAGGGGAGAGTGAATAATGAATTAACATCGAGATTCGATATCTAAAGTGAGGTTAAGGAGGAATCCTAAACTATGATTCAGATAGACCTTATTTTCATCAGGTTAATAGGACCCTCAAAAGTATGACAATGATGAAATCAAGATCTAAACCACAAAATAGTAAGAGGAAGACCTTTAGTCTAGCAACAAAAGGAAGTTGAAGAAGTAATGAAGAAGTTGTTAAGGAAACTACTAATCTTGATAAGATTAAAAGCTCAATAATGATAAGGTAGTTTAACCTTGAGAATCTGAATAGAAGGTAACCAAGAATTAAAATACTCCTAGTTTTAATATAGAGTACCAAAACATACTTGTAACAAGGAATACGAAACTATGAATGGCTTAGATTATATGAGTCCAAAGCATTCTTAGTATCCATAATGATTAAGTATACCAAAAATAGGGAAAGATATTAGAGCCAAGGTTATAGCAGGTCAAAGTCTAAACCTAGACCTTATCCTGGTTAAAACTTTCTAGAAATAAACATATCTCTAAAAGGTGTCCTAATCCAAAACACTAGAAATGACCTGATTAGGGCAAAAGTGTTGCATTCAAAAGTAGTCTCTATATCAAAAGGGGATTAGCTGTTGGCTCATTTCAAATCAAAAAAGGATTCAACGAAAAGTTTGAATGAAGATACAACAATTATCTTCATCATGGATTTAGAATACTTACCAGGTTTTGAAGAAGTCAATCTTACCTTCGGAAACGTAAGAGAGTACGAACTTCAGGGAAGAAGTTGAGTTTAAGGGGGAGAGACTGTAACATCCTAGGATTAGCACCTCGAAATAGACAGGACACATGTTTGTGCATTACATTCATGCATAAGAAAATCCGGGGAATTTTCGCGCAAAACAAAAAGATCTATAAAGGGATCGAGATCTCTCTTGATCTAACAGAAACATCAGTACACGTGCGATGGATTTTGGCATGACATCTCTTGTATATTTTGTGTTTGAGGGGAAAATAATGCAAACATGAATTTGAATCCAAGTGAATTTTGAAAATTCACAAATTGAAATATGAAACATTTAATAACTTATTGGATTTGAAACAAAACGAAATTGTGTTATGGATAATTATAGCATTCCATAATTGATATACAATTATGAATAATCAATATATATTTTATAATAAATAAGAATTGAATTCACATTTATATATAAGATATAAATATTTAATTGATTTAAATCACAAAAATAAGGAAGTTTAACTTTATAACAATATAATAAATCACATTGTCTTTACAATTGATTAATAAAAGAGAAGGTTCTAACTTTATTAATACAGTACAATATTACAAGTTAATTTACAAATTCCAACTTTAAAAGAAAGAATTACATCAATAAGAAAATAAAAATAAAACCCTAAGCTACTGTTCTTTCATCATTTGGTATCTTCTTTCTCCTTCACTTTCATTCCTGCAAATCAACTCAAAACAAAAAAAACAGAAGTAAAGTAATAAGGGGTTAGTTTACTAATTGAGCTCTCAATATTAACAGTGAGATGCACTATTACTATTCATCATTGAGCTTATGTAGTAAAAGGGGCAAGTTTCACCAGTATCTGTTCCCATAATGAAATGTGCCTCAGTACAACCTCATTGGCCAAGGGTCAAGTTTCACCAGATAAGGACATAGTAAATAAGTAGAAGTAACTGCCAAATTTACTTGATCTAATCCATAGGTACAGCCAAACGGTCAAGCAGCTCAGTCACCAAACTGCATGATGTGTGCTGTCAACACAGTGATGCGCTCAGATCAATGTAGAGCTTCGTTGGGAGACCCCAAGAGGAAGGTCTGATGAGCACAGTAGCAAGTCTTACCTTAGAAAGAAACCAAGGTTATCGAACCAGTAGGAGGAAGGAAACGACTCAAAGGTGTTGCTAGCAACTTGGAAACCTGCACAACACAAATTCAAGACCTTGCCCCAGCGAACAGTGAGGTTGTCAATCTCACTGGTTTGCTGAAAACAAAGGATTAACTGTATGGTGTGGAAGGTTATAGTGGTTTGCAGAAATTAAACAGTAACAGTGGAAGATGTATCAATGGTAAAGATTGGGCCGGGTCCATAGTTCACTAGAGATGTTCTCCTTAATATAAACAAACATGGCATGCTGGGTAAACAAATTACAACAGGGCAATTGGCAGGACTGAGCAAGGCATAACAATGCAATACTAGACATTCATGATCCTGTGAGGGCAATACAACAAGATACATAGACCGCCATCCAACTGCATCTATGACTAGTAATCCACCTTCAGGTTATCATCTGAACCCCCTCCAGTATTAAGTTGCAAGCAACGGATAACTGTTTTAAGCAAAGTGTGTAAGGTAATGCGGTGACCCAGCATACCACTACATGATGTAGTACACTATAGTCGTTGACATAACACCAATGAAACACCGTTCACTAGTATTACATCCCTCAGAGTGGTACAACAGAAACACAGCAGGTCCAAGACATGACTATAGCTTACAACTCAACTCTTTACAAAAGATCCAGAGAACACTCTAGGTTAAAGGGAGAGGAAGAAACTTCTTACAAAGAAGAACCAAAAATAATCAACTCATAACTATTATGCTAATTAGATTAGCATCTAACTATTTGGCGTGTATTGCTGCTATTGCAATACTCTACAGAAATAGGTTCTATGGCTAGAGCTTATATTTCTATCTAATCAGCAACTTCGTCTTCACTTTAGTTGGTGTATATGTTGACTTTGTTCACTTCATTGAAGAGCTTGAGCTTTTGATGATGATTCCTGGAGCATAACTTGATGTAGTAGTCGTCTTAATGGCTTCAGAATCTAGCAAGGGTTAAGAAGATACATTGAGTACGAGCGTACTCAGCAAGTTCACTAGAAAGGAGTGTTTGATGCACTATATCTACAGCCAGAGATCATAGGTCGTAGGAAATGCAAGTTTTCGTAAACATTTCTTCAAAGGTTGCTTTTATTCTGAAAAACTATGTCCGTCAGCCTTCACGGGTTTACCAGAACTTTCATGGAGTTCCTTTCCCGCAGCGTTCGCAGCTCCTTCCCAGAACATGGAGTAACAAGTTACAGTTCTTACACTCTACAGAGGTGCGTCACTTTACCCATGAGATACCTTAGGTTTTGTTGCACGGCCGGGAGTATGTCCATGTTCAAACTTCCTTGGTTTGAGTCCCAACCTAAGATCCAAGCCAATCACTTACCCCTTCGCGACCTCGCATGCCTCCTTGGTGTACACCATGCCCACCCATTGAATTACGGCAATGGTTTGTACAGACTGTTAGATGCCAGAACTATCGTGGGACGATGAGGGTTCCCACCCATATGCTGCATATCCTCTACGAATTACCAATTAATATGCATGCTACTGTAGGGTTTCGTAGCATGGAAAACAAAAAAATTCTACCGCATAGAAACAAACAAGCCAAGATCTATGTACTAGATTGTAGCAACGAGTCGATGGAATAACTCACCCTCGAAGATTCCAAAGTGTTTAACGAGAGCGGATTCTCGTGGGTGATGTAGTCGTACTCTTGCCGATCTCAAGATCGCGTAGACGATCCTTCCGGCGCTGCTTTGCAGCGCTCATGATCGGTCACACGTTCGATTTTCGACGAAGACCTTCCTCTCCCTTGTTCCAAAGAGCGGAGGTTGTAGCACTCTCCTCGCGATTCCGGCAGCACAACGGCGTGGTACCGAAAGTAGAGGGGAGATCTTGCAGGGCTTCGCCTTAAGCCGGAGCGAGTATGGTGGACTATGAGAGAGCTCCTCGGCGATCTAGGGTTTAGACACACCAAGGAGGAGGTGCTAGGGCCGGCGGCTAGGGCTTGGGGCTTGCCCAAGTCGGCGGCTAGGGGAGCCCTAGGCGGCGGCAACAGGAGGTGGCGGCGCCGGGCTAGGGTTTTGGGTGGAGATCTTGTGTGCTAGGAGGGGCAGCCCTGCCCCTCCCTTTATAGGTGGGAGGCGCCGGCCAAGGGGAGGGAGTCCCTCCCCAACTCGGATCCCTAGTGGGCCGGCGGTGGAGGAGGAACTCCTCCCCAACTCGGTTTCCCACTTCCCCTCCACTTCCCAAAATAGCCGTTTGACTTTTCAAATTGGCGTTTGACTTTTCAAACTAGGATTTGATTAAACCCTTTATTTTGTTCAGCGATGACACCTAGTACATGATGCAATCATTCCAACTTGGTATGACACATTCATGTACCCTTCCCCTCCGGAGTGCCGGACAATCTGGAACCTTCTAGAACATTCCCGATGAAAACACCGAAACCATTCTCCAACTCCGAAACTGGACTTTCCTTATATGAATCTTATTCTCCGGACCATTCCGGATCTCCTCGTGATATCCCGGATCCCTTCCGGGACTCTGAACAACATTCGGTCTCTTTCTCATCATTCCATAACTACTCAAACAACGTCGAATCCTTAAGTGTGTCTCCCTACGGTTCGTGAATTATGCGGACATGATCGAGACACTTCTCCGATCAATAACCAATAGAGGAATCTGGAAATTCATATGTCTCCCACATATTTCTACGATTACTTTGCGATCGAATGAACCACTTACATATGATAACAATTTCCCTTTGTCTCACGATAGTTTACTTATCCGAGGTTATGATCGTCGGTATCTCTGCATACCTAGTTCAACCTCGCATCGATAAGTACTCTTTTCGCTCCCGTGATATGTGATCCCTCAGAGCTACCACATGCTTGCAAGCTAATTGGATGACATTTCACCGAGAGGGCCTAGAGTATATCTATCCGTCATATGGATGGACAAATCCCACTCTTGATCCATGTGTCTCAACCAATACTTTCCGAACACTCAATGCCACCTTTATAGCCACCCAGTTACGATGTGGTGTTTGATGTCATCAAAGCATCCTTCCGGTGAAGGTGATATGCATGATCTCATGGTCGAAGGAATTAGGTTACTATGTATCAGAAAGCATATAGCAATTGAACTATTAAAATGACTTGATCTTTATGCTACGCTTATCTATAGGAGTATGTCCACCATATCATTCTCCTAACGATATGATCTTGTTGTTAATAACATCTCAATGTTCATGATAGGGAAACCACAATCATTTATTAACCAACAAGCTAGTATTATAAAGAGGCTTTACTAGGGACTTCAATTTAAGTTTACAAATCACACAAGTATTAATGTTTCCTTGGTAATACTATTATAGCATGAATGTAAACATTTATCATAAACACAAAGATATAATAATAACTACATTTATTATTGCCTCTAGGGCATATCTCCAACAGTCTCCCACTTGCACTAGAGTCATCTAATCTAGATTACATGGTAATATACCGAACACCCATGGCAGTTTGGTGCTGGTCATGTTTTGCCCTCGGGAGAGGTTTAGTCAACAGATCCGCCACATTCAGATCTGTGTGTACTTTGCAAATCTTTATGTCCCCATCCTGGACATGTTCTCGAATAGCGTGAAAACGTAGCTTGATGTGCTTCAGCTTCTTATGTGACCTTGGTTCTTGCGCATTGGCTATGGTGCCCATGTTATCACAGTAGATAGACATTGGGTCCAGCGCACTAGGAACCACACCCAGCTCTGTAATGAAATCGTTCATCCATATCGCTTCTTGTGAAGCCTCCGAAGCATCCATGTATTCCAATTCAGTTGAAGATCTCGCCACAACGGTTTGATTTGCACTCCTCCAGCTAACTGCTGCACCATTCAAAATAAATACGTATCCAGATTGTGATTTAGAATCATCCGGATCGGTGTTCCAACTAGCATCGGTGTGACCATTAACAACGAGTTGTTCATCACCTCCATAAGAAAGAACCATATCCTTAGTTCTTCTCAAGTACTTAAGGATGTTTTTGACCGCTGTCCAATGATCCACTCCTAGATCACTTTGATATCTGCTAGTTAAACTAACAGCATATGCAATGTCGGGTCTAGTACATAGCATGGCATACATTAGAGATCCTATGGCTGAGGCATAGGGAGTCTTACTCATCCTTTCTCTATCTTCTGCCATTGTCGGACTTTGAGTTTTACTCAAGGTCGTATTGGGCAACATGGGCAAGAACCCTTTCTTGCTATCTTCCATTCCAAACCTCTTTAGAACTTTGTCCAAATATTTACTTTGTGACAATGATATTAGGCGTCTCCATCTATCTCTATAAATCTTTATGCCTAATATGTAAGCTGCTTCACCAAGATCCTTCATTGAAAAACTATTATTCAAATATTCCTTGACACTATTAAGAAGGTCTACATCATTCCCAATCAACAATATGTCATCTACATATAGTATTAAGAATGCTACAGAGCTCCCACTCACTTTCTTGTAAATACAAGCTTCTCCATAAGTTTGTATAAAACCAAAACTTTTGATCACCTTATCAAAACATTGATTCCAACTTCGGGATGCTTTCTTCAATCCATAGATGGACCGTTGAAGTTTGCATACCTTGTTAGCATCTTTAGGATCGACAAAACCTTTGGGTTGCATCATATACAACTCTTCATCAATGTCTCCATTGAGGAATGTTGTTTTGACATCCATCTGCCATATCTCATAATCATAATATGCAGCGATTGCTAACATAATCCTCACAGACTTTAGCTTCGCTACAGGTGAGAAATTCTCATCGTAGTCAACTCCTTGAATTTGTCGAAACCCTTTTGCGACAAGTCGAGCTTTATAGACAGTAACATTACCATCAACATCTGTTTTCTTCTTGAAAATCCATTTGTTCTCGACAGCCTTCCGGCCATCCGGTAAGTCCACCAAAGTCCATACTTGGTTTTCGTACATGGATCCAATCTCGGATTTCATGGCTTCTTGCCATTTATTGGAATCTGGGCTCATCATCGCTTCCTCATATGTCGCAGGGTCATCGGTGTTGTCCACCAACATGACACTCATAACGGATCGTACCAATCGAGTGGTACGAGTTCTCGTTGACCTGCGAGGCTCTGTAGCAACTACAACCGAAGTTTCATGATCATCATCATTAGCTTCCTCTCTTATTGGTGCAGGCACCACAGGAACTTCTTCCGGTGTTGCGCTACTCGCAAGTTCGAGAGAAGGTTCGACAACCTCGTCGAGTTCTACTTTCCTTCCAGTCACTTCTTTCGAGAGAAATTCCTTCTCTAGAAAGGATCCATTCTTGGCAACGAAGATTTTGCCTTCGGATCTATGATAGAAGGTATACCAAATAGTTTCCTTCGGGTATCCTATGAAGACGCATTTTTCCGCTTTGGGTTCAAGCTTGTCCGATTGTAACTTCTTTACATAGGCTTCGCAACCCCAAACTTTAAGGAACGACAATTTAGGTTTCTCCCAAACCATAATTCATACGGTGTCGTTTCAACGGATTTAGATGGTGCCCTATTTATAGTGAATGCGGTTGTTTCTAATGCATAACCCCAAAATGATAGCGGTAAATCTATAAGTGACATCATAGAACGAACCATATCTAAGAGAGTTCGATTACGACGTTCGGACACACCATTACGCTGTGGTGTTCCCGACGGTGTCAATTGTGAAAGTATTCCGCATTTCTTCAAATGCTCGCCAAACTCGTAACTTAGATATTCACCTCCACGATCAGAACGCAGAAATTTAATCTTCTTGTTACGTTGATTCTCTACCTCACTTTGAAATTCCTTAAACTTCTCGAAAGTTTCGGACTTATGTTTCATGAAATAGATATACCCATATCTACTCAAGTCATCCGTGAAGGTAAGAACATAACGATAACCACCGCGTGATGCTACACTCATTGGACCACACACATCGGTATGTATGATTTCCAATAAGTCCGTAGCTCGCTCCATCATCCCAGAAAATGGAGTCTTAGTCATTTTACCCATTAGACATGCTTCGCATCTTTCAAGTGATTCGAAATCAAGTGATTCAAGAAGTCCATCGGAATGGAGTTTCTTCATACGCTTCACTCCAATGTGACCAAGGCAGCGATTGCCACATAGAGGTCGAGTTATCGCTCGATTTCAAACGTTTAGCCTCAATGTTATTAATATGTGTATTTCCACTATCGAGATTCAATAAGAATAGACCATCTATCAAAGGTGCATGTGCATAAAACATATTACTCATATAAATCGAACAACCATTATTCTCGGACTTAAACAAGTAACTGTCTCGCAATAAACAAGATCCCGATATAATGTTCATGCTTAACGCAGGCACCAAATAACAATTATTTAAGTATAAAACTAATCCCGATGGTAGATGAAGGGGTAGCGTGCCGATCGCGATCACATCAACCTATGATCCGTTTCCCACGCGCATCGTCACCTCGTTCTTCGCTAGCTTCCGTTTATTCTGCAGCACCTGTATAGACTAACAAATATGAGCAACCGAACCAGTATCAAATACCCAGGCACTACTACGAGTACTAGTGAGATACACATCAATAACATGTATATCGGATATACCTTTCTTCTCGATGTTGTCGTTCTTCAAATCCACCAAGTACTTTGGGCAATTCCGCTTCTAGTGACCTTCTCCCTTGCAGTAAAAGCACTCAGTATCAGGCTTAGGTCCAGCCTTGGTCTTCTTCGTCGGCGCGGTAACTTTCTTACCACCCTTCTTGAAGTGTCCCTTTTGCTTAGACTTGCCTTTCTTGAATTTGGTGGTCTTATAGACCATCAACACTTGGTGCTCTTTCTTGATCTCCACTTCTGCAGATTTCAACATGGCAAAGAGTTCTGGAAACTACTTGTTCATGTTTTGCATATTGTAGTTCATCTCAAAGTTCTTGTAACTTGGTGGTAGTGATTGGAGGACACGATAAATCCCCAAAGCATTAGGAATCACTATACCCAAGCTTTGAAGTTTGTTTGTGTGCCCAGACATCTTAAGCACATGCTCACTGACGGAGATGCCCTCTTCCATCTTGCAGTTAGAGAACTTTTCAGAAGCCTCATAGCTCTCAATTGCCGCGTGAGTCTCAAAGATCAATTTGAGATCACGGACAATATCATGTGGGTCTGAATTCTCAAACCTTTTCTGAAGCTCCGATTCTAAACCATACAAGATAGCACACTGAACTGTGGAGTACTGAGTCTTCCGAGCAAGGTAAACATTCTTTACTTCGTCGGTAGCAGTAGCTGCAGGTGGGTCACCCAGCGGTGCATCCATCACATAGGTCAAATTACCATCTGTGAGGACAATCCTCAAATTGCGGAACCAATCCGCGAAGTTGCTTCCATTGTTTTTCAACTTTTCTTTCTCTAGGAACGCATTAAAATTGATGGTAGGGGCCGCCATTGATCTACAAAATATTTGCAATAGTTTAGACTAAGTTGATGACAAATTGAGTTCCAATTAATAGTTAAATTAATCTAGGTGAACTCCCACTCAAAACAATATCCCTCACATTGTTTTAGTGATCACACGAACCAAATCCACCACATCAACACCGATCATCACGAGAGTTGATATAGTTTCAATGGCGAACAATCGACATGTTCATCATATCTACTATATGATTCATGCTTTACCTTTCGGTGATCCGTGTTCCGAGACCATGTCTGTACATGCTAGGCTCGTCAAGATCAAACCTTAGCTTCCGCATGAGCAAATCTGGCTTGCTCATGTTGTATACACTTGCGGAATCTAACACACCCGATCATCACGTGGTGCTTCGAAACAACAAGCTTTAGCAACGGTGCTAACTAAGGGTGAACACTTTATGACTTGAAATTCATGTGCATGAGGGATCATCTTATAATGCTACCGTCGTTAACTAAGCAATACAAGATGCATAAAGGATTAACATCACATGCAATTCATATATGTGATATGATATGGCCTTTCTTCTTTGTGCTTCCGATCTCCATCTTCAAGCACGAACATGATCTCCATCATCACCGGCATCGCATCAAGGTCAATGACGCTTCTCCATGGTTGTCGTCCACCGGCTTCAACTATTACAACTACTTTGAATAGACACGCGGGTCTTAACAAAATTAAAGACAACCATATGGCTCCTGCAGGTTGCCAACTTACAATAAGGAACATTGCATACATCAAATATAATCACAATCATGGCCATATCACATCAGCACACCCCTGCAAAACAAAGTTAGATGCCTCTACTTTCTTTGCATGTTTTACGTGGTTTGGGGCTTTCAATAAGTGTCGTTCTAACTTACGAACAAGAACCACAACATTGATACTAGTATTGTCAATCACCCGTTGTAAATTGAATCTTAACTATGCTGGGAGAAACAGCACCAAGAAGCCACTTATGCAATACAAGTTGCATGTCAAGCGTGGAGCAAGTCTCATGAACGATGTCATGTAAGGTTAGCCCTGGCCGCTTCATCCCAACATCCCGCAAGATGCAAAGCACAAGAAGCAATCGATAATAAAAGCATCAACGCCCACAATGACCATTGTGTTCTACTCGTGCAACAGATCTACATATAGACACGACTCTGATACCACTGTAGGGTTTCGTAGCATGGAAAACAAAAAAATTCTACCGCATACAAACAAACAAGCCAAGATCTATCTACTAGATTGTAGCAACGAGTCGATGGAATAACTCACCCTCGAAGATTCCAAAGTGTTTAACGAGAGCGGATTCTCGTGGGTGATGTAGTCGTACTCTTGCCGATCTCAAGATCGCGAGACGATCCTTCCGGGCCATGCTCCGCAGCGCTCGCATGATCGGTCACATGTTCGGTACTGATTGAATACCTTCCTCTCCCTTGTTCCAGCAGGCAGGAGGTTGTAGCACTCTCGCGATTCCGTGACAGCAACGTGGTACCGGAAGTAGAGGGGAGATCTCGCAGGGCTTCGCCTTAAGCCGGAGCGATTATGGTGGACTATGAGAGAGCTCCTTGGCGATCTAGGGTTTAGACACACTAAGGAGGAGGTGCTAGGGCCAGCGGCTAGGGCTTGGGGCTTGCCCAAGTCGGCGGCTAGGGGAGCCCTAGGCGGCGGCAACAGGAGGTGGCGGTGCCGTTCTAGGGTTTTGGGTGGAGATCTTGTGTGCTAGGAGGGGCAGCCCTGCCCCTCCCTTTATAGGTGGGAGGCACCGGCCAAGGGGAGGGGAGTCCCTCCCCAACTCGGATCCCTAGTGGGCCGGCGGTGGAGGAGGAACTCCTCCCCAACTCGATTTCCCACTTCCCCTCCACTTCCCAAAATAGTCGTTTGACTTTTCAAATTGGCGTTTCACTTTTCAAACTAGGATTTGATTAAACCCTTTATTTTGTTCAGCGATGACACCTAGTACATGATGCAATCATTCCAACTTGGTATGATACATTCATGTACCCTTCCCCTCCGGAGTGTCGGACATTCCGGAACCTTCTAGAACATTCCGGTTGAAAACACCGGAACCATTCTCCAACTCCGAAACAGGACTTTCCTTATATGAATCTTATTCTCCGGACCATTCCGGATCTCCTCGTGATATCCCGGATCCCTCTCGGGACTCCGAACAACATTCGGTCTCTTTCTCATCATTCCATAACTACTCAAACAACGTCGAATCCTTAAGTGTGTCTCCCTACGGTTCGTGAATTATGCGGACATGATCGAGACACTTCTCCGATCAATAACCAATAGAGGAATCTGGAAATTCATATGGCTCCCACATATTTCTACGATTACTTTGCGATCGAATGAACCACTTACATACGATACCAATTTCCCTTTGTCTCACGATAGTTTACTTATACGAGGTTATGATCGTCGGTATCTCTGCATACCTAGTTCAACCTCGTTACTGATAAGTACTCTTTTCTTGTTCCCGTGATATGTGATCCCTTGTGAGCCAGTCACATGCTTGCAAGCTAATTGGATGACATTTCACCGAGAGGGCCCAGAGTATATCTATCCGTCATATGGATGGACAAATCCCACTCTTGATCCATGTGTCTCAACCAATACTTTCCGAACACTCAATGTCACCTTTATAGCCACCCAGTTACGGTGTGGTGTTTGATGTCATCAAAGCATCCTTCCGGTGAAGGTGATATGCATGATCTCATGGTCGAAGGAATTAGGTTACTATGTATCAGAAAGCATATAGCAATTGAACTATTAAAATGACTTGATCTTTATGCTACGCTTATCTATAGGAGTATGTCCACCATATCATTCTCCTAACGATATGATCTTGTTGTTAATAACATCTCAATGTTCATGATAGGGAAACCACAATCATTTATTAACCAACAAGCTAGTATTATAAAGAGGCTTTACTAGGGACTTCAATTTAAGTTTACAAATCACACAAGTATTAATGTTTCCCTGTTAATACTATTATAGCATGAATGTAAACATTTATCATAAACACAAAGGTATAATAATAACTACATTTATTATTGCCTCTAGGGCATATCTCCAACAGCTACGATTGATAACAGCCACGACCTGCACATCCGGCTACATGCGAGAGGAAGACGATACAACTGACTTCTCTGTCCCATTCCAAATCTCTTGGTTAACGCGTGATATACGACGCAAGAATCACTGGCGATATTGGTTGTTAAGTCCTAGATAATATGTTCCTTTACCACCGGAACTTCCATAGTAGGTTATTACCTCATGGTAAATAATCTATAATCATATTATTAAGAAAATAGTGTTTTCTGACCTTTTTCAAATGCAGGTGATGATAACACTGGATTTGTAAAATACTTTACAGAAAATAATCAAAGGACATGAGCAAGTGTGAACTTTCCTTTTGTGATTGCAAGATTATGCACTCACGGTCTTCAAGACAATATAAGATCCAATATCTGAAATTAGCATCATTGGTCCGGTAAGGACTAATGTTTAAAGAAGCAAGATGCTATTATGCATAAGTAATGTAATGCAGTTTCGTAAACTCGAATGCCGGGGATAACGTTGATCTAAGGTTTGGAAACTGGAAATGGTTACTTTTAGAATGTGTTGTCCTTTTAGATAAGTTTCACACTTGTGCTTCTTATTAAGGCTTGTGAGTGTGTGTGGAACAACATGTAATTATAATACCATACAACAACAATATACACTAATGTGGAATGCTACTCAGAGACTACTTATATAAGAATTATTGTTTGAAGTGGCAAAAAGAATAACATTTGAAGAAAAGATTTCTTTTATAAGGTCTAAACAATCTTTGTGGTTAATTAAAGGTGGTCGATGTTGTTTATGTTTGCTTAAATAGTTTGGACTTGAGATGCTTTACGACTTAATTATAACAGACCAAAGTTAACTATAAAACACATAACAAGGTTTTAGCATTATATTTAAAGGCTTGTAGACTTAAAGTTAACTTCAAGAACATAGATGGACTTAGGGTGTAATGCTTATGATATTTGTATCTTGTTCACTTCATAATGTTTCCTTAAAGTTACAAGAATGGTATTACTTCTATTTGAGTAGTGGTTTCTTTACATTATAAATGTATAAAATGATTTATCTCCTTATAAGGGTGTGGTTATGGTTTGTGAATAAGTAAACAATATTATGTACTACTTATGAATTATCATTGGATTTAGTCCATTATAAAATTGTGATTGAAACAATGATAAAAGGTTTTATTTGGTTGAAAGTATCATTCTTGAAGATTTTATAATTGATAAGAATCTTTTTAGAAAATGATCTACACTTATAGTTGAATGATAATTCAACAATATTATATTTAAAATGTGTTAAACCATTTTGACTTCATAATATCAATATTTAAGACTAATACTATTTACTAGACTCCATGGGCTAATTTTAGAAATATTAGCAATTATTATTTACCCCTTAGATGAATTATTAACTAAGGAAATAGGTTTAAATTCAAGTTATTAGAGTATTAAGTTTTTTTTATTTACTTCAAAAGTAGAATATTATATTATTAACATGTAGGTATTATTTTTGTCATATTTGGTATATTATATTTATTTTTGTGATTTATAAATAATAAGATATGATTTTTATAAGATTTATTACTTTATAAATACTTAATAAATAATAAATGTTTAATTTAAGTGAAATAATAATGCATGATTATAGTTTTAAATTATAGTTCTTATTTTTCTAAGATTTTTGGTATTTTATTTATATTTTTTTAGCATATACCAATATTAAAATATGAATTTTCAAAGTTTTATTACTTATAATTATTATTATTTAAATTGTTGAAATAATAATGTTTGATAATTGTTTAATGTTATAGATTTTATTTTTTTTAAAAAATTCATATATAAAACATATTTTTTGAATTACAGAACAATAGTTATTGACTTTATAATGTTTAATCAATTTCTGAAAATATTAAAAGGAATTACTATGTCACTGTGACATCAGCATGATACCACTATTTGGATAAAACATTTTGGACCCAACTTGAATCTACCCACACCGACACTGACTGGTGAGGTCTCCACCACGTCAGTACGCCACATCAGCGAAGCGGGACCCATCAGAGTTTGACTAGGCTTGACCACACGTGATGACATCACCCTAGCGTCATGATGACGTCATCCCGCCAGAGTTCCTTCCCAGTCGAGCGCGGACATGGCGAGCTAACGCGCGCGAGGCTTCCTAGCTAAGTGTGTGGAGTGTAGGGGCGCATGCTGAGCAATAAAGGGGCGGCGCCGCTGGGTTTTGGTCAGTGGAAGGTGGTGCACGACGGAGACTGGAGGCGGTGCACAGCGACGCACAGCGGTGGCTCGGTACCGGAAGCAAACAAATCAACGAAAGGCAGTAGCATGCTCAGCAGCACACCAGGAAGCTCGTGGAAGGCTCGGTGAAGGATATCGTGGCCGAAATCGAGGTGGACGATGGCGGCCGGACTTCGGGAAGCCAAGGTCGCCGCATTGATTCAAGGCGCCCTTATTCAATTCCTTTGGCTAGGAGACTCATGGGAACAAGGCGGTGCTTACAGCATGCTTGGACTGCCACGGGGAAGCTCGAATGCTGGCGATTCATCGGCTTAGGGTTTCGGGTTTGAGGAACCGAAGATGTCGTGGGAATGAACGCCGGCAGATGCTGCAATCGGCAGCGAGTAGTAGAACATGGGGCAAGAGCGGCCATCCATCTGTGGTGTGAGATGAGGGCGGATACACAAGGTTTTACCCAGGTTCGCCCCCCGAAGGGTAAGACCTACTCCTGCTAGATTGTATTATGGTGAGAGTACAAGGGGGCGAGCTCGACGACTAGGCGGCGAGTCGCTTGAGTTTATGATGGAACGTATCCTCTACGCGTACCCTAGGGAGGTTTATATAGGCTCACCTCGCTAGGGTTTACAGATTACAACCGAATTAGTTAAGGATTCGGAGGGTCTTTGACCTAGTCCGACTGGGCCTAGCTATGCTTCTGGGCCTCCAGCTTCCAGTCGCCTGAGTCCTCGCCAAGCCTTGATCCAGTCGCCGTCCTGCAGGCCCACTCGCTTGAGACTTGGGCCAATAGGAAACGTCCTGCTGGGCATACCCCGGTAGGCATATCCCCATCAGAAGAGAGAGAGGTTGCTTGGAAGGGGAAAAAGAATGAGATCAAAGAAGAGCACCACTGCGTCCTTATCTCCTCTCTAGAAGATGGCGGGCGGTGGCGAGTATCGCGATGCTGGCGAACGGTGGCGGCGGCGCCACCGAGCTGCTTGTCGCTAGGAGGAAGACGGCGGATAGGAGAGACAAAGGGGTATTGGGCCTAGTTGGGCTGGCTTGGGCCAGGTGGGCTGCAGTGTGGCGCGCGCGAGCGTCAGAAAGGGCAAGGAGAGGAATGGGCCAGCCTGGGCTACTGATTTATCTCCAGTTTTTATTAAGCAAAACCTTTTTATTTTCTGTTTTCTTTTCTAGCTTTTTTATTTAAGCAATTGTTTTGACTTTTCTTTTTATGGAATTTCTTTGCTAAATAATTGCAGCAATAATAAAGTTATTTAGAATCAATTTGTGAACTTTTATTCTATAATGTTGTATTTCTTTTTTTTGCTTATATAGATCCTTCTAATATTTGGTAAGGGACTTTGTTATTAATTTTCTTTCCATAATAACCCATGGATTTATCATATGATATTTCCTTATTTATTTATAAAACTTAGTTCTAGTTATCTTATAGCTTGGAGGGAAACTTTTTGAAGGGTTCGCGGCATAGAAAACAAAAAAATTCCTACGATGGGAACATCTAAGTACCAAGATATATCTACTAGATACAAGCAACGGGTGGATATACATCCATAGAATACATACCCTCGAAGACCGAATAGCGTTAACAAGGTTGTACACATGGATGATATAGACGAACGCTTGCCAATCTCAAGATCGTGATGAAGTCCATCTGGTCCAGCCGGTCCAGCACCGCAAAGCAGTGGTGCATCCGTGATCGCACACACGTCCGGGTACCCCGACAACCTCCGCGCCCTCGCTCCAGCAAAGCAGCGGAAGCAACAAATCCTTCCATAAAAAAGCCACCGGGAACATGTATCTCGCTGATCCGATACCAAGGGGGAATTCTAAAGGGGGGAGAGAGATCCTTCGCGAGGAGGTGTGTGATGAGAGGAGGGAGTGGGGTGCCTTTTATAGGGAGAGGGGGCACCCCAAGGGGCATGACGCCAGCCATGGTGGCTGCCCCACCTCTTCCACATTCATGTGGGTGGATCTCCCACTCAAAATGAAAAGCCTCCACTCCCATAAAAGAGCCTCCACTCAAAAATCCATTCACATGCATTAAATTTCCACCAAATTTAATGCAAGCTCTCATTAAATAAAACTCTTTTATTTATTTATTCAGAATTTTGTTAATTACTTTAATTAACAAACATTCACATCAAACCCCCTTGCTAGTATTCAATTTCACATGCAGAACCAGTTTCAGCAATTTCAACCGAAACAGTTTCAGTGTCTAGTGAAATAAATTCTTGTGCTTTCCTTTTTCTTTCTCTGGCATATTATTTGCTCCAAATGGTGTCGGTATCCCTTAAGTGTGTCACCCTATGGTTCGCTAATAATGTAGACATGATCGATACCCCTCTCCAATCAATAATCAGCAGCGGGACCTGGAGATCCGTACTGACTCCCACATATTCAACGATGACTTCTGTGATCGTGTGAACCTTATACGCATGTAACTCAATCCCTTCGTATTGCGATATATTACATGTCCGAGATTCGATCATCGGTATCTCCATACCTAGTTTGATCTCGTTACCGACATGTACTCTTTTCTCGTTCCCGTGATATAACATTCTAGTGATCAAATCACTTGCTTGCAAGCTAACTAATGTGATATCACCGAGAGGGCCCAGAGTATATCTATCCGTCATCGGGATGGACAAATTCCACTCTTGATCCATGAGCCTCAACATAACACCTTTGTAGCACTGAACCCATCTTTATAGTCACCCTATTACGGTGTGACGTTTGATGTTATCAAGATACTCTCCCGGTGTTAGTGATTGACATGATCTCATGGTCTAAGGACTAAGATTACTTCGTATGATGTTATAGCAATATAAACACAATGATTTTGATCGTAATGCTATACTTCAGATGAATGTTCATCACATCATTACACTAATGTTGTGATCAGGAAACCTTGATCATCTTATTAATCAACGAGCTAGTTTATGAGAGAGGCATAACTAGGAACTTACTTTTTGTTTATTAAACACACATGTATTAACGTTTCCGTATTAATACAATTATAGCATGTAAAATAAACATTTATCATAAACAAGGAATACGATAATAACCACTTTATTATTGCCTCTCGGGCATATTCCCTTCACTTTTATGTAATGATCCTATTTTTTTATTTGATGCATGATATTCTAAGGAATTAATATGCTTAATATTATTCCCATGAATCTAGGAAATACTAGGGTATGTATTTTATTATAACTAATATAGTAATTAGGGTTTGAAATTATAAATGCTTACCCTAGGGTTTAGGGTACTTAATATACTTATATTATTTTGTTGATGTGAATGAAGATTAATGGCTAATTATATTGTCTTTATGTTTGTGATCTTTAATGATATCACCCTTTGAAATAGAAATTTATTTTCCGGAATATCTTATGGAGAGGAATTGATAAACATAACTCCTAAGCACATATGATGATGGTAATTTGAGAATGACAAAGATGTGCTTAGGTGATTTGCTATAGGAAAATATTCCTATAAAGTTTTGTGGAAATAATATGATAGATCAATCAGATGAAATGAATATTATGTTTGGTTAAAGATTTAGGGTTTAGTGTTTACCAAGAATTCCCATCTTCCAAAATTCACAATCCTGGACTTCTAATTAAGGAATTCCTTTCCTAGATATACTACTTCTTCCTATCCACCATCATGTGCTAACATGATGAGCTTTACTTCACAAGAATATTCTTATCCACCTTTTATTCTTCTAAATCCATTTATAAATCCAATGAGCTTGACACTAAGCTTTCATAAACTTCTCATAACCATACTTGGTTATATCAACTACTCTACTGCTGATAACCTCCAATCCAACAAGTAGTTACTTTTAACTCCATTCATACTCTTCCTTAATCATCCACCACTAATATTACTCTAGTAGATGTATATATCAAACTACTTTCCTCAAAAGCTTACTATTCTTTAAGAGGAATAACACTACTTCAATAACTCCATGCTACTCTAGCTTCCGCTTAATTATATTGTCTTATATATACTTAACTCCGGTATCTTATATACAAACTTTACATCATATCATGGTGACTTGTCATGGCTAACCTAGAATAACATATCTATACTAGGGTTTAATCATGTTCTATCCACCAATGTCACTTATACATTATATAAGCATTCAATCTTGGGGACTAAAGCATGATCATTATAATCCTTTGATCCTTTATGGCTTAGGTTTCCAGTAGGCTAATCAAGGCTTTCATTCATTCAACATTACAGTTGTATTATAATTATCTTCTGTTTATCTCTATTGGACTAAGAGATATTATCCATTGACTATACCTACTTGATCTAATAGGATTATTCCTTGGTAACTATCTTCAATATTCATCCTTGTAATCTTATTTGTTACCATACAAATATATATTCCAGATAACTCTTCTATCATCTCAGGAGTGAGTTAACTCCATCAATTATCATATTGATTTGATCCTCTTCAAATTCTCCCATCCTATAGATGATATTTTAATCTAGCATTACCACCTACCTCTTCTTACTTCTTTATTTATAGGCCTTAAGTGAATGCGATGATAAGGACAAGAGTTAATAGATCAAGAATTGATAGGTTAATATTTGATTAATCAATAGTTGATTACTCAACATTGATGAACAACAAATATGAGAATAAGATTCATTAGAGATGATAAGGTCCTACTCAATATAACTAAAGTTAGGATGAAATATTACCATGATCCTCATGGTAGAAATAAATAAGGGTAAAATAGGTCAAGAGTTAGTTATTACATTCTTGTTACTTGGGTTATATTCTTAACTTGGTAGTCATGGGTGATGGTAATGAATATTATGATATGATCTCTTAAAGATCATATGTTAATCATTAAATAATATGTTGTGATTTAGTTTTATGGCATTTGATCTACCCTTAGATCAAATCATGTTTACCTAGAATAAGTGATTGAAACTTATCGCAGTCAACTTGATGATCTACTTCAATTCCATCAAGTTGAGAGAAGCTTCAATCACTTTGACAAGTTTTGTTCAAAAGCGCGAAAATTATTCGGATTTTCTATGCATGAATGCAATGCACACATCTGTGTTCAGCTTATTTCTAAGATCTAATGCTGGGATGTTACAGGTAAACAATCCACTTGTTCCATGAACAATAGACCATTGTTTTCTCCCTAGTGGCAACAACACATCTACAACCTTAGAGATTTCTATCACTTCCCTTAGATTAAATAGAGGCATGAACCCACTATCTAGCATAAATACCCCCTCTTGGAGTCACTAGCATCTACTTCGCCAAGATAGCTACTAGAAACAGAGAGCATGCAAGATCTCAAACAACACAGACATGATAGAATCAATAAGACAAAACCATTAATCAATCTGCCATAGTAATCCCAATATCCATCGGATCCCCGCAAACACAACATGCATGATTAGAAATAGATGACCCTGATCATGAACAGAGCTCACAAGATCTAAACATGGTAGCACAAAGGAGGAGATACAACCATCTAGCTACTACATGGACCTGTAGTCCAAGGTGGAACTACTCACACTTCATACTAGAGGCTGGCATGATGAAGAAGAAGGCCTCCGGGATGATCTCCCCTCTGGCAGGGTGCCAGGATTAGCTTCAAATCCCCCCGATCTAGGGACGATGGTGGCGGCTACAGACGATTTCATGGAATATTGATCGGGTCCTTAGGGTTTTGGTATCGGGGGGTCTTTATAGACAAAGAGGCAAGGCAGGGGCAGCCAGGGCGGCCGCACCCCCAGGTGCGGGCTGGACTCAGCCGCGCGGCCAGGGGGTGTGCCCCCCTGGTGGCTCCCCTCCATCTCATTTTCATGCTCCGTGTTCCCCATGGTAAAATATTGACTGTGGCTTTTGTCTTGTCCAATTCTGAGAAAATTGTTTTTCTGCCTTTTCTGGAACCAAAAACATAAGAAAACATGCAACTGGCATTGTGGCATCTTGTTAATAGGTTAGTCCAGAAAACATATAAAAACACCTCAAAGTGTAGACTAAGCAAAGCAAAGTAAATACTAAACAAGCATGGAACATCAAAAATTATAGATACGTCTCCGACGTATCACACAGCAGCAGCTCAAGCAATCAAAAGGGGAACACTCTGCCGCAGCACAGCTGCTAACTATCTCATTTCATCACCACATTCTCAAGCACATAGCCAAGAACACACTGATCTTGCCAAATCCCCAACAAAGCCACCAGCCAATACACACAACAAACCCACCAAATCATCCACATGATGGTTGAAAGTGCAATGGATATCGCCTGGAGGGGGGTGAATAAGATTTTTAAAATTATTATGGTTTAGGATCAAGTAAATGCAGAATAAAACTAACGTTTAATTTATTAAGCACAAAACATAGCCACTAGGTTCACATAAGTGCACCAACAACCTATGCTAAGCAATACAAGCAACAAGGTGATAGCAAGATATAAATACTTCAAGCACGATGGCTATCACAATGTAAAGTGCATAAGTAAAGGGCTGGGTTGACAGATAACCGATGGATGCGGAGACGAAGATTTGTTTCCCGAAGTTCACTTCCAAAGAAGCTACGTCTCCGTTGGAGAGGTTCGATGGCGCAATGCTCTCCGAACGCCACAAATGGCTCACCTCAAGGTGTGGTGGCTCGATGCTCACCTAACGCCACACAAGGCCTCACCCCGGATGCGGAAGCACGCAACTCACTGACGCCACAAAAGGCTCACCCTATTCTCCCGAATGCGCACCACAAAAGGCGGGCACTCGCTCCACTATGGGACACTTGAGGGCGGTCACCGAACCCGTACAAGATTGGGGCTATCTCCACAACTCGACTGGAGGCTCCCAACAATAAAGCCACAAATGGCTACAAGACCACAAGAGGTCAACAAGACCACAAAAGGTCAACAAACCAACCACACAACCGTCTAGGGTTCCAAGAACCCAAGAGTAACAAGCCCACAAGCTTGTAATCGCCGAATCTTCGAGGAGAACTCAAACCTATGCAACAAATGCAAGAGGCAAGTCCTTCTCTCTCAAATTCCACCAAAGCTACAAAAGCTATTGGGGGAATAAGAGAGGAAGAACACAAGAGGAGAACACAAAACTCTCCAAGATCTAGATCCCAATGATTCCTTCACAAAGAAGGGATTTGGCTTGGGGGGATTGTAGATCTAGATCTCCTCTCTCGAATACCTCAAAAAGATGCAAGAATCATAGGAAGGGAAAGGGGAGAGGGAAAGCTCTTTAAGGTCAGCAATGGAGGCGAGAGAGAAAGCCAAGAACCAAGAAAAGAGCTAGTACCCACGAAGGGAAAGAGAAGCCCCTTTTAAAGGGCTCCCAGATCTGCCCATTATAGGCATTCATGACCCTGGCCAGAACTTCCGGTGGGAGGCCAGAAATTCTGGTGGCACACAGCCAACGGTCAGAAACTGCGATGCGAAAGACTGAAAACACGAGTCTGGCCGGAACTTCCGCCGGTTCACCAGAACTTTCGGTGGGAGCGGAAATACTGGTAGAAATTCCGACCGAAGTTTCGTCAAATAGATTACTGAAAAACAGAGAGGTTATTGAACATGAGCGGAACGGGAGCCGGATACTCAATCGGAACTTCTGGCGGCAACTAGGCCCGAGAGGAACTTCCGGTCCTTGGCCAGAACTTCCGGCGGGGGCGGTCTTACCGCCGAAACTTCCGACCCAATTTTTGTCAAATATAACAAACCAAACATAGAGGATACAGTACGTGAGCGGAAGAAGAACCAGAACTTCCGGCGGCAAAATGCCCTAGCGGTACTACCGGTGGCTAGCCAGAACTTTCGGTCAGGGAAATTCCAGAAATCAAAACTGCAATAACTTTCGCATCCGAACTCCAAACGAGATGAAACCAATTTTGTTGGAAAGATAACAACGAAATATTGGGTATCACCTAGGGAGAAAACACCATGAATATATATGTGATGTATCTCCCAAGGTGTGGAGCCGAAAAACTCACAAGATCAAAAACCGCAATAAGATATGCAAGTGAAATCCTTATTTGATGAACTAGAGCTTGTTATGATGATGACAACAAGCTCTAGATCCTCTCATGGACAAGAACCAAATAACAACCAAGAAAGATGATGCTATGCATGCAAAGGTTTGAGCTCTCTCTGAACAATGCGATCGAGACACCCGCTTGAGAGGCCCTCTTGATAGTACGACTATTTATCCTAAACCCGGTCTCCCAACTAACAACACGACACCGGCAAAAGAGAAGCCCTATCAAGAACATACATTTGCCTTGAGCATTCCACTTGAAATTGATGTAGACAGTCTTGTTCTTCCAGAGTGGGAACACCTTTCTTGTTTACTCTTGCTCGCTCTTACTTGATCAAGACTTGCAAATTGCTCCCCCATACTCCATGGGGAAACCTATTCTTTGAACTTTTCTTCATCACCCCATGATCACGAGGATGGCAAGATTCAAGCATGAGATCTTCTAGAGATGGCGCATCTTGAGCTTGCCCTTCTTCATCCCTTCTTGAGGTTGATCCATCTTGATGCAACTCTTTGCACTTGTCTTGATCAACCTTCAAGCTCCTTCTTTCTTCATGAATCCAATGGCACAAAGCCCTTGGACATTTCTTCATCTTTCAACCTTGAGACCAACACGTGGCCCAAGTGATGCCAATGGACAAACCTACAAGTTAAACTCAATTTACACATTAGTCCATAGAGATTATCATTAATTACCAAAACTACACATGGGCATACATGACCTTTCAATGGTGACATAAGGAGGGGGTGGTGAAGGAGGATAGAAAGGACAAGTATCAGATCATAGGATCATGGAGGAGAAGGTGGATCAAGCCTACAACAAGTAAATCCAGAAGTAGAATAAATAAACCAAGATCTCCAACAAGTCATGAATCACTCACCAGCAACAAGTAAAAATCATCTGAACTATCCACTAAATTATGCAATATTTGTTCTCATATCTTGCATATTGTAACATCCTAGCATTAGAGCTTAGAAATAAGTTGAACCCAGATGTGTGCATTTCATTCATGCATAGAAAATCCGAATAATTTTCGTGCTTTTAAAACAAAACTTGTTAAACTGAATGAAGCTTCTCTTAGCTGATGGAATTGAATTAGATCATCAAGTTGACTGCGATAAGTTTCATTAGGACTTTGCTAAAACCTTACTTTGGGTAAGGGAGATTCGACCTAAGGGTATATCAAATGAAATAAAAGATAAAACCTAATACATTATGATTTATATTTGATCCTTAGGTGATCATATCATAGTATCCATTATAATCACACATGAGTACCAATTCAAGGATATAACACCAAATATGAATTTAACAACTATATCCTAATTCCATCTGCATGTACCCTGAGTATCATGGTAATATCTAACCCTACTTCTGAAATAAGATTGGGTAGGAAAGAAACTAAGTTTAGATCATTCACCATATATCTTTGTTTCCATATCAATCCTTATCATCTCTGTTGAGTTATATTTCCATGTTTGTTGTTCATCAATGTTGAGAAATCAACTATTGATTCATCCATTCTCAACCTATCAAATATTTGATCATAACACGGCTTACAAATAAGTGTCTACAAAGAAACAACTAAGAAAAGGCGAATAGTGATGCTAGTTTCAGATGTCATTTATTTGATAAGAATGATTGAAAGAATCCAATCAAAAAGATAGTTGATGGAGTTATATCCCTCCTTGGTAGAAAAGAAGATTACAAGGATGAAGTCTGGAGATAGTTACCAGGAGTAGTCCTATTGGATCAAGTAGGTATAGTTAATGAATTATATCTCTTAATCCAATAGAGCTAAACAGAAGATTATTATAATACAACTGTAATGTTGTATTGATGGAGTCTTGTTTAGCCAACTTGAAATCTAAACCATAATGGATCAAAAGATTATAATGATCAAGCCTTATTCACCAAGATTGAATACTTATGTCATGTATAAGTGGTATTGGTGGATAAAACATGATTGAAACCCTAGTAGAGGTAAGTTATCCTAGAGTAGTCATTACAAACCACATAAATTTGAGTTAGGGTTGGAGTGTGAGTTATTGGAGTAAAGTGAATCTAAGATGATATTATTCAATTACAGCTAGTATAACATAGAGTTATAGAAGTGGTGTTAGTCAACTTAAAGGATAGTTAACTTTAGAGAAAGGTAGTTGGATGCATATAACTATTAGATATACATTAGTGATGAATGACTAAAGAAGATATGAGTAGAGTTTGAAGGAACTATTTATTGGAGGGAAGGATATCAACAGTAGGATAGTAGATACAATCAAGCAAGGATATGAGGAACTTATGAAATAGTTTAGTAGCAAACTCATTGGATTCATCCATGAGTTTAGAAGGTTCATCAGTGAATAAGAATATTCTTATGAAGTAAAACTCATCATGTTAATCATGATGATAAATAGAAATAGGTAGTATATCTAGGAAAGGAATTCCTTAATAAGAAGTCTAGAATTATGAATTATGGAAGATAGTAATTCTTGGTAAACAATCAACTCTAAATCTCAAAGCCCAATTATAATATCCATTTCATATTAAGAATTCCTCATCTTATATCTATATCACTTGATAGGAACATTTCCCTACAACAAATCACATAAGCACATATATGCCAATTCCAATAATTATAATTAAATGTGTTTAGGAGTATCTTTATCAATTCCTTTCTATGAAACATTCTAAATATAACTTTCAAGTACTAAATGTGATACCATCAAATATCCCAAACAGAAAACAAAATGCTTAGTTATTGAATCTTTAACCACATCCATAAAGGAGTCTAGGTATATTAAAAACCCTAAACCCTAGGGTAAATAATCATAATCCAAAATCCTAAACCTCCTTGTTTATCATAAAAGAATAGATACAATTGCCATTTTCCAAATCAATGGGAGTAGTAATAACTATATCAATGTCTTTTATATTTCATGCATCAAATAATGGTATAGGATCATTACACATATAAAAGTTTCTATTCAAACTATGAGCCAACTAGAGTTAAGTTTATAAACAAATAAGAATATATCCTTTAATAAATCCATGCTTAAAAGAGGAAAGGAAAATAATAAGAAAAATTTCCTTCAGATTATTAAAAGGGGTTCATATATTGAGAAAATAAAAGAAATACAACAAGGTTATATAAAATAAAAATGCACAAATGATACTAACTATATTTTAGTATTATTGAAATTATCCAGCAATGAAATCCTATAAAGAAAAGTTCAAAATCTAAGTTAAATTCAAATCTGAAAGGGAAAACAGAAAATAGAAAAAAATAAAACAAATAAAAAACCTGGCATTCAACCCTACACTGCTACCTAACGCCTATGCATTACAACACCGAATTAGCCCAGTTCTTTTTCTTCTATGACTGACAAGTGGGGCCAGAGAAGGACTGTGGGTTGAGAAGAAGGAATCGTCAGGGGGTTATCTGCAAAACAGTCGTCATCGTCATCCTCTCGCACACAGACAGCTCGCTGGCGGAGCTCGCCGCTGCCCGATGACGTCATCGTCGTCATTGCGCCAAGATCAACGCCGCCATTGCCAGGAGAGGATAAGAAGGCCACCGCGACAACCCTCGTTGTCCTCATCCTCAATCTCGCTCTCCAGACTCACTTCCTTCCCGCACCCGAAAACCTAGCACGTCGGAGTTCATCGTCCCGGCCAACTCCGACCACCCCTCACCTCGTGATAACCACCATTAGACGCGCCGTCGTGGACTAAACCATCTAGGACCAAGCACGGAGGCCCGCTCGCCGGGAATCATGTGAAATCGAGCGTTCATGTTCCTCGGCCGCCGTGGCCATTACCGTCGATTCGCCGTCCTCGCGCCTCCCCAAGCCTCCTCGACCGCTCTATCGTCATCAGGGTAAGATTATGCATCTCTGGACCCTAGTTTTTTTTGTTGATTCGCACCGTAGACCCCGTTTCTTTAAGCAGCGTCATTAGCCGCTGTTGAAGCTCGTCGCTGGTGTATTCCGATGAACATTAAGTAGCGGCGTTACCACCAATAGGTTCGCCTTGGTTCCCTCTATCCAGTAGCATAAACCTCGTCCAGCGGAACCCTGTGGTTTGTCGCCGGCGACCATCCTCTGGTGGTGGAGGCCAGGTTGATGTCAGCATGACATCATGCGCGCGTCACCATAGCCACGTCGACGTGTTTGACCTAGTCTTTGTTCCGCGTGGCAAGTAACATGGCTTAGGGCCCATATGACATTGACTGGGGTAGATAACCAATTGGTAACAAATGCAATTCCTTTAACCTGAGAGCTGAGGTGGACAATGGCCCACTAGTCAGTGACATGGGTTAGCTCTAGTTGCGGCGTAAAAAGTATTTCCTGTTAAGAATTAAATAAAATGTTCTTAACTCAATTAATAATATTCCAGAAATCAAATAAATAATTAAACCTTGTTTAATTCATAATTTTTGATTGATAATTTAGAAAAAATTGTATAATATATAAAAAAATTCAGAAAAATAAAATTTACAACTTAAAATTATTAGCAAATATTATTATGATAATTATTTAAATAAATATTATTTAATAAAGGTTTTATAAGTAATAAAACTTTAATAATTCATATTTTTATAATGATAAATGTTAATAATATAAATAAAATACCAAAAATCTTAGAAAAATAAGAATTCTAATTTAAAACTATAATCATGTATTATTATTTCACTTAATTAAATATTTATTATTTATTAAGTAATTATAAAGTAATAATAATTATAAAAATCATATCTTATTATTTATAAATCACACAAATAAATATGATATACCAAAATGATCACAAAAAGAATATCTACATGTTAAAAATCTAATAATATCCTTTTGAGTTAAATAATTTTTTTAAAATATTTTAATAACTCAAACTTAAACTTATTTACTTCATTAATAATTCATAAAAGGATAAATAAAATGTATTAATATTCATAAAATGAGTCAAATAAGTCTAATAAATAGTATTAGTCCTAAATATTAATAATATAAGGCCGTAATGGTTTAAAACATTATAAATACCTATTTATTCAAATTATCCTAAACTTTGAGGGAAAATTATACTCTAAAAGATTCCCATTTATAATGAAAACCTTAAAGAACACCTTGTGAATAAATAAAATCCCTTCTATCTACTTTAACTACCAAATTACAAAAACTACCACAACACTATACAGGTTCAAAAGTAGTTAAGTAATATTCTATTTTGATTTATAAACCCCAACCACTCCTTTATAAAAGATAAATGATATTGCTCCATCATAGAATCAAGAAACCAACATCCCAAGTAAAATAATAACCATTCATAAGTAACTTAAAGAAAACATTTTAGATACACAAGATACAAATGTATAAGTACTATACTTTCAAAACTCTCTATATTTTAAAGTTAACTTTAGTCTCCAAGAATCTAAATATAATACAATAAACATTACTATATGTTTTATAGTTAACTTTGGTCTGAAGTAGTTAAATTATAAAGCAACTCAAGCCAAACCATTTGAGCAAACAAATAACATCAACCACCACTAACTAACCACAAAATTTGTTTAGACCTGAGAAAAGAAACCATTTCTTCGAAGGTTATCCTTTTTGCCATTTTAAACAAGAACTCTTGTATAAACAATCTTGACTAGCATTTCATAAGCGTATATTTTATTGCTACATAAATATGTGTTACTCACACACACTCATAAGCTCTAATAAAAGCACAAATGTGAAATTTATCTAAAAGGACCACACATTCCAAAGTAACCATTTCCGGAATCCAAACCCTAGTACAACGTTATCCCCGGGATTTGCGTTTAGAACGTGCATCACATTACTTATGCATAAAAGCATATTGCTTCTTTAAACATTAGTCCTTACCGGACCAATGATGTTGATTTTAGATTTTGGATCTTATACTGACTCGAAGACCGTGAGTGCATAATCTTGCAATCACAAAAGGCAAGTTCACACTTGCTCATGTCCTTTGCTTATTTTCAGTAAAGTATTTTACAAATCCAGTGTTGTTATCACCTGCATTTGAAAAAGGTCAGAGAACACGATTTTTTTTAAAATAATGTGAACTATTGGTTACTGATCCAGGGTGATCAGCTAATCTATTAAATCTGACAGTTGGAATACCACTGTTTAGAACTATATCACCTAGGACTTAACAACCAATGTCGCCAGTGATTCTTGCGCCGTATATTACGCGTTGACCATGAGATTTGGAATGGGACGGAGAAGTCAGTTGTATCTTCTTCCTCTCGCATGAAGCCGGATGTGTAGGTCGTGGCTGTTATCCTCGTAGCGTGCATATTAATTGGTAATTCGTAGAGGATATGCAGCATATGGGTGGGAACCCTCAACGTCCCACGATAGTTCTGACATCTAACGGTTTGTACAAACCATTGCCGTAATTCTTTATGTGGGCATGGTGTACACCAAGGAGGCATGCGAGGTCGCCAAGGGGGCAGTGATTGGCTTGGTCATCTTCTGGGCCCCACATCATGGAATTGTGGACGGGAATAAGCTGTTCGGTTGTGCAACAAAGAGTTGATCTCTCATGGGTAAAGTAACGCACCTCTGTAGAGTGTAAGAACTGTAACTTGTTACTCCCTGTTCCGGGAAGGAGCTGCGAACGCGGAGGGAAAGGAACTCCATGAAAGTTCTGGTAAACCCGTGAAGGCTAGCGGACATAGCTTTTTAGAATAAAAGCAACCTTTGAAGAAATGTTTTTGAAAACTTGCATTGCCTACAACCTACGGTTTGTGGCTGTAGTTATAGTGCATCAAACAGTCCTTTTCTAGTGAATTTGCTGAGTACGCTCATACTCAAAGTATCTTCTTAACCCTTGCTAGATTTTGAAACCATTAAGACGATGTATTCACCAAGTTATGCTCCAGGAATCATCAACAGCTTAAGCTCTTCAATGAAGACAAGGAAGACAACATATACCTCAACTCAAGTGAAGACGAAGTTACTAATTAGATAGAAATACAATCTCTAACCAAAGAACCTATTTCTGTAGTGCGTTGCAATAGTAGCAATGCCAACATCTTAGCCAGAATACTAGACTTAATAGTATAATCATTCTTGCATTATTTATCTTTGATTCTTCTTCGTAAGAAGTTCTTTCTCTCTCTTTAACCTAGAGTGTTCTCTGGATCTTATGTAAAGAGTGACTTGTAACCTTTAGCCATGTATTGGACCCGCTGTGTTTCTGTTGTGCCATTCTGAGGGATGTAATACTAGTGAACGGTGTTTAATTGGTGTTATGTCAACGACTATAGTATACTACATCATGTAGTGGTATGCTGGGTCACCGCACATATAGATCTGGGCATACAAAGAAAATAATACACATCAACTAGTTCCATCTACCCTTCCACTAGATTTTTATCTAGGAGGATTATAGGGAGTTATGTTCTCAGACTTGCATGCAAGTGCCATGCAAGGTTCATCACGGAAGATTAAATCCAATAACCATATCTGTTATTATCCCAAAGTATGCCTCAGCTTTTGCATCATAGGCTAGTGTAACCAAGTAGAGTTGGCAATTCATCATCAAACTTCACTGTGCACACTCCACAAGGGAGGCACCACAGTGGAAGTTTTAACACAAAAGCCACTCCAGAAGTGGTCACATTATTTAAATATCCATCCAACTCAACATAAAGAATTTATAACATTTTCCTAACAGATCCTTTCTCAGGACCTTAAGCAGGAATCAATTCATAATTGTTTTTACAAAGCCTAAGCCTCAAATTATGTTATCATAGGCTAGGGACTGCCCAAAACCCTTAACCACTAATGTTATAGCAGATCATGTATATGATCTTGCCTACTATGCATCCTCGAAGGAGGCACCACAGCAGCTAGAACATTAACATAAAGCCCAAATACTTAATACCTGTAGTAGCCAGCAAATCAAAGTGATAGATTTTAAGTTCATCTGCAAACAAGTACAAGTATCACACAAATCATTTTCCTAGACAAATAGTCTAGAAATCATTTATAAGGCCATTTTATTCACACAAGTTAACATGTGCTTCTAAGCCTCGGTATGTTGCATCACATGCTATATCTCAATCCACAAGGTGCTATATCAGCCAGGAAATAAATAGCTAGCTAATCTAGTTAGCATGTCATACTACTAGAAACACTACTGTGCACACTCCAGATCAAGGCACCATGGTAGAAATTTTCAATAGCAGAAGCCAATGTATTTACTAGCTAGGATCAACATCAAATACTCATGTAAACTGAATGATTTACAACCACACAGTATTAATTCAAATCATTTTCTCACACAATTTTCATGGGGATCATGTCCTGCATGAAAATACATCATTCCATCTATGCAAATCCACAGCCTAACTCTCAGCCTATACATCACTGATATTGGATAGAAATCCCTACTTTTATAACTAGATATACAAGCATCCTTAAATGAATATTTCTGGGCACATCTTTTGAATAGTAGCACCTCAGAAATCATTATATCTTAAGAATTCATCTTAAACAGTAAGGATCCATTATATTATCCTTACAAAGGACTCATTTTCCTAAACAGTGTAGGAACCATATTTAGAAATTATTTATCATAGTTCATTTAAGAAAGAAAACATCAAGTAAAAACCTTAGTTCTACCTAAAATTGTCTCAGACCAGCATCATGGACCAAGACATTTATTCAATATAGCTTAAGATAACAAACATCTTTTCTAGCTTACAAGCTAAAGCCAATCTATGGTAAAGCTCATGAAAAGCTTATTCAAAAACAGGAAATGTGTACCAATCCAAGGTGTAGGGTTCGCAGCATAGAAAACAAAAAAATTCCTACGATGGGAACTATGTACCAAGATCTATGTACCAAGAACTATGTATATCCGTAGAGAACATACCCTTGAAGACTGACAAAGCTTAACGAGTTCGACTCGTGGTTGATGTAGACGATCTCTTGCCGATCTCAACATCGAGAGGAAGTCCTAGCGCCGCAAATCAACAGCGCATTCATGCTCGCACACACGTTCGAGGCACCGAGCAACCACCGCCTCCTCGCTCTAGCGATGCAGCGGAAGCACAACTCTTTCTTGCCGAATAGCCACCGGGAACATGTATCTCGCTAGTCCGAGACCATGGGGGATAAATTCTAGAGGGGGAGAGAGATCCTTCACGAGGAGGTGTGAGTGAGAGAGAGAGGGAGAGGGGTGCCTTTTATAGGAGGAGGGGGGCACCCAAGGGGGTGGCCGCCGGCCATGGGGGCTGACCCCTCCCCTCCTTCATTCATGTGGGTGGACACTCCACTCACAATAACCTCTTCATTTCCCTCCACTCAAAATCCCACTCAAACTTGCAATTAAATTTCCACCGAATTTAATGCAAACTCTCATTAAATAAAACTCTTTTATTTATTCAGAATTTTGTCAATTACTTTAATGACAAAAATTCACAAATAACCCCTTGCTAGAATTCTATTTCACACGCATAACCTCTTTATGCAATTTCACCCGAAAACCTGTTTCGGTATCTAGTGAAATAAATTCCTGCGCTTGTTTATTCTTTCAGCATGAAACTTTTGCTCCAATTGGATGTCGGTGTCTCTTAAGTGTGTCACCCTACGGTTCGTGAATAATGCGGACATGATTGAGACCCCTCTCGGATCAATAATCAGAAGCGGGATCTGGAGACCCATACTGACTCCCACACATTTAACGATGACTTTCTTGTGATCGTCGGAACCTTTTATGCTAGTATCTTAATCCCTTTGTTTCGCGATATATTACATGTCCGAGATTCGATCATCGGTATCTCCATACCTAGTTTGATCTCGTTACTGACATGCACTCTTTTCTCGTTCCCGTGATATAATATTCTAGTGATTAAATCACTTGCTTGCAAGCTAACCAATGCGATATCAACGAGAGGGCCCAGAGTATATCTATCCGTCATCGGGATGGACAAATTCCACTCTCGATCCATGGGCCTGAACATAATACTTTCTTAGTCCTGAACCCATCTTTATAATCACCCTGTTACGGTGTGATGTTTGATGTTATCAAGAAACTCTTCCGGTGTTAGTGATTGACATGATCTCATGGTCTAAGGATTAGGATCACTTCGTAAGTTGTTATAGCAATATAAACTCAATGATTTTGATCGTAATGCTATACTTCGGATGAATGTTTATCACACCATTACACTAATGTTGTGATCCCGTTATTAACAACATCCAATGTCTATGATCAGGAAACCTTGATCATCTTGTTAATCAACGAGCTAGTTTATGAGAGAGGCATAACTAGGAACTTTCTGTTTGTTTATTAAACACACATGTATTAACATTTCCGTATTAATACAATTATAGCATGCAAAATAAACATCTATCATATACTTGGAATACACATAATAAACACTTTATTATTGCCTCTCAGGGCATATTCCCTTCAGTCTCCCACTTGCACTAGAGACAATAATCTAGTTACATAGTGATGAATCTAACACCCATTAAGTTCTGGTGTTGATCATGTTTTGCTCTAGGGAGAGTTTTAGTCAACGGATCTGCTACATTGAGATCCGTGTGCACTTTACAAATCATTATATCTCCATCCTTGACATGCTCACGGATGGAGTGAAACCGGCGCTTAATATGCTTGGAATGCTTGTGAGACCTTGGTTCTTTGGCATTGCCAATGGCATCATTGTTGTCACCATAGATCACCATTGGGTCCAACACGTTTGCAACCGCTCCTAGTTCGGATATGAACTCCTTCATCCAAACCGCTTCCTGAGCCGCTTCCGAAGCAGCAACATATTCGGCCTCCGTTGTTGATCCCGCCACCACAGGTTGTTTGGAGCTCCTCCAACTAACCGCTCCGCCATTCATGAGAAATACGTATCCGGATTGAGACTTAGAGTCATCCGGATTGGTGTCAAAGCTAGCGTCAACATAACACTTAGCGACGAGCTCTTCTTCTTCACTCAGATACAATAAACATATCCTTAGTTCTTCGTAAGTACTTAAGGATATTCTTGACCGCTATCCAGTGTTCCAAACCTGGATCCGATTGGTACCTACTAGTCAAACTAATAGCATGTGCCACATCCAGTCTTGTACATAGCATGGCGTACATTATAGAGCCTATGGCTGAAGCATAGGGGACTTTGTCCATTATCTCTCTTTCTTCTGACGTAACCGGACTTTGAGTCTTACTCAATGTCTTGCCTTGCAACATAGGTAAGAACCCCTTCTTACTTCCATCCATTTTAAACTTCTTTAAAATCTTATCAAGGTATGTACTTTGCGATAGCCCTATTAGGCGCCTAGATCTATCTCTATAGATCTTTATGCATAATATGTATGATGCTTCACCTAGGTCCTTCATTGAAATTTTGCTGTTTAGATAACTTTTAACACTGTTTAAAAGATCTATATCATTTCTGATCAATAATATGTCATCCACATATAATATCAGAAATGCCACATTGCTCCCACTCACTTTCTTGTAAATACAAGCTTCTCCATAAGTTTGGACAAATCCAAACTCTTTGATCACCTCATCAAAGCGGAGATTCCAACTTCATGATGCTTGCTTCAATCCATAGATGGATCGCTGAAGCTTGCACACCTTGTTAGCATCCTTAGGATCGACAAAACCCTTTGGTTGTATCATATACAACTCTTCTTCAATATTACCATTGAGAAACGCGGTTTTGACATCCATCTGCCATATCTCATAATCAAAATATGCAGCAATTGCTAACATAATCCTAACTGACTTTAGCATCGCTACGAGAGAGAATGTCTCATCGTAGTCAACTCCTTAAATTTGTCGAAACCCCTTTGCGACAAGTCGAGCTTTATAGACGGTCACATTACCATCAGCATCAGTTTTCCTTTTGAAAATCCATTTGTTCTCCACGGCCTTTCGGTCGTGAGGTAATTCCACCAAGTTCCAAACTTGATTTTCATTCATGGATTCCATCTCGGATTTCATGGCTTCTAACCATTTGTTGGAATCCGGGCTCATCATCACTTCTTCTGTTGGAATTATGCCCTAGAGGCAATAATAAAGATGTTATTATTATAATTCTTGTTCATGATAATGTTTATATTCCATGCTAGAATTATATTAAGCGGAAACTTTAATACTTGTGTGGTTTGTGAACAACACCGTGTCCCTAGTACGCCTCTATGGACTAGCTCATTGATCAATGATGGTTAAGGTTTCCTAACCATAGACATGAGTTGTCAATTGATAATGAGATCATATCATTGGGAGAATGATATGGTGGACAGACCCAAACTAAGCGAAGCAATTAGATCGTGTCATCGTGTTCATCTTTGCGAAGCTTTTCCTATGTCAAATATTGTATTCCTTAGACCATGAGATAATACAACTCCCTGGTATCGGAAGAAAGCTTTGAGGTCATCAAACGTCATCCTATGAGAGGGTGATCATAAAGGTGTCTCTCAGGTGATCGGAAAGTATCTGTTGGGTTGTATGTATCGAGATGGGATTTGTCCCTCCCAAGTCGGAGAGATATACTTCGGGCCCACTCGGTAATCGATATCAACACCGCTTGCAAGCATGTGGTTAAGGAGTTAATCACAAAGTGATATCGGACGAGCAGTAAAGTACTTCTTTGTGAACGAGATTGAACTAGGTATGACTTCGCACCAACGATCGAATCTCGCAAGTAAAATATCGCGAGACGAAGGGAATATATATATGGGATTGATTGAATCATGGCATCGTGGTTCATCCGATATGATCATCGATGAATGTGTGGAGTCAATATGGGTGTCTGCACCCGCTGTTGATTATTGATAGAAGATCATAGCATATTCTCGAACTCACAGGTCACACACTTAACGTGTCTCGACGCTAGGATAGATTGGATAATTGGTTTATGAGTTTTGTTGAGTCTCGGATGGGATCCGGGACATCACGAGAGGTTCGGAGTGGTCCGGAGAATAAGATTCATATAAAGCGATGCAGTTTTGGAGTTGAATTGTTAAGGTTAATCGGTATTGTCTAAGCTTCTAGAACCTTCCGGAAGGGGACCAACGTGGCCCCACCTTCTGGGAGGGGGCATGGGCCTATGAGGGAGTGCCCTGGCCGCATTGGGCCAGGGGCACAAGGCCCCATAGGGCCCAGCCGGCCAAAGAGGGTTTAAACCCTAGATAGAGCTTCTAGAAGGGGGGTTTCCTTGCCCCCCACTCCTCCTCCTTTGGGGCCGCCGGTTTGGCTTGGGGGAGGGGCTAGGGGCGCACCACCCTCACACACCTTCCCCTCCAACCCTAGCTGCCCTGCTGCCCTCCTCTCTCCCTCCCGACCGCTTGTAGGCGAAGCCCTACTGCAGAAATTCTCCACCATCTCACGGAGGCACCGCCACTTGTGGTGCTAGATCGGATCGGATCGCGAGGAGGAGAAGCGAGTACGACTACATCACCCACGTTAAACGAACGTTCGCATCTTGAATCTTCAAGGGTATGAAGATCTAATCCAATCTCTCTCGTTGTTTGCATCTCGTAGATTAGATCTTGGCTTTCCCTCTGTTCGCATCCGTAGAAAATTTTGATTTACTATGCCGCGAAACCCTTCATCTTCATACGTCGCAGGGTCATCATTTTCATCAACCATGAAATTCATGACAGGATTTCCGTACAGCTCGGGAGTTGCACGCGTTCTGCTAGACCTGCGAGGTTCTGTAGTATTCTCTTTCGGAGTTTCATGATCATTATCATTAGTTCGCTCTTCAACTGGTGAAGCCAACTCCGGAACTACTTCCAGCGCTGCGCTACTCGCCATACTTTGAAGAGAAGGTTCAATAACCTCTTTGAGTTCTACCTTCCGACTACTCACACCTTTCGCAAGAAACTCTTTCTCTAGAAAGGATCCATTCTTGGCAACAAAAACTTTGCCCTCGGATCTGTGATAGAAGGAATACCCAATAGTTTCCTTAGGGTATCCTATGAAGACGCATTTTTTCGCTTTGGGTTCGAGTTTATCCGGTTGAAGTTTCTTCACATAAACATCGCATCCCCAAACTTTAAGAAATGACAGCTTAGGTTTGTTTCCAAACCACAATTCATACGGTGTCTTTTCAACGGATTTAGATGGTGCCCGATTTAAAGTGAATGCAGCAGTTTCTAGTGCATAACCCCAAAATGACAACGGCAAGTCCGTCAGAGACATCATAGATCGAACCTTATCCAATAAAGTACGATTACGACGTTCCGACACACCATTTCTCTGTGGTGTTCCGGCATGTGTGAGTTGTGAAACAATTTCACACTCTTTCATGTCAATGCTAAACTCGTAACTTAGATACTCACCTCCACGGTCAGACCGTAGAAATTTGATCTTTCTATTACGATGATTTTCCACTTCATTTTGAAATTCCTAGAACTTTTCAAAGGTTTCAGACTTGTGTTTCATCATGTAGATATAACCGTATCTACTCAAATCATTCGTGAAAGTAACAAAATAACGATATCCACCTCGCGCCGACACACTCATTAGACCACATACATCAGAATGTATGATTTCCAATAAATCTGTCACCCGTTCCATTGAACCGGAAAACGGCGTTCTAGTGATCTTGTCCATAAGGCTGGCTCACATTTATCAAATGATTCAATATCAAGTGATTCCAAAAGTCCATCCGAATGGAGCTTCTTCATGCGTTTAACGCCAATATGACCTAGACGGCAGTGTCACATATATGAGGATATATCATCATTAAGTTTAATCCTTTTAGCATCAACATTATGAATATGTGTAACATTATCATCGAGATCTAATAGAAATAAACCATTCATCATCGGTGCATGACCATAAAAGATTTCATTCATATAAATAGAACAACCATTGTTCTCGGATTTAAATGAATAACCACTTCGCATCAAACACGATCCAGCTACAATGTTCATGCTTAGTGCAAGCACCAGATAACAATTATTCAAGTTTATAACTAATCCCGATGGCAAATGGAGAGGTAGCGTTCCGACGGCGATCACATCAACGCTTGATCCATTGCTGACATGCATCTTGACCTCACCCCTTGCTAGCGGTCGCTTGTTCCGCAACCCCTGATTCGAGTTACAAATATTAGCAACTGAACCGGTATCAAATACCCAGGTTCTAATGCGAGCACTAGTCAAGTACACATCAATAACATGTATATCATATATACCTTTGTTTGCCTTGCCGGCCTTCTTGTCTGCCAAATACTTGGGGCTTATGCTTCGATGGCGATCCCTTACAATAGTAACACTCCGTATCAGACTTAGGTCCAACTCGGGGTTTCTTTTCAGGCACGGCAACTGGCTTGCCGCCCTTACTTCCCTTTCGTTTTACCTTCTTGTATTTCTTGAAACCAGTGTTCCTATTGATCATCAACACTTGATGTTCCTTTTTGATCTCCACTTCTGCAGTTTTAAGCATTGACAGAAGCTCGGGGAGAGACTTCTTCATGCCTTGCATATTATAGTTCATCACAAAGCTCTTATAGCTAGGTGGCAGAGACTGCAGAACATGATGGATGCCTAGGTTAATGGGAATCAATATTCCCAAGGACACAAGCTTATCGGCGTAACCTGACATCTTGAGTACATGCTCACTAACGAAGCTATGCTCTTCCATCATGCAACTAAAGAATTTTTCTGAAGCATTGTAGCTCTCTACAGCAGCATGTGTGTCGAAAATAATTTTCAACTCACCCATTGTATCAAATGCATTGCCGTTTTCGAAACGCTTTCGAAGTTCAGGCTCTAGCCCATACAATATGCCGCAATGAACTAAGTTGTGGTCCTCCTGACGAGTCTGATAGACATTCTTCTCCTCGTCAGGGGCATCCTCAAAAGGTGGGGGGCCTAGTGGCGCTTCTAGAACATATTGCTTTTGTGCAGCAGAGAGGAGAATCCTCAAATTCACGGCCCATTCGGTAAAGTTGCTACCATTCGTTGCAATTTTCTCTTTATCCATGAACACATTGAAATTAAAAGCAGGTGGTGCCATCTACAACAGAATTTGTAAAGTTTAGACTAAGTTTATGATAGATTGAGTTCAACTAATCCATATTACAAATGAACTCCCACTCAAAAACGACATCCCTCGTGTCTTTTTGGTGATTACATGAACCAAATCCACTATACCAAGTCCTATCATCACGTGAGTCGGTATAGCTTCAAAGGCGAGCATCAAATGGGCATCATATCTACTATATGATTCATGCTTAACCTTTTGGTCCGTGTTCCGAGGCCATGTCTGTACATGCTAGGCTCGCCAAGTAAGAACCTTAGTATTCGCGTGTGTAACTTTCTTACACTCGAAATATGGTCATGGATCCAAGAACACCCGATCATCACGTGATGTCTTGGAGCGACGAAAACATAAACGGTGCATACTAAAGGAACAACACATTCTTATCTTTATATTTAAATGAGGGATCATCTTATTATGCTAATAAAACGCCAAACAAGCAATATAATATGCTATCAAACATCACATGTTTATCAGTGGAATGATATGGTTCCCGCATATGATCTCTATCATGTGCACCGTGGTATGATCACTATCATACCTATATGTGTAAGTCCAAGGTCTATGGAGATTACACATTATGTGTGTTGTAAGAGTATCATCTCATACTTCTACTTACAACATCACCATATCATAACACTAGCCCAGCAACAATCTAAACTAGACGCCTCTAATTTATCCATTGCAAATTTTATGTGGCTAAGGGCTTTCGAGATAGAACCGTTCATACCTACGAACATGAACCACAACGAGGATAACCAAATTGTTGACAACTCGTTGCAAAATAGATATTGACTATAGTAGGAGAGATAGACACCCGCTAGCCACTTATGAAACTAGTTGCATGTTAAGCGTGGAACATGTCTCATGTGCGAGGACATGTAAAGGTTGTCCGGGCCGCTTCATCCCACTATGCCACCAATATCAAAATTACAACTAAGGAGCAACAACATGATCATCATGTTGGAGATATGCCCAAGAGGCAATAATACAGTGGTTATTATCATATCTTCATACTTATGATAAATGTTTACATACCATGCTATAATTGTATTAACAGGAAACATTAATACTTGTGTGATTTGTAAACATAAAAGAGTCCCTAGTAAAGCCTCTTGTTAAACTAGCTTGTTGGTTAATATATGATCATGGTTTCCTGATCATGAACATAGAGATGTTATTAACAACAGGGTCATATCATTAGGAGAATGATGTGATGGACATACTCCTATAGTTAAGCGTAGCATAAAGATCAAGTCATTTAATATAGTTCATTTGCTATAAGCTTTCTGATACATAGTAACCTAATTCCTTCGACCATGAGATCATGCTTATCACCCTCACCGGAAGGATGCTTTGATGACATCAAACACCACACCGTAACTGGGTGGCTATAAAGATGGCATTGAGTGTTCGGAAAGTATGGGTTGAGACACATGTATCAAGAGTGGGATTTGTCCATCCATATGACGGATAGATATACTTTGGGCCCTCTCGGTGGAATGTCATCAAATTAGCTTGCAAGCATGTGACTGGCTCACAAGGGATCACATATCACGGGAATGAGAAAAGAGTACTTATCGGTAACGAGGTTGAACTAGGTATACAGAGATACCGACGATCAAAACCTCGGATAAGTAAACTATCGTGAGACAAAGGGAAATTGGTATCGTATGTAAGTGGTTCATTCGATCGCAAAGTAATCGTAGAAATATGTGGGAGCCATATGAATTTCCAGATTCCTCTATTGGTTATTGTTCGGAGAAATGTCTCGATCATGTCCGCATAATTCACGAACCATAGGGAGACACACTTAAGGATTCAGTGTTGTTGAGTAGTTATTGAATGATGAGTAAGAGACCGAATGTTGTTCGGAGTCTTGGATGGGAACCGGGATATCACGAGGAGATCCGGAATGGTCCGGAGAATAAGATTCATATGAGGAAAGTCCTATTTTGGAGTTGGAGAATGATTCCGGTGTTTTCATCGGGAATGTTCTAGAAGGTTCCGGAAGGTCCGGCACTCCGGAGGGGAAGGGTACATGAATGTGTCATAACAATTTGGAATGGTTGCATCATGTACTAGGTGTCATCGCTGAGCAAAATAAAGGGATAAATCAAATCCTAGTTTGAAAAGTCAAACGCCAATTTGAAAAGTCAAACGGCAAGTTTGCTTGGTGGAGGGAGAGTAGGAAACCTACTTGGGGAGGAAGTCCTCTTCCCTCCACCGCCGGCCAAGGAGGAGGAGTTGGAGGAGGACTCCCTCCTCCCAACCGCGCCTCCCTCCCACCTATAAAAGAAGGGGCAGGGGTGCTGTAGAGGTCTCAACCTAATAAGGTAGATTCCTCCTGTGTTTACAATGCTAGTCCCTGGATCAATAGCTAGCATCCATAGTTAAGATGTAATATCGAGAAACAAAGGTCATAATATAGCTTTATAACCAGGAATAACATAATTTTATTACATCATACATAGCTCATTTGGCTATTACATTACATTGCAGCGGAATAACTATAGTCATGGGGTCCTTCATCTTCAAAGTGCCACAGGCAGATGTTGGTTGTAGACTTTGTAATCCTAATCAAACAATCTTCACTAAAATCAATCAAACCTGCAACATTACAAGTTACAGCCACAAGGGTCAATACATTTGAATTGTATTGGCAAGTGATACTATGGTAATATAGTGGAGTCTAACATCTATATGCATTTGGCTAAGTGGAGTTGAGGCTTGCATTGCTCAAAATATATTTTCCTTATCATTTTGAAAATACTAAGTTTTTGTTTTGACAAAATCATTTTTCTCAATCAAAGATTGTAGATCCTTTAACCAAGGCATCTCTCAATCAAAGATTGAAGACTTCAAACAACCCTTGTTCAAACCACAAGTTTTACTTATAAGTTGGAGTGATGAGATCCTTGATTGCTTCCATGTCTTGATGCTCAAATTGTCCTTTACCAGGGACATGGCTAAGTACTTAGATTTTACACTCTGCAGAGGTGGTGCACTTTCCCCACAAGACTTGGTTTCCCAAGACAAGATCTTTCAGAAGCCTTCCCTTAGACCAAAATGGACACGTTCCAACCTATCAAACACTACCACCCACTGTCCATATGGCTAAGTTCTTGCAACCTATATGATCCAGGCAGAGCCCATAATGCCAAGTGGCTGCACTTGAAGCTTCTCAACATTTGACATCTCAAATCTCTTTGTTCCTGGGTGGCCATCCACAAGTGAGATACACAAGGTCAACCATAGACATGGGCCTTGTGAACCACTCAACCAAAATCCACCAAGCAAGTCCCATTCCACCCAGGTGATTCATTAACTTAGTTGTTTTATTAAACAAAACACAAGTCCTTAGACTTAGAATATTTTTCCATAGTGTGAATATATATTCCACCCATGTTTTCTATTAGCTCGGCTAAGCTTGATAGTAATAGGATTCTTAACTTAGGAAGATTTCCACTAAGGTTTCATCTACTAGGTTTTCCTGTAGTAAGGTTTATACATAGCAAAAATCCATGCAAGTTTTACTTAGAGAAAAATCACTAATGCATAGAGAAAGTAATGGGACAAAAAGTATGAAGCATCACTTGCCTTTTTGGTAGAGGGTATAGATTCACTCCTTGTACTTGCAACAATCACACTCCTCAAGTCACTACAATTCAATCAAGCAAGGCACAAACTCAATCTACCAATCAAGCAAAACATCACATAAAATCATAAAGTCAAAGTAATGCATGCAAACATGCCAAGCTTTGTTTTATTTGAAAGAGTGGTTCCTAATGGGTCATAAACATTTGAAAACACCTATTGGTCATTTTGTAAGGTGGCAAAGTCATTTGCAAAAGTTTTCACTTTGTAAACCATTTTCAAAACAAGTATCATTTTATGTGGTGTAGAAAATATTTTTTTACTAAGGCATTAACCTATAAGGTTCACCAAATATGTTTTAAAATCACAAAACTTGGGGTTTGGGGTCAGTGAGTTTAAACCAAAACATTTTCCAAAGGTTTTCTTCCAAAACCATTTTTAATAAATAAACCACATTTCTATTTGACTAGAAATGGTTTTAAATCAAAGAATCATTATTTTGTTTCACCAAAAACATTTTTGAGTCCACAAAGTGTTTCCCAATGTTAGTAGGTTCAAATCACACCATTTTCCCAAGATTCCATCCCCAAATTCATTTTTAAACAATTTTCACAACCTTAACAAGCATACAAATGTTTCTACAAAAACAACCATTTTTCTAGAAGCTTTTTGCTAAACCAAGGGCATGGTTGGCTAGGGCTTGTTCTCCTGATTTCAATGATATAAAGTTTGCAAAATTTGGACGTGTGGTTTGAAAGTTACAGCAATTACAAATTTGCATTCTAATCAGGTTCAAATTCTATTTTCCAAACTTCTGGTGACACGCGGCACTCTCCTATTCGCTGGTACCGGTTCGCACGGATCAGGCGACGCTGGCCGTTGGATTTAATTGACCTCGCGTGGCTCAGGTGTGCTCTTACCGGTTCGTTCTACTTTCTATCCTATCCACCGGATCAAGATCGAACGGCTGCTGTGAGTTCGTCCCTAAACTAGCGGCGCTGCGACGGTGGCTGGCGGCGGAGCGGCCAGACGATGACGGCGCCGGCGATACAGGAAGCGAGGGAACAGAGGGGTGGCTTACCAGATTCGTCGAAGCTTGCTGATGCTCAACATGGTGGTCGCAGGGCAGGGGGCGCACGGGGTCGATGAGAATCGCTCGTCGGAGTTGAGTCGTGCCTCGGGTGTGGTCAGTCGTCGACAGGGGCGAGGTTGCAGGCCACGCGCGAGTGATTGGCGAGCACCTGGAGATGCAGAAGACACAGGCTAATCAAATGGCATGATTCACTGATCAAGGCGCGCACGGAGTCGAGTGTTAGAGCTCACCGGAGTTGCGGGGGTCGTCGGTGGCGTACAGGTGGAGATGTTGCCGACGTTCTGGGGCGCTCGGGGGCGAGCTGGCGCTATGGGGATGACCGCCAGGAGGTGGGTATCACGTGAGCATGGTCGAGGAGGCGAGGGGCGGCGAGGGGCTGCCGGAATCGGCCGGGGGAGTCGTCGGAGACAGAGCTGCTCGAGGAGAAATTGGGGCGGCCTGGGGGCGTGCTTGAGGGAGGAGACAGAGGGGAAACGGAGGAGAGTCGTTGGCGTTTAAAGGGGCATGGTCACTGCGAGTAAAGATGGCCGCGTTAAGGCAAATTCAAGCCGCGAAATCAAAGCCTGCAACGGCCGGCGAGGGGGGAGGCGTAGTCCGCGGGTGGGGAAGAAGGGGGACGTGGCGGTGGGGTCCTCTGGCAGCGAGAGAAGGAAGAGGAAACGAGGTCCACCAGTCAGTGACTTAGCGGGTAGCTTCTGCGGTATAGAAAACGTTTCGGGGGCGTGGGAACAGGTGGGCTAGGCGGGCTGTTGGGCTGGAGCTGGGCCAGATGGTGGGCTGCTCTATTTTTTTCTGTCTGAAACTTTTTCCTTTTCTATTTTCAATTTACTGATTTGAAATTCAAAGAAATGATTCAATCCACCAAATCAATTCAAACAAACACCACACTTGTTGTAAGTTTTTGGTTCTGTTTATCAACATAAACCAAATCCCAAAATAAAATAATATTTTTATTCATTTTAAGATCTATTTAATAATTAAATAAAATAGACCATAGTTATTTAATCAAATAGGTTTTGATTTATTTAATAAAATCTCCATTTGAAAACCAAATATTTTCAAAACCAACTCAATAGGTTTTATTTGAAAATATAAGATACTTGAAATACTTGTTTATTTAAAATAAAATAACATTTTATTATAGGGTCCATTAATAATTAAATAAAATGGGCCTTAGTTATTAAATCAAATAGGATTTGTTTTATTAAAAACTTTATTTTGAAAACTAATATAGTACCAAAACCATTCAGTAGGTTTTATTTGAGAATACAAAATACTTGGAAAACTTATTTAAAATAAGTTTTAGTGTTTACTTAAAATGGGAAAAGCTTTTATTTAAATAAAAGTTTGGATATCAAATCCTTATTATTTTATTTAAACAAACTTTTACTCTTTTAATCAAAGCAAAACCTTTTGTTTCAAAATTTTGGCCAAGGTTTAATTTGGCTTTATAAAATAATCTTTATTTTTAAACTTACCTTTTCTTCTTAAAACCAAATCCTTTTATAAAAAGATTTCAAAGTAGTAATAAAATATGTTTATTTTTCCTTTATTAAATATTTATCTTTTTAATCCCTTTAGGATTTATTTGTTCAAAATAGGTTTGAAGATTCCCACTTGGATTCAAAAGTTTCTTCTGGCCCTGAAAATCAACAAAGTTTTATTTTATTCATTTGTTTTTCACATTACAAGATTTGGAAAATCTTGGGATGTGACAGGCTACCACCCTTAAAATAAATCTCATCCCGAGATTTGGGGAGGCTAGGGTTACATGTTGGCTCAGAACATCTAGGGTACTACCACCCTTAAAAATTTTCCAACTAAACTACATGTTGGCCTTCTTGGGATCCTGGGGAAACTTCTCTGGGCAAACATCTGCATAGTGTCCTTTATTTCCATACTTGACTCATGGGCCAAGGTTGAGTTTCTCCATTGGCTTGTTCAACTTGTTCATCATCTTTTCTGGACAATTTTTTACATAGTGGCCTGGTTCCTTGCATTTGAAACATATCACTTGGCTGATATCTTTCTTTTCCTTTGGTATCATTGCCTCTTGTTTGTTTCTTTGGTTCTTCTTCTTTTCTGGGCATTCATTGGCATAATGTCCCATCTCTTTGCATTTGAAACATTGCACTTGTGTAATATCCTTCTTGCTAGTGTTGGGGCATTTCTTCTTCTTCTTTTTGGGTCTCTCCAAAGCTAGGAGTTCTTCTAGTTCATGTTCTTCATGAGTGGGAGATCTTTCTCTCTTCTTGGGGCATTGATCTTCATGTTCCTTGGGTGCATGATCCTTGACTTCATAGATAATGCAAGCTTGGGTTCTCTCTAGAATAATATCCTTGTCATCCTTGTTGTCATTAGCTCCTTGGGAAAAGTTTTCTCTCATGTTGATCACTTGAGTAACCAATCCTTGCAACAATTGGGATTGAAGTTTCCAAATCCTTTGTATGGCTGGGTCTAGTCCTTTGTTGTTGGCTAAAAGCTGAGTTGTCTCTTGGCTCAACTGGTTTTGGGTTGCTATAAGTTCTCTCATGTTGTCCTCTTGGTTGTTGTTGTTGTCATCAACCTTGATGTTGGAGTCTCTTGGAGTAGTCATCTGTTTGGGTTGGATTGGGATTAGAGTAGGCAAGATATTTCTAAGGAAATATTTCTAATCACACACATCACAATTCACATAAACAATGTGTAAGCAATCACAAACAACATTTCACTCAAACAACAAGTTCAAGCACATCTTTAGGCAATCAAAAATATTTTTGTTACACCACATAAGTTGGTGTGTTTGTCTTAACTAAAATATGGTGGTCCATCCATATGGTTCACTTGTGATCTTTCCATCCTTCTTGGTTGATTCTTCTTGCTTGAGATCATGGTTCCCTTGGGAAAACTCTTGGTCACAAAACTTCAAAGGTGATGATGGTTCCCTCTAATTTTGCATTTCCTTAGTCTCCATATCTTGAGCAAGATTTCCTTGTCTCATTTGTAGTCCTTAGTAGTATCCAAGTTGGAAGTCCTTGGTGAATATGCTGAAGAAGTTGAAGTCATTAGAGTTGGAGAAGTTGAAGTCATTAGAGTTGATGAAGTCCTTTGCACATGGTGAAGTCTTTGGTCATGGGGTAGGCTTTTCCATTAAGTTTGAAGTGGAAGAGATGTAGTGTTGAAATGAAAATGGTTAAGGGAAGAGTTTACCAGATTGTTTGTAAATAAGTTTTGGAACAAATACAACTCCTGTTTTCTAAGGGTTTTTGTCCAATCCTAGGTTTACAAATCCTACAGGCAACACAATGCTCTGATACCATCTGTAGAGGTCTCAACCTAATAAGGTAGATTCCTCCTGTGTTTACAATGCTAGTCCCTGGATCAATAGCTAGCATCCACAGTTAAGATGTAATATCGAGAAACAAAGGTCATAATATAGCTTTATAACCAGGAATAACATAATTTTATTACATCATACATAGCTCATTTGGCTATTACATTACATTGCAGCGGAATAACTATAGTCATGGGGTCCTTCATCTTCAAAGTGCCACAGGCAGATGTTGGTTGTAGACTTTGTAATCCTAATCAAACAATCTTCACTAAAATCAATCAAACCTGCAACATTACAAGTTACAGCCACAAGGGTCAATACATTTGAATTGTATTGGCAAGTGATACTATGGTAATATAGTGGAGTCTAACATCTATATGCATTTGGCTAAGTGGAGTTGAGGCTTGCATTGCTCAAAATAGATTTTCCTTATCATTTTGAAAATACTAAGTTTTTGTTTTGACAAAATCATTTTTCTCAATCAAAGATTGTAGATCCTTTAACCAAGGCATCTCTCAATCAAAGATTGAAGACTTCAAACAACCCTTATTCAAACCACAAGTTTTACTTAGAAGTTGGAGTGATGAGATCCTTGATTGCTTCCATGTCTTGATGCTCAAATTGTCCTTTACCAGGGACATGGCTAAGTACTTAGATTTTACACTCTGCAGAGGTGGTGCACTTTCCCCACAAGACTTGGTTTCCCAAGACAAGATCTTTCAGAAGCCTTCCCTTAGACCAAAATGGACGCGTTCCAACCTATCAAACACTACCACCCACTGTCCATATGGCTAAGTTCTTGCAACCTATATGATCCAGGCAGAGCCCATAATGCCAAGTGGCTGCACTTGAAGCTTCTCAACATTTGACATCTCAAATCTCTTTGTTCCTGGGTGGCCAACCACAAGTGAGATACACAAGGTCAACCATAGACATGGGCCTTGTGAACCACTCAACCAAAATCCACCAAGCAAGTCCCATTCCACCCAGGTGATTCATTAACTTAGTTGTTTTATTAAACAAAACACAAGTCCTCAGACTTAGAATATTTTTCCATAGTGTGAATATATATTCCACCCATGTTTTCTATTAGCTAGGCTAAGCTTGATAGTAATAGGATTCTTAACTTAGGAAGATTTCCACTAAGGTTTCATCTACTAGGTTTTCCTATAGTAAGGTTTATACATAGCAAAAATCCATGCAAGTTTTACTTAGAGAAAAATCACTAATGCATAGAGAAAGTAATGGGACAAAAAGTATGAAGCATCACTTGCCTTTTTGGTAGAGGGTATAGATTCACTCCTTGTACTTGCAACAATCACACTCCTCAAGTCACTACAATTCAATCAAGAAAGGCACAAACTCAATCTACCAATCAAGCAAAACATCACATAAAATCATAAAGTCAAAGTAATGCATGCAAACATGCCAAGCTTTGTTTTGTTTGAAAGAGTGGTTCCTAATGGGTCATAAACATTTGAAAACACCTATTGGTCATTTTGTAAGGTGGCAAAGTCATTTGCAAAAGTTTTCACTTTGTAAACCATTTTCAAAACAAGTATCATTTTATGTGGTGTAGAAAATATTTTTTTACTAAGGCATTAACCTATAGGGTTCACCAAATATGTTTTCAAATCACAAAACTTGGGGTTTGTGGTCAGTGAGTTTAAAACAAAACATCTTCCAAAGGTTTTCTTCCAAAACCATTTTTAATAAATAAACCACATTTCTATTTGACTAGAAATGGTTTTAAATCAAAGAATCATTATTTTGTTTCACCAAAAACATTTTTGAGTCCACAAAGTGTTTCCCAATGTTAGTAGGTTCAAATCACACCATTTGCCCAAGATTCCATCCCCAAATTCATTTTTAAACAATTTTCACAACCTTAACAAGCATACAAATGTTTCTGCAAAAACAACCATTTTTCCAGAAGCTTTTTGCTAAACCAAGGGCATGGTTGGCTAGGGTTTGTTCTCCTGATTTCAATGATATAAAGTTTGCAAAATTTGGACGTGTGGTTTGAAAGTTACAGCAATTACAAATTTGCATTCTAATCAGGTTCAAATTCTATTTTCCAAACTTCTGGTGACACGCGGCACTCTCCTATTCGCTGGTACCGGTTCGCACGGATCAGGCGACGCTGGCTGTTGGATTTAATTGACCTCGCGCGGCTCAGGTGTGCTCTTACCGCTTCGTTCTACTTTCTATCCTATCCACCGGATCAAGATCGAACGGCTGCTGTGAGTTCGTCCCTAAACTAGCGGCGCTGCGACGGTGGCTGGCGGCGGAGCGGCCAGACTATGACGGCATCGGCGATACAGGAAGCGAGGGAACAGAGGGGTGGCTTACCAGATTCGCCGAAGCTTGCTGATGCTCAACGTGGTGGTCGCAGGGCAGGGGGCGCACGGGGTCGATGAGAATCGCTCGTCGGAGTTGAGCCGTGCCTCGGGTGTGGTCAGTCGTCGACGGGGGCGAGGTTGCAGGCCACGCGCGAGTGATTGGCGAGCACCTGGAGATGCAGAAGACACAGGCTAATCAAATGGCATGATTCACTGATCAAGGCGCGCACGGAGTTGAGTGTTAGAGCTCACCGGAGTTGCGGGGGTCGTCGGTGGCGTACAGGTGGAGATGTTGCCGACGTTCTGGGGCGCTCGGGGGCGAGCTGGCTCTACGGGGATGATCGCCATGAGGTGGGTATCACGTGAGCATGGTCGAGGAGGCGAGGGGTGGCGAGGGGCTGCCGGAATCGGCCGGGGGAGTCGTCGGAGACAGAGCTGCTCGGGGAGAAATTGGGGCGGCCTGGGGGCGTGCTTGAGGGAGGAGACAGAGGGGAAACGGAGGAGAGTCGTTGGCGTTTAAAGGGGCATGGTCACTGCGAGTAAAGATGGCCGCGTTAAGGCAAATTCAAGCCGCGAAATCAAAGCCTGCAATGGCCAGCGAGGGGGGAGGCGTAGTCCGCGGGTGGGGAAGAAGGGGGACGTGGCGGTGGGGTCCTCTGGCAGCGAGAGAAGGAAGAGGAAACGAGGTCCACCAGTCAGTGACTTAGCGGGTAGCTTCTGCGGTATAGAAAACGTTTCGGGGGCGTGGGAACAGGTGGGCTAGGTGGGCTGTTGGGCTGGAGCTGGGCCAGATGGTGGGCTGCTCTATTTTTTTCTGTCTGAAACTTTTTCCTTTTCTATTTTCAATTTGCTGATTTGAAATTCAAACAAATGATTCAATCCACCAAATCAATTCAAACAAACACCACACTTGTTGTAAGTTTTTGGTTCTGTTTATCAACATAAACCAAATCCCAAAATAAAATAATATTTTTATTCATTTTAAGATCTATTTAATAATTAAATAAAATAGACCATAGTTATTTAATCAAATAGGTTTTGATTTATTTAATAAAATCTCCATTTGAAAACCAAATATTTTCAAAACCAACTCAATAGGTTTTATTTGAAAATATAAGATACTTGAAATACTTGTTTATTTAAAATAAAATAACATTTTATTATAGGGTCCATCAATAATTAAATAAAATGGGCCTTAGTTATTAAATCAAATAGGATTTGTTTTATTAAAAACTTTATTTTGTAAACTAATATAGTACCAAAACCATTCAGTAGGTTTTATTTGAGAATACAAAATACTTGGAAAACTTATTTAAAATAAGTTTTAGTGTTTACTTAAAATGGGAAAAGCTTTTATTTAAATAAAAGTTTGGATATCAAATCCTTATTATTTTATTTAAACAAACTTTTACTCATTTAATCAAAGCAAAACCTTTTGTGTCAAAATTTTGGCCAAGGTTTAATTTGGCTTTATAAAATAATCTTTATTTTTAAACTTACCTTTTCTTCTTAAAACCAAATCCTTTTATAAAAAGATTTCAAAGTAGTAATAAAATATGTTTATTTTTCCTTTATTAAATATTTATCTTTTTAATACCTTTAGGATTTATTTGTTCAAAATAGGTTTGAAGATTCCCACTTGGATTCAAAAGTTTCTTCTGGCCCTGAAAATCAACAAAGTTTTATTTTATTCATTTGTTTTTCACATTACAAGATTTGGAAAATCTTGGGATGTGACAGGTGCCCCTCTTCCCTACACCTCTCTCCTCTAAGAGCTAACCCTAGCCGCCGGCCTCCACTAAAGTCGCCGCTGCCCTAGGGTTTGCCCAAGCCACCGACTTGGGGCAATCCCCTTGCCCTAGCCACCGGCCTAGCTCCCTCTACTTGGTGCCTCTAAACCCTAGATCGCCAAGCCTCTCTCATAGTCCACCATACTCGCTCCGGCTTAAGGCGAAGCCCTGCGAGATCTCCCCTCTACTTCCGGTACCACGCCGTCATGCTGCCGGAATCACGAGGAGAGTGCTACAACCTCCGCTGCCTGCTAGAACAAGGGAGAGGAAGGTCTTCATCGATGTCGAGCGATGTGACCGAGTCTTGGGAGCGCTGCCGGAGCAATGGCCGGAAGGATCGTCTACGCGATCTTGAGACCGGAAGTGTACGACTACATCACCCACGAGAATCTGCTCTCGTTAACCGCTTTGGAATCTTCAAGGGTGAGTTCCTCTATCGACTCGTTGCTACAATCTAGTAGATATATCTTGGCTTGTTTGTTTGCATGCGGTAGAAATTTTTTGTTTTCCATGCTACGAACCCCTACAGTGGTATCAGAGCCGTGTCTATATGTAGATCTGTTGCACGAGTAGAACACAATGGTCATTGTGGGCGTTGATGCTTTTGTTGTCGATTGCTTCTTGTGTACTTTGCATCTTGCGGGATGGTGGGATGAAGCAGCCCGGGCTAACCTTACATGACATCGTTCATGAGACTTGCTCCACGCTTGACATGCAACTTGTATTGCATAAGTGGCTTTGCGGGTGCCTGTTTCTCCTAGCATAGTGGAGATCCAATTTACAATGGGTGATTAACAATACTAGTATCAATGTTGTGGTTCTTGTTCGTAAGTTAGAACGACACTTATTGAAAGCCCCAAAACCACGTAAAACATGCAAAGAAAGTAGAGGCGTCTAACTTTGTTTTGCAGGGTGTCTTTGTGATGTGATATGGCCATGATTGTGATTATATATGATGTATGCAATGTTCCTTATTGTAAGTTGGCAACCGGCAGGAGCCATATGGTTGTCTTTAATTTATGTTAAGACCCGCGTGTCTATTCAAAGTAGTTGTAATAGTTGAAGCCGGTGGACGACAACCATGGAGAAGCGTCATTGACCTTGATGCAATGCCGGTGATGATGGAGATCATGTTCGTGCTAGAAGATGGAGATCGGAAGCACGAAGAAGAAAGGCCATATCATATCACATATTATGAATTGCATGTGATGTTAATCCTTTATGCATCTTGTATTGCTTAGTAGACGACGGTAGCATTATAAGATGATCCCTCATGCACATGAATTTCAAGTCATAAAGTGTTCACCCTTAGTTAGCACCGTTGCTAAAGCTTGTTGTTTCGAAGCACCACGTGATGATGGTGTGTTAGATTACGCAAGTGTATACAACGTGAGCAAGCCAGATTTGCTCATGCGGAAACTAAGGTTTGACCTTAGCGAGCCTAGCATGTCTGAGACATGGTCTCGGAACACGGATCACCGAAAGGTAAAGCATGAATCATATAGTAGATATGATGAACATGTTGATTGTTCGCCATTGAAACTATATCAACTCTTGTGATGATCGGTGTTGATGTGGTGGATTTGGTTCGTGTGATCACTAATACAATGTGAGGGATATTGTTTTGAGTGGGAGTTCACCTAGATTAATTTTAATGTTAATTTGAACTCAATTTGTCATAAACTTAGTCTAAACTATTGCAAATATGTTGTAGATTAATGGCAGCCCCTACCATCAATTTTAATGCGTTCCTAGAGAAAGAAAAGTTGAAAAACAATGGAAGCAACTTCGCGGATTGGTTACGCAATTTGAGGATTGTCCTCATAGCTGGTAATTTGACCTATGTGCTAGATGCACCGCTGGGTGACCCACTGCGGTGATGCTCGATGAAGTAAAGAATGTTTACCTCACTCGGAAGACTCAGTACTCCACAGTTCAGTGTGCTATCTTGTATGGTTTAGAATCGGAGCTTCAGAAAAGGTTTGAGAATTCAGACCCACATGATATTGTCGAGGATCTCAAATTGATCTTTAACACTCATGCGGCAATTGAAAGCTATGAGGCTTCTGAAAAGTTCTTTAACTGCAAGATGGAAGAGGCGACTCAGTCGTGAGCATGTGCTTAAGATGTGCAGACGCAAACAAACTTCAAAGCTTGGGTATTGTGATTCCCAATACTTTGGGGATTTACCGTGTCCTCCAATCACTACCACCAAGTTACAAGAACTTTGTGATGAACTACAACATGCAGAACATGAACAAGACGTTGTCAGAACTCTTTGCCATGTTGAAGTCTGCAGAAGTGGAGATCAAGAAAGAGCACCAAGTGTTGTTGGTCAATAAGACCACCAAATTCAAGAAAGGCAAGTCTAAGCGAAGGACACTTCAAGAAGGGTGGTAAGAAAGTTACCACGCCGTGAAGACCAAGGCTGGACCTAAGCCTGGCGAGTGCTTTTACGCAAGGAGAAGGTCCTTTGAGCGGAATTGCCCAAAGTACTTGGCGGATTTGAAGAACGGCAACATCAAGAAGAAAGGTATATCGATATACATGTTATTGATGTGTATCTCACTAGTACTCGTAGTAGTGCACAGGTATTTAATCTTGGTTCGGTTGGTCATATTTGTAACTCGAACAGTCTTTGCGAATAAGCGGAAGCTAGCGAAGAACGATGTGACGATGCGCGTTGGAAACGGATCAAAGGTTGATGTGATCGCGGTCGGCATGCTACCCCTTCATCTACCATCGGGATTAGTTTTATACTTAAATAATTGTTATTTGGTGCCTGCGTTAAGCATGAACATTATATCGGGATCTTGTTTATTGCGAGACGGTTACTTGTTTAAATCCGAGAATAATGGTTGTTCGATTTATATGAGTAATATGTTTTATGCACATGCACCTTTGATAGATGGTCTATTCTTATTAAATCTCGATAGTGGAAATACACATATTAATAACATTGAGGCTAAACGTTTGAAATCAAGCGATAACACGACCTATATGTGGCACTGTCGTCTTGGTCACATTGGAGTGAAGCGTATGAAGAAACTCCATTCCGATGGACTTCTTGAATCACTTGATTTCGAATCACTTGATAGATGCGAAGCATGTCTGATGGGTAAAATGACTAAGACTCCATTTTCTGGTATGATGGAGCGAGCTACGGACTTGTTGGAAATCATACATACCGATGTGTGTGGTCCAATGAGTGTAGCATCGCGCGGTGGTTATCGTTATGTTCTTACCTTCACGGATGACTTGAGTAGATATGGGTATATCTATTTCATGAAACATAAGTCCGAAACTTTCGAGAAGTTTAAGGAGTTTCAAAGTGAGGTAGAGAATCAACGTAACAAGAAGATTAAATTTCTACGTTCTGATCGTGGAGGTGAATATCTTAGTTACGAGTTTAACGAGCATTTGAAGAAATGCGGAATACTTTCACAGTTGACACCGCCGGGAACACCACAGCGTAATGGTGTATCCGAACGTCGTAATCGAACTCTCTTAGATATGGTTCGTTCTATGATGTCACTTACAGATTTACCGCTATCATTTTGGGGTTATGCATTAGAAACAACCGCATTCACTTTAAATAGGGCACCGTCTAAATCCGTTGAAACGACACCGTATGAATTATGGTTTGGGAAGAAACCTAGATTGTCGTTCCTTAAAGTTTGGGGGTGCGAAGCCTATGTAAAGAAGTTACAGCCGGACAAGCTTGAACCCAAAGCGGAAAAATGCATCTTCATAGGATACCCGAAGGAAACTATTGGGTATACCTTCTATCATAGATCCGAGGGCAAAGTTTTCGTTGCCAAGAATGGATCGTTTCTAGAGAAGGAATTTCTCTCGAAAGAAGTGACTGGAAGGAAAGTAGAACTCGACGAGGTTGTCGAACCTTCTCTCGAAATTGTGAGTAGCACAGCACCGGAAGAAGTTCCTGTGGTGGCTGCACCAATAAGAGAGGAAGCTAATGATGATGATCATGAAACTTCGGTTGAAGTTGCTACAGAGCCTCGCAGGTCAACGAGAACTCGTACCACTCCAGATTGGTATGATCCCGTTATGAGTGTCATGTTGGTGGACAACACCGATGACCCCAAGACATATGAGGAAGCAATGGTGAGCCCAGATTCCAATAAATGGCAAGAAGCCATGAAATCCGAGATTGGATCCATGTACGAAAACCAAGTATGGACTTTGGTGGACTTACCGGATGGTCGGAAGGCTGTCGAGAACAAATGGATCTTCAAGAAGAAAACAGATGCTGATGGTAATGTTACTGTCTATAAAGCTCGACTTGTCGCAAAAGGGTTTCGACAAATTCAAGGAGTTGACTACGATGAGACTTTCTCACCAGTAGCGAAGCTAAAGTCTATGAGGATTATGTTAGCAATCGCTGCATATTATGATTATGAGATATGGCAGATGGATGTCAAAACAGCATTCCTCAATGGGGAGATTGATGAAGAGTTGTATATGATGCAACCCAAAGGTTTTGTCGATCCTAAAGATGCTAACAAAGTATGCAAACTTCAACGGTCCATCTATGGATTGAAGCAAGCATCCCGGAGTTGGAATCAACGTTTTGATAAGGTGATCAAAAGTTTTGGTTTTATACAAACTTATGGAGAAGCTTGTATTTACAAGAAAGTGAGTGGGAGCTCTGTAGCATTCTTAATACTATATGTGGATGACATATTATTGATTGGGAATGATGTAGACCTTCTTAATAGTGTCAAGGAATATTTGAATAATAGTTTTTCAATGAAGGATCTTGGCGAAGCAGCTTACATATTAGGCATAAAGATTTATAGAGATAGATCAAAATGCCAAATATCATTGTCACAGAGTACATATTTGGACAAAGTTCTAAAGAGGTTTGGAATGGAAGATAGCAAGAAAGGGTTCTTGCCCATGTTGCTTAATCGACCTTGAGTAAAACTCAAAGTCCGACATCGGCGAAGATAGAGAAAGGATGAGTAAGACTCCTATGCCTCAGCCATAGGATCTCTAATGTATGCCATGCTATGTACTAGACCCGACATTGCATATGCTGTTAGTTTAACTAGCAGATATCAAAGTGATCCAGGAGTGGATCATTGGACAGCGGTCAAAAACATCCTTAAGTACTTGAGAAGAACTAAGGATATGGTTCTTTCTTATGGAGGTGATGAACAACTCGTTGTTAATGGTTACACCGATGCTAGTTGGAACACCGATCCGGATGATTCTAAATCACAATCTGGATACGTATTTATTTTGAATGGTGCAGTAGTTAGCTGGAGGAGTGCAAAGCAAAGCGTTGTGGCGAGATCTTCAACTGAATCGGAATACATGGCTGCTTTGGAGGCTTCACAAGAAGCGATATGGATGAAAGAGTTCATTGCAGAGCTGGGTGTGGTTCCTAGTGCGCTGGACCCAATGTCTATCTACTGTGATAACATGGGCGCCATAGCCAATGCGCAAGAACCAAGGTCACACAAGAAGCTGAAGCATACCAAGCTACGTTTTCACGCTATTCGAGAACATATCCAAGATGGGATATAAAGATTTGCAAAGTACACACAGATCTGAATGTGGCGGATCCGTTGACTAAACCTCTCCCGAGGGCAAAACATGACCAGCACCAAACTGCCATGGGTGTTCGGTATATTACCATGTAATCTAGATTAGATGACTCTAGTGCAAGTGGGAGACTATTGGAGATATGCCCTAGAGGCAATAATAAAAGAGGTTATTATTATATCTTTGTGTTTATGATAAATGTTTACATTCATGCTATAATAGTATTAACAAGGAAACATTAATACTTGTGTGATTTGTAAACTTAATTTGAAGTCCCTAGTAAAGCCTCTATGTAATACTAGCTTGTTGGTTAATAGATGATTGTGGTTTCCCTATCATGAACATTGAGATGTTATTAACAACAAGATCATATTGTTAGGAGAATGATATGATGGGCATACTCCTATAGATAAGCGTAGCATAAAGATCAAGTCATTTTAATAGTTCAATTGCTATATGCTTTCTGATACATAGTTATCTGATTCCTTCGACCATGAGATCATGCATATCACCTTTACCGGATGGATGCTTTGATGACATCAAACACCACACCATAACTGGGTGGCTATAAAGGTGGCATTGAGTGTTCGGAAAGTATTGGTTGAAACACATGGATCAAGAGTGGGATTTGTCCATCCATATGACGGATAGATATACTCTGGGCCCTCTCGGTGAAATGTCATCCAATTAGCTTGCAAGCATGTGACTGGCTCACAAGGGATCACATATCACGGGAACGAGAAAAGAGTACTTATCGGTAACGAGGTTGAACTAGGTATGCAAAGATACCGACGATCATAACCTCGGATAAGTAACATATCGTGAGACAAAGGGAAATTGATATCGTATGTAAGTGGTTCATTCGATCGCAAAGTAATCGTAGAAATATGTGGGAACCATATGAATTTCCAGATTCCTCTATTGGTTATTGTTCGGAGAAGTGTCTCGATCATGTCCGCATAATTCACGAACCGTAGGGAGACACACTTAAGGATTCGACGTTGTTTGAGTAGTTATGGAATGATGAGAAAGAGACCGAATGTTGTTCGGAGTCTCGGATGGGATCCGGGATATCACGAGGAGATCCGGAATGGTCCGGAGAATAAGATTCATATAAGGAAAGTCCCGTTTCGGAGTTGGGGAATGATTCCGGTGTTTTCATCGGGAATGTTCTAGAATGTTCCGGAATGTCCGGCACTCCGGAGGGGAAGGGTACATGAATGTGTTGTATCAAGTTGGTATGATTGCATCATGTACTAAGTGTCACCGTTGTTCCAAATAAAGGATTAAATTGAATCCTAGTTTGAAAAAGTCAAATAGCTAAATTGAAAAGTCAAATAGCTAAATTTGGAAAGTGGAAAAGAGGAGGAGGGGTGAAACCGAGTTGGGGAGGGAGTCCTCCTCCCCAAGCCGGCGCACCACCCAAAACCGAGTTGGGGAGGGACTCCACTCCCTCCCCTTGGCCGCCGGCCCCTCCACCTATATAAGGAGGGGCAGGGCTCCCTCCTAGCACACAAGTCCCTCTCCTCCAAAACCCTAGATTGGCGCCACCACCATAGCCGCCGCCGCCCCTCCTAGGGTTTGCCCTAGCCGTCGACTTGGGTGCCCCAAACCCTAGCCACCGGCTCTAGCAACTCCTCATTGGTGTGTCTAAACCCTAGAACACCGAGGAGCTCTCTCATACTCCACCATACTCGCTCCGGCTTAAGGCGAAGCCCTGCGAGATCTCCCCTCTACTTCCGGTACCACGCCGTTGTGCTGCCGGAATCGCGAGGAGAGTGCTACAACCTCCGCTGCCTGCTGGAACAAGGGAGAGGAAGGTCTTCGTCGAGTACCGAACGTGTGACCGACTATGGGAGCGCTGCCGGAACGCAGCGCCGGAAGGATCGTCTACGCGATCTTGAGATCGAGAAGAGTACGACTACATCACCCACGAGAATCCGCTCTCATTAAACACTTTGGAATCTTCGAGGGTGAGTTATTCCATCGACTCGTTGCTACAATCTAGTAGATAGATCTTAGCTTGTTTGTTTGTATGCGATAGAAAATTTTTGTTTTCCATGCTACGAAACCCTACATGGAGGTCGTCGGAGTTGAAGCCGAAGACGGTGGCGGCCAGTCGTCGACGTTGCTGGAGCTACGGTTCATGCGGAGGCAAATGGGGTGTGTCAGTAGGTGCGCAGAGACTCACTGAACAAGATAGCATGAATGAGAGAGGAGGGGAGCTGGAACTCACGAATTCGCTTGCGGTGATCGAACAGCAATGGCGTCGTCTGTGGGCGACTGGTGGCGTGAAGGCAAAATTGACTGGGGGGAAATGGTCGTGGGGAGGTGGGGTTTAAGTAGGCGGAGCAGGGGCAAGATTCTCGCGAGCAATCAACGCCAATTAAGCGCATTTGCGTCGAGGAGGAAACGGCCACGGCGAGCAGTTCTTCAGCGCGAGATTGACGACGAGTCTGATGTGGCAGTGGGTCTACCTGTCAGCGAATAGAACAGAGAGGGGGTGGGGTCCTGGCGTCAGTCTCTCTGCGGGTTCATCTGCGAGTGAGAAGGAGAGAGGGGAGACCCGGGTGGGCTAGTTGGGCCTGTTCTGAAGCTGGGCTGGAATCCTGGCGCGCGGCCTTTTTCTTTTGTTTACTCCTTTTCTTTTTCTATTTCGATTTTCTGAATAGGTTTTCAAATGGTTTCAAGTTCAATTTGAATTCAAATCTTTCTGAGGTTTTGTAGTGGTGAATTGGTCTCAGAAATAGGTCAAAACCCATGGGGTTACTTTGCAAGGGCTTGGTCAAACTTGGGGGACAAAATAATCAGGGACTTGTATCTAATTGCAAATATTTGAAAAAAAGGTTTTTAGAAATTATTCCCAACTTGTAAAATTTGGTCAAAACCACACTCAATCCTTTCAATAAGGAAGACAATCAAGTTAGGTTTTTAAAAACATTCAAACTCTCAAGGGATTTGCCATTTGATTTTAAATTTGTTCACATAAAATCATAGCACCAAGTGCTTCTGTTTTTCTAAAATGAGTTTGAAATTGATCTCAAATCTATATGCATGGATGAATGATATGCAAGCTTTGAAAACATGATTTTAGGGATGTTACAATATAACTGTTGTTATAACAGCAAAAGAGGGCATTTGTGTCAAGTAGTTTGTTATCAAACTAAGTGTAGTTCACAGCAGGGATAATACTATAAAGATATATTGTACGACAATATTATCAACATGTTTTAACCCCAAAGAACTAAAGGTCACACCAAAGGACCAAATTTGTACAAAGCCATCTCATTAGAGAATGAGTGATGCGTAGAGACGCAAAGACATGCAATTACACACGGACCTGGAAGTGTCAGATCCGGAGATCAGTTGACCACTAGCAATCGTGTACATACGACACCAGAAAGCCATAGGTGTTGAATACACAAAGTTTTGAAACTAGATTATTGACTCTAGTGCAAGTGGGAGACTGTTGGAGATATGCCCAAGAGGTAATAATACAGTGGTTATTATCATATCTTCATACTTATGAAAAATGTTTACATACCATGCTATAATTGTATTAACAGGAAACATTAATACTTGTGTGATTTGTAAACATAAAAGAGTCCCTAGTAAAGCCTCTTATTAAACTAGCTTGTTGGTTAATATATGATCATGGTTTCCTGATCATGAACATAGAGATGTTATTAACAACAGGGTCACATCATTAGGAGAATGATGTGATGGACATACTCCTATAGTTAAGCTTAGCATAAATATCAAGTCGTTTAATATAGTTCATTTGCTATAAGCTTTCTGATACATAGTAACCTAATTCCTTCGACCATGAGATCATGCTTATCACCATCACTGGAAGGATGCTTTGATGACATCAAACACCACACCGTAACTGGGTGGCTATAAAGATGGCATTGAGTGTTCGGAAAGTATGGGTTGAGACACATGGATCAAGAGTGGGATTTGTCCATCCATATGACGGATAGATATACTCTGGGCCCTCTCGGTGGAATGTCATCCAATTAGCTTGCAAGCATGTGACTGGATCACAAGGGATCACATATCACGGGAACGAGAAAAGAGTACTTATCGGTAACGAGGTTGAACTAGGTATACAGAGATACCGACGATCAAAACCTCGGATAAGTAAACTATCATGAGACAAAGGGAAATTGGTATCGTATGTAAGTGGTTCATTCGATCGCAAAGTAATCGTAGAAATATGTCGGGACTGTGCTATCTTCAAACTGTCCTTAACCAATTTGACTTTCTCTTCAGCGTCTTTGATAAGATCAGGTCCAAACAAACTCCTTTCTCCCACACCATTCCATAGCAATCGGGTGGTACACTTCCTTCCGTAGAGAAACTCAAATGGTGCCATTCCAACACTAGATTGATAACTGTTATTATAAGAGAATTCTGCGTAAGGCAGACTTTCATCCCAACTTGCTCCATAGTCTAGGGCACATGCCCTCAACATGTCTTCAAGAATTTGATTAGTCCTTTCTGTTTGTCCATCAGTTTGAGGATGAAAGGTCTGAATTCCAACCTCGTTCCTAAGGATTCATGAAGCTGTCTCCAAAAGTGAGAAGTGAACTGAGTTCCTCTATCAGACACAATACTCTTAGGCACACCGTGAAGGCATACAATTCTGCTCATGTAGATTTTGGCTAACTTGGCACTTGTATAGGTTGTCTTTACGGGTATAAAATGTGCCACTTTAGTTAAGCGATCCACTACTACCCATATGGAATCATATCCTGATCTGGTCCTTGGTAATCCGGTAATGAAATCCATACCAATTTTGTCCCATTTCCAATCAGGAATAGGTAGTGGTTGAAGTAAACCGGCTGGTTTTTGATGTTCCGCTTTCACTCTACTACACACATCACACAAAGCAATATGTTCGGCGATGTCCCTTTTGAGATTGTTCCACCAAAATCTTTCTTTCATATCCATGTACATCTTGGTGTTTCCCGGGTGAATAGAATACGGAGAGTTGTGAGCTTCCTGTAGAATCAGTTTCCGCAACTCCGGGTCTTGTGGAACACAAATACGTTTCCCGTGCCATAAAGTACCTTGTTCGTCTATTTGGAAACTTTTAGCTTTCCCTTGGTCAATATTTTTCTTAATCTCTTCAATATCCTTATCAGTCCTTTGAGCTTCTCGAATTTTGTCCAACAAAGTGGGTTGAACATCTAAAGACATGAGATGTCCCTCAGGTACAATCTCCAATCTGAGTTCTTTGAATTGCTTACACAATTCATCTGGAAATTCTCCTTTGGTAAGGCCATTCACAAATACCTTACGACTTAGAGCATCCGCTACAACATTTGCTTTACCGGGGTGGTATTGCAAACTTAAGTCATAGTCCTTGATAAGTTCTAGCCATCTTCTTTGTCTCATATTGATTTCTTTCTGGGTGAAGATATACTTCAAACTCTTGTGATCTGTGAATACTTCACAACGCTTTCCCAAAAGGTAGTGTCTCCATGTTTTGAGTGCATGGACAACAGCGGCTAACTCTAAATCATGGGTAGGATAGTTTACTTCATGGGTTTTGAGTTGTCTCGAGGCATAAGCCACAACTTTTCCGCTTTGCATAAGTACGACACCTAATCCTTGATGCGAAGCATCACAATACACTTGGAAATCTTTTTCCAAATCTGGCAGGCATAGAACTGGTGCTGACACAAGTCTCTTCTTCAATTCTTGAAAGCTGAGTTCACAACCTTCAGACCAAACAAACTTTTTATCTTTCTTTAACAATTCAGTCATGGGTTTAGCAACTTTTGAGAAATTCTCAATGAACCTTCTGTAGTAACCTGCTAAACCAAGGAAACTGCGAACTTCTTTCACATTCTTAGGAGATTCCCATTCATCACAATGAAACCTTAGCAGGATCAACTGCTACACCATCCTTTGTCATAACATGACCAAGAAAACCAACTTCCTCTAACCAGAACTCACACTTGCTGAATTTGGCATAAAGTTTATGCTCTCTTAACTTTTCAAGTATCAAACGTAAGTGTCCTTCATGTTCTTCCTTGCTCTTAGAGTAGACTAAGATGTCATCGATGAAAACGACAACGAACTTGTCAAGAAATTCCATGAACACCTTGTTCATCATATTCATGAAGTATGCTGGAGCATTGGTTAAGCCAAAAGGCATTACGGTATACTCATACAATCCATACCTTGTGGTGAATGCTGTTTTAGGTATGTCTTGCTCTCTTATCTTGAGTTGAAAATAGCCTGACCGAAGATCAATCTTCGAGAACACACATGCTCCTTCTAGCTGATCAAACAAGTCGTTGATTCTTGGCAAAGGATATTTGTTCTTGATGGTTACCTCGTTGAGAGAACGGTAGTCAATGCATAATCTTTGTGTTCTATCCTTCTTTTCTACGAATAAAACTGGAGCTCCCCAAGATGAAGAACTTGGTTGGATGAATCCTTTCTGCAATTGTTCTCCAAGTTGTTTCTTGAGTTCCTTAAGTTCGTCAACTGACATTTTATAAGGTCTCTTTGCTCTTGGTCCAGAACCTGGTACCAAATCTATTATAAACTCCACGTCTCTATCTGGTGCCATTCCCGGTAATTCTTCCGGAAATACATCCGGATACTCACACACAATTGGCACAGTGTCCATGCTAACCCCCTTAAGAGGATTAAGCTTACTTCCTTTGGATTCAAAGTTTGACCTGAATTTTATTCTTTTCCCTTCTGGGGTTGTGAGTGAAACAGTATGGCTGGCACAATCTATCACTCCTTTGTACTTAGTCATCTAGTCCATTCCCAGAATGACATCCAAACCTTGGGAGTTTAATATTATCAGGTTAACGGGAAACTTATACTTCCCGAATTCTATGACTAGGTCATGGCATCCTGAATTCACTATCATTTCTCCACCAGGGGAACTTACTTTTATAGGACACCCAATAGTTTCTACCGGTAGTTCATTTCTTTCAACAAATGCTCTTGATATGAATGAATGAGATGCACCAGTATCAAAGAGTACAAATGCTAGAATGGAATTGAGTCTGAACTTACGAACAACATCGGGCTCCTCATAGACCTCCTCCACATTGATGTGGTTAACCTGTCCTTTCGAAAAGGATTGGGCTTGTTAGGTCCTTCACTTTCTTCTCGGGGCACTCATTAGCATAATGCCCCACTTCTTGCATTTGAAGCATTCAACCCGGTGATGTCCTTTTTAGGCTGGTTTCCACTTCCACTTCCACTGTGGTGGCTCTTATGTCCACTCTTGTGGTTCTTGTACTTATCATTGTCATGACTGCGATGATGCTTGTTGTCATGACGGTTGTGGTTGTGGTGCTTGTTGAATTTCCCATGCTTGTGGGATCCTGAGCTGCCACTGTCATCATAGTGAGATCGTTTGTGAGACGATCCCGAGCTGTGCTTGTCGGAGTATTTCCTCTTCCTACTCTCGACTTGCTTCATTTTACTCTCCAAAATAGCAGCCTTGTCACACAAAGACTGATAAGTTGGAACATATGCCACAGACAACTGCAGATTCAGCTCATCATTCAAGCCTTCCAGAAACTTTTCCTTTCTTTTGGCATCTGTGTCAACCTCATGGTGCATAACGCATGATTGTTGAACTCTTCAATATATTCAGCCATCTTTGCGATGGCGCTTCAGGTTGTGAAACTCCTTCTTTTCAGGCTCATCATTCGATGAGATATGAGAAAAGGAAGCCATCTTCAAAGATAGCCCAAGTCACCTCATCAATAGGAGTGGTGATTTGGAAGTTGTCCCACCATGTGGCTGGTCCTTCCAACGGATGTCCGCAAATCTGACTTTTTAGCATCCGCAACCCACGGTCACTAAGTCCTTGTTCACGAGCGTACAGTCATTGGCCACCATGGGATCAGTCGTCCCCGAGAACTTAGCTGGCCTCAAACGCAGAAATCTGGTGAGCATATCAAAACCCGGAGGGTTGTTGTTGTTGTTGCTGTTGTTATTGTTATTGGGGTTGTTGTTATTCTGGTTTTGGATGAACGTTGTCATCATCTGCATAAGCTGTGTTTGCGCATTCATCATTTGTTGCATTTCCGGGGTGATGTTGTTGGGGTTGGGGTTTGCTGACGGGAGGCATCTGTGGTTTGTTCAAATAGAGATAAGAATGAGATACCCTTACATGATTCATGCACAATACATCACATAAACAAACACATAGCATGCAACACAAGGATAAAAGCTCAACAACAAAATAACGAAGTCTCAAAGTAAAACACACAAGTGGCAAGCCATCCACATGTCGGATGGTCCAATAATAAGTTCACAAATAACAAGTACGATAATAAAAGATAACCGAGTAGTCAAGTCTACTCATCAGCATCAATCTCCTCCTCGACAAAAGTAAGACCTGCGTTCTCCATCGCGGTCTTGTTCTCCTCAATGGTAGTGGTCAAGGACTCGATCTTGGTCTTGAGTGCCCTCTTCTGGGAGCGAAGCCTCTCAATAACCATCTGCTGCTGCTCTAGCTCGAAATCCTTGGACTTCAGTTCCTCGGTCATGTCCCGGATCCTCTTGTTCCTATCCTGGACGCTGCTTTCTCCGACTCTTGAACTTACGGTCCTGGGTCTCGAACTTCGCCTCCATTTCCTTGACTATCTCGTCCTGCTGTGCGAAAAGCTTGTCCTTCTCGCGAAGCTGCACCTGGAGCTCGTCATTGCTGAGCATGACATTGGTCCTGTCCGTGTCCACGTGCCTAATAAAAGACTCTAAGTCCTGGAGATAGATACGTATCGGCTCTGCTGCGTCCCTCGAGTCGTCCTCAAAGTCGATGGACTCTCCATCATCATCACGTCTTCCAAAGACGTGGAAGTGGGTGCCCCTAACCTGTCGGGAGTGACGGCCTAACAGACGTCCTATCAGGTCCTGCATGACGACCTCCATGCCTCTCTCCCTGTCATCGTGCATAAGCTTGAAGACGATGGCCTCCGTAGTAGGCTCTGTCTGGCGCCCTGGCTGATTCACCTTGAAGCCCCAGAGGTCCTTCCTCTCAAACTTGGTGAGTGGGTGCACCATGATAGTGGGAAGAGGGAGATCGAGCAAAGTAGTAAGCTCAACGATACGAGGACCAAAACGGGTAACCTGGAACTCCTCAACAGTGCTCATGGTAATAGGCATCTATTTATAAGATAGAAAAGTTAGGACAACACAATTTAAGATAAAACAAGACAAACATTTCATACATATCCATGGAACACAAATTCTCACAAGTCATGCATACATGATTCCATTACATCAATCAAGGTCCAAACTTATTTAAGGTATCATTTTGGAAAATAAGGTGATAGGTGGTGGTCCAACTAACGAAGTGTGCTCACAATCCTATCTCACTAGATCTGGTGGCTAACACAATGTTCCTAGAGGCAATCCACCTATCTTGTTCACATGATTCCATTACTAAGTCTATAATATCTCCCCTTAATTCTTGGTTGGTGGCTTCCAACTCTTGGGTAAGTTCCTTCTCTTTCTCTAAGTCTTTTTGGAGGTTGAGCATCCTGCACTTGACTCTAGCACTTAGTTCTTTGATGGTCCTCCAAGCTGCATCTCTGGCTGACTCAAAGAATGTGGTGTGCATTACAGTGTTGGTGTACATGCAGAAGCCTCTTTCTTTGTGGTTGTCTTCCTTGTTTTTGTACAAGTGAAGTTGCACCCACCAATACTCCACTCCTTCATCCATCACTGGAAAGCCCTTGTACACAGCTGCACCATGTGCTTCCATTGCCACCATGAGGTCCTTGAGAATTTTGGGAAACTCAGTTTCACACTCCAAGGTCATGGTCATGAGTGGTCCTTTCTTCACGGCTTCGTTGATGGAGTTCATCTACAAATAGAGATGAGAATGAGAAGATTAGAAAAGTTTACGAGAAGAATAGACAAGTGTAGAAGTAGTTAAAAATTTTCCTTAGTGGTTTCCAATCCTAGGGTCATAATCCTACAGGCAACACAGTGCTCTGATACCATCTGTTAGAACCCTCCTTTGTAAAGGAAAAGGATCCCTGTGATTGCAATGCTAGTCCCTGGATCAATGCTAGCATCCACAGTTTAAGATGAAGTACACAGATACAAAGGTCGTTTATTACATTCATTCCAGAGATAAAACATAGTCTTTACAACTCAGGGCCATAGGCCTAATACAAGAGTTTAAGGAAATAGTAAATAAACTTAAGTCTTCATCTTCATGTGCCATAGGCAAGCATGTTGAGTGTAGACTCATGACTCCTATTCATCATCGGAGTAACCTGCAACATCACAAGTTACAGCCACAGAGGGTCAATACTTTGGAATAGTATTGGCAAGTGATACCTTTATTTATTTTAAGTGGACTATATTACTATATGCATTTTGGCTAAGTGTAGCTTGGCTTGCTTTGCTCAAAATAGGTTTTTCCTGTTAGTTGAAATCACTAAGTTTTCTTTGACAAAACTTTTCCCAAGAAACCACCAATAGACGTTGGGGTCCTTTACCCTTGTTCACCCACAAGTTTTACTTAGAAGTTGGAGTGATGAGATTCTTGTAGCTTCCATGTCTTGATGCTCAAGTTGTCCATTGCCATGGACTTGGCTAAGTACTTAGATTTTTCCATCTGCAGAGGTTGTGCACTTTCCCCACCAGACTTGGTTTCCCAAGACAGGACCCTTTAGAAGCTTTTCCTTAGTCAAATGGACGCGTTCCAACCTATCATCCCACTACCACCAACTGTCCAAGTGACTAAGTTCTAGTAACCTATATGATCATGGCAGAGCCCATATTGCCAAGTGGTTGCACTGTAAGCTTTCTCAACACTTGGCCTCCAAATCCCTTTGTGCCTGGGTGGCATACCACAAGTGAGATACACAAGCCAAATCCATGGCCTTGTGTAACCACTCAACATAAACCAATCCTTCCATTCCACCCAGGAGGTTCATTTGACTTAGTTGTTTTATTATGAAAACATAAGTCTCATGACTTAGAAATATAGGCAATATAGCATGAATAGATTATACCAACCCTTGTTTGCTAATAGCTAGGCTAAGCATGGCATGGCAACTTAACTTAGGAAAAATTCCCTAGCAACTCTACCATTCTAAACTACATAGGATTTCCCAACATATCATTTGACAAAAGTAGCATGCATGTCTTAGCAAAATATCTAATGCTAGTATAAAATATAGTAATGGAATATTCATGAAATATCACTTGCCTTGGTAATGGGGAGAGTAGCACTCTTCACAATCACAGTCACTAGCAAAATCTACACATAAAATTTGTAGCACACAATTACACACAATTTATATACAGTCAAAAATATGAATGCATGCATGCAAGAATTACTAAGTGATGAATTTGAAAACTCTACCAAGGAAGTGCATAATACAGAAACTTAACAAGACACAAAGTTTTGCCAATCAAACTTATTTGGCACTAATACAAATTACTAAACTAAATCTATACTCAAAATGGACCTAAACATGTTTCTGCCTACAAAGCCATTTTAACTGTTACTATTTGTTAAACACATTGCATATTCAGAAAGGTCTTGACTCACTGAATCCAACGGTATAAAGTTTGCAAAAATCCAACGTGGGAATCAAAAGTTATAGCCAATTGAAAATTTGGTCCAAATCTGATTTTGAATTCTGTTTTTGAATCAGACCTAGCCACACGTCGTTATAATCGTGTGCATCGGTTCGACCGGATCACCCTCTGCGCCGCTGGATCTAACTAACGTTACGGCTCAGATTCTATACCCCTTCGTTAAGTGAACTGTCTTCACGCCAGAGGATCCAGATCGGCCACAATCTATCGACGAAACGGCGGGCGCTTAGCGGCGTTGGGCTGGCGCGTCTGACTACGGTGGCGCCGGCGCTCTAGGTCGTCCGGGGAAGCAAGAAGGTGCTTACCAGGACCGCGGTGGCGTACTGAAGCTCGAGGTGGCTCTGGTTTGTCAAGGGGCGCGCAGATATGGCGATGACTTCTCGTCGGAGTAGAGGCAGGCATCGGGCACAGTCAGTCGTCGTCGTGGGCGAGGTTGTCGATCACTAGGAGGCAAACAAAGGGCATGGTCAGATGTAGGAGATCATGGAGAAGATGTGTGTGTGAAGGAGAAAGCTTGGGGCGGTCTAGACTTACCACTGGAGGTCGTCGGAGTTGGAGAATGATTCCGGTGTTTTCATCGGAAATGTTCTAGAAAGGTTAGGAAGGTCCAAAGCGCCGGAGGAAGGGTACATGAATGTGTCATAACAAGTTGGAATGGTTTCATCATGTACTAGGTGTCATCGCTGAGCAAAATAAAGGGATAAATCAAATCCTAGTTTGAAAAGTCAAACGCCAATTTGAAAAGTCAAACGGCAAGTTTGCTTGGTGGAGGGAGAGTAGGAAACCTACTTGGGGAGGAAGTCCTCTTCCCTCCACTTGGCCAAGGAGGAGGAGTTGGAGGAGGACTCCCTCCTCCCAACCGCGCCTCCCTCCCACCTATAAAAGAAGGGGCAGGGGTGCCCCTCTTCCCTACACCTCTCTCCTCTAAAACCTAACCCTAGCCGCCGGCCTCCACTAAAGTCGCCGCCGCCCTAGGGTTTGCCCAAGCCGCCGACTTGGGGCAATCCCCTTGCCCTAGCCGCCGGCCTAGCTCCCTCTACTTGGTGCCTCTAAACCCTAGATCGCCAAGCCTCTCTCATAGTCCACCATACTCGCTCCGACTTAAGGCGAAGCCCTGCGAGATCTCCCCTCTACTTCCGGCACGCCCGTCAGGCCGGAATCGCGAGGAGAGTGCTACAACCTCCATTTTCTGCTGGAACAAGGGAGAGGAAGGTCTTCATCGAGTAACGCATGTGACCGATCATGGAGCGCTTGTGAACGCTGTGCGCCGGAAGGATCGTCTATGCGATCTTGAGACCGGAAGTGTACGACTACATCACCCACGAGAATCTGCTCTCGTTAACCGCTTTGGAATCTTCGAGGGTGAGTTCCTCTATCGACTCGTTGCTACAATCTAGTAGATAGATCTTGGCTTGTTTGTTTGCATGCGGTATAATTTTTTTGTTTTCCATGCTACGAACCCCTACACATCATCGCCCACATACTCATATGTGTACTACCCGTGTAAAGTATCTACGCATAGATCCGGCTCTGATGCCACTGTAGGGTTCGTAGCATAGAAAACAAAAAATTTCCTACGATGAGAACTATGTACCAAGATCTATCTACTAGATACAAACAACGGGCAGATGTATATCCGTAGAGAACATACCCTTGAAGACCGACAAAGCTTAACGAGTTCGACTCGTGGTTGATGTAGACGATCTCTTGCCAATCTCAAGATCGAGAGGAAGTCCTAGCGCCGCAAATCAGCAGCGCATCCGTGCTCGCACACACGTTTGAGGCACCGAGCAACCTCCGCCTCCTCGCTCCAGCGATGCAGCGGAAGCACAACTCTTTCTTGCCGAATAGCCACCGGGAACATGTATCTCGCTAGTCCGAGACCATGGGGGATAAATTCGAGAGGGGAAGAGAGATCCTTCACGAGGAGGTGTGAGTGAGAGAGAGGGAGATGGGTGCCTTTTATAGGAGGAGGGGGGCACCCAAGGGGGTGGCCGCCGGCCATGGGGGCTGCCCCTCCCCTCCTTCATTCATGTGGGTGGACACTCCACTCACAAAAACCTCTTCATTTCCCTCCGCTCAAAATCCCACTCAAACTTGCAATTAAATTTCCACCAAATTTAATGCAAACTCTCATTAAATAAAACTCTTTTATTTATTCAGAATTTTGTCAATTACTTTAATGACAAACATTCACAAATAACCCCTTGCTAGAATTCTATTTCACATGCATAACCTCTTTATGCAATTTCACCTGAAAACCTGTTTCGGTATCTAGTGAAATAAATTCCTGCGCTTGTTTATTCTTTCGACATGAAACTTTTGCACCAATTGGATGTCAGTGTCTCTTAACTGTGTCACCCTACGGTTCGTGAATAATGCGGACATGATCGAAACCCCTCTCGGATCAATAATCGAGGGATCCGAGACCCATACTGACTCCCACACATTCAACGATGACTTTCTTGTGATCATCGGAACCTTTTATGCTAGTATCTTAATCCCTTTGTTTCGCGATATATTACATGTACGAGATTCGATCGTCGGTATCTCCATACCTAGTTTGATCTCGTTACTGACATGCACTCTTTTCTCGTTCCCGTGATATAACATTCTAGTGATCAAATCACTTGCTTGCAAGCTAACCAATGTGATATCACCGAGAGGGCCCAGAGTATTTCTATCCATCATCGGGATGAACAAATTCTACTCTCGATCCATGGGCCTCGACATAACACTTTCTTAGTCCTGAACCCATCTTTATAATCACCCTGTTATGGTGTGACGTTTGATATTATCAAGAAACTCTTCCGGTGTTAGTGATTGACATGATCTCATGGTCTAAGGATTAGGATCACTTCGTAAGTTGTTATAGCAATATAAACTCAATGACTTTGATCATAATGCTATACTTCGGATGAATGTTCATCACACCATTACACTAATGTTGTGATCCCGTTATTAACAACATCCAATGTCTATGCTCAGGAAACCTTGATCATCTTGTTAATCAACGAGCTAGTTTATGAGAGAGGCATAACTAGGAACTTTCTGTTTGTTTATTAAACACACATGTATTAACGTTTCCGTATTAATACAATTATAGCATACAAAATAAACATCTATCATATACTTGTAATACACATAATAAACACTTTATTATTGCCTCTCAGGACATATTCCCTTCACAAGGATGGTGTCACAACAACCTGTTTGATAAGCAAACGATGCATACAATCTATAGAACTTAATTTCTTTACTCAATCATTTTCCTAAAAAGATTAATCAGGAATCATTTTGACAATTGAACATTATGTCATCTAAGATTACTAGAGAATCATTGGAGTATATAATCAACTCCATTCTGAACATATCAATACAGGCCAGTGCACAAAGATTTAGTTAATAATTACTGATAGAGCCACTATCAGTACTAAAAACACTAAACAGTAGTGAAATCCACACTACTAGAACCACTAAGCAACCATCTTAAAATAGCATATTATCAAGGGATTGACCCTAACACAAAGGGATGAACCCTAAAGCAATGGATAATCATAATTAGGGTTCATATATTGCGAGCACACTAGAGCCAGTAGGGTATGAAAGAGAACAAGAGAGGGAAAAGGGGAGGAACTCATCAGAGGGCCTCGATGTAGCTAGATGAGGAAGCGACTGGCGGCGCTGCAGCGACCACGAGGAGCAACCGAGAGGCGGCAACCCGTGCCTACAAACCGCAGCACGGCGAGAATAAATGACCCTCGCGACACCACAAGGCCACCAAAGCCACGACACAACACCATAGGGACGGCAGAACCCCACATCACCGACAACCACCAAACCCTAGGGTTCTGGGTGGAGAAGGCTTGGTAAGGAGAAAGGCCCAACAACGAATCGAGCAGGACCAGTCGATGGAGCGGCGTCGACTACCTCGTCACGCACCACGGCGGCGACCGGTGAGACCCGTGGGGGCCGGAATCGCACGGCGACGACGGTGGCAACACAACGCCATGGTGGGGTGAGAGAGAGAAGGAGTGACACGAGCGTGAGAGAGGGCGAGTGTGTACTAGGCCGATACGGGCCAGTACCATTCGAGTGAGTGGGTTTGACCAGCCCAAGTGGGCCAGGTCAGGGTTGGGCCAGCCCAATGGGCAAGGGGAAAGACTAGCTTTGCAAAGAACACAAATCATATCCATAGGAGTTCCACACACAAGGGGGGAAAGAAGCATAACTCTCTCTAATTCATCATCATCTCTTATCTCAAATTTGAGTTACACGGGGCTATTTACAATACTAGGGGCAAAGGGATAATATTACGGAATATTCTTAGGGCATCAAACCCAAATATGCTTATAGGTATACAAAACTGGTTTTAGGTCGGTCAAATAAAAAAAAACTAATCTTGCTCTAAGGAATAAGATAGAAAAACCACAATTGAGCAATCAACATGATATATTTGCTCATGTTCCATGGGAACGTCATGATTTACAGAAACATTTTATAGTCTTAGTCAGAGGAGGTAGAGCGAAAGATTCCCTTGATAATCAAACCCATGACCTCAAGTTTATGAGCCTCATGGGCTATCAAACTTCCCTACTATGCTCTAGAGTACCAAAACCTGGTTGGCAAGGAAGGTTGAATACATGCTTTTACCATGTCTACACTAACCAATTGGTGTGGGATCTGGTGTATCGGCCTGAGGACAGAAATGCTTTTGTAGTCGGGTCGGTGTGACGACTGGACGAGTCGATGTGGGATCCGGTTGTACTGGGCTACACACCGGATGAGTAGGTGTGGGATGCGGTGTACCAGGACTGACACCAGGTGGATCGGTCTGGGAGCTGGTGTACTAGGCCTAACAACGGGATTGATATTTATTCTTCCGTCTTCTCTTCCATGCTTCTCTCTTGTCGGTTTTGAGTCCTCGTGCTCCTTTGGCCTCCTTCGTAAGTTCTGCATGGGTAAACCTAAAGGGGCAATGAGTATACGGGTCATGTAGTATGCCGATCAAGAGAGATATGCGTAGACATGCATAAATGACCCTAGAATATTTGGGATATTTGCTCCCAAACCACGACGGGCAACTTTGAGTCTATTGAGATTTACATTCAGGTACACAAGCGTCAATACCAATTGTTACACAGTAACAGACACACTACACTGACTTATATCTACCCCTTATTACATCATGGTCACACTATACTAGTGTCCATACGAGAAGCTATCCGTCGTACTTTTACAAGTAATGGTATGCATCATCTCTCTTCGCTATCGTAGCTAGGGTTTCCCCGCGTCGGACCGTGCCGATCCCGAGCCTCTCAGGCGGCTTTGTCGACCGGAGATGGCGGAGGAGAGGTGCCGGGAGTAGTTTAGGGTAGGTTTTGGGCCTTATGACGTAGTTTGGAGCGAGATTCAGATCCTGGCCAAATCTGGATCTTAGGGTTCCGCCGCTGCCGGTTTCCTCCTCTGGTCAGAGTTGCTTGTGGTGGTGCAGGCCGCCGTCTCTGTTTAATAAGGCTGGGTGGTCCTCTGCCGCTAAGGTTCTGCGGCTCTATTCTTCCATGCCTGGCTGGCCGAGGTGGCGAGGAGGTGCGGTGTTCTAGGAGGTGAGTGGTGTCTTCGTCTCTCCTGGCCGACCGTGGTGGCGAGGAGGAGAGATGGAGGCTCTGCTTCTTCTTCAGCGGTGCGAAGACGGTCCGTCGACTTCTTCGGCTAGGGTGCCTCGGTGGCGTTTTGTCTGCTTTAGAGAGCCATGGCGGCTCTTCTACAGGCGACGGTGTCCGCGGCGTCTTCGAGTGGAGAAGTCCTCTGGAGCTTCTCTCCGGCGTCTCCTGGCCTCAAATGTCGGCTAAGACCGGACTCAATGGCGATTGCGCTCCTCTTGCTTCTGCTACTCGTTGGTTGCTTCCTATGGCAAGGATGCTTGCCGGCGCCGGAGCTTCGTCGTTGATCTGGAGGAGGATGAGGACGAATGACTTGATTGCTTTTTCAAGTTTCTTTCAGGGTCCTCAATGCATTTTCCTGGGCCTCTATGTAAATTTTATCTTTCTGGCATGTTTGTACTCTAGGGACTAATATGCAGCAATATATGTCGGGTGCAAGCACCCGTTCAACGTTAAAAAAAAGACAAATGTGTAGGCTGAACTGACACAATTCGAAGCGAAAACTGAATTTTCTGCATTAGTATGTTGGGAGCAAACTTTTTTGAAGTCATATTCTAGAAATTCAGAGATTGAAGAAACATGGAACAAGGAGGAGTTGCAGCTTCTTCCGTCCAAGTCATATGCTAGAAAGGGCTCACAATTCGGAGGGAGAAAAAACCCAAACTAGCCACCTAGGAGGCGCAGGCGTGTTCCCTGTCACCCACCTTGCGATCAATAATGACATGGTGTTGAGATGGTACCCGGCCGCCTACCTGTTCCCATCAATGGTCAATCATACCATCCATCCCCACACAACAGCTCACGCTCCGGCGTCGCGCAGACCACCGGAGGACGAGGGCGCGCAGCACGCCGCAGGAGCAGGGGGGATGGTAGGTCTCGAGTCGAGTGACGCAGGAGCCGCGATGGAAATAAAATCTACGGGAATAATCAGACGGGGCAAGCAAGGCCAAGGCAGGCGAACAACAGACAGGGACACGGAATCCCGCGAAACCGCGCGAACCCAAATCCATCCACCGGACCAAAGGCAGCTCGACCCGCCGAACCAAACCAAACCCACGCCCCCCTTCCTCCTCCCCCTCTCCTTCTGCCCCACCACCCCCTCCCGAGCCGCATTTCCCCCCAAACCCTACCCATATATTATTAAACCCATCCCGAGTCTCCCTCTTCCTCTGTCCACCCTCCCCTCCACATTCCCGCCGCCGCCCCCCCCCCCCCCCCCCCCCTCGTAAACCCTAGCCGCCCCGCCGCCGACTAGGATCCGATGGCGTCCGCCGAAGACCAGGCCGCGGCCGCCGCGCTGCTGGGCGGCGACCCGGCGGCGTTCGACGCGCTGCTCTCCACGCTCATGTCGGCCTCCAACGCTGACCGCGCCGCCGCCGAGGCCGCCTTCCACCGCCTCCGCGGCTCCCATCCGGAGCCCCTCGCGTTGCGCCTCGCCTCCTCGCTCGCGGCGCCGGCCACCCCCGCGGAGCTCCGCGCCATGGCCGCGGTCCTCCTCCGCAAGCTCCTCTCCCCGACGCCCGCATCCGACTCCTCAGGCGCCGCGGCGACCCCGCTCTGGCCCCTCCTCTCCCCCGCCGGCCAGAACGCACTCAAGGCCCACCTCCTCAACGCGCTCCAGTCCGACCCCCCCAAGCCCATCGCCAAGAAGGTCTGCGACGCCATATCCGAGCTCGCCACGCTCCTCCTCCCCGAGAACACATGGGCCGAGCTCCTACCCTTCCTCTTCCGCGCGGCCTCCACCCCCGAGGCGCCCAACCTGCAGGAATCCGCGCTGCTCATCTTCGCGCGGCTCGCCGATTACATCGCGGAATCCCTTCTCGACCATTTGATGACCATCCACAACCTTCTAGCCTCTGCCCTGGCGCACCCAACATCTCCCGATGTCCGCATCGCCGCGCTGAGTGCCGCCGTTAACCTCGTTCAGTGCCTGCCCACCAACTCTGACCGAGACAAGATGCAGGATTTGCTGCCTGCGATGATGAGGGCGCTCACGGATTGCCTGAACTCGGCCCAGGAGGCATCTGCCCAGGAGGCGCTGGAGCTCCTCGTGGAGCTGGCTGGTGCGGAGCCAAGGTTCCTACGGCGGCAGATTGCAGATGTGGCGGGAGCAATGCTGCAGATAGCTGAAGCTGCACAGTTGGAGGATGGAACCAGGCATCTGGCTGTGGAATTTGTTATTACCCTTGCCGAGGCCAGGGAGCGAGCACCAGGGATGATGCGCCGCCTCCCGCAGTTTGTTGGCAGGCTCTTTCAGGTGCTTATGCAGATGCTGCTTGATGTAGAGGATGAAGCTGCCTGGCACACTGCGGAAACCGAGGATGAAGATGCAGGTGAAGGGAACAACTATGGAGTGGCGCAGGAGTGCCTCGACCGCCTTGCCATTGCCATTGGCGGGAATGCTGTTGTGCCCATTGCATCTGAGCTGCTTCCGCAATACCTTTCTGCTCCTGAGTGGCAGAAGCACCATGCCGCTCTAATCACGCTTGCACAGATTGCGGAAGGATGTGCAAAGGTTTGCCGCCCGATAACTTTGGCCTTTCGTTTATGTATGCAATAATCTTACTTCAAAACCTTGTTGAGATGCTGGAGGATTATTGAGTACTTATTATCCCATACATGAACAGTAGAGACACATGATAATGGTCGCGCCCTTGATCCCTCATTTACAAGCAACTGCAAATAATGAATTGCCATGTCCGCAAGACCTTTGTGTTCTTTTCGCTAGTAGCATTGTAGGAAATAACCAAAGTAGATAATTTCCTCACCAGTTTCTGTTTGTTGCTTTCAGGTTATGCTTAAAAATTTGGAGCAGGTGGTTTCGATGATATTGAATGGATTCCAACACCCCCATCCTCGTGTTCGGTGGGCCGCAATCAATGCGATTGGTCAGCTGTCTACAGATTTGGGCCCAGACTTGCAAGTTCAGTACCACCAGAAGGTGCTGCCTGCATTGGCTAATGCCATGGATGATTTTCAGAATCCACGGGTGCAGGTAAGTGTTGAAATTTAGGATCAAACTTATTAGTTGGTGCTACGCCCTAAAACTCTGAAATCCTTGCTTTATTTATAATGAGTTTTAAATGGTTTTTAGGGCTTATATCCTTAGATTATTTTAGCAGATCTTGGATTGAGAGGATTTAGTGTATTATATGTACATGTTGAACTGAAAATGTTACAACTGGATATAGCACATTCAGATAGGATACATACTTCCTTCGAGATGCAGACATTCTTCATACATTATATAAAGAATCCAATCTATTTGTGCTTTAGTTGTACTACTAAAAGCATGAAATCCTTGTACATTAGAAACTGGACATTTACTTCCTGAATGGTTGTTATCAAGTCTATGTATTGAGGCGTTTTCCATGGAAGTGTCTTGCACAATTATCTTGAACAATGCTCTTAACTTGTGATTAAGCTTATTGAATACTAACTTAATTTTCTGGATTTTATGCTTGCCTGGTTGGCTGGCCCCTTTGTATCCCATGTCAATATCCGCTCCTATTTGTTCTGATTTTTCCCCATGAATAACCTTACTGGATTTCAAATCCACAACAGGGAAACTGTTTCTTAGGCACACCAGAGAAATTGGTCTGCATTAGACATGCATGCATATATGCTATTAACTCACTAAGTCCAGTGTTTAATTGTTTGCTGGGCTTTTGAAACTGATGCTGTTTTAATATTTTATATGCACTGTGATATCACTTTTATGATTTTTGTTGTACTTTTGTTACAGTTGAGGAATTATGTGCCCCTATGTATATTAGGCATTAATTAATATTCTTATCTTGATTTATTGTGATCACTATTTTTCTTGACAGGCACATGCTGCGTCTGCTATCTTGAATTTCAGTGAGAATTGCACGCCTGAAATTCTGACACCGTACCTGGATGGAATTGTTGGCAAATTACTTGTTCTTCTTCAGGTATGCATTTAAGTTGCCTAGATTTGTGTCAGTAGAAATTATGTTAACTTCTCATCTTATTTGTCAGAATGGTAAGCAAATGGTGCAAGAGGGTGCATTGACAGCTTTAGCATCAGTAGCTGATTCATCTCAGGTAACCGTTCTTGTGGAAGTAAACAGCTATGTTCAATACCACCTGCAATGGGCTGTAACACTTTCATGATTTCTAATTAGCTGATCGTGATGACTTTATAACATTATACAATATATTGTCTTCCAGGATCACTTCAAGAAATACTATGATGCCGTTATGCCGTACCTGAAAGCTATTTTAATGAATGCAACCGACAAGTCTAATAGGATGCTCCGTGCTAAGTCTATGGAGTGTATAAGTCTTGTTGGAATGGCTGTAGGCAAGGACAAATTTAGGGATGATGCCAAGCAGGTTAGCATTCCCCTCTTGCCCTCTCCTAATTTTGTAATGGACATTTATATACTGCATGAATTCCCGTTAGTCATCTTGTTGTATGTTTGTGAATCCATTTCAATGCTCACCTGTTTTTCTGATGTACCTGGTAATTTGTAGGTCATGGAAGTACTTATGGCTTTGCAAGGAACTCCAATGGAAACCGATGATCCAATAACCAGCTACATGTTGCAGGTATGATTCAAACCCTGGAAATTGAGTATACTTGCATTTTGAATTTTATAACCATCTTCCTGCATGTGACAGGCTTGGGCCAGGCTATGCAAATGTCTTGGACAGGATTTTCTTCCCTATATGAGTGTTGTTATGCCACCACTGCTTCAGTCTGCTCAGCTGAAGCCCGATGTCACAATCACTTCAGCTGAATCAGATGATGAAATAGAATCAGATGATGATGATAGGTTTGTGTTACCCTCAATAATTCTTTTATGAAATCTGATGAATAAAAAATGTGTGCGCTTAATTTTCGAAAGCTCCGTGCAGACTATTGACGTGCTTGGTCTACTCTTCTGGATAATAGTAACAAGTTTATTCAACCTCACATTTAATACTACTCCCTATGGTCCATATTAATGGCCTCAACTTTGTCTAGATACGAATGCATCTAGTCTAAATACTTAACTAGATAAAGTTGAGGCTATTAATATGGACTGGAGGAGTACTTACAAAAGCCTACCCAAAAATGAACATTAAATTGTTTTTCTCCTTCTGTTTCATAGTCTACAGCTCTGCACTTTAAGGGGCTGTTTGGTTGTGCTTATTTATGGCTTTTCGCTTTTGGCTTATAAGCCACAAAAGCACCTAAATAGGTGCTTTTTATTTTGGATTTTGGCTTATACCATCATACTACTATGTTCAGTTAAAAGCCAAAAGCCAAAGCCGAAAGCACCTATTTTGGTGCTTTTGTGACTTATAAGCCAAACTCTAAAAGCTAGGTTTAAGCCCAACCAAACAGGCCCTAAGGGTTTTCCACAATTTGGTATTTGTTTATATCCCTGTATCCACAAGTCCATCAACTACCTTTTGGTTATGACACATGCTAGAATATTCATGGAATGTTTATTTGCTTTGATTTGTTTGTGCACCATGTGACCATGTTAACCCTCGCCTGTCCCTGTTAACCCCTCACCCTGCTTTTGACTGCATGTTAATTTTGCAATAGCACCACTGACTTTTTATATTTCATACAGCATTGAAACTATCACACTCGGTGACAAAAGAATTGGAATCCGAACTAGTGTGCTGGAAGAGAAAGCAACAGCTTGCAACATGCTCTGTTGCTATGCTGATGAGCTCAAGGAGGGCTTCTACCCATGGATTGATCAGGTTTATTATCCTGTTCAGCAATCAATTGTCTGATTTTTTATTTTTTTATTACTGGAATATGTGATTGGGATGAATTTCCATTTAGGTTGCTCCTACATTGGTCCCTCTGCTTAAGTTCTACTTTCATGAAGAAGTGAGAAGAGCTGCTGTTGCAGGTACTTTGATTATCTACAATTATTTTCCTTTTAGATTGTGTGCGTTCCTTTTAACATTTTTTGCAACAATTATGCAGCTATGCCTGAACTGTTACGTTCGGCAAAATTGGCTGTTGAGAAGGGGCAGGCTCAAGGACGTGATGAATCTTACGTTAAACAATTGTCTGATTTCATAATTCCAGCTCTTGTTGAAGCGCTGCACAAGGTCGTTGCAAAGCCTTTGTCCCTAAATTATGTTAGTTATTTGTTTCACATATTAGCTCCATGCTAACAGCTTGCATTCAACTACCATACAGGAGCCAGAAACTGAAATGTGCTCATCCATGCTGGATTCATTGAACGAGTGTATGCAGGTTTGTGCTGTTCTCTGACCATATTAAGGCAGTACACTGTTGTATACAATACTCAGCGATCTGTTTGGTTGTGTGACTTGCGCCATTAGTGCATTTTGGCAGGTGTATTCTTAGGTCCTAGATTCCAATTAGAAACTCTCAAGTTGTTATCAGTATGGGCAACAACCCTTACATGGATTATAGTGCTGTTGAGAGAACCAAAATTTTGATCCTGTCCCAGCAATCCCTATGAATATATTCGTCACATTGCATTAGTTGGTGATCTGGTGGGTTGTGTCACTTGTACATGTTAGAGAGAGTATCCTTAGGTCCTAAGATTCTAACTAGTAACCGTGTATGTGAAATGCATGACCCGTCTAATTCACAATGTCTGGGAGGGTGTCTTTACAAATGGATGGAGTAATTCCAATTTTATGAGATTAATTGATAACTAAGTGCAGGATTCCAAATAATTGGTAAGGCTTTCCAAATTAGTAGTATTGGAGCAACTTGGCTGTTTGATGTAAGAAGTTTGTTGGCTAGGATCCTCCAGGTCTACCACAACTAGTGCTTTTTATATTTCTGTAGATATAGATATAAAAGCTATTGAGTTTAAATCAGTTTGGATAACCACCCCCGGACCAAAATTTTGGTCCTTTCTTAGCAATGCTGAGGAACAGGGGAGTTGCTATGTACATGTAAATGACAGTCAGAAGATTCACATCTTTTAGTCTTCATTAACTTATATGTCACCTTGACATTATATATAGGTGAAAGTTGTTACTGGTAGTAATACTATGAAGTTGCTTCTTTCATAAGTGAACCTTCTTACTATGTTCAAGCCTACCCTTTGTGTAAAAGTACCAACTAGTCATCACTATATACGATGTAGTATATAGCAAGAGATTATTTTTTCCTTATTTATTATATTCGCAGTAGGCTTTTCACAGAAACTTGAATGACTGCTGTGTTATTCATTAAAACATCGATTGTATTCTTGTCTACTCATTTTTTAATGATTAACCACTTGGGCTATCTTCTGCACCAAGTTACTCAATATCTATTTTTTCTGGCATGCTTTTAACTGTTCACTGACTTCTGTAGAGTTTGTTTGCTCAGATTTCTCACTGAACTTTATTTTACTGAACAGCTCTCTGGGCGTCTTCTTGATGAGAATCAAGTAAGAGCTATTTCAGATGAGATTAAGAATGTTATTATAGCAAGTGCAACCAGGAAAAGAGACAGGTCAGAGAGAACTAAAGCAGAAGATTTTGATGCTGATGAGGGCGAACTACTCAAAGAAGAGAATGAACAGGAGGAGGAAGTGTTTGATCAGGTTATGTTTCTTGACATGTTCTGGAATTGACTCTCTTCTGCAAGTTCATCTTTGAATTAATATTCTCTATTTGTTTACACTCAGGTTGGCGAGTGCCTAGGAACTTTGATTAAAACCTTTAAAGCTTCTTTCTTGCCGTTCTTTGATGAGCTTTCTGTGTACGTTACGCCGATGTTGGTAAGTCCGACTGAATATCCTGCCTTTCTTACACATGTGTATTGTGTTGTGGACACACATTTGTTTGTGTTCAGTTGCATTTCTGTTTATATACGGATGTACTGATTCTTCTTTAGTTTTTTCATTTAACGTAATTAGCACAGAGAATGCTTCAAGGTCACACAACAGTAGGGGTCAAATCTTGCGGTGATAATTTTTCTGTATTCATGGCTTGTTTTTTGTTTCGTTTGTTTCCAGGAAGAATTGTAGAAGACCATATGCTTTTCTGTAATTGAACTGTTCCATTTCTGAAAATCTTGAACTAAGGTGGCAACTAAATTAGGATGTAAAATATTTTTAGCTTGGGTATAAACAACCCTTGCAGGGTGCCTGCCCCTCCTTAGTCGCTTCATTTACAATTTTACATGCTGCCAAAGAATAGTGATAATGACCGTTATGTTGTATCAGGCCTATTTCTGTTGGGTTGTCTCCATTATATCTTGGTATCTTATTTAATTATTTTATCTCATCTTTAATTTGCAGGGAAAGGATAAGACAGCCGAGGAGAGAAGGATAGCTATTTGCATATTTGATGACATTGCAGAGCAATGCCGTGAGTCGGCTTTGAAGTATGTTTCTTGACATTAGTTATATGTAAACTGGTTTTTCATTGTAACTTAATCGTGTCTTTTTGCCTGAGCAGGTACTATGATACCTATGTTCCTTTCCTTTTAGAGGCATCCAATGATGACAATTCAGACGTTCGGCAGGTCTTTATTTATGTTCTCATGTTGCCTTAACTATTTGTCCCATTTGATGTTTTTTCAAACATGGCACTGACACAGTAACAAAATCTTTGTTGTTTTAGGCTGCTGTTTATGGCCTGGGCGTATGTGCTGAGTTTGGTGGTCATACTTTCCGCCCTCTAGTTGGAGGTAAGTTTTGGATCTTAAGGCTCTAGTACTTGTACAGGCATTTTAAAATCTATCCATTAATATAATACTGTTTTTAAATTCAGAGGCCCTGTCAAAGCTGAACAACCTTATCAGACATCCAGAAGCACAACATCCAGACAATATTATGGCATATGACAATGCTGTTTCAGCGCTTGGAAAAATATGTCAATTCCATCGTGATGGTATTGATGCGGCTCAGGTATATATGCCTGCATCTCACTTCCAGGTTCTGTTAAGAGACTCAACATTCTGGGCCTCTTTGGTTTGTATGATTTAAAAAAGGCAGGCATAGAAAAAGAGCTGGAATTCAGTAGCATGACATGTGAAATCTGACAGTAAAACACATGAATCTGTAATCAAAGGTGTTTTGTTGTGCCACAGGAAATTTTCTGAAGGATAAGGTTCCATGCCATAGTTTGTCATTGAAACAAAGGGAAAATTCTGTGCGGTTGGAGTCGATGGGAAACCACCTTTGAAATTGCATGCAAAATAGAAATCCTATGGCTTTTAATCCTACAACCAAACAAGCTCGGTAGGAAAAGTTCCTAGCGAACGGAATTCTCCAAAATTCCTACGAAATTCTTTTGAACCAAAGAGCAAATGTTTTATGCTATTGTTTGAGAAATTCTTGTTATTGAGTTCAAAATTGTAGCTTAATAGAGCTAGCGTCTACTTTTCTGTACATTTGTACTCCCTCCGTTTTAAAATATAAGATGTTTTAGGTTTATAAAGAAAATGTATCTAGACTTGTTTTAGTGTGTAGATTCACTACAAATCTGAGTGAACCTACATACTAAAAAGAAGTCTAGATACATTTGCTTTACAAAGCTAAAACATCTTATATTTTGAAACGGAGGTAGTACTAGATATTTTGCAATATAAACTGAATCTATATATGGTTCTTAGGTCATTCCAGCATGGCTTGGCTGCTTGCCTATAAAAGATGACAAGATTGAGGCAAAAGTTGTACATGATCAGCTTTGTTCAATGGTGGAGAGGTATCTGCTCTCTTCTCTTAGCATTGCTGCAATATTATTGTCCTTTTTACAGTTTTATATAACCTGTTTTTATGTGCAGATCGGACTCACATGTTCTTGGACATCTTCCTAAAGTATATTCTATATTTGTCGAGGTAATTTCTATCTTATGTGCTTGTGCGTATTGCTGAATTGGAGTGACAATGAAACAGACGTATGTCTTGATGTGTGAATTTATGTGGTAGTGGTGGAATTTTTTTAATGCTAGCAGTAGATCTTCATATTTAAGCTTCGTTCTCTATGAAGAAATTAGCAAATGATTTATATATTTTGGTTTTATATGTAGGTTCTGTCCAATGGAAAGGAGCTTGCATCAGATGAAACAACCACCCGGATGATCAATGTTTTGAAGCGATTTCAGCAGACGTTGCCACCGGATTTTCTTGCCTCGACATTTTCCACCTTGCAACCACAGCAGCAGCTTATGCTACAGTCCATCTTATCCACATAGTTTCGCCTATTTTGTTTTGTGGCTGCAAGGTTTGGGCATGCTTTTCTTCATATGATTCATCAGTGTTACTGTCAACCGATTTTTTCTGTGGAATCCTTTTTTGGGGGAGTTCATTTGTGAATGCATTGTCGCTTCAATGAATTGGTGGTCGCCATTTCATATGGTTTTGGTGTAGAGTGTATATGATTTGTATTGAAACATGATTTTGGGCAGTGCTGCGTCAAAGATGTAAGGGACATGGTGAAATTTGTTGTCCGTTCAGTTGAAAACAATGATGCATCAGTTTTGGTAATGAGATTATAATGTTTTCTTGTGATGTTTCTCTTTTGATATGCCTACTTTAAATCTGATTAACATTTGTATGCGTTTTTACTTTTTTTTTTTTGTATTTTCTCTGCTTAGAAATAAGTGTCATAGATTTGTCCAAATACAGACGTTTTTAGCTATATGTGTATCTAAACAAATCTATCTGCAACATTGAAAGAGACATCCACGATGCATACATCCGGGTACTCTCTCCCTCCCTGCCTTCTAGGGCTGTTCTTTTGCTTGAGGGGTTCGAGCCGAAGATGATGGGGGATCCACTGTCTCCATGAATAAAACCGCATCCTCTGTTGTGCTCGAGCTCCTGGTCCGGGTGCTTCGAGCTCCTGGTGCGGGTGCTACTCTCTTTGGCCTTCGTAGCGGCATCAAAGCCTGGGAGTTGAGTTCTTTTACGTAGGCGACGGTCTTGCTGGCATACCCCAGGCTTTGATGCCGCTACGGAGGCCTTTGGCTCTAGTCCTGGCGGCGATGAAGGTGGCTGTGTTGTGGTTTTGAATCGTGGTGGAGAAGGAGCTGTCCTTGATTGTGTTTGCAGTTTTCTTTTTGAGGTTCTATGTGCAAAGTGTAGGGACTTGTTTGTATTTCTTATTTTCTTTGAGTCCCTTACTATAAAGTGTACTTCCACCGCTGAGATTTAATGGATGCTCTAGGTCCTTTGGGACTGTCCTGTTAAAAAAAGAGACAAATCCGTAACTCTTATTTCTGATTAGAGGAGTACAAATCAATGGCAGGTCAAATAACTGATAATTTGACACTAGTTTCTACTGGTACTATTTCCAAAAATAAAATGCCAAACCATATACTCCCTCCATCACAAAGTAAATATTGAAAATTTGTCTAAATTTAAACGATATATACTATTTAGTATATAGATATATCTAAATCTAAATAAACTTGCGACATCTATTTTAGGACGGAGAGAGAAAGAAGTTTAGTTGTTAATCTTTTTCTCGAGACAAGGCAAGATAGCCATTTTCATTATCAATTAAGCATAAAAGACTTGTCTGGCAAATTAGAGAAAAAACCAGGCAAAAAACGAGATATACACTTGACAGTTTACAACAGGGCAGATAGCTTATGGAGAAGAACAACCGTCGAGGTTACCTAAGAGCAACTCCAATGGCCCCTGCAAACGGATTAGAGGGTCTAAACGGACCGATGGCACATCCCAACGGCCACTCGCAAATGGAGCTGGATCTGTGAAGCGGTCCGTTTCGGCGTATTTGGCCCAAACTTGGGCCGTGTTTGCGGGGAAGGACTCGCGTGTCCAACCGATGTCCTCCAGCTTGCCACCCTTACCCTCTAGTCAGACACACAATCTACCTCTTCCTCCCCCCACCTTTTCCCACCCCCTAGCATCGTCGCCGCTCGACCGGTCCTCCAAAAGGGCCGTGGATGCACCTCTATTTCCGTCCCCTCGTCGCCACCTTCCAGGCCTCTTGCCGGCGACTGTAGGCCTTGTTTACACGGCCGGAGTAGGCGAAGAGGTGCCCGCATTGTTGTCCGCCAGATTTCTCAGCTGGTCGCGGCCTAGCCCCAGTAGCCATAGCCTCGCCGTCGATTTTGGACCTGGGACGACCTCTACTGATACTCGCCGCAGCCCAGAATGGGCGTTCTTGCCAGCGAGCTCTAGAACTGGGCCTTGTTCTACGTCGCGGACATACTGTTTGACCAACTGCTCAGCAGGTACATGTATTGGTTTTTCCGGCATCCTTTCTTGATTTTAGTACTCATTTGATGGCCATGTTTGTGTCATTGATTAGAACCGCTAAATCATGCAGACCATGGACAACTCGACGAGTACTACTACAAGAACTTTACTGAGCCATCGTCCCACGATAGCGACGATGACAGTGAGTTTTTCATGGCTGCGGCTGCCCTCCATGATTTCAATGAGGCCGCGTTCCCCAGGTACTATGGCTTGGTGCATGGGCACACCGACTTGTGCGTGGGCACGCCAGCGCGCTGGAATGCAATCGAAAGGCCGGGCACGAGCAACTATACCGAGACATGCTCTTTTTCGGCGACATTTTCGGATGTCACGAAAGATATTCATGCACCTTCTTTTCGGTGTTAGGGACTACGACGACTACTTCTCATTGAAGAGAAGATGCGCCTTCTTTGTGGGGAACCAACCGCCACCGCTCGAGGGCAACTAGTCTTAATTTGTTATAATTTATTTATGTGAACTATTTGGTGTAAACTATGATACATAAATAATTGTACTCCCTCCGTCTTAAAATAGATATCTTAATTTTGTCAAAATTTGTATGAATCTAGACACTATTTAGTTTATAGATTCATCTAATTTTTATTGGAGTATATATATGTAATTTTCATTGAAGCCCCGTCCAGTTTGTGGAGTTGCCCTAGAGCGCCATCACCTATACTCCACAATCTGACAGCTCCGAATTTACCACATACTACTACCGTCAATGACAATCACTGCAGTAGTTGACTCCGATGGAGAGCTTCCAAGGGGGGGAAATACTCTTCCCAAACCAATACTAATAAATCAAGAAGCAAACTTGAGATGCATGCACCAGCGGAGAAGAGAGGAATAGACAACAAAAGAAAACACCCAATGTACCTTTCAGATAATCTTTTCTGTATCAGGACCTGACATCAGAAACTGAATTTGAGAAAGGATAAGCTCCTAGAGCACGCCACTGGAATATCTCCCATCTCCTCCTCCAAGCTCCTGGCGGCTCCCAGGACAAAGACAAACCTGAACCGAATCCACACCGATAGATGCGAGAAGATGCCGCTCTCGACTCTTGTGCGCTGCCCAAAAAGTGGTCTTTTGTCTTGTTTCGGCGAGTAGTCTACGGGGCTCGACAAGGGAAACGGACCTTGACAGCGATGAAGAAAAGCATCTGTATAATACAACGGCCATTAGGATGGACCTCTTTGGAGCTATCTTTGAGTACTATATAAAAAAGGAATTGGTTATTGGTACTAACACAAATGTGAGTGCACTGGTCTTGTTGAACAATCAACGAGAGAAAATTTTAAAAATATGGTAACGTGGGAGCTGACAACTTGACAAAACTCGCCTTTTTCGATCGATGAGGTATGCACGACTTTAAAATCGAGAGGGTGCGTCATTTCTGCTCGCGACAGAAATGCAAGTTTATTCATGGGTACGCCAGAAAAGGACTTGCTGCATTAGACTAGCAGTGCCGTCCCTTTTGGTGCTGTGATTGGAGAAGGGCTTTGCCGTCAAGGTCGTTTCAATTTAAACCATCTAGTAATTTTTTTTGGAGCCTCAAAGGTAAACATAAATACTCCCTCTGTTTACTATTGTAAGAACTTGTAGATATTTTAAAGTAGATTGGATTCGGATTAAAATGGATGAACAAAAACAATAAAATATGTTTAGATATTTTTTTAAAAAAAAGCTAGGTCTTACATTAGTGAATGGAGAGAGTATAATTATTTCAAGGACACGACTAGGACAGGGGTGCCCTTGCGCCGGAGGGTATGTGTGACATCCTTGAAGTCGCGTGGTCGTTCGCCACATGGCAAGCATAGAGGTAGCATCTCTTCCTCCATTTTTTTTCTCAGATTTTTCTCCTTTTGAGAATTCACCTTGTTATTAGACAGTTTATTTTAGAAAAATAGTGCATCCCAGATTGTACACAATAAAAGAAGCAAAGCACCAACAGAATGTCGTGCAACTTAAGTCCGTGCAAACACATGCACTCCGAGCAGGAAAAAATGGAAAGCCATCCATACATAGTGTGTTCAATGGTAGTACGAGCCAGAACATCAAAAGACAATGCATCAAGAGGTGTCATGGCAAAAAAGGCGCTCCAGACAGGACCTCAAAACAGAGTGCAACATAAGAAAGACATCCAAACACAATGCATCAAAAGGCAAGACATAATACACTCCAGGCACCAGGCATCATGCCATCATATAACATGCACCAACGAAACTGCACCAAAACGCAGTGCCTTCATAGCATCACATAACATGCAGTCAAAGCAACGCAAAATGTGCACTTTTTTTACCAAGAAATAGTAGGACAGGCACCTATCGTGGTATTGTATTAATAAGATATAAATTTACACGAGGTGTGTGGAAACACCTTTGTACAAATGTGGAGAAAAATAAATCAAGTTCTATCTATAAGTAAAGACAAAGTTTGTTTCAGGTTTTGGCTGACCCTGAACCTAAGAAGCTGTAGATCTGATCTGACTCTAGCCCTCCAAGATTCTCTTGACTGCCTTACTCCTTTAAAGATTAAATTATTTCGCTCTTTTCAAATACCCCAAGCTATAATAGCAAAAACCTCAAAGAAAAGGTGATCTTGAAAATTTGATTTAGCTTGACATATCATACTGAACCTATCCATATTGCCATTCCAAATAATATTTAGTCTTGATCAAGAAGAATAGGTGTTCCAAAGTTTCTTCCTCACCACTATTGCACAAAGGGCACGTATGATTTTGTCCAATATTAAAATGGCTTCGGCGAAGCATATTTCTGATATTTAATCCGTCCGATAGTAAGTAATAACCAGGCAGACACCTTCAGTTTTGGCCACAATTTCTACTTCCAAATCCAAGTGAAAGGTTCAAGCAGAGAAATCAGCCTGACACAAAATTTGTAATAACTTGAAGCAGTATATTTCGATCCACACTTAAAGGTCCAGACGTCATTGCCATCAGTTAACGCTAATGAGTCCATGAGTGTTTGAACTTGTTGATATTCTTGGAATGATTCCGTAGACATAGGAAGGTGAAATAATTCTACAATGTTGTTAACTGATGCATATTTTGCAATTGATATATCATGATCCTGAGCATAAGAGAACAACCATGGGTATTTATCCTGCAAATTGTTAGTATTCCATTTGTCTTTCCAAAATAATGTAGTGCTTCCTTACCAACCGTGCAAGTTGCAATACCTCTGAATATAGAAGACAACTTCATGATCGATTTCCACCAGAATGAACAAAAAACATTAAAAGCATGAGGGGCTGAGTTTTGATAGTAAGTGGACCGGATCAGTTATACCCAAGGCACCTCCTTTTTGTTATAAACTATCAAGGAATTTCAATAGAAGGCCTTGGTTTTGCGTCTTCATATGTAGTACTCCTAATCCACCTTTATTTTTTTTTGGCTTACACACCATTTCCCAAGCAGCCAAAGAAACACATTTTTTCTCCATCATCTATTTTTTTGTTCCAAACACATCTCGTCCTTAATTTGTCTATGTACTCAATGTTTTTTGTATTAATCTCAATAGTGCACATTGTGTATGTAGCAATAGAAGTCAAAATGACATTGACATAAGCAAGCTTCCCTGCATGAGACATTAGAAGTATGGTCACAGTTACTTTCCTTTCAATCCTGTCTACCAAATGCATAAGATCGGTAACTCAGGGTTTAGTATTTTCCATAGATAATCCCAAGTAAGTAAAAGGCATGGATGCCACAACACAACCAAAGATCTCTACTAGTTCCTAAGCTTTTTGATATGATATATTTATAGTTATGATACTTGATTTTTGGAATTTTATTTTCAGACCCGTAGAGGTTGCATAATTGAGTAAAATATATTTTAAATGAGCTACCTCAGATGAATTAGCTTGCATCACTAATATTGTGTCATCGACGTATTGAATAATTGGGAATTTATCTCCATAGGGAATTGGTAAATGTAATCTTCCTTCTTGCAACTCTCTATTAATTATGACTTGTAACAATTCAGGTGCTGCAACAAATAGCAAGGGGTAAAGTGGATCTCCTTGACTAACTCCCCTTCTACAATGGAAGGATTTTCATGGAAGTCTATTTAAGAGAATAGAAGAGTGACCAGATGACAATAAACATTTGATCCATTGAAGCCATACCTCATTAAAGCCCATATGCCTTAGAATGAAGCACATAATATGCACTTGTGCAGAACATGCATCGAGGGAAGGATGGTGGAATACAACACATCCCATGCAATCAAGGCATCACATCCAAACATAGTGCAATGGAAAGGCAGTGTGGTGCAAACTCGAAGAAGTGCAAACCATGCACTCAAGGTAGGTCAAGAAAATTCCATCGAAATATATCAACATGAGACCTAGTTTTGAATAGCTCGACAGGACTAACAAAGTCATGAAAAGGACCTTGATTTGGATGCTTGGTTCAAAACATATTTTAATTTTTTGTATCCGAATTTCTAAAAAATAGAAGAATAAACAAACCCACCAATACCCTCTGTCATAGACGAATCTCTCATATCATAAAAACTAGCGCATGAGGATGCACACGTGGGAGACAAGACTCCCCGCAACGTACCACTTGTCATGTTGTGAGTTACTCAAAAGCACTCTGCTATGGAGGGCATGATTTTTTTTAGAAAAATTGTCATTTCAATTCACTTTCTTCTTAGATTTCAAAATATAGTGTTAATGCCAATTTTTTTTCCCTATAAGCTCTCTTAAATATTTAATTAACAATTTAGGTGAAAGGGAAAGTCTATGTGAGCTTGCAGAGTAAAGAGCGAGTCACAAGTGGCAACACACATATGTTCCCTACACCAATGTATCATCATGTCGCTTCCATGGGTGGAAGTTGGGGGAAACCCTAGTTGTCACACCAAAATATCCCTCCCACATCGCCTCTTGTTGTCTATGAGGAGGTGGAACCGCTTGTTTCCTCTCTCCTTATCAAAGGTGAACAACGATAATTGAAGGCTACTATGCGGGTGGCAATATTTAGTAGTAGATACAGGTGCCTCCTCCATGGTTCCAACAAGACTGAACACCCTAGGGTTGAGGGTAGAAAATATGGTACAAGGGGTATGATGGCACACCCATAACCCTTTTTCGCAAGTGTGTATGACACATGTGCAACAAGGGTGTGCCAGTGGTGGCGCTCGCTGGTGGTGCCTTGCGCGTGCGCTGGGGGGGGGTCCAATCTTAAAGGATGCACGATAATTCCAAGCGCATGCTTAGGTGGCGTATAAAAAGCTACACCATATGTATTGATTGGATGTGAGATTTTGGTGGCTCGAACATCACTTTGTGATTTTACATGGTGAAGCCCATGACATGTGTTCTAGTGTATATATCCAATAACGATAATGCATCTACACACTCTCCATGCCGAAGCTTCGTCTCGGGGTCAAGGTCTAGCATTCATTGATGAACCCAACCCTTAGGGATGAAAATAAATGATCTTGTGTTTTCAGGACAGGTTTGGTAGGCACCCCCATATTGAAGGCATGCCTTTATAGGGGACCTTATACCGGGCTTTGCTAGTTGGAATGACTATTGCTCTTGGATAGTTATATCTTTAGGATTTTTCCTTATAGCTTTATATTCTTGTATTGACTCTTCATGTAATCAACTTGTAATAATCTTGGTTGTGTGCATCATCTTGATGCATCATCTGGGAACGATAATAAAAGTTTTCGTTGAAAAGGAGCAAGATCTGACGTAGAAGGATCTATGGGTGGTGCATGGCACTTTATAATAATATTATTACCAACTTATCAGTTGGTTGAAAATAGAGATGGTTGTGAGAAAATGATGGCTTGTTACTATATGGTAAAACAAACTAATTCTATGGATAATAAGAAACAAGAAACAAGAAACAAACAAAGTTTTTAGAATCTACCATGAGAAACTAGTTGTGCAAGTCACTAAAATAGTAAAACCCTCGCCCAAATCTAGTTTCCTCTCTTCGAGCCTCGTCATCAAATGTTGTTGCATCCCTTCTGAAAGAACATTTCATGATCTCTAGTGTTTTGTGTGTTAGATAAAAATACCAAGGATTATTTAATGTGTGCTGAGTGCTGCAGATAAATTGCATATTCAAAAGCAGCTAAAACAGAAGGTTGGGGCGGATTACTCGCCCCTGCCAAGGGCCGGATTATCCGCCCATGGCTCGACCAACAAAGTGGACGAGGCGCGTCGCACTACATGGGGGGCAGACTTTCCCTCAGATTGTCCGGACAGGGCCGGAGTTTTTCCCGGACCGTATAATCCGCCCCTCAATGGGGCCGAATAATCCGCCCCAAGGATTTCTGCAACAGGAGTAATGGCGTGTCGTACTGCATAGGAGGCGGTTTTTCCCCTGGAAAATACGAGTCTGGGGCGGAGTTTTTGCCCCAGCCGGACAATCCGGCCCCCACTTGGGCCGGATAATCCGCCCCCCAAAGTCTCCAATGGCTGCATTTTAGCATGGGGTATAAATACCCCAATTAATCCTCCTGTCAGATCTCTTGATTCATTAGAAAAAGTGCAATACTGTTCTTCAAGTTCCAAACCAATATCTCCATCTTCATCCACCCGAAGGCTCCAATCTTTGGGGAATCGAAGGAGGATTCAATCTTCATCAACACCAATCAAGCGATTCACTCCCCCTCCATTCATTTGGAGGATTCTTGATCTAGTATTTCTTGCAAATATCTAGATCTCAGTTTTGGTTATTTGATAATCCTTGTTCTTGTGGCAGCTTGTTATCATCACGGGTGCCTCCAATTCAGTTGTGGATGTGTGCAACGCCAGCGTTGTAAAGGCACTGGTTCCCGCCTCGAAGGGTACCAATAGTGGAACGGTGGATCAGGCCTTTGGTGGCAAGATCCATCGGAGAACAGGGTGAGGCCTATTGTGGCGTGGTGGTCTTAGTATCGCCCACCCCTCCAACGTAGACGTACTTTCCGTAACAAGTAAGGAACTACGGTCAAACAAATCCCCATGTCTCCACGTGCTCCACTATGTTTTCCCCGCTCCTTGTTTTTACTTGCTTAGTAGCTAAGTTTGCATATAGGGAAATTCTCTGTAGTTGCATATCTAGAGAATTTACCTTTGTGGCAAGCCTAAAATTGAAAAAGAATTAAAATTTGGAGTAGTGCCTATTCACCCCCCTCTAGGTGCCCATACGATCCATTTCAATTGGTATCATAGGCTCGACTCTTTATTCGGGCTTTACCACCTAAGAGAGTATGCTACTAGGGCTGATGGTGTCGATGCTGTGGACAAGGTCACCATGTATGATCTCAAGACGTTGTTAACAAACTTGATTACATCCATGGAGACTAAAATGGAAGAGATGTGTCAAATTATAGTGCGTCTCTCCATGCCCTTATCACCTCCTCCATCCGCCTCTGAGGCTGCCACCCATCTTCTAAGGAAAAGGCGAACGCTAAGTCCAATGAAGATGAGTTGGTTGGGGATGATCATAGTAAAAGCTCCTCATCAGAAAAGGAAGTGGTAAGGAGGATTATAGTGAGGTTCCTCACTTATATTCACCTGATCCACATATCCCTCACCCTCATATAAATAATAGGGGTGATCCACCCAAGCTTACTACATCTCCCTTTAATCAATGGCAATTTTTAATGAAGTCTCATGTGTGTAGCTCGTCCATTGAGTTATGGAAAATCATCGATAATGGTCTTCATGTTGGAGACCCAAACAACTTGACAAGAAGAGAGGTTGTGGATATCCAAATCAATGCAACAACTCTACACATGATTTAGCTTGGTGTGGGTCCCAAGGACATGCTACATATAGAACATCTCAGCATCGGAAAGGAAGCATGGGATGCCCTCACCAAACTATTCATTAGGAATGAAAGCACGAGGAGAAATAGGTACGATGCACTAAGCAACCAAGCGGTAGGCTTTTATATGATGGATAGCAAGGATCACGAAGATATGTACAGAAGGCTCAAATCGATTGCCACCACATTTAGAAACCATGGGGCAAGCCATGTTGATGACGCTTGGATCAAGAGGAAATATGTAAGAGCACTTATGCCATTTGAGTCTACTGATTTGAAGAGCCTCCAAGGTAGAGACAACTACCACCAAATGACTTCCAATGAGGTCATGAAAAAAATGGCTGCTTTCAAAGTCACCGCTAAGAATGCTGAAGATGCTCGTGCTAGAGCCATTAGAATGCAAAAAGGGGTAAATGTGGCCTTGAAGGCAAATATTGTTGAACAAGAAGAAGATGGCATTGTTGTTATGGACTGCCCCGAGGACGTTAAGAGGGCCCATTGAGAGTATATGGCTTTTTATGCAAGGAACTTTTGGAAGGACCCTACAAAAGCCAAATCTGAACTTAAACACAAGAATTGGTCAAATGGTCGAAAGGAGAACGGTCCAAAGATGAGAACTTGTTACAATTGTGGAGACCGGTTGCACTTTGTAGCTAAGTGTACCTATGAAAGTAGAGAAGATAATGGGGGAAGGATCATTCTCAAGGAAAGGTCAAAGGCACCTCGTAAAAAGCCTTTTGTAAAGAAAAATACTCCATAAAAGAAGTAGTCGAAGATCGTTTTGCTAGATCAAGAGGAGTATTCATCCGCAAGTGAAGACGAAGAAGATGATGATAGCTCATGAGAGGTGGATGCCATAGCCACCACATCTACACATACTTCACTCTTCGACTCCCCCAATGTGAATGTCACCAACAAGAACGTCATTGCCTTATGACAAGAGGTTCCGAGGTATCATCTTCCATTACTTCTTTTCCTAAGACTACTATGAACGTTGATATGGAGGATTCCACTAGTCTTAAGGTTAAGGAATAAGTTATTACCTTGGACTATTTTATCAATAACTTGCAAGGTGAGCACAAAATGCATTTTGAGGCTCTTATGAGTCAATTTGTGCACTCCGAAGAGATCCTCGAAGAAAAGGGAAGAATTGACAGAGAGGATGCAATGGAGATTGCATCCTTGAAGAATGCTCTAGAAGAAGAAGAGATTCGAGTCTCTCTAGAGGAGAGACTTGAGTCAATCGATGAATCAAATGATGAAATTGTGGCCAAGCTTGTAAAGGAAAGTGATAATGCAGTTGCCAAGGCAAATAAATTAAAGAAGGAAAATATTGAATTTGGGGCTGCTCATGCTTAGACTTTCCGAGAAATTGGAGAAACTTGATATTGCCCACGAAGCTTTGGAGAGTGAATACTCTATTCTCAATGAGTCTCATGAACAACTCCAAACTCGATTGACCAAGTATGACATTCCTAGCACTTATACATCAACATGTGCTCATGAAGAAGTTTTAGAAGAAAATTCTAGGTTGAAAGATGAGCTTACCAAGATTTCTCTACCCAAAGGTAAGGCAGTTCTAGATGAGTTCCTTAGCAAGCAAAGGACGAATAATGGAAAAGAGGGAGTTGGATATGTCACTACTAGGAAAATGGCTATAGGTAATCCGCACATTCGTGGCACACGTGGTTGGAGTGCCCCACGGGTAAAATAGGCATGGCGCACTCCCATGATGTGCCCTACTGCTAACTATAGCAACCATGACGCACATGGGGGTGGTGCTCCATGGCTATGTGTGGGCAGGGCCCTGCCGGCCGCAGGCCACATACTCGTAGCGCACCTAGGTGCAATGCGCTATGGTTGTGAGGGGTATCCGTGGCGCATATGAGGCGCGTGCGCTACGCCTAACCTCAGGCCCCTCAGCTTTGTAAATGGGCAAACATATCCGTGGCTCACCACCAGCATGTGCAACACGGTTGTGATTAACTCATGTGGCGCACTAGGGCCATGTGCGCCACAGATGTGTTGTCTACTTTTTGGCAGCCCTTTTTTTGCAAATGTGACTATCCACTACCACACCCCCACTTCACTTTCCCCTCCTTCTTCCTCCTTGGATCTAGTCATGATCCTCCTCCTTCCCACCTCAATTTCTCCACTCTTTCACCATTTGTAGCATGTAGAACTTACCTTGGATGATACATACATAATAGAGGAAGCTCTCCTTCCGGGCTCACCATCCTCTTGGTCTCGCACCTCTCCTTTCATGTTCTTGACCGGTCTCTCATCTTGGTAAGTTGTCCATGTAAGGATGTGTTCATGTGTATGGATGATATGCTCATATGTATGGAGATGATAGATGCTCATGTGTGTATGAAGAGGATGATGTGTTCATGTGTATGGATTGGTCTCTCTCTTGTGTTTGTGTGTGAATGAGTTGCCATTGTTTTGCCAAAATGTTGATTCATTTCCATTTTGGCAAGACTTTGGCATTTTGCAAAGGTCCTAATTTTAGGATAGGTCATGACGAAATTTTCTATCGACCATTGCATGCATGCATCGATTATGTGGTTCTAATAAACTAATAATTCTACCGTGTACACCACGCAGGCAACCATGGTTTGCATAATGAGTGAAGGCATTGTGGCTAGATTTTTGAAATGCATGATGACCGACATGATACGAAATAACATGACGGAGATAAGATGTCCGTGCAGAAGATGCAAACTCAACTAGTTGATCGATCCAGATTCCGGGAATCTGCAGGCGCACCTGCTCTGCCATGGTTTCATGGATGGATACATTCGGTGGATAAGCGATGATGAAGATGATGGGGATGTAAATGGGGGCGGCAGGAAATGTGGAAGGAGGGCAACATGATGATGATCATAGCGAGGACGGGCGAGATGAAGAAGAGTCTCCTGGAGATGGTGAAGGTGCGGACGCAGATTGGGATGTTGATGATATAGATGTCGGAGGATCATATGATGGAACAACGTCAGGCTGGGTGCAGGACCCTTATGTTCAAGAACTTCTTCTCAAGCAGACGAGTAACGCCAGGGTTGCCGCCAGAGAGAAAGCCAAGCTTGTGCAACTTGAGAAAGACGCGGTTACTCTATTGTATGAAGGATGCAAGCCCGATGATACCCGGTTGAATGTAACACTCAAGGCTATGGAGATGAAGGCAAAACACAAATTGACCGACGCAAGCTTCGATGATATGATGGCATTCTAGCATGATCGTCTCCCGGAGGGGAACACGTGTCCAACTAGTATCGAGGATGTAACAACCCAAGTTTGTATATATGTAATTAGTACCTAAGCATTGCATGCATCTATTTAAATCAATAAAATGTATGCATAAGTTCAAGGGTGTGGTTTAAGAATGCAAATTCAAAACCCTAATTCCTTCCCCTCTCTTTGAAACCACATTCAAATGGTTTGAATTTTGAAAGTCACAAAATGTTTGGATCCCAAAAGGATTAATAGGGCCCCTGAAATATTTCAAATATTTCTAACAAAGTCTTGTATTTTTTGAATTATTCAAAACAGTAAGTGAATTTGAAATTACAAACATAAATCAAAATCAGAAAAAGGAAAAAACTTCTGTTAAAAAAATAGAGCCAGAGGGCAAGCCAGGCTGTAGCCCAGCAGCCTCCTCCCCTTTCTCCCTCTCCTGCAGCCCAGCCTGGGCCGGGGCCCGTGAGCCCGCCCCAGCTTTGTCGCCTTCGACGACGGCCAAGCACTGCGTGCCAGCCCGTGCCGATCGCTATGATGCGCCGCCGCCCCCGGAGCCCAGGATAAGAACGCCGCTGCTCGGCTCTCTCTCCTCGTTCCATTATCCCTTTACCTCTCGCTCTCTCTCGGTAGAGCTCCTCCCCACCTAACCCTATCCGCCATGGCTGTCGGCTAGCCGCAGTTGTCGGCCTCCCCGAGCCCATCTAACACCGCCATCAGCTCTGCCTCGCTTCTCTTCGTCTTCCTGTAGAAGGTATCAATGAAGGGCGATGCGAATCGTTGCCGCGACTCCGTCTTCCCTGCCACCGACGACCACCGGCGCCATCGATTCCGACGTCCCTTGTGCTCCCTCGTGCCAACGACCCCTCTGTGAGCTTCCCGGTGAGCTCACGGTCCCTGTGACCCTCTTCGTTTCCCCTCTTCCTCTCTGAATCATCGCCGTCGCAATCATCTGCATGCGCCGCAGTCGGCCGTCATTGTGCGGCCTGCTCCGGCGACCTCTACCTAGCGCGCCGCCCTAGTTAGGTTCGTGGTGACGCCCTGGTTCGAACCAGCCCAACTGCGCGTCCCAGATCGCCTCCTAGCGCCGCCTGCCGCCGCCGTCTGGCCGTGCTCCGGCGAGCTCCGCGTGGCGCCACGGTGGCTTGCCTGTGTGGCCCGGGCCCACCGGTCAGCCTCTCTGGCTAGCTGCAGCCTCGGTGAAAAACAACAACCGGGGCCCCCTGTCCCACTTTGTCTACGTGGAGGCTAAGGTGGCCAGAGGCCCACCTGTCTATGCCTGTAGCTAGCTCAGCATCTATGTAAAAAGTATTCCCAGCTTTATTTTAATTAAGAAAAAGGTTTAATAATTTCAGAAATTGTTTAAATATTGAAAATTCAATAACTTATTATTTATAAGTCAGAAAAATACAAATAATATATCAAAACATTCAGAAAAATGAGTTCTACCTATTTAAGCTATAATCATGCATTGATAATCAACTTTGATGACAAGTTTAATTAGAGAACTAAATCACCCCCTCGTGTGTTTCCGGAGTTTCCCCGTATTAGGATTTTCAACCCTCGGAACCCCGTTCAAGTTGTCAAGCATGCCTTAGGGTTTCATTTCTACGCAAGTTAACTTGTCATATCATCCATATTGATTGAGCATTGCACATGCCATGTATTGAATGTTTCTTCTCCCTTTCCGGTATTTGGTTCTTCGCGATAGGATCCGAACCCGAAGCTGAAGTCAACAACACCGACGATCCGTACATGTCTACTGACGGACAAGGCAAGCGTAGCCTCTCATTCTGAACCTATATTTTATAAAGTATATTACTTTCTCGCTATGATGCACACGATTCCAATGTGGTCTTTTGTCAATAGCTAGAGTTACCTATCTGCTGTATTATTTCCCTTTTGTAGCCTTATACTCCTGAACCACTGCTCCTAGCATACCTAGGTCTGGCATCTGAGCGTTGCTATAGCTTTTGAGGTCTACAACTTAGCCATGCATATTATTTAAGTCTGATCTATCCGAACGATGAATTAGAGGTGCCGGAGAATCTAGAAAGGTAGGAGGTGGTGACATCATCGAAGGAGTTAACTAATCATGCTAAGGCTTGTATGGGAGGCCACGTTGGGTGTGGTTCTTGTAGTCCCATGCTCGCCACCATTAGGACCCGAGTTCTTGCCTCTTGAACCAAGACGAGCGTACAACCACACGGGGCCTGGAAAACCCCACGAGCAACTAACTTGCCTAGTAGATTCCATGAGTCACATAGTTCGAGCTTTCCATCTGGCATACGCATTGAAAACTTTTTCGAAATGAGGAGGTGAAGGAGGTGCATCATAATAGGTAGGGAAGCGTGGCCACGGTTGCTTGGGGTCGATGGAGCCCCTGGTGAACCAACCTTGCCTCACATCTTTAAGTACCGGCTTCGGGACTTGACCCGTTACAGCAGAATCATACTTATTGCGTGACTCATGGTCTCGGCGAAAGCAAGGTAAAGGTCGTGGTTAACCACCCTATGTCGGCCTTCCAAGGAACAGGGCTAATAATTTGGCAATAAGAGTCGGTTGGTACGTGTGGGTAAAGTTGTACACCCCTGCAGGGTATTAATATTTTCGAAAAGCCGTGTTCACGGTTATGAACGACTTGGGAACAGGACGCGAAGATCATAGAGAATTATAACCTAAGTAAAACTTGATGATCCACGTGTGCTTAAGGATGCTTCCTCTGGGTCGAGGGGGGGTGATCCTGGATAGAAGGTTCTGATGAAGCTGGTGGTTACCAAAATGTGATGAACAAGATGAAGAAGTCGTTATCTTATCCTTTTTGAAGATTCTGAGTAGACGAGCCTCTTCTCTCTCTTGTTTAAAAATAAAGATTGCTTTCCGCAAAAGAAAATCCAGAGAAAGCCTTTCTAGCCAGAGCATGTAGATACTAGGTTACCTAAGTCTTGCGGAGTACATTCTCGTACTCAGCCTTGTGCCATTGTTGTTTTTCTACAGAGGATTTGGTTGCAACTGAAGGTGGCTTCTACGTTGACATCAACGAGTAGTTGGGGGTCCCAGGTAGTAGCTTGAGGACTATGGGATGGACGTCGCTTTTGTTTATGGCCTCTTAGGCCTTTTGCTAAGTTGTTGTGTAGAACAACATAATTTGCTTTCGCTGTGTGATGTAATGTTGGGTATTTGACCTCTGGTTTGTAATAACTCTAATATCTTACTCTGTTAAGAGTTTAAACTTATGTTGTTGAATCCCTGTGTTCTGTAATGTTACCGAATCATACTGTGATCCTCCGTGTTTGGGAGTTGAACTTATCTTAGATGGTGATCTGAGGTTAGTTTAACCCTAACCCTGGGGGGTGCTATAGGTTTTGGTATCAGAGCAGGACTGCCTGTAGGAAATCCTTTTATTGGTCGATGTTGAGTCTATAAGTTGACAAAACTATTTGAAATATAAAAACTATTTGCAGAAACTCTGACTAGGATTCTTTTTACTCCTTCTCTGGTGTGTTTCTGATGCTGGAGTTTTCTTACCTTACTTGGTTTGAAAAGGTTTTCATTCCTTACCTTATATATCAAAACTTTTAGGATCATGGTATTGGGGTTGTTTCTCTAAAAGTACTCCGTACTTGGTTGCTATTCTCAGAATTCCAAAATATCTCAGTTTTGCTTGGTGTGTAACATCTTAGCATTCCATTGTCATGGTTTGTAAGTCAGCTGGTTAGTGTATACACTAGTATGCTTTGATACTACCATGCTTGATAAGATGATACGTTTATATCAAGTACTCTTTGTCCATCTTTCCGTCTTGTCCCTTTGGATCCTTTATCTAATCTCTTTTTGTTCTTTCAGGATGGGTGATACCTCTTGTGCCCGTACCCGTGCTCATGCTCGGGGAGCCGCAAATGAGGGTGAATCTTCCAACCTTCCTCCACCGCCGTCCATGGTTCAACTCATGGCCATGTACGAAACCAACCGTGCTGACAACATGAGGCTCCTTGAAAGGATTGAGCGTAATACTGCTCAACGCCAGAACAATCAAGTTGGTATCAAGGACTTCACACGTCTCACTCCGCCAGTTTTCAGCTATTCCACTGAGCCACTTGATGCGGACTACTGGCTTCGCACCATGGAGTGAAAACTTCAGGTTAGTCACGTTGCTCAAGATGATTGGGTGACTTTTGCTACCTATCATCTGGAGGGAGCAGCTAATTCCTGGTGGGAAAATTTCTTGGCTATGCAAGAAGCTCTGTTACATGGCAAGAGTTCACTGAAGCCTTTCGAGCTTATCATATTTCGGAGGGTTTGATGGATCAGAAGAGGGAGGAGTTCCTCAAGCTTAAGCAGGGCACTGGTTCTGTGTGTGATTACCAGCTCAACTTCAACCGTCTAGCCTGCTATGCTACTGAAGAGGTCTCCACTGATGTTAAGAAGCAAGCTACATTCCATGAGGACTGGATCCTGAGGTTCGTCGTGATCTCCATCTCATGGACTTTGTTAACTTCCAAGGTCTTGTTAATAAGGCTATAAAAGCCGAGAGTGGAAAGGTGGAGTATGAAGAAACTCATAAGCGTCCTTAGGAGGGGTACAACAAGACTAGTTCTGGTAATAAGAAGCGTCGTGTCTTCGTGCCTTACAGTGCTGTGCCACGTTCTCCTTATACTCCAAGATCTTCTGGATATGATCCTCGTCCGAATGCTAACTCAAGCAATGCTGGTGGATCAAACTACTCTTCTGCTGGTAATGCATCAGGTTTTATATGCTTCAATTGTCGCCAGCCTGGCCACTATGCAAAGGAGTGTCCTCAAAAGAATGCCGCTGATAAGGCACAACCAACAAAGAAGAATGATAGGTACCAAGGTGCTGGAAAAGGTCGTCTGAACCATATCTCTACTGAGGAGTCTCAGGAAGATCCAAGCGTCATCATGGGTATGCTTCGTATCAATCAAATTCCAGCTAAAGTTTTGTTTAATTCTGGAGCATCGCATTTATTCCTGTCACAAGCTTTTGCTCAAATGCATGGGATAAGTTTTGAGGGGTTGTCTGTTCCTTTGCTAGTTCTTTCCCCTGGTTCTAGTTGGCGTTCCACCATGGTTAGTCATGGGAATCTAATCGAAGTTGCATTTCACTCTTTCCCACTTCTTCGATCGCCCTCAAGTCAACTGATATTGACATCATTTTGGGCATGGACTAGTTGACCCGTTATCAAGCTATTCTCGATTGTACAACCAAGTCTGTGACTTTGACTAGTCCTACTGGCATAACAGTCAAGTACTGGACCGTAGGGTCACTATCTCCTTCAGCTGTTTCTATTCCTGAAGCGGAGTTGTATGCTCTTGAAGTTTTACCTCCGTTAGAAATCCAAGATGTTTCTGTGGTCTGTGAATTTCCGAATGTCTTTCCTGAGGAGTTGCCTGGCATGCCACCTGATCGAAGTGTGGAGTTTGTCATAGAGTTAGTTCCTAGAATTGCTCCTGTTTCTAAAAGACCCTACCGTATGCCTTCTCATGAGCTTGTGGAGTTGAAGAAGCAATTAGAGGAGTTAGAAGGAAAAGGATACATTCAGCCCAGCACATCTTCTTGGGGATGTCCTACCATCTTTGTCAAGAAGCGGGATACCAATATACCGCGTCTGGTTATGGATTATCGCCCACTTAATGTTGTGACTATCAAGAACAAGTATCCTCTCCCTAGGATCAACGATCTCTTTGATCAGTTAAGTGGTGCCACTGTCTTTTCCAAAATGGATTTAAGGTCAGGGTATCACCAGATAAAGATCCGTAAGGAAGATATTCCAAAGACTGCTTTCACCACTTATTATGGTCTTTACGAGTATACAATCATGTCCTTTGGTCTTACCAATGCTCCAGCCACTTTTATGCGGCTTATGAACTCTGTCTTCATGGAGTACCTTGACAAGTTCGTCGTGGTCTACATCGATGATATCCTGGTTTATTTCAAGACTGAAGAAGAGCACGCCAAACATCTTCGTTTGGTGTTAACAAAACTTCGAGAACATCGTCTCTATGCCAAGTTTTCCAAATGTGAGTTCTGGTTACAAGAGCTCGTATTCCTTGGTCATGTTGTTTCCGCCAAAGGGGTTGTTGTTATCCCTGATAAGGTTCAAACTATCCTCGACTAGGAGTCTCCTAAATCCGTGAAGGATGTCCGAAGTTTTCTTGGGATGGCGTTTTATTACCGTCGATTCATCGAGAACTTCTCTAGGATTGCAAAACCTATGACTGATCTTCTTAAGAAGGATAAGAAGTTCGAATGGTCTGATAAGGCTGAAGAAAGCTTCCAGATGTTGAAAACCAAGTTAACAACTGCTCCGGTGCTAGTTCTTCCCGACACTAGCAAAGACTTTGTTGTCTTCTATGATGCCTCCCACCAAGGTCTCGGAAGTGTGTTGATGCAAGATGGGCATGTGGTGGCTTATGCTTCCCGTCAGCTAAAACCACATGAGAACAACTACCCAACTCGTTATCTTGAGCTTGTAGCTGTTGTTCATGCTCTTAAGCAATGGCGACATTACCTTCTCGGTAGTCGTTGCGAGTTATACTCGGATCATTAGAGTCTGAAGTACCTTTTCACACAACCTGATCTGAATCTCAGGCAAAGAAGATGGTTGGAACTCATCAAGGACTATGATTTGGGTCTCAACTATCAACCTGGGAAGGCCAATGCCGTTGCTGATGCGTTAAGTCGTAAGTCTTATTGCAACAATTTGATGATCAAACAATCTCAACCTTCTCTTCATGAGGAATTTGCTCGATTGAATCTTGAAGTAGTTCCTCGTGGATTCCTTTCTACTCTTGAAGTGAAATCTTCTATAGAGGATGAAGTCAAGCTCGCCCAGAAGAATGACTCTGAAATTGCTGAGATCAAAGGGAACATTGCTAGCGGAGTTGCTAAGTGTTTCTCTGTTGATAATCAATGTACTATTTACTTTGGTAACCGTTTGGTAGTGCTGAAGAGAACAAAATTGAGGGATTTAATTCTCTAAGAGGCTCATGAATCACCTCTTTATATCCACCCTGGAGGTACCAAGATGTATTGGGATCTTAGTCAAAGATTCTGGTGGTCTGGTATGAAGAAGGATATCGCTCGTTTTGTTGCTGAATGTGACGTTTGCCGTCGCGTCAAAGCTGAGCACCAAAGACCCGCTGGTCTCCTGCAACCACATCAAATCTCGGAGTGGAAATGGGATGAAGTTGGTATGGATTTCATCACTGGTCTTCCTAAAACCCCAAAAGGAAATGATGCCATCTGGGTGATCGTTGACTACCTGTCCAAGGTTGCTCACTTTCTTCCCGTCAAGGAAAGCATTCGAGCGAGTGAACTGGCTAATCTTTATATCTCTCGAATTGTTGTTCTTCATGGTATTCCTAAGAAGATAACATCTGATCGTGGAAGTCTATTAACCTCCAAGTTCTGGGAAAGTTTCCAAACTGCTATGGGAACTCTCCTTTCCTTCAGCACAACCTACCATCCTAGTACCGGTGGCCAGACTGAAAGAGTGAATCAAATTCTTGAAGACATGCTAAGAGCGTGTGTCATATCTTTTGGCAAGAACTGGGAGAAATGCCTTCCTTTTGCTGAATTCTCCTACAACAACAGTTTTCAGTCCAGTATTGGTATGGCACCATTCCAGTTTCTATATGGAAGAACCTGTCGTACTCCTTTGAACTGGTCAGAAACCGGTGAAAGAAAGTTCTTTGGTCCGGATATGATCCAGGAAGCAGAAGATAAAGTTCGTATCATTCGAGATCGTTTGGAAACTGCTCAGTCTCGCCAGAAAAGTTATCATGATCGACACCATCAACATATTGAATATGAAGTCGGTGATCAAGCTTATCTCCGGGTCACTCCTTTGAAGGGTGTCCATCATTTCGGTATCAAAGGCAAACTGGCTCCTCGCTATGTTGGTCCTTTCCGTGTTCTTTCCAAGCAAGGTAACCTCGCATACAAACTGGAGTTGCCTACAAACTTCCCTGAGGTACATGACGTCTTTCATGTGTCTCAACTCAACCGTTGCTTCAAGGACCTTGTCCGTGGTGTTGATCACCAAACTCTTGATCTCCAAAAGGATCTGACTTATCGTGAGTATCCTGTTCGTATCCTTGATGAAGCCGAGCGCAAAACTCGTCGTCAGAACATCAAGTTTCTGAAAGTTCAGTGGTCTCATCACTCTGAGGATGAAGCAACCTGGTAACGAGAAGATCGTCTTAGATCTGAGTACCCCGCCTTCTTTTCTAAAACTTAGGAATCTCGGGTCGAGATTCTTGTAACGGGGGTAGAGCTATAACAGCCCAAGTTTGTATATATGTAATTAGTACCTAAGCATTGCATGCATCTGTTTAAATCAATAAAATGTATGCATAAGTTCAAGGGTGTGGTTTAAGAATGCAAATTCAAAACCCTAATTCCTTCCCCTCTCTTTGAAACCACATTCAAATGGTTTGAATTTTGAAAGTCACAAAATGTTTGGAGCCCAAAAGGATTAATAGGGCCCCTGAAATATTTCAAATATTTCTAACAAAGTCTTGTATTTTTTGAATTATTCAAAATAGTAAGTGAATTTGAAATTACAAACATAAATCAAAATCAGAAAAAGGAAAAAACTTCTGTTAAAAAATAGAGCCAGAGGGCAAGCCAGGCCGCAGCCCAGCAGCCTCCTCCCCTTTCTCCCTCTCCCCAGCCTCAGCTCACCTGGGGCCTGAGAACCCGGCCCGCTGCCCGCATCGTCGTCTTCGACGATGACGGCAAGCACCTGTGTGCCCGTGCCGCCGTCGTCCATCGCCGTCGACCGCTATGATGCGCCGCCGGCCCCGGAGCCTAGGATAAGAATGCCGCTGCTCGGCTCTCTCTCCTCATTCCCTTATACCTTTCCCTCTCGCTCTCTCTCGGCAGAGCTCCTCCCCACCTAACCCTAGCCGCCATGGCTGCCGGCTAGCCGCCATGGCTGTCGGCTAGCCGCAGTTGCCGGCCTCCCCGAGCCCATCCGACACCGCCATCAGCTCCGCCTCGCTTCGCTTCATCTTCCTGTAGAAGGAATCGACGAAGGGTGCTGCGAATCGTCGTCGTGACTCCATCTTCCCCGCCACCGACGACCACCGGCGCCATCGATTTCGATGTCCCTTGTGCTCCCCTCGCGCCAACGACCCCTCCGCGAGCTTCCCGGTGAGCTCACGATCCCTGTGACCCTCTTCGTTTCCCCTCTTACTCTCTGAATCGTCGCCGTCGCAATCATCTGCATGCGCCGCCGTCAGCCGTCGTTGTGCGGCCTGCTCCGGCGACCTCTACCTAGCGGCACTGCCCTAGTTAGGTTCATGGTGACGCCTTGGTTCGAACCCGCCCAACCGCGCGTCCCAGATCGCCGCCTGCCGCCGCCGTCTGGCCATGCTCCGGCGAGCCCCGCGTGGCGCCACGGTGGCTTGCCTGCATGGCCCGGGCCCACCGGTCAGCCTCTCTGGCTAGCTGCAGCCTCGGTGAAAAACAACAACCAGGGCCCCCTGTCCCACTTTGTCTGCGTGGAGGCTGAGGTGGCCAGAGGCCCACCTGTCTGTTCCTGTGGCTAGCTCAGCCTCTATGTAAAAAGTATTCCCAGCTTTATTTTAGTTAAGAAAAAGGTTTAATAATTTTAGAAATTGTTTAAATATTGAAAATTCAATAACTTATTATTTATAAGTCAGAAAAATACAAATAATATATCAAAACATTCAGAAAAATGAGTTATACCTATTTAAGCTATAATCATGCATTGCTAATCAACTTTGATGACAAGTTTAATTAGAGAACAAAATCAACCCCCTCATGTGTTTCTGGAGTTTCCCCGAATTAGGATTTTCAACCCTCGGAACCCCGTTCAAGTTGTCAAGCACGCCTTAGGGTTTCATTTCAATGCAAGTTAACTTGTCATATCATCCATATTGATTGAGCATTGCACATGCCATGTATTGAATGTTGCTTCTCCCTTTCTGGTATTTGGTTCTTTGCGATAGGATCCGAACCCGAAGCTGAAGTCAACAACACCGACAAATTGCACTGCTTCATCGATGACAAGGCAAGCGTAGCCTCTCATTCTGAACCTATGTTTTATAAAGTATATTACTTTCTCGCTATGATGCACACGATTCCAATGTGGTCTTTTTTCAATAGCTAGAGTTACCTATCTGCTGCACTATTTCCCTTTTGTAGCCTTATACTCCTAATCCACTGCTCCTAGCATACCTAGGTCTGGCATCTGAGCGTTGCTAGAGCTTCTGAGGTCTACAGCTTAGCCATGCATAGTATTTAAGTTTGATCTATCCGAACGATGAATCAGAGGTGCCGGAGAATCTAGAAAGGTAGGAGGTGGTGACATCATCGAAGGAGTTAACTAATCATGCTAAGGCTTGTATGGGAGGCCACGTTGGGTGTGGTTCTTGTAGTCCCATGCTCGCCACCATTATGACCCGAGTTCTTGCCTCTTGAACCAAGACGAGCGTACAACCACATGGGGCCTGGAAAATCCCACGAGCAACTAACTTGCCTAGTAGATTCCATGAGTCACATAGTTTGGGCTTTCCATCTGGCATACACATTGAAAACCTTTTCGAAATGAGGAGGTGAAGGAGGTGCATCATAACAAGTAGGGAAGCATGGCCGCGGTTGCTTGGGGTCGATGGATCCCCTGGTGAACCAACCTCGCCTCACATCTTTAAGTACCGGCTTCGGGACTTGACCCGTTACGGCGGAATCATACTTATTGCATGACTCATGATCTCGGCGAAAGCAAGGTAAAGGTCGTGGTCAACCACCCTCTATCGGCCTTCCAAGGAAGAGGGCTAATAATTTGGCAATAAGAGTCGGTTGGTACGTGTGGGTAAAGTTGTACACCCCTGTAGGGTATTAATCTTTTAAAAAAGTCGTGTTCACGGTTATGAACGACTTGGGAACGGACGTGAAAATCATAGAGAATTATAACCTAAGTAAAACTTGCTGATCCACGTGTGCTTAAGGATGCTTCCTCTGGGTCGAGGGGGGGTGATCCTGGATAGGAGGTTCTGATGAAGCTGGTGGTTACCAAAATGTGATGAACAAGATGAAGAAGTCGTTATCTTATCCTTTTTGAAGATTCTGAGTAGACGAGCCTCTTCTCTCTCTTGTTTAAAAATAAAGATTGCTTTCTGCAAAAGAAAATCCAGAGAAAGCCTTTCTAGCCAGAGCATGTAGATACTAGGTTATCTAAGTCTTGCGGAGTACATTCTCGTACTCAGCCTTGCGCCATTTTTGTTTTTCTACAGAGGATCTGGTTGCAACTGAAGGTGGCTTCTACGTTGACATCGACGAGTAGTTGGGGGTCCTAGGTAGCAGCCTGAGGACTATGGGATGGACGTCGCTTTTGTTTATGGCCTCTTAGGCCTTTTGCTAAGTTGTTGTGTAGAACAACATAATTTGCTTTCGCTATGTGATGTAATGTTGGGTCTTTGACCTCTGGTTTGTAATAACTCTAATATCTTACTCTGTTAAGAGTTTAAACTTATGCTGTTGAATCCCTGTGTTCTGTAATATTACCGAATCATACTGTGATCCTCCGTGTTTGGGACTTGAACTTATCTTAGATGATGATCTGAGGTTAGTTTAATCCTAACCCCGAGGGGTGCTACAGAGGACGCCAAGAAAATCACATGTCTTCTCGATCTACCGCATGTTAGATACCACGTCTGCATCAACGATTGCATCATTTATCGGGGCGAGGACATGGAGAAAACCACATGCCTAGTGTGCGGCGTGAGTCGATACAAGAAAGGGAAGAAAGCTCCTTGAAAAGTGGTATGGTACTTTCCTATCATTCCTCGTCTGCAACGCTATTTCACGGACCCTAAGGAAGCAAAGATTATGTGCTGGCATGCAGAAAGGAAGAAGCCAGGAGATGATGATGACCCCGAAAAGGACGAGCAGCTAAAGCACCCTTCAGATGCTAGCCAGTGTAGAGCATTGGACCTCGAATTCCTAGAATTCGGTGGAGATTCGATGAACATCTGGCTTGGTGCAAGCACAGGTGCAATCAATCCGTTTGGTAGCCAGAGCAGCACGCACAAAACATGGCCCGTGTTTGTATGGATGTACAACCTCCCTCCATGGTTGTGCATGAAGAAGTACATACAAATGAGTATGCTAATTCAAGGGCCAAAACAACCTGGTACCGACATCAATCTGTATCTTGGGCTGTTGAAAGAGGAGCTAGCCATGTTATGGGAATTTGGAGCCAATACGTATGATGCTGTCGCACACGATTATTTCACTATGAGAGACACATTGGTCACTACAGTGCAAGACTATCCAGGTTGCGGATATATGTCGGGGCAGGTTATCCAAGGATTCTTCGCATGCGTTAGGTGCATGGATAATACAAGCTATCTCCAACTAGAAAAGATCCAGGGTCTTCGAAAACCGTGTTCATGGCGCACCAGAGGTGGCTCGGCAAGAATGATCCATGGAGAAAACATGGATATCTGTTTGATGGCAAATCCGAGACCCGAGGAATCCCAGAGCAGAGGAGCAGCAAAGCAGTGGAAGAATTGCTGAAAAACTGGAAAGATTGTCCTAAGCCTGCAAAGAAGCGAAAGAGGCAGCAAGACAAGCAACTGCTGAAGGTATGGAAAACAAGGTCTGATTTCTGGGAGTTGCCATATTGGAAATTTCTCCGCACGCCTCATAGCCTTGACATCATGCATATCACGAAGAACGTGTGCGAGAGTCTGGTCGCCACCCTAATCAACATGCCAGATAGGACGAACGATGGTCCGAAAGCAAGGCTCGACCTGATATTCATGGGCATCCGAAAGGATCTTCATGGAGGACGCACTGCTCCTGATGATCAGGAAGATGACGATGATCATGAGTCGGAGGTGACACAAGGTCGTCGGAAGGGTAAAAGGTCAAGAAGAACGAATATTACTACCCCCTTCTTGCTTCACTCTAAGCCAGGATGAGATCAAACAGTTTTTCAAGTGCCTTCTAGGAATCAAATTTCCTTACAGCTACGCGGGCAAGATAATCAGATACCTAGACGAGGCGAAGCAGAGGTTCAGTGGCATGAAGTCTCACGACTGTTCCGTGCTAATGATGCAAATACTTCTGGTTGCACTAAGAGGGATAATGGACGAGCATGTCCGTGAAACGTTGTTGGGCTCTGCAAGTTTTTCGACGTCATCTCTCGAAAGTCGACTGGCGTGAATCAACTCGGGAGGCTACATGAGGAGATCGTGGTGATACTATGCGAGCTCGATATCTACTTCCCGCACACATTCTTCGACATTATGGTGCATCTGCTGGTCCATGTCGTGGAGGATATCATCCAACTCGGGCCGATGTTCCTCCGTAGCATGATGGCGTTCAAAAGGATGAACGGACATATCAAAGGATACGTTCGCAATAGGTCCCATCCAGATGGAAGCATAGCCAAGGGCTTTCTGGACGAAGAGTGTGTCTCTTTCTGCACGAATGATCTAGACATCAAGAATCCTGCCGGTCTTCCCGTCAACAGGCACCTTGGCAAGCTCGACGGATCTGGTCACTGAGAGGGTCATCGCGTACTGCATGCAGACTTTGATTGTCTATGCGCAGACTTTGATTGAGCAAACCTCGTTGTGCTAAAACATTTAGAACTGGTCGATCCTTGGGTATATAAGGATAAAAGGTTAATCGAGAAGAAGTACAGTGATCGGGGCATACAGAGGGCGCATGGAGAAATAGTCAAAGAGCACAACTCAGATTTCACGTGTTGGTTTAGGCAGACACTCCTAGATAATCCCCCGCAATCGCATTCTTCTGCGGAGGAAAAGATCATATTCACCTTGTCGCAGGAACCCATGCAAAACCTGATGACCTATCAGGCGTATGATATCAATGGCTACACATTCTACACAGAGGAAAAGGACAACAAGTGTGACTATCAGAACTCAGGCGTAACTTCGGAATTCTACATTGGTGACAACGTGAAGGAAATATTCTATAAAAGGATCGAGAAGATCTGGGAGCTCTACTACTATTGAGAAAAGGTGTCGATGTTCTGTGTCAGATGGGCCAAGAGCGTCGAAAGAGAAGACCGGTATTTCACAACCATGGTTATACCCGAAGCAGCCAAATCCAAACCCGGCGGTGTGAACGTGGCCGCGAAAAATTAACAGTGGGTACTGGCTAGCAAAGTGGACCAATGTTTTTATTACCGACCCGACAAATCCTAGCCATGTTTTTGTAAGGAGAGGAAAAAGAAACATCATCGGAATGGATGGAGTTGCCAACGATCAAGACTTTGACTAGTACAGCGATCCAAAGATTAAAGATGACGATGACTACGATGCAACAATATACATAACAAGAAGAAATAGGACAACCCTACCAAAAAATTTAGCCCGTTCGAGAGACGAAACATTAAAGTGCTGGGGCTAAATTATTAAGTCGCGACAAAGAAGGGGAAAATATTGTAAAATGCTAGCTCAAAAAATATTGTAAAACGCGTTCTCAAAAAATATTGTAATATTCATAGACACATTATTATTTAATTTATTTCTACTTTAAATCTGTCACATCCCAAAATTTTCCAAATTTTGAAATGTGAAAAATAAATAAACAAAATAAAATTTTGTTGAAATTTAGGGTGAGAAGAAACTTTTTGATTCCAATTGGAAACATCAAAACCTATTTTGATCAATTAAAATCCTAAAGGGATTTAAAAAGATAAACAATTAATAAATAAAGTTATGATAGTTGGAATCACTATTTTTGGATCTTTAAATAAAAAGATATGGTTTTTATAAAGCAAACGTAGAAATATAATAAGGATTATTTTATAGAGCCAAATTAAATCCTGGCCAAGCTTTTGAAATAAAATATTTCTATTTGTTAAAAAGAGTAAAGGTTTATGTAAATAAAATAATGAGGTTTTATTATTATCCAATTTTATTAAAGTAAAGGCTTTTCCATTTTAAATAAACACTAAAACTTGTTAATATATTTTAAATAAGATTTCCAAGTGTTTTGTATTTTCAAATGAAACCTACTAAAATGATTTTGGTATTATTTAGATTTCAAATAGAGTTTTTAAATAAATTAAATCCTATTTGAATTAATGACTAAGGTCTATTTATTTAATTATTAAATAGATCCTAAAAGAATAAAAGTATTATTTTATTTTTGACTTTGGATTATATTGTTAAACAGAATTAAAATCTACACAAAGTTTGGCAAAGGTTTGAATTCATTTGGGTGTTTGAATTATTTGTTTAAAAATCAAAACAGAAATTTCAAATAGAAGAAGAAAAAGCAATTTGTATAAAAAAAATGAAACGAACCAACCCAACCCAACAGGCCCAGCTAACCTAGCCCACTAAGCCCATCAAGCGTTTCATCTCCTTCCCGCTAGAAAACGCAGATTGCTGAATAGACCCGTAGCGTCACTGACCGCCTGGACCCACTCCCCCTCTCTCCCTCACGCTGACAACGGACCCCATCGCCACGTCGTCATCTTCTTCACCCACCCCGCTGACCACGCCTCGCCGGCCGTTGCAGCCGTTTGAATGCCGGCGTGAATACGTGTTAACCACGCCATTAAACGGCCCCGCAATCATGCGTACTAAAGCGCCTTCGCCCCCTCTCTCCTTCCCCTCACTCGCCAGACCCTCTGCGCCCCCAGGCTGCCTCCAATTTCCCCTGCACCATCACTGACTCCGGCGAGCATTTTCATCGATTCTGGCCAGTATCTGTCGCCCCTCGCCTCCCACTGCACGCTCCCTTGCTCCCCATCCCCAGGCGAACCTCCCCATAGCGCCAGCTTGCCTGCGCATGCCTTGCAGCCTTGGCTCTGTCCATGTCTGAGCGCCACCGATGATAAGCCCGACTCCGGCAAGCCATAGCCGACGACCTCGTGCGCCCCTTGCTCACTGGTGAGTGTTTCCGTGACCCTTGAACTCATGTGCATCTTCCTGATGCATTATTTTTCTCGTTTGCGTCCCAGAGACTCGCCTTCGACCATGGCCGTGCGTGCCCGAGCCCGCAAGCTACTCCGACGAGGAATCCCAGTCGACCCCGTGCGCCCCTCGACCAACAAAGACGACCTTGAGCTTCAGCGCGTCGAGGAGATTCTGGTGAGCATCTCCCTTCACTATTTTGCTTCCTGTAGCATCGACACCGCCACCGTCTGACCGCTCCGCCGCCACCAGCCGCCGCCAGCGCCGCCACTCAATGGCAGGTGTGCTGTGCACCACCCGATCTAGATCGTAGCGTCGCGATAAAACTTAACCGAAAGGGTATGGATAGATCTGTGCCGCACGATCGTCATTAGATCCAACGCCTCACAGTGCGGATCCACGCGAAACAGTACACACCAGTTGGAAAGCGCCACGTGGCCCTGTCTGTTTGAATAAAACCAGAAATGATCTATGTGTTGTTCCAATTTGAAAAATTCATAACTTTCAAACCACACGTCCAAATTTTGCAAATTTTATATCAATGGAATCAGCAAGACAAGTACTTTCTGACCATGCACTTTGTTTAGTAAATGCTTCTGTTAAATTGTTTGTTTTTGCAGAAACTTGTGTATGCATGTTTAGAATATAAAAATTGTTCTAAAATGATTTTTGAGATAAAATCTTTGGAAAATGGTTTGTTTTGAACCTACTTACCATAGAAATCAATTGGTGGTTTCAAAAATATATTTGGTGAAGCAAAAGAATGAACCTTTGAATTAAACCATTTCTAGTCAAATAAAAATATTGTTTATTGTTAAAAATGCTTTTTGGAGAAAACCTTTGGGAAATGTTTTGATTTAAACTCTCTGACCCTAAACACCAAGTTTTATGATTTGAAAATGTATTTGGTGAACTTTATAAAGATTGTTACTTTGATAAAGGCATTTTCAACCACATAAAATAATGATTTGGTTTAAAAATGGTTTATAGATAAAATCTTTTGCAAATAGTTTTGCCACTTTATAAAATGACCAATAAAGTGTTTTAGAATGTTTATAACCTATTATAAACCACTTTTGTAAATAAAACAAAGTTTGGCATGCTTGCATGCATTGTTTTGTTTCTATTATTTTATGTGATGCTTTGCTTGAATGATAGATTGAAATATTGCTTGCTTGATTGAATTGTAGTGGAATTTGAAGAGTGTGAGTATTTCAAGATCAAGGAGTGAACCTATATTCTCTACCAAAAAGGCAAGTGATGCTTCATACTTTTGTCCCATTATTTTCACTATGCATTAGTGATATTTCTAAGTAGGACTTGCATGGAATTTTGCTAAATGTAAACTATGCCAGGGGAAATCCTAGTAGATGAAACCTTACTAGAATTTCCTAAGTTAAGATTCCTACTACTATCATGCTTAGCTTAGCTAGTAGAAAACAAGGGTGGAATGTATATTCATGCTATGGAATATCTCTAAGTCTGTGGACTTGTATTTTGTTTAATAAAACAACTAAGTGAATGAATCACCTGGGTGGAATGGAAGGAATGGTTTGTGTTGAGTGGTTATGCAAGTCCAGTATGCTGGGGAAACCTTGGGCATCACCAAGTCCAGTATACTGGGGAAAACTTGATATCTCACTTGTGGATGGCCACACAGGAACAAAGAGATTTGAGATGTCAAATGTTGAGAAGCTTCAAGTGCAGCCACTTGGCATTATGGGCTCTGCCTGGATCATATAGGTTGCAATAACTTAGCCAAATGGACAGTTGGTGGTAGGGGTTTGATAGGTTGGAGCACGTCCATTTTGGTCTAAGGGAAGGCTTCTGAAAGATCTTGTCTTGGGAAACCAAGTCTTGTAGGGAAAGTGCACCACCTCTGCAGAGTGTAAAATCTAAGTACTTAGCCATGTCCCTGGTAAAGGACAATTTGAGCATCAAGACATGGAAGCTATCAAGAATCTCCTCATCCAAATTTCTAAGGTAAAAACTTGTGGTTGAACAAGGGTTGAAGGATCACCAATTTCTATTGGGAGATGCCTTGGGTGATTTTTGTGAAGCAAAAACTTAGTGTTTTCAAATGATAAGGAAAATCTATTTTGAGCAATGCAAGCCTAAGCTCCACTTAGCCAAATGCATATAGATGATCGACTCCACTATACTACCATAGTATCACTTGCCAATACAATTCAAATGTATTGACCCTTGTGGATGTAACTTGTTATGTTGCAGGTTTATTTGATATTAGTGAAGTTTAATGATTAGGATTACAAGTCTATAACCAACATGTCTGCCTGTGGCACTTTGAAGATGAAGGACCCCATGCTATTGTTATATTCTGATGCACTGTAATGAGATAGCCAAATGAGCTATGTAAGATGTAATGAATTATTTTATTCCTGGCTATAAAGTTGTATATGACCTTTGTTTCTTGATATTACATCTTAACTGTTGATACTAGCTATTGATCCAGGGACTAGCATTGTAAACACGGGTATCTCTACCTTATTAAAGGTTGGAACCTTACAAAATCATATGTGTACCACTTTTATGACAGATATTACCACTTTTGGGCATTTTTGGAACATTTTAAAGTATTTCTAAAATAAAAACAAAACTTTTATGACATATATTACCACTTTTAGGCATTTTTGGAACATTTAAAAGTATTTTTAAAATAAAAACAAAAAAGGTGGGCATGAGGGATTCAAACCTGGGTGCTCATAGGTTGAGATTGAGCGGTGGGACGGAACTAATGGGATAGGGTAGTGAGTTTGTTAGATAGTGGGGGCAACGACTCTCTCTCCCTCTCTCCCTATTAGGGTTTAGAGTTGGGGTCAGACGACGATGTTCTGGTCATATAGGGTGAGGTGTAGTAGTTGGTCTAGTCTGAGGAGAATTGTTCTAATCAAGGCATCCACATCACTTGGTAAGCAGAGCGATTCCTGGTTCCTTTTAAATGTGGCTTCAGATTGTGATAACATGTGGCTTCAGATTGTATTCGGGCTAAATGGAGCGTGCAAGGACTAAATGTGGCTTCAGATTGTGATAATTTCAAGGACTAAACTGTTCTCTGTTTATTTTGTGCATTGGATTAGGGCCACATCATCCTGCATTAATTTGGTGCATTTTTTAGATGTCATTTGAACCACTACTAGAATTGCATATTTCTCTAGTAGGTACTAAAACTAGAGCTGAGATTTCAAGAGCACAGTAGGTAAATTCCATACCTTTTCTCACTGCAAAATTGCTGAAACTAGAGCTAAGCTTTCAAGAGACAGCGAAGTCTGCATATAATGTCTGATAGTACTTTGCAGCCGTGTAAGAGCCCCGAGAGCATTGCCAACTATCAGCACCATTCTCTTCCAAGTCAATGTTATCCAACCAATTGTTAACCAGCAGAAACTCATCAAATGCTTGCCCAGACAAAGGCAGGTGAAACTTAGTGGATCTGTCTGCAAGCAAAACCATATATCTGACATAATTTTTTTCATATTTGGCATAAGAAAATAGCCTAGTAAAACGGTCTCTCAAAGGCCTTCTAGAATTACCAACCTCCCAAGCATCTGACCAGAACAGAACTGAATCTCCACAATGAATTTGAGGAAAGGCAACCTGTCTATACTTGTCCATTAGAGAAGCAACATGAGGGACTGATATTCTGTATATTGCCTTATCTAGATATGTCCTTTCTGCCTTATGATCTGTTTTGATGAGTTAACTGCCTGTTAGTGATACTGTGATCTTGTTTTGGCCTATGAGAAAACTGTTGCTCTTATTTTCTATTGTTAGATGTGCTAAGTTTAGCACCTGTCACTTTGGATTTAACGAGTATGATGATAGTTTAATAGTTGTATCATATTGGATAACCCAAAGCCCTTTTGTGAAAGTATATAGTGCTACTGCTGCATTTGCTAGTAGGTTAGTTTCTTTAGGTTTCGTTAGTTATTGTCAAGAAGTAGGTTACTGTTAGCAAGCAGTAGGTTGTTAGCAGTAGGTTATTATTATTAGTAGTTAGCAAGCAATAGGTTAGTTGCTTTAGGTTTAGTTAGTTGCTGTCAAGTTAGATGTTGTAGGTAAGTAGTAGGTTAGAAGTTAGCAGTAGACCAATTTAATTTATACTAGTTGCTGGCCAATTTAACTTGTACAAGCTCAAGCTCAATATACATACATATTCTGTTCTAGGACATATCAGTGGTGTTTCTGTTATTGCTGTAGCTCTAGGACATTGCTGTGTATACTGCTGTGCAAAGCTGCTGTGAATCTCATGTGCAAAGCTATGTATACATTGCTTTTTTTACTGTTGTATATTGTTGTGCAAAGCTATTGTCTATACTGATGTGTATACTGATGTGAATCTCCTATGCTACATATCAGTTTTGAAATGGCAAGGCCATGATGGAGGTGTATGATCTGTATGCAGGTGCTTGTATGAAATGAGTCCCGATTTTTGCCGAAATGTTGATTAACTTCCGTTTCGGTAGAAATCGGGCACTCCTAGTTTAAGAAAATTAGCAAAGGTCATGCCGGCTTTTCCCGGGCACTTTACTAACCATTATTTGCTTTTTTATTAGTGCAAACATGTGTGACAACAATGAGGCTGGCTGTTCTAAGCGCATCAACGCTGAAGGAGAAGTGAGACCTCAGAAGAAACAATTGTCATTTTGGGAGGAGGTCCAGCGACTAGAAGAAGATGAAGAATACTATCCTTCAGAGAGCGACAACAATGAGATGGAAGACACGGAGGAAGAAGAAGCCGAAGGAACGATAGATGATGAAACCACTAATGGCAGCGAGGGCACAACAAGTGGTAGTGATGGCTGCAAGTGCACAAATCGATTGTAGCTAGTTTCGAAGTTAAGATGTCGATCCCAAAGGTAAGTGTTTGTTGGTGAAGTCTCTATCACACCCGAAGTTGTCACAGGTCTTCGATTGAATTGACTGCAAGTATTGAAAATGAGAATAGAATTTGGATTAAAGAATTGTATTTAAATAAAACTAAAATGTAAACTTCAGAAATAAAAAACATAAAAGTAAAGAACGATTTGTTTGTTGTTTTTTGCAGATGACAAAGTAGGCGCAGGGAGTTTCAGTTCATGGTGATAGTGAATGTGCCGGGTGGATGAGTGATAAGTGTAACAATTATAATTTTATAAGTATGTGTGTAGGCGAGCAACCCATAATTAGTCGGAACTCCTCTTGGTAGATTTCATCTCAACTTCAATAATCCTACTAGTCTTTTTACCACAACCATGGTCAGTCACTAGACGATTAAGATCCTTCAGGTTGCTTAGCAATTAAGCTCCTTGGATTGGAATAATTCAATAAGCTCGGTGGATCCTCGTGATCCTTGAGTCAAACTAGTTTCCTATTGATATCCCCGTGTCACTCGGGGATCGGTAGTCTACTAGAAAACAAGAATCTATCTATGTAGAACAAAGCATCATGTTGTCCGGACCCTTAATTGGACAACACACATTAAGCATCCCATAGATAGTCAAGCACACATAATATAGTAATTAAAATCAACCACAAACTTAATGGAAATTATATAGGAACATCACATCTCACCAATCCCCTACATATCCCATGCCCAAGGGAACTTACTCACACATGAGAGAAGAAAGCATCATCGATATAATAAAATAAAGGGAGTTCTTGATATTACAGTGGAGATCCACAATAAGAAATAGAAATAAATCCAACACAATTCAAGATGGGAAGAACAATCTCAAACCATAGTCTTGCAAGGTAGAGATCTCTCACACTCTCTCTCAAGTACAAGTAATGGCTTATGGAGGTGTGGTGGCTAGGAGATCAAAGATCGTGGAGCGAAATGAAGAGCGTCTTCCCCTTCTTCTCCTGATCTCTTCTTTCTCCCTTCTGGATGGGATGGCGGCTCGTGTGTTCTATGTTTGTCCTCGGCCTCTTCACGAAAGTTGTCCCTTTTAATAAGACAAAGGAGATGGCAGCTATACGGCAGGAACTATACGGCCGAAAAAAGTATTTCGTTGTATAGTTGCTCGTTAAAGCTTCAGTAAACTCCCCTCGATTGCTTCCAAAAAGAGACTTGCTTGTTTTCATCTCAATATTGTGTTTTTGTTGTTAAATCCCTTTGTTGATGTTCAGAACCTGAAACACACATTAAAAACCAAGTTTTCTTTGCTACCGAAGTATTAGCATTAGGTAAAGCTAGAAAACCATCAAATCCAAATGAAAACCATCGATAGAAACCATAAAAAATGTGTAGAATCTCACAGCTAGCAACTCCCCCTAGCTTAGATGTTGCTCGCCCTCGAGTGACAAGGAAATAAGAAAGTATAGCGGAGATTCGGAACTGAAATAAAAGAACTTACAAGCTTGAATTGGTGTCAAATTCTTTTCTTCACATTTCCTAGAATCTTAAACATGACTGAGTTCACTTCCTAAACACGTATATCTTGCTAGCAAATAAATCATATGCCCGGCGAGTGTCAAAAGTTTAGCTAGGAAAGTGAAACAAATCTTTTTGGTTTCTCTCTTATTGAGAGATGAAAACCTTTTTGCTCTTGTTCTTTTAATCAATTAAGAGTACTCAAGTTTGCACCAAGAACATTTAATTTAAGAACAACTCATCTACTCCCACGTTAAAATTTCAAGACTCTCAAAGCACCTTTTTCCTTTCCTTGTTTTTCAAAATTTTCAACTCTTTCATAGAGAAATCATGCCACTGTTTTTAACATGTTAATTGGGGTTGTGTTGCGTACTCGTGACCATGCCAATAGATAGCTGTTGAGAAATAGTGGGTCAGAGGAGTACTACAACTTCACTTGGAATGTAAGACCATGAGGAGACTAAAAAAATTACATGTCACAACATTGCAGCTACAGACGTTTGCATAACTCAATAGCCGAAATCTAGTGGTTTCCCACATTTAGATTGTTCGTTGGCCAGTAGAGTTAATAGTTCCCCATGGAGTACGACACTGTTTTTAGTGACACGCGTAAAGCAATATTCTATTGTAATTATTAGAAAAATCAGTGGCATAATCTCTACTACTTCGAAGCATCCATTTTATGAGACAATTTTATTCAATGGTGCTATCGAGTCTATTTACATTAAGCTCAATGGGGTTGAGTAGTTTCTAAAATCAAATCCTTTGGGATAAACATGGACTCAAGTCATCTATTGGATGCTTTTTCTTGTTGTAAAAATGTCGGAAATATTTTAACCAAGTTCATTGCTCATTGTTTCAAAGCTAAAAGAGGACACTAGCAAGGGAATATAATTTATAAGATAACAAGCTAGGTGGGAAGTGACTCAAGTGCAAGCGAGTAAACAATTGTAGGATCAATTTAAAGTTGTAGGAGAGGTGATGAAAGGAATGTGATACCTCCTCTTGCTTTCTTTGTTCTCGTACTTGATTTGAATCCTCTCTATATTTCCCTATTGCCAAGTCACCTAAAATTGAGCAATCTCTGAGAAAGACAGAAACAAATTTGCAAATAAAGGTTTACAACTAATTTTTTTGTGTTTTTGGTTTAAGAATGCAAACTGAAAGTAAACATGCAATTCTTGGAAAAGAAAATAAATCAAAAGAAGAAATAAAAATATGAATGCAAGTTTGGAGGTTTTCAAACCTCCCCCAAGATTAGGTTGTTGCCATGCTTAGTTGTTGCCATCGTTCGGCGGTGGCTGATGATGCTGCTGGTAGTAGTCAGGGAAGTAGGTCATGAAGTGACTAAAGTTGTGAGTTAAGGCACTCACATCTTCACTCACTCCATGCAAAGTCTGGTCGATTTCCCCAACACGCTGGTTGAGCTGCAGAAAATCCTGATAGGGGACATTGTTGAACCCATGCTGTTGTTGCTGCTGATGGGGCCATTGGTCCCAAGGTTGCTCCTCCTCCTGCTTCTGCTACTGTTGTCCCTCCCAAGTAGGGTTGTGCTCCTACTGTTGCTCCTGCTCATCCTGCTGCCCTCCTTCTTGCTCTTCTTCAGAGTCAGGATAGAGCTCCGCCATGATCTCAGTCACTTGATCCTTTGTGATGATCCATTTGTCCCTTCCCTGAACCTCGAAGGCTTGTGGGCAAGGCAATGACACTTGATCATCCTGCATGACACCAAGATAACCAAATTGATAGGCTCAGAGCCTCCTGTTAGCTCGGTAAACACCGAGGAAGCCACAAGCAGTTATATACTTGACATCCAAAAGTATGGAGCCATCAACTGGTTGCGCAATAGGAATTGTAATTTCAATGGCTTGGATTAGGTGGGTTACCATTCCACCGATGCGAATATCACCTTTATTTTTGTTGCTCTGGTGGCGGAGGTGCTGGAGAAATAGAGCTGCAGGAGTGGGACTCTACGACGCATTAGGGAAGAGCGCCTTGGTGATCATGGCCATGTCTGCATTGGCCATCGAGCCGGTATCTCCTCTTCCTAACAAAGTGTTAGCAAGAAACAAAGCAAAATAATGGATGGTTGGGTTCTAAATGGTGGATATCTTCTTCTGATAGAAGTCCCTACCACCATATCTCTCCACCAACGAAGCTGAGTATGTGGCTACTACTAGTGTGTGCACTCAATTATTATGGATGAGGCAAACTTTAAAGGAATACGGTGTCATTTGTGACAAATTTCCTCTTTTGTGTGATAATGAGAGTGATATCAAAATTGCTTATAATCCAGTGCATCACACAAGGACGAAGCATATTGAGATTCGCAATCAATTTATTCGGGATCATGTTGCTCGTGGTGATATTGACTTATCTTTTGTGAGTACGAAGAATCAACTTGCTGCTATTTTCACAAAGCCACTTGATGAAGCAAGATTTTGTTACTCGAGGAATGAGCTAAATATCATGGATTCAAGGAGCTTAGATTGATTACCCTTGCATACTCACTTACATCTCTTCCTTTATTTGGTTTAGGTGTAGGCATTGACATAGGGGGAGTGTGGTCCTAATTGACTAGGCTAACCCTCCCCCATAATGCCGAAAGCAAGAAAAATCATTTCTCTTAATATCATAATGTGATATGTGAGTGTATTGATGAGTATTGGTCATGGACCCAAGATATATCTTCGTGGTGATATACCATTCACTCCAACATGGTGGCTTCGGCCACCGCCCTCTTCCTTGAGAAGGGTTGGTTTCTTGTGAATCTTTTTGGCTTTTCTTGCATATCTTGTGTTCTTATAGAAAATACACCCAATTTTGGCTTTTATTCGATTTGATTCTTGCAATTTTGGGTGTGTAGTACCATCTCAGTTTGGTTGTCTAAACCTAAGCTTTTTCCCATACCCGAACCATCTATTCTTACACACAAGTCCTTTGGTACACTTGCGAGGGTTTTGTTTGGGGTGTGCTGGCTTGAATCTGTGTATAAAAGAATTTTGAGAGAGGGCCGGATTATCTGCCCCTAGTGAGGGCCAGATAATCCGCCCCTGGGGGTTTTGTCCCTTAAAGGCTAGGGTGACGAGGGAAAGGTCTCAAACAGAGTAGCACTTCCTCCCGAACCCCTGCCTCTCCCTCAGCCACCGCCAGCCGCCTAGACCCTCCCCGGAGTCGTGCCGACCACCGGATTCTCTAGGCTCTCCCCAGATTTTCTTCCCATCGCCTCTGGGTACCTTATCCTCCGAGTTCTTCTTCCAATGAGTGAGGGTAACTCCCCCATTCTTCTTGTTTGTATGGAAGTAGTTTCTTGTTGTGGAAACTTGGATTAGAGGTTGCCCTTTGTTTCATATGCTTGCTAGAAACCATAGTCTAGCAACCCTTTTGCCCGATCTGTGTTGGTACTATGAATCTGAGGCGATTCTAAATTTTTCCGCTAGGGACAGATTATCCGTCCTGGAAGGTTTGCGCCTATTTCAGATTTTCACAGATTCTCGTATCATGTAGATTTGGCATATGGATTGTTTTTATACTGTTTTTAGTATTCCTCCTAGACTTGTGTGTGTGATTATCTCCATGCTATCCGTCTTACTTGCTTCACAGGTGGTTGTAGTGCTCCTAAGACATACCAGCGCCATCCTCGTGGTCGCTATCTCAGGCCCAACAAAGAAGGAGTCCTTGTTGATGAGGTTGAGTTGAGAAGGCAAAAGAGAGAGAGACCGAAAGGATGGCTGAATATCCAAGGTCACAAAAGAGGACTACCAAAAGGAAGGGCAAGCAGTCTAGGGTCAATTACAAGAACATGGATATCCTCGAGTATTCTGCTCTCTGTCACTGTGACCTGTATACAGAGGCTGATATTGATGAGCAATTTGGTGATAATCACTATTGGTCTGCCCATCAAAGGTACATCTATGACGATGTTCACTCTACTTTGAAGATCCACCCTATGCGCCCTTTGGATATGATTGAGGCAAAGACTAAGCCCCGACTTGCTGAGGCTTTGGCTGTGACTGATAGGATGTGGCTGCACAATCTCATGAATCTGCAATGCAACTACGATTCCTCCATGGTGAAACAATTTTTCTCTACTCTGGTGATCTGTGGAGATGATCTTTCTACAATGAAGTGGATGACAGGTAGCACTTATCTCCAAGCTGATTTCCGCACTTTTGGTCAGGTTCTTGGTTACCCTTTTCATGGTTGAGATATTGCTTGTGGACATCGCATCATATTTCCTATCAAGCCCAACAAGGATACTGCGCTCTCTCCTTGCCTTACTATAGATGTTGTTATTGGGAGGCTTTCCGGTCTCTCTCCTCTTTATGCTGAGATGGTTGGTCTCTTTCGTGATTGCATCACTCCTAGTGGGGGCAACAATGACAACATTCATGGTCACCTAGTACAGCTGCTTGCTTTCTCTCATGAGTGTGCCACTACTAAAGATCAGTCCGTGGATTATAGGCTAGATGTGATGGATTTTATATATCATGAGATGACTGATGCCATGTTTAACCGGATTTCCATTCCATATGCTCCCTTAATCATGATGCTCATCAAGCGTATGCTCCCTCATGAGGATTTCAGTGACAACCTTGACGGTGAACACAAGGCAAAGAAAATCTCCAACAAGTCAAGGAAGACCTCTCATCCCTCTTCAGCTCCCGAGTACTTCATGAGAGATGCTAGAGGTAGTGGGCGTAGGCATCCAGTGACATCTGTAGCCCGTGAAGTCAAGCAACTCAATTGGTTCCAGCGAAACATCCTATGCATGGGGGTAGACACCCACAAGGGGTAGTATGAGGCTTACCGACAGCGCCATGATATGGCTCACACCCAGCAGGTCATTTTCCACCATGTGTCTAGGGCATCAGTCCCCCTCCTACTTCATCTTTTCCCACTCTGTATGCTCAATGGAATACTTCTGGTATCAACTATGTAGAGCTCGAGCGTCACTTGTTTCCTACCCCAGCGAGGGAACCTTCTCCTCCAGCTGCTGATGAGGATGAGGAGTATGATGATGAGGATGAGGACGAGGGCGACGATGAGGACGAGGAAGAGGATGACTACGAAGAGTGATATCTTGGGGCGCTAGCATCGCTCTTCTTCCTTTTCGGCATTTCAATGCCAAAGCGGGGGAAATAGTTCTACTAGGATTGCTTGGATTTGCATGGGACGGGCACAAGCTTTTGCCATTTTGTCGTGTTCTTTATCTGCTTGTGCCCATTTAGCGTTGAACTTTTATTTGCTATTTGGTTTGTATGAGACTATGTGTGGCTCGTGTGGTACTTTGGATTTATCTCGGCTATCACTAGAATTACCTTCATGGATTTATCTCTCGGGGAGTATGGATTGGATTCATCTATATGCTATGGAATTCCGGTATCATCTCTATGGATGCATCCAAATGATATTATGCTTTGAAGTCTCAGTGAGTGATTATCATATTGGCCATCTCTATATTATTGAGGAATTAATTCTCCTAGTGGTATAATGATTTTGTCTAACACACCATTTGTTTGTAGTTTCCAATTCAATGAAAAGTCTTATACCTTCTTTTGTGCATATGTATTCAAATGCAACTTTCTTATATGCACACATTTAGGTGGAGCCTCTTTCATTCTTGGAATGATGTTGTTAGTAGGACTTTATTGCCAATCCTAGTATTATCATCTAACACCAAAAAGGGGGAGATTGAAAGAACATTTCATGATATCTAGTGTTTTGTATGTTAGATAACAATACCAAGGATTATTTAATGTGTGTTGAGTGTTGTAGATAAATTGCCTATTCAAAAGCAGCTAAAACAGAAGGTTGGGGGCGGATTATCTGCCCCTGCCTAGGGCCGAATTATCCGCTCCTGGTTCGCTCATCACAGTGTACTAGGCACGTATCTATGTGTGGGGGTGGACTTTCCTTCGGATTGTCTGGCCAGGGCCAGAGTTTTTGCCCGGGCCGGATAATCCGCCCCCTAGGAATTTTCCCAAAGGAAGCCAAGGCATGTATCTCTATGGAGGTGGGGCAGACTTTCCTTCAGATTGTCCATCCAGGGCTGGAGTTTTTGCCCGGGCCGGATAATCCGCCCCAGGATTTCTGCAACAGGAGCAATGACGCGTCGTACTACATAGGGGCGGATTTTTTCCCGGAAAATCCAAGTCCGGGGCGGAGTTTTTGCCCCGGACGAATAATCGGGCCCCCACTTGGGCCAGATAATCCGGCCCCCAAAGACTCTAACGACTGCATTTTGGCAGGGGGTATAAATACCCCAATTACTCCTCTTGTCAGATCTCTTGATTCATTCGAAAAAGTGCAGTACTATTCTTCAAGTTCCAAACCGAGATCTCCATCTTCATACACCCTAAGGCTCCGATCTTTGGGGAATCGAAGGAGGCTTCAATCTTCATCAACACCAATCAAGTGCTTCACTCCCCCTCCATTCATTTGGAGGATTCTTGATCTAGTATTTCTGGAAAATATCTAGATCTCAGTTTCAGTTATTTGATAATCCTTGTTCTTGTGACAGCTTATTTTCATCACGGGATCCTCCAATTCAGTTGTGGAAGTGTGCTTGACGTGGCTCAGTCAATTGCAGAGCTTCGTTGGGAGACCCAAGAGCAAGGTGTGATGAGCATAGCAGCAAGTCTTCCCTCAGTTATGAAAGCAAGGTTATCGAACCAGTAGGAGCAAGGAAACAACCCCAAGGTGTTGCTAACGACTTGGAATCTTGCACAACACAAACTCAAAGACTTTGCCCCAACTTACAGTGAGGTTGTCAATCTCACTGTTTGCTGAAAACAAAGGATTAAACATATAGTATGGAAGATAGTAGTTGCTTGTAGAAAGTAAATGGTAACAGTAGGTAATGTATCAATGGTAAAGATTGGACCAGGGTCCACAATTCACTAAAGGTGTTCTCCTTAAGATAAATAACATGTTGGGTGAACAAATTATAGTGGGGCAATTGACAAGACTGAGAAGACATAACAATGCAAATACTAGGCATCATGATTCCTATGAGATTTGCTTGGGCATTACAACAATATACATAGACCGCCATCCAACTGCATCTATGACTAATAATCCACCTTCAGGTTATCATCCGAACCCCCTCCAGTATTAAGTTGCAAGGAACGGATAATTGCATTAAGCAATGTGTGTAAAGTAAACAATACAATTGTTCCATGAACAAAAGATTGTTGTTTTCTCCCTAGTAGCAACAACACATCTACAACCTTAGATATTTCTGTCACTTCCCCAGATTACTAGAGGCATGAACCCACTATCGAGCATAAATACTCCCTCTTGGAGTCACAAGCATCTACTTGGCCAAGATAGCTACTAGCAACAGAGAGCATGCAAGATCACAAATAACGCAAACATGATAGAATCAATAATCAATATGACATGATAGAATCAATAATCAATATGACATAGTATCTCAATATCCATCGGATCCCCGCAAACACAACATGTATGATTACAAATAGATGATCTTGATCATGAACGGAGCTCACAAGATCTAAACATGATAACACAAAGGAGGAGAAATAACCATCTAGCTACTGTATGGACCCATAGTCCAAGGGTGAACTACTCACGCATCATGTCGGAGGATGGCATGGTGATGAAAAAGGCCTCCGAGATGATCTCTCCCCTCCGACAGGGTGCCGGGAAGAGCTTCAGACCCCCCAGATCTAGGGACGATGGTGGTGGTGGCTACGGACTGTTTCATGGAGATCTTATCCGGTCCTTAGGATTTCTGCATTGGTGGGTGCTTTTATAGGCGAAGGGGCGAGGCAGGAGGGCACCCAAGGCGCCCACACTAGGTGGCGGCGCACCCTAGGGGGCTCGTGCCACCCTAGGGTGTGGCGGCCTCGTGTCCCTCCTTCGGTTGCCCTTCAGTCTCTGTGTTCGTTCCAGTAAAATATTGACTTTGGCTTTTGTCCCGGCCAATTCCGAGAATATTTCCTTACTAGCTTTTATGTAACCAAAACTAGCAGAAAACAGGCAAGTGGTACTGCGGCATCTTGTTAATAGGTTAGTCCCAGAAAATGTATAAAAATACCTCAAAGTGTAGACAAAGCAAAGCAAAGTTGATACTAAACAAGCATAGAATATCAAAAATTATAGATACATTTACGACATATCAAGCATCCCCAAGCTTAACTCCTGCTCGTCCTCCAGTAGGTAAGTGATACAATGAATAATTTTTTAGGTGACATGCACCATCATAATCTTGATCAAACCATTTGCAAGCATTGAAAGTTAGGATCAAAGTACTCTAAACATGGGCATGAAAGATGTAGTTCTAACAATAAGACATAATAACTATGCTGCAACATGAAAGGATACAAACAAAGATCATGAATAACAATGCATTGAAAGATGTTTGTTTGTTTCACATATAGAAAACATAGCATAGTGGTATTCAGCTTGTCCCTCATGGAGTAGCAAAACATAAATGCATTGGACACCTTCAAAGTTCATAAGGGTGACTAGATACAAATAGTTCAAGAACAAGCAATGTCAACATTATTAATCAATCAATAAGTTTTGGGACAATGCACATAAAACTAAGAATGACAACTATGCTCTCTTAATTGGTGCATAAAGATAGAACGTGGAGACTCAATATAAAAGTAGGAAGAAAGGCCCTTCATAGAGGGAAGCAGGGATTTCAAGTTTCATAAAGAGCTTCCACCGTCATAATCTTGATCAAACCATTTGCAAGCATTGAAAGCTGGGATCAAAGTACTCTAAACATGGGCATGAAAGATGTAGTTCTAACAATAAGACATAGTAACTATGTTGCAACATGAAAGGATACAGACAAAGATCATGAATAATAATGCATCTAAAGACATTTGTTTGTTTCACATATAGAAAACATATCATAGTGGTATTCAACTTGTCCCTCATGGAGTATCAAAACATAAATGCATAGGACACCTTCAAAGTTCATAAGGGTGACTAGATACAAATAGTTCAAGAACAAGCAATATCAACATTATGAATCAAGCAATAAGTTTTGGGACAACGCACATAAAACTGAGAATGACAACTATGCTCTCTTAATTGGTGCATAAAGATAGAAGGTGGAGACTCAATATAAAAGCAGGAAGAAATGCCCTTCATAGAGGGAAGCAGGGATTTCAAGTTTCATAAAGGGCTTTCAAAAGTTATGGTACTTGTTAGTTTTCAGCTCTCATTGCCCCTATCATAAGCATCTTGAAGTGATTAAGGTTAAAGTGAAATAAATATGGAGTATATGCTTGATAAATCATAAGTTGGCAATCTCATGTCCCTTTAGTACGAGGGCCGTTCCACATGCTACTCAAATTTAGTCACAGGTAAGTTCTTGTCATAGTAAGTATATGTGTATCATAGAGAACCGCCAATGGAGTACCCCTTGCCCCATGACACAAGAGCTATCCCATATCAAAATGACAAGGCAACAGACAGTGATCATCTCAGCAATCCTTTTATTTACCATGAGCATGGTGCATATATTTTTTTTCTCTATTTTTTCTGAGGATGCTTCATGGATTGCTCACTATGGTGATGCTGCAAGTTTCCACCATGATTAGGCATGGCTTAGGCTAGCGGCCCAGGCGTTTCTCTAACACATATACATAACTCCATGGACTTACAAGCTTCCCTTTTATTTCACACTGCCGACATCCACAAACAAAAGATCATGATATCAACTGGGTAATATTTACAGGTGTTGAAAGTGTTCCCCGTGATAGCACGGTTCTGCTAATTTTCCAACTTATAAGTGCAAGCATATACAACATAGATGACACAATGGTTCAAGTTTATTAGGGGCAAGAAAAAATAAAGTGTGCCATCAAGTTTGTGAGAGCTTTAATCACTAATTTTCTCATAACAAGTTTAATTTGGAAGATAGATAAAACAAGAATATACTTGGAATGGTGTAACACACCATGCATATGAATTTATAGTGAACTCTTTGGAATAACTTGGTTTCTTGGGAGTTGGATGCATGAGTAGAGCTTACTCAATACAAGTGGAGGCTAGCAAAAGACTGGGAGCGGCCAACTAAGAGAGCAATAATGGCCATAATCATGTAGAGCGACAAAACATTATCAACTAAAGCATAAAGTGGTATCACAAGTCAAAAACTAAATGATCATAGAGACTAGGTGACTGGTTCATAGTCATAACATGGTGTGAGAATGTGCCAAGTCAACCCAAACAAAGCATCAAAGGAGAATACCACAATATTATGCTTTTGTATGCTAAAACAACGCATTATTTTTGCAAGGCACATTAAGCAATCTCAATTGTTTGGAACAAGTCATGATACAACAATAATCACTAAGCTTAAGGTAAAAGCAACATCTAGCATGAAATGATAAAGTCTAAGTCACAGTCAAAATAAGCTCCCTTTTGTACCACTTAAGCATGAAACTTTCTACTCTTTTCCAACACCAATCAACTTATTTGAAACAACAGAGCGAAAACGGGGGTCCAACTACTTTATTCAAGCAAACTAAGCAAACGAAAACCAAAAACAAAAACTAAGACGCTCCAAGAACAACACAATAGTGCATGAAACAATAAAAACGAAGTGTCTAGAAAGAGATCTAATATTTTTATTGATGAAGAAGGGGATGCCTTGGGCATACCCAAGCTTTGACGCTTGTACCTCTTGAATATTTCTTGGGGTGACACGGGTGGCATCCCCAAGCTTGAGATTTTGTTCATTCTTTGTCTCATCACATCATTCTCCCCCTACACTTGAAAATTTTCCTTCATAGAAAACTTCACACAATCTTCATTAGCAACATTAGTGCATTCAAAAGAATAGGCCTTGGGGTTTAGTTTCAACACAAGTAAAACCTTCATTAAAACACAAGATACTGTAGCAATTCCTTAAAAAAGCTCAAGTGATCAAGGAGAACTCAAAAAGAAACCAAATAAAAAGCAAATGAAAATAACGGCAGAAATCTGTCAAAACAGACAAGCAGGTAAAAACCGATTTTTTCGAAGACCTTATGTTGCTCAAATGGAAAAGTGTTGAACTAAAGAAAGTTACATAACAAACTGGGACATTTACTCAGTAAAATTACAGATCAATCCGACATACAGAGATTTTTCATGAATTTTTACAGTGAAGCACAAAAATCTGTTTTGGGACAGCAACTTCCCCAAATCTTACTTCTCTCTCATTAGAGGTTATTCTTGGCACAAAAACCACACAAAAAGGATAAGGAGAGGTTATTACATAAGTAATTACTTCCAAGACTCAATAAAACTATTGGATTATCTCCCAAGAAGTACTTTTCTTTAATGCCTTTAAGTTAGGCTTGATAGTTTGAGGAGATGCCCACATAAGAAATATGAATTAAAGTAAAAGAGAGCATCAAGAAGCAAATTCAAAAATCATTTAAGTCTAACCCACTTCCTATGCATAGGAATATTGTACGCAAATAAATTCATAAAGAACAAAGTGACAAGCATAGGAAGATAAAACAAGAGTAACTTCAAAACTTTCAACACATAGAGAGGTGTTTCAGTACCGTGAAAACTTCTACAACCATATTTTCCTCTCTAATAATAATTTTCAGTAGCCTCATGAATAAAATCAACAATATAACTATCACATAAAGCATACTTTTCATGATCTACATACACATAATTTCTATCAAGCTCAAATATAGTGGGATTAAAACCTTCAAACCCACTTTTAACAATTTTATAACAACATGACTGATCATTCTCAAGATGTATGGAGTTACAAAATAAAGTCAATACCCCTCCAATCTCATTTTTTAATAGTAGTACAATTAATATTATCAACCAATATAGGAACATCATCTAGAGCTTTATCATAAACATTTTCTAAGCAAAACTCTTTAGTACCATGCATTTCGAAGTTAGGCACAAATAAAGGATTATCATAAGATTTATCAAAATAGCAAGGATTATCATAGATAACAGGAGCATAATTATTATCACAAGTTTTACTCATAGTGGATATTTCAAAAGAATCCACAGGAACATAACATTCATCCTCCTTTGGTAAGCATGGGGGACAATCAAATAATATAAGGGATAAAGAGGTTACTATCATTAGAAGGTAGGCATGGGTAGCTAATCCATTCTTCCTCCTTTTGTTCATCACTCTCCTCCTCTTTTTCATCTAATGAGCTTCCAGTTTCAGCAATTTCTTCTTCCATAGGCTCCTGCAAGGCATTAGTCTCTTCCGTTTGTGAAAAGCATCTATTAATATATTCAAGAATATAGCCATTTTATTCCTTGTAATTATCAAAGAAAAATTTAAGTATATCATAAACCTCATATTTATAAGGTGAATCGTCAGTATTTTCAAGGAAACTAGCAAGTTCGAATGCACCCTTCCAAGCAATAAATTCTTCAATTTGTTCCACATCATAAAACTCATAATTTCCCTTAACCTAAGAAGATATGGTAACATTATCATTATACTCACATTTAAAAGGGAGGTGTTTATACCTCCTACAGCAACAAGATTTATCAAAGTAATAAGTAACATTATAAGTAGAGCACACGTTTCTAGCAATGGTATTCAATTTATCAATTTGTTCCCATAAGTGTTTCCATATAATAATATTTTTGTTATTCCGTGAACCCACCTTGCCAATAAGATCTAGTTTCAAAGAAACCAACCATCGATAGAAAGCATGACAAAGCAAGGCAATAACAGACCAACAACTATAGTGGGAACTAAATTTTTTGTGTTTTTGATAAGAAAAGGCAAACCAAACGAAACTAATATTTTTGTATTTTTGAAAGAAAGAAACAAGCAAAACAAAGCAAAAGGAACTAATCAAAACAAAAACAAAGTAAAGAGAGTGGTTGTGAAAGACTCCCCTTGTGAAGCTGTCCTTAACTCCCCGGCAACGGCGCCAGAAAAATCTTGACACGGCTCAGTCAATTGCAGAGCTTCGTTGGGAGACCCCAAGAGCAAGGTGTGATGAGCACATCAGCAAGTCTTCCCTCAGTTATGAAACCAAGGTTATAGAACCAGTAGGAGCAAGGAAACAACTCCAAGGTGTTGCTAACAACTTAGAATCCTGCACAACACAAAATCAAGACTTTGCCCCAACTTACAGTGAGGTTGTCAATCTCACTGGTTTGCTGAAAACAATGGATTAAACGTATAGTGTGGAAGATAGTAGTTGCTTATAGAAAGTAAACAGTAACAGTAGGTAATGTATCAATGGTAAATATTGGACCGAGGTACACAGTTCACTAGTGGTGTTCTCCTTAAGATAAATAACATTCTGGGTGAACAAATTACAACGGGGCAATTGACAGGACTGAGCAAGCATAACAATGCAAATACTAGACATCATGATTTCTATGAAATTTGCTTGGGCATTACAACAATATACATAGACCGCCATCCAACTGCATCTATGACTAATAATCCACCTTCAGGTTATCATCCGAACCCCCTCTAGTATTAAGTTGCAAGCAATGGATAATTGCATTAAGAAATGTGTGTAAAGTAAACAATACAATTGTTCCATGAACAAAAGATTGTTGTTTTCTCCCTAGTAGCAATAGCACATCTACAACCTTAGAGATTTCTGTCACTTCCCCAGATTACTAGAGGCATGAACCCACTATCGAGCATAAATACTCCCTCTTGGAGTCACAAGCATCTACTTGGCCAAGATAGCTACTAGCAACGGAGAGCATGAAAGATCACAAACAACACAGACATGATAGAATCAATAATCAATATGTCATGACAGAATTAATAATCAATCTGACATAGTATCTCAATATCCATCGGATCCCCACAAACATAATATGTATGATTAAAAATAGATGATCTTGATCATGAACGGAGCTCACAAGATCTAAACATGATAGCACAAAGGAGGAGAAACAACCATCTAGGTACCGTATGGACCCATAGTACAAGGGTGAACTACTCACGCATCATGCCGAAGGCTGGCAGTGTGATGAAGAAGGCCTCTGGGATGATCTCTCCCCTCCGACAGGGTACCGGGAAGAGTTTCAGATCCCCCTAATCTAGGGACGATGGTGGTGGCGGCTACAGACTGTTTTCTGGAGATCTGATCGGGTCCTTAGGGTTTCTGCATCGGGGGCTTTTATAGGCGAAGGGGCGAGGCAGGAGGGCACCCGCTCCCACACCAGGTGGCGGCGCGCCCTAGGGGGGCCGACGGCACCCTAGGGTGTGGCGTCCTTGTGGCCCTCCTTCGGTTACCCTTCGGTCTCTATGTTCGTTCCGGTAAAATATTAACTTTGGCTTTTGTCCCATCCAATTCCGAGAATATTTCCTTACTAGATTTTCTGAAATAATAAAACAACAGCAAACAAGCAACTGGCGCTGCGGCATGTTGTTAATAGGTTAGTCCTAGAAAATGTATAAAAATACCTCAAAGTATAGACAAAGCAAAGGAAAGTTGATACTAAACAAGCATGAAACATCAAAAATTATAGATACGTTTACGACGTATCAGTGCCCCACTAGCGTTGTAAAGGCATAGGTTCCTACCTCAAAGGGTACCAATAGTGGAAAGATGGATCATGCCTTTGGTGGCCAGATTCATTGGAGAACAGGGTGAGGCATATTGTGGCGTGGTGGTCTTAGTACCGCTAACCCCTCCAACGCAGATGTACTTCCCTTAACAAGGAAGGAACTACGATCAAACAAATCCCCGTGTCTCTGCATGCTCCACTATGGTTTCCTTGCTCCTCGTTTTTACTCGCTTAGTGGGTATGTTTGCATATAGGGGAATTCTTTGTAGTTGCATATCTAGATAATTTACCTTTGTGTCAAGCCTAAAATTGAAAAATAATTAAAATTTGGAGTAGCACCCATTCACCCTCCTATAGGTGCCCATACGATCTATTTCACCTTCCGTCAACTCATTCTGCCATTCTAATTGAAGTTGTAGCTAAAGACCTTGATACAGTAGTGTGGCTCTCATTGATCTTTGGACATGGTAGATAGTGCAACGGTGTTGAGAGATCTTTTTCATTCCTGGCAAACCCTATGTGGCATACTACTAGCTCATATTTGAGTGGTTATTCTTTGCCAATATTAGGTTACTAAATCTGGTTGTCTTTTTGGTTACTATGACTTTGTATGACACGGGTACAAGTGATGGAAAAGTCTAGTCTTTATTGGTTAGAACAAGCAATGTCTGATGCACTTTCAGCAAACAAAGTCTAGCATTGGTTGGCTGGATCTGGAAACAACAACACTTGGACACCATATCCTTCGTAGAGGTGTTTTCTTGGAGTACCATGAGGCTTCAGGTGATCTTACCTTAACCGGTTGGGTTTTGGCTACTTTTCTTATGAGTGTTGCTTCCTTCTTGAAGCTATTGTTATGATGCCTCGATTGCTATGTAGGATTTGGTGTTAATAACAAGTGGTTAGGGGACTAGCCATGATTATTATGTGTATCTATATGTTTTATCTCCATTAAGCCAAGGGAATGATGTTTGGAGACCCCTTGCAAAAAAGTGAAAAGCAAAATATTTACATTTATGCTATGTTTTTATTTGAGTAGTAGGAAACTACTTGAATATTAGGAGGGGTTGGACACTTGTGTGATTTTTTTGCCAATGTTATACCTATTCACAAATATTCCATGTGAGGAGAACTCAAAAGCCTATTTTCCATTCATAGGAAAGTGCTTTGTTTCTTCTCTATGTTGTTCGAGAAGTTAGGTAGGAGGTCTGGTTGAGGTTCCTGATGAAGTCACTAGCTACTGCCTTTGCTTGGAACCTCGTCGAAAGTGGATGTGATAGCTAGTACGAAAACCGGATTTTAACTCTGGGTGGGTTTTTGGACAAAGTGAGTACTTACTCACCTCTCCCAAGACCTCACCCAAAATTTGATCTCAACTTATGGGCGGGTGGAGCCACATCTACCCATTCATAGTTTCTCGGTGAAGAAGGCATAATGTGTAGATTTCAGACAAACCTATATAAAGAGGTCTTTCCCCCAAACAACTCAATGTTTCTACACTCTTGTTGACCTTAAAAAGCTTGAGACCTCCAATTTCGCCAAACAATCTTGCTAATCTAGGGAAAGGAAAGAGGATACTTGGATCTAATTTTTCGTTAATCCAAACTTGATAGCCCTTGAGTTCAGCGCTCTACCTTTTTCTCTTGGTTTTATTGATGAGACCCTAGGAGGCTAGGGTCATCGGGAGCTTCCAAGGAGTGGATTTGCTCCGAGAAAGTTTGTAAAGGTTGAGGCCACCATAAGATCCTCGATTAGGGTAATTGCTCGTACTTAGTTTGGTGATCTCAAGGGAGAAGAAGGCAGATCAAAGGCATCATTGTGGGATTTTTTAACCATGGATTTCACCAACTGATATTAGAGTACTCCCAAGGGTTTGAACTTAGGGATATATCTTTGCGTGTTTGTCCCCTTTCACTTTCGGTTATTTCTATCCTCTTTGTTATTTGTCCCAGTATAACTTCTATCTTGTTTACTCGTCTATCTTGTTTGCTAGTGTAATTTTGCCATATATGATTGCTGACAACTATTATCTAAAACTAACAAGTTCATTAAAATTTATAGTCGCCTATTCACCCTATGTAGTCGACATCTCTGATTCTTCGGCGAGGTTCCCTATTAGTAACCATTATCCTAACATATTTATTTTGACTTCTTTAGCCATTCAGCCTCGACACCTTAAGCTTTATTTGTATGAAATTCGATATTATGTGGAGCACGATGTAGATGAGAGTAGGATGATCTTGCAGTTGTCTAAAGAAGGAAAAATAGTTATGACAGATAAACCATTCGCTAGGAACAGTACTAGTAGGCTATGCAAATCATGTTAATGGAGAACTTGTTGAGTGTGATATAACATTTGGACTGCATGCTCAAGAAAAAAGAAAGTAGGTCAAACAAATCATATAGTCTAGAAACTTCTCTTCTTGCTCCAATTCTTAAATTCTTGCCTCTCAAAATCCCAAACACTGACGCCTCCAACCTTACAAAATCTCCTTGAGGCCCGCTCCTACCGGCCATATTTCCAGTGCCTACTCTTATTTTGACCCCTTCTCCCACCTGGTCGAGCCCGCGCTGTCTCATCCTTGTTTTGACACATTTTTTTTATCATGCCCATCACTATCTTGACGCCCATGCAACCATTAATAGTTCGTGGTGTCTTCGACTCCCTCCATGTACAAGAAAAGTTGTTTCTTGGACAAGGATAGGCTCGAATGTTAAATCCTTTAGTAATATTTTTACATATAGTTGAACTAGATACTTGAAAATCGTGTGTGTCAATATGTCTATGCTGTCAGAGTACACAATTTTCTTTGGATCATATATACATATCGCAGATGAAAATGATAGTCAAAATTGTACATTTGAAGACATATCATTGTTCTAAACAATAACATTTAAATGAGCAGAGGGATTATAGAGCCAAATGAACATAACACTGTAGATTTTGTTTCCTTCAATGAAGTCGGACATTACCCCCTCTCAAATTACAAGTTAATGTCCTCTTTGAACTCTTAGGATTTTATGATTTCAGATCTTCTACGACAGGGATGATGCCGTCATATTCTTATGTTTTGTTTCTTATGTCCCAAGTTTTCTAGTAGGAATTTTAAAGCATCCACCATCATATTTTCCCACCATCATATAGTTGAACTAGATACTTGAAAATCATATGTGTCAATATGTCTATGCTGTCACAGTACACAATTTTCTCCATCATATTTTCCCACTCATACGTGCAGGCTCTATCCAAAACACTAATTTTCTATTACTGGTGTAACACGAACAACAGTTTGGGGGCTGCTGCTGCTGCTGCAGCGTGACATGTGTAGCATGGTGTTCCATATGTCGCCAAGGAGATGCCCCCATCCAAACCTGAACACGCCAAGGCTCACGCACGCCTACCTCACCCAATTGAATGAGAAAGACTTGGCAGATGGCGAAATCGTCAAGAGACTCTGCTAAATAAAACAAAACGTCATGCGGCGTGGTTGCTGAAAAGTTGTTTCTCAGCCGTTTGTACTGGCGCTGGCCGTCACCACTGCCTCGAACCCCGCCAAGTGGCAGCCCCTCCTGCAGCCGACTTGGTCTTCGTGGTGTTTTGACTAGTACTTAACCACAAATTAGGGACGAACAGGTCCAAATCAGTTGCCCCAAAAGTTTACGGTTAAGCTGTCGATGACCCCTATAGTAGTAGTAAATCACCAGGAGATGTAGACCCCTTGACACTTGTGTCCAGGTTAAGCACCAGGACTATAATTTATCTCCTGCTTACATGTTCAGTCAGTGGCTCAAAAGTTTCTAGTTAGGCTGTCATGTTGGTGATGAGGACCTGGTAAATCCCTATGAGTATGAGCAGACCCTTTCACGGTTTGACTCAGGTAGTTTGAGGTGGAGGATGCTTTTGGTAAAACATTCTCATAGTTTTTTGTTTGCTTGCTTGCTCGCGTGTACAGTTTTGGAGATGAAATCCCACTGTTTAAACTCAGAGTAAAATGAAGAACTTTTTGCTTGTTCAGGTAAGAGACATAATCAAAGAAGCTAAACATGCTTGCTCCTGTTCAATTAAGAACAAATACTACACAGAAAGCCCAAAGCCTCAAGTGAGTGGTGATGCACTAATCATTTTGGAAGTTGTGGTGCTGCACTACACGCTCCAACATCAGGACTTATTTACTGATTCCACCACAACAAGTAGTAGTATATGCTTAAAATACAGAAACGGAAAGCACTGCATTTGCCAGTTTGCTCACTGATGAACATGCCAAACTGAAGAGACAAAAATGCACCTCATGCTGGACACCTGCATACTTCCAGCTCCACGGATGCAGAGTAGTAACATACTACTACAAATCATGGCTCTGCTTTGACCATGATTGACTAACCAGCCCTGAAAGTAAACCCACAACTCGGCCGGGGGGATCACCACCAATCCAATCCCCCCTGCCTCTTCTCCATCAAAAATTCAAACCATTCCCCAAATCCCCTATAAATCCCCCACCTTTGCCAAGAAACCAGAGCAAACACTCGACAGACACCTGTCTCCTCCTACCTTCCTTCCATCCCCAGCTCCAAGCAAGAATCCATCCAGTCCACATGGAGCTCCACTTCCAGGTGCAGCCCTCGGCTGTCCAGGTGCAGGACTACTGCTACTACTACCAGCACCACCAGGAGCAGGAGGCGGCCGCGGCGCGGGCGGCCAAGCCCACCAAGCCGCGGGGCAGGAAGAAGGGCAGCAGCAGCCACAGCAAGTTCGTCGGCGTCCGGCAGCGCCCGTCGGGCCGCTGGGTGGCCGAGATCAAGGACACCACGCAGAAGATCCGCATGTGGCTCGGCACCTTCGAGACCGCCGACGCCGCAGCGCGCGCCTATGACGAGGCCGCACGCCTCCTCCGCGGCGCCGAGGCGCGCACCAACTTCGCGCCACGAATCGCGCACGACTGCCCGCTCGCCGTCCGCATCCGGGGCCTCCTACACCACAAGAAGCTCAAGAAGGCAAGGATGCCCGCCGCCTCCACCACCAAGGTTCTGCCCCCCGCGTCCTCCTCGATCCCCGCCGCTCCCGTTCCAGCCACGCCCACCACTTTTACCACAAGCAACAGCAATAGCAATAGCATGGATGGTGCCTGTGGCGGCGGCGGCTCGAGCAGCAGCAGCAGCAGCGGCGGCAGCGCCGTCAGCTACGACGACGGCGCCATGAAGCGAGGCGCCGGGAAGGTCTACAGGCCGGACTTCGCCCCCGTCGCCAGCGCCGAGGACCAGTTCGAGTCCTGGGTGTTCGACTCGGCGCCGTTCGGCCAGTTCCCGGCGCTGGACGGCTTCGCCGCGATTGAAGGGTGCACGCCGCCAGCGGCGTCGAACGCCGCTCCCGCGGCGGCAGGGATGGGCGAGTTCGAGCGGATGAAGGTGGAGCGGCGGATCTCCGCGTCCCTCTACGCCATGAACGGCCTCCAGGAGTACTTCGACAAGGTGTTCGACGCGTCCGCATGCGACCCGCTGTGGGATCTCTCGCCGCTCTGCCATTAGTTCCGATTCGCGCTTTCTCCGGCCGCCGACGACCAGCGTTTCCCTCTCTGCCAGCGGAGGCTGCTGCATCAGTGTGTGTGCGTGTGCGTGTGCGTGTCAACTTGGTTTTTGCTACTGGCGGCCAGGCAGTGCGGTGTAAAGAGGAAAACTTTGTTCTTAGATTTCCAGTCCATGCAATCCAATGCACTTTTCTCCAAAAAATTGCTCCAAATTTGCGGTGTAATTTAGCAATTCGTTTCACATTCTAAGCTAGGCTGCCGATTAGATTGCTGCTTTGCTCGAAACCTTGCGCAGTGGCTCATTGCTGCAACCGATTCTCTCCCTGTATCATAATTCAGAAAAGCGAAAAACAAGCTGCTGTTAGCCAAGTGCCAGCATATATACTCTAAAACTTGCATGTGTTCCTTAGGATTATTCTACAGATTGTCGCATTGTGATTACAGGATCAGAGTAAATTTCTATGGATTGGTTTATTATGGCTAAATTCCTTATGGATTTAAATGCACACTACAACATCCTCTTACAATCATTCGTGTAGAATCGAGCCTTTTCTTATCTTTAATTTAAAAATGGCTGTGTTGCATCATTGCATGATCCGGAGGTTGAAGATGAATGCCATATCTAGAATTTCGTTGTAATGTAATTTTCTTTTTTCTTGTGGTATTTTGTACTGCCGTAGGTTTTTTTAGTGCTAGGTCTTTTCGGCAAAAAAAATTGTTGTGTCGTAGAGACCAATACACACCCTTTTAAAAAAAAGAAATAACATGTTTTTTTTGCGAAATTTCACCGATCTATTAATAACCATCAACAACAGTATAAAGAGTTCTAAAAGTAATAAAAATTACAAATAGATCAATGGACCACCTAGTGACGACTACAAACGCCAGTGCGTGACGTCGTCTTCGCCCCTCCATCATTGGAGACAGACAAATCTTGTCGTAGTAGAGCTTGTTGTAATAGACAGACGAAAAGTTGCCGTGCTAAGGCCACAAAAAACCAGCGCACTCGAGCATCAACCATCGCCAATGATGACAAAACCGTAATCGGAAGAGACTGACCTGATAGCAAACTAACAAAGACGAAAATAGACAGAATCTCAGAAGATCCGCCAGACAAACGACTCCATGCGTCCTCCATGGCGCTAGATGCACCACTAGAGCAAGAATAGAGCAGGTAGGATCTTATTTTGACTTCAAAACGTATCCATCGCCTTAACATCCCCAAAAAAGATATTAAAAAGTAGACTAAACAAAGAACATAAAATCTTCCGCCGGCAAGAAGTCGTGGTCCATTGTAACACCGGTGCTGATTGCTGATGTTGAGGTTGTGGGAGAGACGTAGATCAGAAGGGCGTCTTCGAGGAAGGAAGGTGCAGTCGAAGACGCAAGTGTGGGTGCTGTGTATGGGTGCGTGTGTGGCCCACAACCAGGGATGTGTGTGTGCTGTGACACTGAATATATGGGCTGTAAGCAGTATCGAGAAGGGGAAAAAACTAGATGAATAAAAATTCAGAACTCTCTCCTGTCTCTCGTGTTCTACCTTCATTCTTCTAAATTCCTAAATCCATCTTGAATCGATTGTTACTCACGTCCCGATCCTCATCGGCGGCAAGGGGTGTTACATTTGGTATCAGAGGTACCTACGATCGCTGGGCGTGTGATCTGCAGCTGTAAAATTCCTTCAGATGGTTGGAGAATTTGGTGTTGGGGTTTGATTTCGATCAATTCCACCGCTGAAATCCCGTAATACCGGACGTTGGTTTGTTGGATCTCACGGCCCTCCGCGACGGCACCCTCAAAGCCCTCACCGCAGACCCAGTTTATCCTCACGGCCATGGGGGCAGTGGCTGAACGAGCGGAGGGATCCCTGGCGGCGATTCGGGAGAGTCTGGACCTCATCCATGCGCAGATGGGTTCCATGGACGCGCGCATGGGCTTGCTGGACACGGCCTACCAGCAGGTGGCGTCGCAGCTGGATCTCCACTCCAGGGCCGTGTCCGACCACACCCGCGTCATGGACGCGATCGAGCGGCGGCAGGAGGTGATGGCGCAGCATATGGCGGTCACAGCGGAGGCGGTGGCGAGGCTGTGCGGCTCCAAGGCTCCCTCGGTTGAGGCGGCGGAGGAGGTTGACCCGGAGCCCTCACGTACGGCGGGGAAGGGGATCATGCGTCCAGCCTCGGTGAGCGGCTGTGGAGGAGCGCCACAGGGAGGAGGATTTCATCCGGGAGCCTCGCCCTGTACTTGTCCTCCAGATCCTAGACGGGCCGCAGAGCCACTGCTTGATCTCACGGGCCGCACACCACGGGCCGGTGGCGCGACGGTGGAGATGGCTCAAGGCGGGGACGCAGGACGCGGTGGCGACGCTACAGGTGGTGGAAAAATTCCGATCAAGCTGTCGTTCCCAAGGTTTGATGGTGAGTTTCCTCGAATTTGGCGGGACAAGTGTTTGGATTACTTCAGAGTCTGCAATATTCATCCCACTATGTGGCTTACTGCTGCGGCCATGCACTTGGAGGGCAACGCGGCACATTGGTTCCAGGCCTACAAGCTCAAGCACATAATGCACGGTTGGCCAGATTTTATCACTGCAGTGGAAGCCAGATTTTACCTCTAAGACCGTAGCGCCACCGAAGACGGAGCGAACCAACGATATCGTCAGCAAGAATGTGGAACCTAGATGGGTTTTCTCTCGTTCACCTCTCCCTGGCGGCTGGCTGTATATACCGGTTCAGTATGATAGGTAAATAACGTGTCTTCTTCATGACTATTTTGGTAGTTTTTTTTTTTTTGAGAAACATAGTACAATTGTAAATTCTCACAATATGTACATGCACCACCCTTATTTCGGTAGTTTTCTTGTCCTCTTGCAATTCTTAGATTTCCAATTTTTTCCCTTGCAATCCTTATTTTTGCACTTGTAACTCCTTAGCTTTGTCTAGATACATTTAAAACGGTGGAGTATTTATTTGTTTTTCAATTCGACGATCTAGAAGCCCGGTAAAGGCCATAATTAACACCACCCATTGGTGGTTCATCGTTCCACATACAGTTGGTCAAAGTGACTCGTCAAAGCATTCACTCACTTGCCGAACCTCTCAACATCCAGTGACCTTTCACTAGGAGTTGGGAATGTTAAAAGATACCGTGTCCGTCCAAAATCCCAATTCATCCGAGTCACTCGACGGTTCGGTTGCAACTTGAGAGTTGAGAGCGTTGGTTGAGCTCCACAACAACAACAGCAAAGTACTGATGTTTATTATATGCCAAAAAAAAGAAGCAAAATAGTGATGATATAGCTTTCACTCTGAGTTTGCTGCCACTGCTTACGAGTTACGACAATGGCATACACACACAAAAAAAAGACACATATGAGGACGAGAAGAGGGAGATGGCAAGGTTTCTTTAGTGCAGTAGGTGGCAACATTGGAAAAAAAAACACATACTACTCCGGAATGAAAGGCAGGGGTTACGGATAACTGTGTTGCATGTATACTTGGAGTTGGGAGAGAGATGCCATTTGGAGCTTGAGATGTGCAGTTCTTTGCTGCTTTATCCATTGATGAAAAGTCAGCAGGCAGGCAAGGCAACGTGACAAAGGAACGGTTGCTCTAAACCACCGCAAGTTGGGTGTCGTCGCGGTGTCAGCTAATTTCTGGTGTTGCGTATAAAAATCAGCGCGGGAAACGGACGGGTTCCCGCCAAGAGACTCTCTATTTCCGAGGAACACGCCAATACTCTTCCTTTGCGATGCAGCAGCCCAAATGGTGAACTGGCAGCGATACAGTTCGTCATCTCGGCCCAAACAATTTAGAGCGTGTTTGGTACGTAGGTCGGATGAATCCATAATGCATCTCTCTCCTCATACAGCCAAGTTGAGCCGAGGTTTTGCCATATGTTTGGTCGTTGTCACAAGAGTGCGCCGGATTTTGTCATATGTTTGGTCGTCGTCACAAGGGTGCACCAGGTTTACTGATGCGGTCACACTGATCTACATGGTTTGTTATACATTGATCTAAATTCTATAAAGTAAAGGCCATGAATTGTCGAAGACCTAGATTTCTACAGATATATAAACATCTTGTAAGTCATCGGCTAGTATAAGTTGTATCTATGAAAATCCCTGGTATTGTGTACACACTCTCTGATATAATGAAGTTTCGCTGGCTAGCGCCGTGGTTTTTCCTCTTCTTGTTGAAGAGATTTTTCTACATTAAATCTGTGTCCCTTTTGTTATGATTTCGTTTTCGTTCTTCATTATTTACTTATTGCAATTATAACATGGTTGGCGTCACAGAGTCTATGGTGTTATAAACAAGACAAGAAAAAGAATGAAGAACGAACAACAACATTTTTTTTATCATGGAACAGACTCTCCAATGGGTAGCGTCACTTTCAAGATTTAATTGAAAAAGGCTATGGCAAAATTAAGTGGTCATTTTTTGAAACACTTTACGCATGAAAGGATTTGGTGTGGTTGCCTTGTTTGTGAGGGAAGGGAGTCTTGGTATTAAGATTAATAATGACATTAGCCACAATTTTCACACGCAAAAAGGCTTAAGACAAGTGATCCTATATCACCAATATTAATCAATATGGTTGTAGATATGTCTACTCCAAGACAAATATCTCTACTCCAAGACTTTGTGGTAAGTCAAAGTTGAACTTACAGATCTTCAAAGGCTTTATCGGTTTTAAGTATTCTAGTAGAGAAGTCTTTGTGGCCGGCAATGGTCTGACCATGAGGTTCTGGGTAAATGCTTGGATTGAAGATATGCCTCCATTTTCCATTAATATCAGGAGCGTGGACAAATGGAGCATGGGCTAAATGGAGCTTGTTTTTTGATAAATTTAAAATAGCATTTTAAACATTCGAAAAATAACTATATGTGGATAATGTTGTGCTTTACCAAGAGGCTAAATTTCAAATCAAAATAATTTATATTCAGGGATACACAAAAATGATAAAATCTGACATCTAAAATAGTAAATAGTGCAAAATTTCAAAATAATTAATATTCAAGGCTATAAAAAATCTGACATCTAAATTACTCCCTCTGATCCATATTAATTTTTGTTAAATCAGATATATCTAGCACTAAAACATGTCTAGATACATCCGATTCAACAAGAATTAATATGGACCAGAGGGAGTAGTAAATAGGGGCAAAATTTCAAACCTCTCAAATCCGTCAGCTTTTTTAATTATGTTTAGGCCCGAATATAACATATTTCGGTTTGAGATTTTGCAGTTCGTAAAGTACTCCTTCCATTCCATAATTCATGTCATGGTCTTATTTTAAATTTGAACTAAAACCACGACAACAATTATGGAACATAGGGAGTACAGAATTATCTACATCTTGGATTTTATTCATATTTTTTTGGAACTTTCAAATATTGTTTTTAAATTTTGAAAAATGGATCCACAAAGCCTGGTCTTCATTTGGGATTTCCGTAATATCCATCCCTATATAACAATGTACAGCGGAAAGACATTTTCGTTGCCATTGTTATCGGTATAGTATACGTTGATGGTCTATTCCTTTTTATCAGTTTAGACTTTTGATTGTGTCGGCTAATGCATGGAGGTTGGCATGATATCATAGACTAAGATCTCGAGTTTGAGTTTTGCCTTTCTCAATTATATTGGTTGTTGCTTTCATAATTTAATAAAATTACTCTTGCCCACGTATAAGCCCGTTTTGATCCATATATATGAGATCTCTATGCATTTTGGCCTCCCAAGTCATATATGAAGAGGGTGTTACAGTATATGTAGATTGTATAGCCCTTCTTATGAGTTCAGAAATTTGATTGTATGTGCTAGTGCATGAAGCTTGACAGTTATATCGGTAATTACACTAAACTCATGGTTGTGTTTAGTCAAAGAGGGGCTGATGGTGAAATTTAACTGATGAACCTGAGGTGTTCACTGACAAAATGACTATTTTTTTAGCTTATTTCCTGGTAAATCTATGCACGATGTTCCTTGCAGCGACTCTAATAGAGAACTATTTACTGTTGTTAGAGTATATTACGGTTACGTTATATTTGGTAGTTTAATTGTAATCCAAGTCTATCTCTAGTAGTCTTCTTGGCCCCCAAGTCTTATAGTATTATATAAACAGTTCAAAGGCTCACGATGTAATCACCTCTTGCAATATCAATATAATCAGTACTTCCGTAATCTATCATGGTATCATAGCGTGTCGCTCCTCGGCCTAGGGTTTAGCCACCACCGCCGCCGCGCCACCCCCGGCGAGATCTTTCTCTATGTTTCTTGCCAGGGGCATCTCATCTCGTAGCTAGTTCTTCTTTCAATCACAATAGATCCGTTTTCTTTTAATTAGATCTCTTTTGCTTTAGCCACCAAATACCGATTAGTTCTCTTTCTAGATCAATAGACTGCCTCAAGCCGTATCGACCGGCGGTAAGCTGCACACGGCCATCTACTCCAACGGGCAAGCACGCACCAAGTTGCACCATGGCTCATGCGTGTACGTATATGTGGGCAAGGACGGATCTGCTCTACTCCAAGCCTAGCTGCATCTACACATCTACACCACGTCATTGCCAAGTCGTCGTGCGCCTCTACACCAGTCTTGGCGTTGACGCATCTCCGGCTACTCCTCGTCATCAACCGCGTCGGATCGTCTTCGCCAACATCGACCGGGATGCACGCCCCGAATACGCGCCTCGCAATTAATACAAGGCTGCACCTTCATCACCCGTGGTCATCATCGCCGACAATCATCTACACCAACAACATCGCCACATCGTCGCCGCCATCACCGATCATGGTCATCGTCAACGCCAACAAGTTCTTCTCCACGAGCGACACCGCGCTCATACAAGCGGAAAATACGGGTCTAATCCCCGAAATCGACTACCGCTACAATTCAATCACCATCGACAACTATCACCGTCGTCTTCGTCCACCACGACCTTGCCGCCAGAGTCGCAGTCTAATTTTTATTTGCACAAGTTTGTGCTCAATTTTCTTCTTGCAGCCACTTCGTCTACTCCGACACGGCGGACAATTTCTACCTCCAGAAAGAGCATAGCAGGTGGCAATTGAGTAGTACCTCCAGAAATTAACCTTGGAGATTGATTATAATTGTGTCCTCAGTCGATTGTCGGACAAAAATCGACTCTCTGGTGACTAGAGAACCGAAGGAGTATAGGATGACACTTTATCTTTATCTTTGCTACGTTTGATAAGCAATTTTTTATGCACATGTATGTGTGTAAGAAATTATGCTATGGACCAGATCTGTGTAAAACAAGTATCATGCATATTGGCATGATATGCCCATTTTATTTCAGTTTTACATCCAACAAATGCTTGTTGAAGACAGTTCCATGATTCTCTCTTTTTGGCAATGGTCTGTTCAAGTTATTTTTCCACGAGTTCTGCATCTAACAATGGGTTGAATGATAATATAGATGAGTAGATGGCGTGCATTGCACGGGCAAATTTACTAGTCTAACAAAGGCATGTTACATACCATCTGTCAAATAGAAGTATTCAGTCTTGCACCAAACCAAATTAGAAAGAGAATTTCATGTTTACAACCAATATATATACATTGCATGGTGAAAATTTTGATATATTACAAAGATGAAAATTGGTTAGGGAATACATATTGTATAAATCAACATTCTGGAGATGACCATTATGGAGGAACTAAGCTGAACATACCGAGAAGTCTCCATTCACATGCTTTGTGTCATAGACATACCTACAATCTGCAAGACCAAAATTGTTGGATGTTCCCATTAAGCGAACATATTGTTATCAGACAGTCTTGCACCGAACCAAATTAGAAAGAGAATACCATATTTACAACCAATATGGTATGTCCATCCTCCCTAGAGGAAGCATCTATCACCACACGTGTGCTTTGAGATGGGTGCACAATAGTTTCTCATTTTCCTTTTCCATTTGCACCACTTATTTGTGAAATAAGTTTCTCTTACCTAGCACATGACATGCTCAAGCAAATGAGGAAACTTGTCATAGATTTGCAGTCCTATCTTTGTATTGTTTGGAGCCTTTCTTTTAATCAGAGTTTGAAAAGTAGACAAAAATGGCAAAACATGGCTGCTGTGCACAGTGGGCTGACTGTCTCCTTGTCAGCCCACTGCCAGTCTGCACGCGTTGTCCGGATTCCAGGCCCAAGTTTAAATTTCAAACACTCGGTACCCGTCGCGTGGGCTGCCTTTGTTCTGAGTGGGCGGGTACCTAATGTGGGCTGACCGATGGGATCTCAAATTACCATTGGTTGAGCTTGTCGATCGGTACAAAGGAGGCCCCACTCTTCGTGTACTGTTTTTCCTCTCCCTCCAACAGTAATCACGTAGAGAGATTCTATCTTCTAAAAAAAATATAGAGATTTTAGTGTGTTTGTTTCCTGTCAAACCAACACACCAATAATAAGTGAGTTTTCTGCCGACCTGCTATCTGAATTTGTCAATCCATACTTGCAATTTTGGCTAACACACTAGTATCTCATATGGAATACAATGCTCCCTCCAGCACGTCCTCTCAGATCTAGGTACTGCACTTCAAAATGAGCAAGATAAGCATTGGGAGGAAAATTGGATCCTCTTAGAGAGATACCAACTAAACCCGATTCAGCACCCAACACTAAAAAACTAAGTAGGAGTACATCATTTGAAAAGAAAAGCACCTACATTACAAGCACATTTGAAAATCTTCCCACTAGCTGTGTTGATGCTCTAAATAATATGAAGTGGTAAATTCGGTGCCAAGTGTTCAAAGGTTCAGCACTAGGTCATATCTTGTTCAGCACCCTCCGATTATCAGGACAAACAAAACTTGTCGTTACCATGTGTCTGCAATGATGATGTAGTAGCTTTGCAGTACAAGAATTCGATGTTAGTTCGGACCACGATTCAGCACCTGTGCATCAACGGTTAAGCATCTCGTAGCAAGAGAATAAGCACACACATCGATTAGGCATTCAGTACCATGTCTACAGAGATCCAGTTCCAAAACTGTTTGTCCGCAAGAACCCTATCCAATGTCTCGTCCAGGAGCTTGATTCCATTCAGCACCGGACCAGGCCTCATTAACCACTCATTGTAATCGACATTCTGCACCGAGAGATCAATCTTTACATACCAAGAGGAGAATAGTGAATTAGATCATCATCCAAGCATGTTTACGAACATCCATGAATGGGCAAACAGATGAATAATTGATTTCAGTACAACACTACACCATCTTACCCACTTTATAAAACCAATTCAGCACCAGCTGAGACGAACTTGCATGTGAGATTTTGAAATTAGTCGAACAATGGTGAGTAGTGCCACCCAGGGATGCACAAGGTGCAAGCCATAAAATAGCAGAAGTGTCACATCTTTCTGAAGAACTAAAGGTGTAGGAATCACAACAGGATTATCTCTTTTTGCCATTTTTAATGCCCACAAGCTGTCCGTTCTAGTACATGTGAGATGTGGGGAACCTGGAGGAGTGGAAAACAGCAGAGCACACAGTGACACACTATACACACACACTATACACACTAGGTTGGAATCACTATGGACACACTACATTCTAGGTACCAAGGTTTGATAGTTACTGATGCGGAAATGATCATCGCAGTTGCAGCATTGATCTGCATGATAAAATTCGGTCAAGTGCCTACCTAAGGCCTAACCAGTACCTGGATAAACACTAACAATTTTAATTCACAATAGGCGGTGCAAATCCAAATATCAGAGTAAGGGAACACAAAGCATAATTCAGCATTAAGTACTTGTGACACAAGATACGAACAACAAAATAATTCTCGGTGCCTTGCAAAAAAACCACATCAAATACAAAATATACAACAGCAATGATGGACGAACAATCTATACTAACAACTTTGTTTGCATAGAATAAGTATCATGCAGAGTCAAGATGGACAAACAATCGATACTAAGTATCGAGGTAAGCATTATTCAGTACCATGATAGTAATTGGAAGAAAAAATGCATAGATGTTAAGCACACAAAATTTCAGCACCCTACTTTAACTTACTAAGATCCTGTGCTTTAGAATTTACTAGACGTGCATGCGCGTTTCGCCGCGCCGTCTGCCACCTGTTGTCGCATGCGCTGTGTTGCCTGGTGCGACATAGTGCGGTTATTTTGATTGTCCTTTAGAGTTGCGGTGCATGTGTTGTGCATGCGAAAAGTGTTGAGCGGGTACAGCAACAGATCATAGGTCGCCAAAAACACATAACCGTACACAGTATAACCCATTTCAGGAGTTTCCTAGTACTAATATACTTGCATGACAACCTAATAACTGTTCAATTCGGCTACATAGAGACTATACATACACCTAGTAACATACTTGCATGCCAACCAGAATCACACATTAGGTTCGGCAACATAAAAACCATACGGACACCCACAAGCTAAACGAAGGAATACATATACATATTATTCAGACGGACACCCCTTCTGTTGCAACCCGCTCCAAGAAATCTGAGATTACTTGCCCTTCCGGGCATACTGAAAAGACATGCCAATCAGATCAGTCGACGCAACGTTTGGAGCGAAAGGAAAAACACAAATGACAATGCAAAAAAATATGTGCCACGATACCTTCTTTACCGACCATCCATTACCCTCTGGGAAGAGCAGACTCTTCGCGGTGTCTTCCGTGCATGGAAGAAGACGCCTGAGCAACGGTAATCATCCAGTAATCAACAAGAACGGACAATGGCAGGCAGCGAAAATACCTTTTCTCAGTTAGATTTCCCAGAAGCTATTCCGAATCAACATCGCCCAGATCATCAGCCTGATCAGTGTCGACCAATGACTTGTCAGTTGGAGTTTTCTGGAGCCAAAATAATTTCAGCAAGGCCAGCTGATAGTCGAAATCAGCATGACATCTTAGCATACACATACAGACCGTGGCAGCTAGAGGTGGAGTGTGCAGGCACCCAACAACAAAAGGAGCAACAAGTGCGGTCTGTCCCCCAGTATCTCCAGACCCTTGAAAATCAAAGCCGATAAGGAACACAACAGCAAGAAACTAAAGCCAAAACAACTGAATCGGCAAGGAACTCATACCAACACCAATCTCCTGCACACCAGACACACCAGAGCTCCCAGCAGAGCGAGGCACTGTCTCAGGTGCCTCGCTACCACCGCTCAAGACAACAAAACAGAACTCCCTTCAGGGTAGAACTCAACGACCTTGAAGCTAATTTCCTAGATGCGGAATGAATACAAAGACATAGAAACATAAACAACATCGCCCCTGCCCGTTAAAGCAGCTATCTCTGCGGGAACAGTGGAGATGAGGGCATAGTTCTTGGCAATAAGGAGGTCAGCAGGCTTACCAAACAAAATCCGCAAGCCACATCACCAAAGAAAACCATCTCAACAAAGGCCTCACCTCCAGAAGCCACGGCCGGAAGGAAAAAGATGAAACAAAACACAAAAAGAAAAAAATTATTATCCATGATACATAAAATGGCAAAGATGAGTATGTTACAATCAACGCAAACCTCGGGCTTGCACCCTTGTTACCCCACTTTCTCACTGCTACGCCTGTAAGCATATTCTTCCTCAAATGCCTTGCAATTACAGTCATCGCAAGCCAGGTACCACCATCCCTGGTTAGACTGAAGACCATAGATCATAATCTTACTTCTAAATCTCTTACCCTGCAAAAAGATAGGTTAGCATCCATGGCAGACAAACCTGAGAAAACAGGAGCATACAGTGCGCATACCGTGGTGACATGCAGATTAATGATAAACAATTCTGACACAGTGATGACCTGGATGTCACTGGATTCAAACCGTGACCCCTTTCCATAATAAGCTCAACTGGTTACACGGATCCTACCAGCCTGCACATGACCTAACAGTGATATCAGTGACCTCCAATCAATTAATGATGAAATATTAGCTATTTCAACTACAGTAGCCATTCTAATAGAGTGATAGGCAAAGCATCTATAATAAATAAGTACACATCATCAAACGGTTAGCAAGATCCATCGGCTATCCAGAAATGTAACATGTATCGTCAGTGACTTAATTTTCACTAACACTAACATAATTTCTAACTTAAAAATGGATCTCTACCTACTAAAAAAGGAAATGACCAGAATAATATGTGCATAACCTTGCAGCTATTAATTCATCCAGTTGCCAATATGTATAACCATTGTATGCTCGGAGCAACCATAAATAAATAAATAAATCATTTCTCCAAGCATAGTTCAAAAAGAAAGGTTCTAAACAAGAACACACCCTAACTCAAGTCTGAATTATATTCATACAAAGCTTTTCACAGGCACTACAAAACTTCACAGACCCACAAATTTTAAACCAAGGATAATATTATAAGGAACCTATAATACCCAATCCTAGGAAGTCAAAAAGAAACCTCAAATCAATAACATAAGCTCAAAACACGATTCGAGAAAGAAATACATCATAAGTCAAGTTTGAATTATGTTCTTGTGTACAAACCTTTGCAGATGCACTACATAGGTTTTCATAGGCACAAATTTCTAGATTCCATGACAATATTATAAGGAACCAATAATACCACATCCTAGAAAGTCAAAAGGCAACTTCAAATCATTAACATGAACTCAGGATTTTCCAAGTATTTCTCTAATGTCACAATAAAGAAGGAACTGCTGCAATAATACGCATGGCTTGAAAGGACTAAAATCTTAGGAGGAGCAGCCACGCTGTGGTAGGGGTTTGCTTTCCTAACTTTTGTAACTGAACATGTAAGGAGAAATATAGATCAAACAAATTTTGAGCACACCACTAATCCATTCATAAGTCTTCAGATTCCATTCTACATCCATACACAAAACAGATTATTCTAAGTTTCTTAAATTCTGCTTGGAAAAGAGTAAGCCACCCAACACATACAGCACCCCGCCCTCTTGCCACACATAACAACAACGGACATAATCCAAACAGAGCAAAAATGTGAGAAATCACTACCACACCCCCGTAATATAAGTCGGCAAGTACCTGTCATGCAAGACGATAATTTTAGGAATATCTGCGCAGAAGCAAAACTGAGATCCATAGCTTAACAGAAACATCCAGTATAGCTGTAGTGGACACAGAAAAAACAGATGCAACACGTTAAAGTAGAAAAGCCATAGCCTCGGATACTCAAAGAAATAAAAGAAAAACTAAGAAGAAAGACAACCGGTCTTACAATCTTGCTTCTTATGAGTGCATGACATAACCAGGACAACCACATGTTATCTAGGACCGATGTCACACGCTCTGAATAAAAAAATTATCTATAGTCGTTGATTTTGCCCAATCCTAGAAAAAGTAGCAGGCCGGCCTATAGTTGTTAGGAATTTAACTCCAATCCCACCAAACAAAAACTATCTAAAGCAAACATATTCTGCTAGTAACAGAACGCAATTTCAAAAACATGAAAGGAAAGGTGTACCCCAGATCCAGCCAAGAAGAATTAGTGTTCAATAGATACAGTCGCATGTCGCTCTCGTTGGCGCCTCCGGGCGGCCAGTTGAGCAGTAAGAGGGCCGTGGTGACTGGGGAGGATTCGAGCAAGGGTCAACCTAATGCGGTATTGGGAGGCAACACTCACCGCGACGCTGTTGTGGCTCGCCGACTGGGTGATTGATGTCGCCACGGAAGGCCATGTGCAGCGCAAGCTCCCCTGGGCCGAGGGCGGCGGCTGCGGACGAAGGGAAATGGGCGGCCAGGTAGGAGCTATCCTACTCTAGGTAGCGCGTCAAGGGGAAAGGTGAGGGCAAGGTAGGCGCTAAAGGCGGCCTCCTTGACCTAGGGTTCGAAGAGATCTCAACGGGAAGAGTGGAGAAGTGGGTAGAGGAGAATGGGGGTGGATAGGTAGAAGGCGAGTGGTGAACTTTTCCTACAGGAACATAGAAACTGGATGACGACCGCCGTCGCCAATAAACACCACCGCCCTCGCGCCAAGAAACACCATCGGCGGCGGAAGGACCGGCAGCAGAGCAGAGCGGCACCGCCTTAGGCAAGAAACAACACCATTCCCGTCGCTCCGCTCCACCGCGAGTCAATGCACGGAGAAACCCAGATGGAGTACAGATCCCCACCCCACGGAAGAGACGTAGAAAATTGACCCAACGATAGAACAATATCTATGACAAACCGGACCCCAAAAGAGTGGCCCAACCATCAGCCGAACAGCCGGCACCCATATGTTTCTGAACCAGCGCACGTCGAGAAGCATCGACCACCAGCGAGAAAACACACACAATGACACGTCCACATCCCACGTCCAGAGCACATGTCAAACGAGCAGGCCCACAAACAGCGACCCAAAGCAATAAGGCGTACCACAGGAGGCCTGAGAGCACTCCCTGTATCTCAGGCTTAAGCTCTTAAATAATATGTGCTAAGACAAGGCAATAATCACAGATTACACACCGTCATAGTCGTAAATGCGTTGCATGGAGAGCCGGACCAGATAGCGCATAGGCGGCTAGGCCGTATTAATCTCATCCCTGTATTGATCTCATCCCATGTCATGGTGGCCGTCTAGTGACGGGCGGCGGCCGGAGCGTCCTAACATGTAGTAACTAGACATAGCCATACGAGAACGTACGGTTTGATCAATCAACAATGGATTCATGGATCTACTAATTCCAGTAGATTGAATCTCTATGGCTAGGTAAGCAGCAACTTTTGGTCCACGAAAACAAAGCCAGATGAGGAGATGGGCTACTAGACTTTAGTTCGCTGGAGAAGATTTGATTCAATTAGGCACTAGACTAACTAATCATCTATGTATATCCGGCAATTAGCGTGTACATACAAATATATGAGTACCATAAGCTAGCTACTGCAAAATGTTGACGGGACGACGCATCGGGGGGTGTCTAGCCCCTGCTCGTCTCCCTTGTCTCCGCCCTGCCCAGAACCATTAGACCCATCTACATTGCCGCACCGTGTCCCGGCTAATCAAGTCAATCCTGCAACAAGCACCCGAATTGTCCCCTTCATAATTTTGTGTCTGTCTAGTGCTTTTATATAACATGCATTTGTTACAAGTGTTTGTCCCCAACACCTAACCGTTACTCCGTCTAATCCAAGTCAAAATGTGGTCTTGTACACACGGTCAACGCACTTCTAAAGATAAAACTGGTTAGCAATTATTTTACATCACCTTTCTTTTTTACATAAAGTTTAGAACAAAAGGTTAAACCCTAAAATCAAATATTCCTAGTAAAAGGAGTACAAGCTAGGAATATAGGAGCATCTAGTCAATTATACAACCCCGCTTACTCAGTCTATGCAAGAACCTCATCACCTTCCTCCAGAGAGCTCGGAGACATCACCGATGCTCATTGATGACATGTATGGCATCATGTTCTGCTTGATGTCCCCATCATATACCCGCTCCAACATGGTGAAGCTAAGGTATGCCGATGACAAGCCCGGAAGGACCAGATCACCATCGAGGTACTGCATAACTTGCCGCATGGTTGGCCTTCCGTTGGCCAATGGGTGTGAGCATAGCAAAGCAAGTCTCAGTACCAGTGAGACCTTATCTTTACTAAACCCATTAGGAATCCTCACGTCAACCACGTCAAGGATCATGCCCTTGCGCCATTGTTCGATCACCCAGTCCACAAGCACAATGCGGTTGTTGCGCTCGTTTTGCTCAATTGGCCTGCGCCCACATGTGATTTCTAGAAGGAATGCGCCAAAAGCGAAGACATCGGTAGACGGGGTTGCCTTTCCGGTGTGTCTAAGCTCAGGAGCTAGGTAGCCCATGGTGCCGACCACATGCGTTGTTCGCGCATCCACTCCATGATCGTACAACCTTGCAAGACCGAAATCCCCTAATCTTCCGTTCATCTCGCTGTCTAGAAGAACATTGCTTGCCTTCACATCTCGGTGGATGACAACTTGCTCCCAGTCCTCATGAATATATAGTAACCCAGCAGCCACCCCTCGGATTATGTGAAATCTTTGATGCCAATCCAGCATGGGCGCAGATGGGTCGTACAAGTATTTATCAAGGCTCCCATTTGGCATGTAATGGTAGACAAGGAGAAGCTCACCTTTGCGCCGGCAGTAACCGAGAAGCGGCACGAGGTTACGGTGGCGCAGTCGCCCAATGCTTGCGACCTCGGCGATGAACTCCTTCATCCCTTGTCTTGACTCATGGGATACCCTCTTTACAGCGACCTCCCTGTCAGGCTTGCTGAGCTTGCCCCTGTACACATTTCCAAAGCCTCCTGCCCCGAGCAGGTTCTTGTCACTGAACCCCTTGGTGGCATGAAACAATTCTTTGTAAGAGAACCGGTGGGGGCCGAACGCTTCCTCCCACTCCTCGCGAAGCTCGGAGTACCTGAGTCGCCGTTGTACAACGATGTAAATTCCGATGCCTACTGCGAAGACCAGCGTCGCCGACGCTATGGGCAGCACGATCTCCAGCACCTTAGACCGTGGCTTAGGCCAGGCCCGCGGCAAAGCCGGCAGCGCCGATATGTCCAGCGCCGGGGCTGGCCCGTCCAGCGCGAAGCTCCAACCGACGACGAAGTTGCGTGTCGACAGGACGCCGGTCGCCGACGAGAACCCGACGTACGCAGTGCTTTGCATCACGTCCGAGAGGTCCACGGTGGTCTGCAGGAGGGGCTTCTTGGGCCTGGCCATGCCAAGAGGAGCCATGGTCACCGTGATCTCCGTGGCCGTCCCGTCATAGTCCACCCACACTTGCATGGCCTCCCGGCTGATGAGGCTGAGGTTCTGGAACCGCCCGGTGCCGTCGTAGTAGTAGCCGGCATCGGAGGAATTGCGGGATATCAGGCTATCGAGGTCGATGCCGACGTGGTTGCTGTTGATGTCACGGAAGTCGGCGTTGAAGAGCGTGTCGAACTCCACGGCGAAGATGCGGGCGCTCTGGTTGCCGCTACCCGTGCTGTTGAGCAGGCCCAAGAACTGGCCTGGCAGCGCAGTGGAGAGCACCTCCCTGGACGCGGAGACGAAGAAGGCCATGCCGTGGCTGCTCAGGTCGGAGTACTGCCCGTAGATGGCGAAGAGGAAAGTGGTGGAGAAGGACTGCGTGGCGTTCGGCGCCGTGCCGGTGCGGAACGGCAGCGGAGACGGGTGGAAGGCCTGGCCTTTCGTCTGAAGGCTGCCGTTGGTGAGCATGAGGAGGCCGTTCGGCTCGATGGCCGCGCCGTCGAGCGTCAGGTTCGCGCCCGCGAAGCCGTTGTAGGTGAACTGCAGACCGTCATCGCCAGCGACGCAGTGACCGGCAGCCACGAGGAGCAGGAGCAGAGTCACCGAGTGGTGAGGCCCGAGAAGCATGGCTCGAAGGCTTCCGTATCAGATCACGTTGCCGCCGTGCGTGGCCAATGGCGCAAGGAACGCCGGTGCGGTCAAAAGAAGATTTTCCTTCCAGTGGTGAGGAAAATTCTGGGAGAATTTGAAGGCTCATGGCGCGTTCCACGCACCTACCGACTGAAAATGAAATGGTTGACAGAGTCTGGAAGTTAGTTTTTTTTTCTCTGGAAAACGATAGGATTCCCCGGGGATCGAAGGAAAAGATCCTCCGGATCGATCGTCCCTCTGCGAGTCTTTCCCTGATGGTTTCCACTTTATCTTTTCTTCTTTTCTTCTTCCACTTACCTATAGACTCTATTATCGCACGCGCCACAGCTTCTCTCTCCTTCGTCTGCCGCGCGTCGCCGCCCTCCTCCACCCTGCCGCGCGCCGCCGCCCTCCGTCCTGCCGCGTGCACAGCATGCCTCGCCTGCGCTCTTCGTCGTGCCGCCGCCTTCCGCTCTGCTACGCGCCGCCGCCCTCCGCCGTGCGCCGCTGCCCTCCGCCCTGCCGTGCGCCGCTGCCCTCTGCCTGTCGCACTCCTGCCACCCTGCTGCCTCCGTCGTCCTGCCACGCGATGCACGTACATCTTCTGCCATGGCTCGTTCCCTTCTTGCTGCAGGCCGTACTGCGTTCGATGTTGCTACCACAGTTTAGATTGTTTGCTACTTGACTTGACCGATATCGCTACTTTCTCTCTGTCTACGAACGTTTTGCTATCTTAGCATATTATTTTTGCTATATATTCATATATTTTTTCTATATATTCATATATTTTTGCTACTTTCGTATAACTTTTTTGCTACAACCAATTTTTATGGTTTTGCTACGAGTTCTCTAACGAGAGTCTCCGGCGATGTCTTCGGCGATATCCCTTTTGCTACATTAGAAAAAATAGGTTGCTACACTCGTTTTGTGTTTTTGCTACAATAGCGTAAATTGTTTGCTACGAGTTATCCAACGACATTTTTTCCGGCGAGAGTCTCCAGCGAGTCTTCGGCGAAGTCGGTTTTGCTACATTAGCACAACTTTCTTGCTGCACGGTCGCCGGCGATGTCTCCGGCGAGGTATAGTCTATTTTTATATTTTCTGGACCGAACTATTTTTTTGCTACATGTAGCAAAAGCGAAACTATTTGTAGCAAAATCGGGTATATTTGTAGCAAAAGTTGGATTTGGGGGATTTTTGTAGACACGTGTCAGCAGAAGGACCCGGGGGATTTTTGGGAAATATCCCCCGGGGAACGCATAGTACTGCCATTTTTCTCTAGCAAAGTGTTACTCCGGACGGACCTGTGTGGGTTGATAGAGTATGAGAGTTGTGTGCTCTATGGTCTAAGGGCATCTTTACCGGCCGACCTATCCTGTCTTTAAGTGTTTAAAATCCGTCCGAGCAAACTGGCGGACAGTTGCGCGGCAACCCAGTGCAACGACCTATTTGGATAAACACGCGTTGATCAATTCATTCATGCATTAAATCTGGGCCTCAATTGGGTTGACTAGGACAGCGCCCTTGTCCTCGTGCGTTCTCCCTTTTATCTTTGGCAGTTCTTCCCGCCAGTGGCACATAAAGCACATCACTTCTTCCTCCAAAAAATCTCTCCCAAATTTCCACTGGCGGGAGCGGGAGGCAAGGCGATGGATCCCACCACCATGGTTGATGTTGCACCCTCCAACGTTCCCGCAGCCAAGAAGTGCGGCCGAACGAAAAATCCCGCAAAGGACCAGACGTCGGAGGAGCGGAAAGTCGAGTCGGACAAACGCGATGGCCGGCGGGTAGCAGCGAGAGCTCGACTTGTTGCTACTAGGCTCGAGAAGGTGCGTCGGGAGGATAACGAGCGCTTCCTCGCCACCCAGAATAGGGCCGATGCCAACGAGCTGGCAGTGAGTGCCGCCAGGTGCGCCGTCAACACGATCGAGCATGAGGCGATGACCGCCGCTTTCGGCGGGCTGTCTCTCTTCCCGGCTTGGCTATGCCCGACACGTCCTCTACCGGCTCCGTCACTTTCACGCCTAGCGGCCGGCCACCAGCTCAACTCAGGATGCCAGGGTCGCACACGGCCTCACTTGGAGGACACACTAGGATCGTGGCCTCATAGTCCCGGTTCAACCATCCCCGCACGACGTCGTCGGGGGCGGGAGAGTCCGCCATCGACCTGAACCACACTCCATCCACCGCGGACGCAACCCCGAAGGCGTCGCTGAAGCGGCGATCCATCTCTGCCACAAACATGCCGACACCGGTCAACCTGTTCGGCGAAATGCGAGCCGAGCCACCACCGACACGGTATGGTTGCCACATTTCTTCGCCATTGCCAGTATACTGCTTCCGTCGCTTTATGATGGCCAAATTGGGTGTAGGATTTCATGGGCAACGACGGTGAGGACGCCCTGCACGACATGATCAACGAGGGTGGTGGCGACGGCTATGCCGCCGCCGACGAGGCCAAGCCGGAGACGCAACAAGAGACCCAGCAAGATGCCTGCAATATTGCGGACGAGGCATTGTTTGAAAACGATGGCACTTCCATGGGAGAGGGGGTCACGACCGCTTCACTTACAGCCTCACTTGTCGACGGCAAGAAGGCGAGTCAACGAACCGCGGGCTATACCTCGTAAAGAAATCGCCCTTTTTGTATATTTCAGAACGACACTTGTTGGCGATTTCCAAAGAGCGATGACACATGTCTATCATGTTATTTGATAGTCAATTTATGTGCTTTTAGCTTATTAATTTGATATTTTTAACCGATTGGGATCTCTTGCTCACTGATAGCATCAACGACCATCGGACAAATTGGTCGTGCCGTTGGTCGCGTTCGGCCGAACAAACCGGACCATGCCTCCAAATGACTATGGCCTAACCCAAACTGATATGGGTAAACCCAGGGTGAAGATGCCCTAACACATGTGACCAACCCATCTGGTTGCCTTTTTCAAACGGAAATGTATGTGGAACCGGCCGGCCGGGAATGCCGTGGACGGGCTCCTCTAACGTTGAGGAGCAACGTCAGGTAAGGTATAGTTCTCTGATCTTTCTTCTTCCAAATCATGTAATTAAGGCTAAAATTATGTAAATTATTTTGCATAATACAAATTTATGCTAAGCATTTAGATTAATTACATCGGGACAAAATTATAATGTAATAAATAAGTTTAATTTTTAGATATACAGTAATCTCCTACAGTAGTTAGATAGAGTACGAATTAGGTGTTTAATGAGAAAAAACCCTGACTTTGCTTCTTATTTTTCTCTGACGTCGCTTCTCCACATTAGAGGATCCGGCCGCCTATACAGCAGCCTCCGCGCTGTCATCGTTTTCTGCTGCACTATCTGTACAAGTGGGGTCGACCGATCTTCGTAAAACGCATGTTTCCAGACACCGCGCCGCTTCCGGACGAATGTGGGTAATGTCCTGGTTCCTATCTCTAGATCGGTCGACCCCACCTGTACAAACCTTTCAAAAGTTAAACATAAAGTGGAAGTTTGAGACCTTCATGCACGCTCGTTCGGTTGAGCTAAGAGTTTTATATTATGCTATCATCTAATCTTCTCATTGACGGATAGTACTAAAGGCGTGGAAGCCTTCTAATTCATCTTGCTATGTAGAAGTGGGTTAAAACTCACAAGATGATTTAATATCTTTTAATTTAACTATATGTTTCAATTCCTCATTCTATTTTATCGACTCATGCTTGATGAACATGATAACCTTTTCCTTTAAGCTCCTATCTTGCTCGGAGAATAGAAATAGTCTAATCTTGGGGATATTCATGAGTGCATTTTTGCAGCATAAAGGTGTGGATGAACAAAACAATTGGAAAATTCAACTATAGGCATAAATAAGCTATTTGAAGCCATTAAAGTCTCATAAATAAATATCCATGCACTTGGGAAGAAGGGGAATCAAACCTCCTTGCATTCGCAACGATCTAAGGCTTTAATGACCACCCCTGCGCTGCCCATACGGTGTGGTGTCGGAGCCGTCTCTTTAAATACTTCCACCCCGTGCAGACGGATCTGAGATCCGACATTTAGACACACTACAATTCGTACAAACCTCACCTCCAAAAGGGGTCTAGAGGGGAAATTCTCATTGGGACTTCGATCCTCACCACTATGAAGATCCTTGAAGGCTTGGGCATCATCTCCATCAACTGCTGATGAAATGGATCATATGGGCATCTAAAGGGGAGGGTAAATAGGTGCTACTTTAAATTTTTATTCTTTTTTAAAATTAGGCTTGACACAAAGTTAAATTCTCTAGATATGCAACTAAGGTGAATTTCCCTATCTGTCAACCTAGCTACTAAGCGAGTAAAGACAGAGAGAGGAACGAGCTAACCATAGTGGAGCACGTGGAGACATATGATTTATTTTACCACAGTCCCTTCCTTGTTAAGAGAAGTACGTTTGCGTTGGAGGGGTGGACGGTACTAAGACCACCACGCCCCAATAGGCCTCACCCTATTCTCCGATGGATCTCGCCACAACTGGACTGATCCACCTTTCCACTATATGGTACCCTTCAAGGCGGGAACCAATGCCTTTACAACACTACTGGGGCACATATCCACAACCGAATTGGAGGCTCCCGAGATGACAACGAGCTTCTACAAGAAGCAGGTTTATCAATAAACAAAACCGATATCTAGACATTCGTAAGAAACTCTAGATCAAGAGGCCCCCAAGTGAATGGAGGGGAATGAAGATCTTGATTGGTGCTGATGAAGATCAATGCCTCCTCCTTCGATTCCCCAAAGATCGAAATCTTTGGCTGTTTGAAAGTGGAGATCTCGTGGAAATTGATATGAATAGTACTACACTTTTTCGTTCGATCCAAGAGAGCTAGAATGAGGATCAAATGAGGTATATATACCCCCTACCAAAAAGCTGCCGTTGGAATTAACTTGGGGTGGTTAATCTGGCCCTAGTGGCGTCCAGATAATCCGGCCCTAGTCGGGGCCGGATAATCCGGCCGTGGCAAACAATCAGCCCGGGACGGAATATCCGCACCAAAAGTCCACCCCTATCCCGACTGACGCGCCTCAGCTCCTTTGAGAAAAATCCTTGGGGGCTAGGATTATCCGGCTAGGGCAAAAGCTCCGGCCCTGGTCAGAAAATCCAGGGGAAAATTCTGCCCCAATACCGCATGACGCGCCTTGGTCCCTTTGCACAAAAATCCTTGGGGTGCGGATAATCCGTCCCCTGGGAGGGACGTATTATCTGGCTAGGACAAAAAATCCGGCCCTGGTCAGATAAACCGGGGGATTCTCTGCCCCCCACACATAGCGAGGCACCTTGGCTCACTTGGTCAACCAAAGAAGGGGCGGATAATCCGGCCCTCGCCTAGAGCGGATAATCCGCCCCTAAAACTCTGTTTTTGCTGCATTTGTCTTGTAGTTCCTTAAACAAACTTCTACAACACTTAATACTCAATTAAATAATCCTTGGTATTGTTATCTAACACAAAACTATGGGGATCATGAAATGCTTTGAATCTCTCCCTTTTTGGTGTTAGATGACAATTCTAGGATTTTCAATAGAGCCCTAGTAACATGATCATTCCAAGGATAAAAAGACTCCCCCTAAATGTGTGCATATAACTAGTTTGAATTTGAATACAAATGCACACATATAGGTTCAAGAATTTTTCATGTGTTCGAAACTAAGCACAATGATGCGTTTGAGAAATGTATCATACCAACCACCTCAAAGTTCTCAATAATATAAAGATAGACACATTTTAATAACTCCATATTGAGAATTCCGAGGATAGCGTTACGAGGGTAACGCCATCTCAATAAATCCATAGCGATAATTCCATAGATTAATTATATCCTGAATTCCATAGTGATAAAACTAGTGATAAATCCATAGATAATCATCATGATAAATCCATAGTGACAATGACCATAGTCTCACAACCAACCAACATAGTCTTAAAATGCAAACCAAATAGCAAATAAAAGTTCAATGCTAGATGGGCACAAGCAAGAAGATAAAATGAGCGAGAAAAATGGAAATTGTGCTTGTACCCGACCCATGCAAATCCCTTCGACAACCTAATAAAACTACTTCTCCCCCTTTGGCATCGAAACGCCAAAAAGGGGAAATAGCGATGCTAATGGCCCGATAGATCACTCCTCGTCCTCGTCGTCATCCTTGACGTACGCGTCCTCATCGTCATCATCATACTCCTCATCATTGTCCTTAGCATCATCAGCTGGCGGAGTAGGTTCCCTCGCTGGGGAAAGGAACAAGTGATGCTCGATCTCACCATAGTTGATGCCAGAAGTGTTCCATTGGGCATAGGAAGTGGGAGCAGGCTGCATAAGAGGATTTTCAGGTGATGGCTGTGAAATATAGCCATCCACGTCCGTATTTAAACTAGATATTATTCATATATTTGATGAAATATCTCTCTAAAACCTGCCACTAATGCCTAATGATCAAAGAGGTATGTAATCCTTTCTTGCTATATTTCTCTGCGCGAATAATGACGTATGATGGTGGGTATCACTACATAAATACCAAAGATACGAGATTTCTAACACGTCAAAGAAACCAGGAGCCATGAAGTTAATACTGCAGATTTAACGATCAACTATACGGTGAGAATTTTATTCCGTTCGTATAGTTTCGGCCGTATATTTGGCACCGACTTCATTAGGTTAAATAGAACAACTTTCGTGAAGGGACCCCTATATAAAGAGGCTTCGGGCGACGGGAAACAAGCGCTTCTTTTCGACCTCAACTCTCCGTGCCACTAGAAGCCGCCACGCCGGAGGAATAGATCTAGATCTAAATCTCTAAATCCTTCTCCACCATCATAGCCATCTTTCACCACTTGTAATAGTAGATCTCATCTCCAATTGGTGACACTGTAAGACTATTTTCTGTCAACCTTATGATCTCTATTACAATATTTATGATTGTCGATTTCATCTCTATGTGTGAGCAATTCTTCTTGGGCTAAGGGCTTTGGCCTAGCCATGTAGCTTTTTTGCATGTTATTTATCATAGATGGGATCATGTATTAGTTTGTATGACATAATGATTATAGTACCCTCTCTTGCCTCAATCTAAGGACTTGTCAGGTACCCAAGACCCCGAGGATTGATCCAGGTAAAGGGAGTGTGAGTAATGACTGATCTGCATGATAGAAACCCCAGTGACAGAAAGGGTAGTACGACTGTATGTGAGGAATTTACTTGGGATTAACAGTGACGTCACGATGCATATCATTAGTTCTCTTTCTTCTATGGATGACACTAGTAGGTTATTGCTATAAGCGGTTGCGGAGGCGGAAAAATTATGGATGCACTGCCCACATATAATTATCTTGCTCTAACAATTACATGTATATTTTATTATTATCTATTATTCCCGTCATATTTTTTGCATAGCTACTGGTGAAAACCGAAGACCCTAGGCCCTCTCTCTCTCCATCGTCAACAACAACAAAAAGATCGCAAACTCTTGGTCCGATAAAAACACAATAGGAATTCTAAAACTCTCGAAGGTCCGTTTAAGTATTATCACTTTGCTTTCTACTTCCCGAGGATTTGATAAACCTAGGTCTACTAGGGAAAAAGAGCTATACTACATCCGTAATCTGGATCGAAGGTATCAACCTTGTTTATGGCACCATTGTCAGGGAAGCAATAGCTACCCTGGTGAGGTTAGTAGGAACCTTGCTAGTTTTAATTCTCGTTTTTAATTTTGTTATTTTGGTTTTAGTCTTTATTTGAAAAACCAAAAACCCCGGGGTGCGCAAAGTGAGGTATAATATACATGACCAATGCAGAGAGAAGTCTAGTTAAAATATAATTTAAATTTAATTTTTTGGGCAGCCACCTTAACGGGCCAATTCTTGGAGGAAGAGTCCCATGTCGGGTCGCTGCCCCAATGTCTTGGGAATGGCCACGGCAGATGCTGCAATCGGCAGCGAGTAGTAGAACAAGGGGCAAGGGAGGCCAGCCATCTGCGGTACGAGATGAGGGCGGAAACACAAGGGTTTACCCAGGTTCGGCCCCCGGAGGGTAAAGACCTACTCCTGCTAGATTGTATTATGGAGAGAGTACAAGGACTAGGCGGCGAGTCGCTAGGGTGTATGATGGAACATATCCTCTATGCGTACCCTAGGGAGGTTTATATAGGCTCACCTCGCTAGGGTTTACAGATCCACATCTGAATTAGTTAAGGATTTGGAGGGTATTTGACCTAATCTGACTGGGCCTAGCTACGCTTCTGGGCTTCCAGCTTCCAGTTGCCTAGCTTGTTGTCAAGTCTCGATCCAGTCGTCGTCCTGCAGGCCCACTCGCTGGCAGCTTGGGCCAATAGGAAACGTCCTGCTGGGTATACCCCATGCGGCATACCTCCATCAGTAGTCCCCGAGGCCATCGTTGATTCGTCGCAGGTGTTTGTTGGCAGTCGGAGTATGCGGGTCCAATTTGGACGCCCAGTCGAATCGGCGGTGGACTCCCTGAAGAAAGAAGGAACTTGTCACTTTAGTCGCAATAACGGGGACCAGTTGAATCGCAGCATGGCGAACAGGTCGGCGACTAGTCGAATCACTGCTATGGTGATCAGGTCGGCGAATCGTCAAGTCGCTGAAGACAGCGAGTCAAGTAGATGAAGTTGGACCGTCAACGCCGGTCAAACTAGCCGTTGGGTAATCCAACGGTAATATCGGCGTAATCACCGCGTGGTAACGACTCCTCGAAGATGGCGGGCAACAACCGTTATATAAGGAGAGTGACGGGTGAAGGACGATCATTTCCCTCACTTCCTCCGATCTCGCACACTCCTGGTCTTCTGCTCCTTCACAATGATCAGAGCGACCCAAAGCGATTCACAGCCCTAGATCCTCCATTCGATGATGCCCTCGACGGAACCATGGGGCAGATCCAAGTGCACCAAAGTTCTATTGAAATCATTCGAGGAGGCGGGGATCCTCCACGCCGGGAGATGGCGCATCCCCGTGGCCAGAGAAGTGACACCAGATCCACGTGAGGGAGAGTTCATCTGCTTCACCATCCATCTGGAGAGCGGACTCAGATTCCCCACCTCCCTCTTCTTTCGTCGTTTCTGCGCCTATTATGGCAGCCAGCCGTCAGACCTAGGTCCACATAGCATCGAGCAACTCGCCATTTTTGTGGCGTTTTGTGAGTGCTACCTGGGCTGCCGGCCGTATTCCCCCCTGTGGCAAGATTTATTCCACGGGAGGATCGGACGTGAAGAAGCAGGCGGGCCGATGCTGGCCGTGGGCGGCCTCATGTTTCAATTGAAGTCGAAGGCCTCCTTCTTCGACCTGGTGCTGCCAAAGAAGGCAGCAAACGAGGGGAAGAAGAGTTGGTTCTACATGACCGAATCGCCGCCGGGTGACAAAGTGGCGCTCCCGATGTACTCCACCGACCGGCCCGAGCTACGCCGGCTCCAAGTCACCAAGCTCCCGTTGGACCAGCGGATGGTCATCTATGATATGCTGCAGACAATCCGCAACCTGAAGAAGACGGGCCTCCAGACCATCAATTTGTACAATTGCTGGTTTGGGCAGCGGCTAGTGCCTCTGGCCAGTCGCGCCCACTGCATGTACGAGTACACGGGCAAGGACGACCCGACGAAGTTCTGCCATGCCGAGTGGAGGCTCAACGACTACACCTTGGTCTTGAAGAAGATCACCGAGGCGGAGTACCTCGACGCGAAGGCCGGTGTCGCCCCTTACACCGAGAAGCGCAAGGATCCAATGGTATGTCTTTTCTTTCCTCTGCACTCGCAGTCGCAGATCTGCATTCGTGGTCATGCTAATTTTATCTTGTTGTTGCAGTTGTTCCAACTGGTGGAAGGTTGGCTTCCACCCGCAGATGACGAAAACTCAAACTCCTTCGCCGAGGATGATAGTGAGTCTTCGCCCAAAAAGGGCGTTATCAGAAGTGATGGGGGCGGCGATGACGATGACGATGGCGGTGACGAGGCCGCAAGACCCGCGGGCAACATCAACGTGAGCTTGAGGCCAGCAAGAGCCTCGAGGCTCACGACTAAGACAATGACGAGCTCCCCGTGTATACCTCGCAGCCCGAGGCTAGGCCATCAAAGAAGAAACCACCACCGTCGAAGAAGAAGAAGCCGGCTAAGCCGGTATCACCACCTCGGTCCGCGAGTACCTCCGATGCTACCAATGCGGCCGAGGAAGCCAGGGCCAACGCACCGGCGCATGCGACCGCGGCGGCCGGCGCGGCCGTTGTAGAAGGCGAGATGTCGTTGGCGTCACTGCCAACGCCCTTCGTACCAGTCACCGGGCTCGGGGCCACTCCAGCCGCGGGGACCTTGCCACCGAGGGGAGCACCCGCGACGATCGCCGCTGATCCTCCTGTTGCGGCCTCGTCCTCGAAGAAGCCATCGGTGTCTTGGGCGCAGAGTGTGTTCGAGACAGGCCTCAGTCGGAAACTAGGGCCGGAGTTGGAGAAGCCAGCCAGCATTTGTACTGGCCTTTGTTTTATCCCAGTCGCCAAGTAAGTATTTCTGAATCTTTCGTTTGTCCACTCATTTAATGTCCGACTGGCGAGTTTACTGACAGCATTGTTCTGCAGGACTGGGGTAAGAAAATAGGTCACTATTCGGTGGCCAAGGTCCCGTTGGGTGCCGCGGAGGCACTAGTCGACCCTTCAAAGAAGAGGAAGGGCGACGAGGTCGAGGCGCCCGTTGAAGGCACAAAGAAGGCAAACGGCAACGAGGTCGTCACGATTTCGGACGAGCCGGCGGTCGCCCCGAGTGAAGCTCCGATTGGAGTGGATGCGGCCTCTAAGGCCATGGTGGACACAGAGTCACAGCGGGTGGAGCCCGTGGCATCGGTCGGGGCAACAGGTCCATCCTCGAGTGGCGTGGGAGCCGCGGTGGCGACGTTCCCTCGCTTCATAGCGAGGGCCTCTGCGGCGAGTGCATCGGTGCCATCGAGCCAGTTGCCTGAGGCCGTCGGCACGGAGGTCGAGCAGCATCACGGGCGTACTCTGTTTGTGCTCCCATCGGTGGTTGCAATGGAGCTTCACGACATGCTAGGTGCCGCCATCCAGGTATGTCCAGTCCTCAAGGATCGGTCCACTGAATTTCAGTGGTTGGCTTCTTATTGATTTTGAAGTCCAGTCCCCGAGTGTCGAGTCGTTGATCTTCAACGGCTGGGCACTTCGGAATTTTTCGCTGTCTAGTCCCTGAGTGGCTAGTCGCTGAATTTCAGCGGCTAGGCAATTAGGATTTTTTCGCTGTATAGTCCCCTAGTGGCTAGTCGCTGAATTTCAGCGGCTAGGCACTTAGGATTGTTTGCCATCCAGTCTCCGAGTGGCTAATCGCTAAATTTTAGCGGCTAGGCACTTAGGATCTTTTTGCCATCCAGTCCCCGAGCGTGCGGGTCGCATTATTTTGCTGGAGCCATCCTTACTGTCTGCTTGTGTGTTGTAGGCATGATTACTGATGATGCCAATGAGGCGCAGTCGTATGACGCACGGCAATGCTTCACCACTCTGGTTGATTCTGCCGTGCCGTCAGCGACCTGCATCCGGGCGTAACTTCAGGAGATATTGCCCACAGAGGTGATCCCCAGTGACCTTGTCGAGGCCTGTCGCTACTTGAGAAGGCCTCGGCTGTGATTGACTTCATGACGCGGTCGGCCTTTCGTCCAACTGCGCTGAGCCTTGGGCTCGCGCACTTCCCCGATGATTTCGACCTCGACGACGTCACGAGCGGGTACCCTTCATTGACTGGCGCGGTCGAGATCGCCGAAGTGTTGAAGCTAACCGAGCGGGCTGCGGTGTACACCGACCGGGTGTGGGCGATGGGTGACCTTATTCCGTACCAGGAGACGGTCGTTGCCCCGAATGACCCCGAGCCGGCGCACCGTGACTTCAAGGTGGAGCAGCTGTTCCGAGCGGCCATGGCGAGTGAACTCACGACATACCCTTCGAACCCATGGGTTCCCTTTATCCGCCATCGCAGGAGTGGTGGCGCCTCGTCGTCGAAGCCTGCGGAGTAGAATAGTTTGCCGACCGGCGTTAGTTGGAATAGAGATGTAACTGCCCTTGTAAGCGAACAAATTTTGCTGCTTGAAGGAATTCAAGGATGCTTTGGTCAATGTTTTTCGATTTGATTGTTGGTTGTGCGAGTCCCCGAGCGCGTCCGCCCTTTTATGGGGTTTACCTCTTTTTATGTGTGTTGTTTGAACTGTTAGTAAGTTAAGGTCGACTCGCCATGGCTTGGAAAGCCAGTCGCATGGCGACTCCAAGGGGTTCTCTGCACTTAGCCGTTTTCCCGGGCGCGAACAGGGTCGGGTGGCCGAGTCCCCGAGCGTGGTACTCGGCGGTTCGAGTCGTAGGCCCGAGGTAGCTGAGGACGGGGCGCGTTGTTTTGGCGCGTCACTCCACCTGATCCGTAGGACCAGTCGCGTGGCGAGTCCAGGACACGCTCTCATACTTGGCGTTTTCCCTCGTCGCTCATGATTGGACTGGCGTCAGTCCCCGAGCGTGGTACTTAGCCGTTCAAGTCGCTGCGCCAAGGATGTGGAGGACTGGGTCGCTGTAGGAAGCGAATGCGTTTGTCGTGGCTCGAAAAGCCAGTCGGGTGAGGCGACTCCGATGGGGCTCCGGGTTGGCTTTTTTCGTGGACGATGCGAGGCCCGAAATTTTCGGTGCCCTCGTACCGCACTACTTGGCCGTGCCGGTCGCGTAACCAAGGGTTGACTTCCACGATTAGCATAGCGCTGTTATTACGAGTGCGAGTGGCACAAGGTACGGAGAGTGGACACAATTTGTGTGAATCGATCTTCTTTATTTCATAGCGGGTAGGAGGTACATGTATGGAGTTCTAGGAGTAGAACTTCCGTAGGAGGTTTACATTCCATGGCCGCTTGACATCGAGTTTACCGTCGCCTCGGACATAGGTGAGGTAGTAGGCATCGTTGCATAGGACTCTCTCGATGGCGAATGGTCCCTCCCAAGGGGGAGAGAGCTTGTGCATGCCCTTCTTGTCCCGGATCAGACGCAGTACCAGGTCGCCTTCCTGGAAGGTGCGGGTCCGTACTCGCCGGCTGTGGTAGCGGCGAAGTCCTTGCTGGTAGATGGCGGTGCAGGAGCGAGCTAGGTCACGTGATTCATCGAGCTGGTCGACTCCGTCCTGCCGTGCGAGCTCGTTGTCGGCCTCTGCGTAGTTGACCACCCGAGGCGAGTTGTGCTCGAGGTCGGTTGGTATGACGGCCTCGGCACCGTACACCATGAAGAAGGGGGTGAATCCTGTCGACCTGTTGACGGAGGTGCGGATGCCGAAGATGACGAAGGGGAGCTTTTTGACCTAGCACCCTAGAGTTCGCTCAAGTGGAACTTGTAGTCGCGGCTTCAGGCCATGGAGGATGCTCTGCTTGGCGCGTTCCGCCTGGCCGTTGGACTCCGGGTGGGCGACTGAGGCGAGGTCGAGTCGTATGTTGTGCTCCTCGCAGAATTCAGCCATGGCTCCTTTGGCGAAGTTGGTACCGTTGTCCGTGATGATGCTGTGCGGGAACCCATAGCGATAGATGAACTCGTGTAGGAATTTGGTTGTGGTCTTCCTGTCGCACTTGCGGACTGGCTTGGCCTCCACCCATTTTGTGAACTTGTCGACCGCGACTAGGAGGTGGGTCAAGCCAGAGGGGGCCTTCTTGAACGGGTCAACCATGTCCATGCTCCACACGGCGAATGGACAGGTGATGGGGATGTTTTTGAGCGCCGAGCTCGGCACGTGAGTCTGGTTGGCGTACTTCTGGCAACCGACGCAGCGTTGGACGATGTCGACCGCGTCAGCGTGTGCGGTGAGCCAATAAAAGCCGTATTCGCATGGCCTTGGCGACTAGGGAGCGGACGCCAGCATGGTGGACGCAGTCGCCGACGTGGATGTCCTGGAGGATCTTGCGTCCTTCTGCGGGTTGGACGCAGCGTTGGAACACGCCGTTCACGCTGCGCTTGTGGAGCTCGCCGTTGATGATGACGAATGATTTGTAGCGGTGTGCTATCATCCGGGCCTCCGTCTCGTCAGCGAGTAGGGTGCCTTCCTCTAGGTAGGCGACGTATGGCGCGGTTTAGTCGCTTGGCTCGGCGATCATGGCGACCAGGGCCACGTCTGGTTGCAGCAGAATTCTAATGTCGATCTTCCTCGGGGGAGAGACGGAAGGCTTGGTGATGGTGTCGAGGAATACGCCGGTGGGCGGTGCGAGGCAAGCCGAGCCGATGCGGGAGAGTGCATCGCCCTCCTTGTTCTTTCGCCGGTCGATCCACTCGACGGATTAGCCAGCAAAGTGGCCTCCCAGCTGGTCCACTACTTGGCGGTATGCCGCCATGGTGGGGGAGACTGCATCGCAAGTGCCGACGACTTGCCCGGCAACGAGGTCGGAATCGCCGTAGCAGCACAGACGATTGATGTTCATTTACATGGCTGCACGCATGCCGTGGAGAAGCGCCTCGTACTCGGCCATGTTGTTGGTGCAGGGGGTGAAGTCGAGGTACAGGACATTGCGCAGCTTGTCGCCCTTTGGGGATGTGAGGGCGATCCCTGCCCCTGCGCCATCAGCATTCTTGGAGCCGTCGAAGTGTAGGGACAAGTAGTGGAGGTACGGCAGTTTCTCTGACTGTTGTGCCTCCTCCCAGTCGGCGAGAAAGTCTGCTAGAGCCTACGACTTGATCGCCTTGTGCGGCTCGTACCTGATGTTGTGGACTCCGATCTCGATGGCCCACTTGGTGACTCGCCCGGTCGCCTCACGGTTGCAGATGATGTCCTGCAACGGTGCTGAGGAGACGACCGTGATTGGGTGATCCTGGTAGTAGTGCGGCAGTCGCCGCTGGGCTCTGAAGACCGCATATACCAATTTCTGGTACTGCGGGTAAGCTGGGCGCTTCGGTGAGACTTCACCGATGTAGTATCTGGTCGCCGCAGGCGCTCCTTTCCCTCTCCGGTCGTTCGGCGACGACCATGGCCATGACGACTTCGCCGGAGGCCGTGACGTAGATGAGCATGGGCTCCTTGTCGACAGGGGCGGCGAGTAGCGGTGCCGCGAGTAGCACCTCCTTGAGAGCGTGAAGCGTGTCATCTGCCTCCTTGTCCCTCTGGAACGTCGCGCAGGCACTCGGGTTTGCCGATCCGGGCGATCGTGTTGATCTTGGTGGGGTTCGCCTCGATCCCGCGCTTGGAGACGATGTATCCCAGCAATTGTCCAGTGGGTACACCGAAGGTGCACTTTCCTGGGTTTAGCTTTATCTTGTACCTCCGCAGATTTGCGAAGGTTTCCGCCAGGTCGGCGAGTAGATCGCCCTGGCGAGTGGACTTTACCACCACGTCGTCGATGTAGATGTGGATGTTGCGGCCAATTTGGCTCACAAGGCACTCCTGCATGCACCTCTGGTAGGTCGCTCCGGTGTTCTTGAGGCCGAAGGTCATGGCGGTGTAGCAGAATGCTCTGAATGGCGTGATGAATTCCGTCTTCTCCTTATCCTCGACTGCCATTTTGATCTGGTTGTAACCATAGTAGGCGTCAAGGAAGCACAACGACTCCGAGACCACGGTCGAGTCGATGATTTGATCGATCCACGGAAGGACGAACTGCTCCTTGGGGCAGGCACTATCGAGATTTGTGTAGTCGATACACATTCTCCAGGTCCCATTTTTCTTCTCGACCAGGACTGGGTTTGCCAGCCACTTGGAGTACTTGATTGGCCGTATGAAGCCTGCAGCGAGTAGACGCTGCACCTCCTCGGCGATTGCTCGGCGGCGCCCTTTGTTGAAGGGCCGCATCGACTGCTTGATGGGTCGCGCTTTGGGGTCGGTGTTAAGTTTGTGCTCACCGAGTTCCCTCGGGACACCAGGCATGTCGGAAGGTTTCCATGCGAAGATGTCGCGATTCTCACGTAGGAACTCGATGAGCGCGCCTTCCTATGCTGGACTCATGCCCGTTCCGATCGTCACCGTCTGGCTGGAGTCACCTGGGACCCGCTCGACGGAACGAGTGTGCGTCGTTGCCTCAAATGCGGTGGAGCCGCTGCCCTCCGAGTTGGGCTTCTTGAGTATGGTGGGGTCGTCGTTGTTGAGCCTGCTCGTGTACTTAGCGAGTTCCTCCGAATGGTTCGCCTCTATAGCTATGACGGCGTCGGCGAGCTCAGCGCCTTTGGCCTCGCACTCTGCGGCCATGTCGGGGTCACCGTGCATGGTGATGATGCCGCACGGTCCGGGGAGCTTCATCGCGTTGTACGCGTAGTGGCGCGCTGCCATGAATTTGGCAAACGCCTGCCTCCCCAGGACGTAGTGGTAGGGGCTATTGAAGGGCACCAACTCAAAGGTGATCCGCTCGGTGCGGAGGTTCGCTGTTGTGCTGAAGGTGACTGGAAGCGTCACATTGCCGATCGGGTACGCCTTCCGACCTGGCACGATGCCGTGGAAGGTGGTGTAGGTCGTCTTGATCATTGACTGCGGGAGCCGAAGTCGCCTGAACGTGTCCAGGTACAAAATGTTGATGGAGCTTCCGCCATCCATCAACGTCTTGGGGAGCCAGTAGTCCCCCACCTTGGGCTTGACCACCAAGGCGACTTGACCCGGATATTCGATCCGTGGCGAGTGGTCCTCGTGGCTCCAGGTGATTCGTTGCTCGGACCAGTTGAGGAACTGGGGGATGTCGACCTGGGACACCGCGTTGACGGTGACGGCGCGGGTGATGACCTTTTTCTCGCGCTTCTTGTTGAAGCCGGTAAAGGTGTGGAGGGAGCCGGCATCGTTACCGAATTTCCCGCCGTTTGGCGGGTGGTTGTCGGGGTCTTCCCTTGCACGACGTGCCTTCTTGATCTCCCTCAGGGAGTGGCAGTCGGCGGTCATGTGCGTGGCGGGCTTCCCCTCCCTGCTGTGGAACTCACAGGGCTGGTTAAGAAGAGCCACGGTGTCGAACCTCGGCTTCGCCTTGTAGTTTCCGCCGTCGCGACGCTGGCCTCCGTCACGGCGAAAGCTCTTGGGATCACGTGGAGCATAGCTGGCGTTGGCGATGAAGTCGACTCGCCCGTCACCGCGGCGCTTGCCAGTGAGGTGAGTGTTGCTGTAGCGTAGCTCGGGTCGTCTCCCATTGTCGTGGCCGCTCGTGCGGCGGTTCCCTCCTGACTCATCGTTGGTTTCTTGGTTTGGGTCCTCCTCCGCGTACTGCTTGGCGATCTCGATGAGGTCTGGGATGTTGTCGAGTGTCTTGTACACCCGCTTGAGACCAGGGGCTCATAGCGACACGAGGTCTTGAAGCAATGAATCGCAGTGTCCGGATGGATGCGGACTGTGTTGTACCACAGGTCTTGCCATCGCTGACCCAGCTGCAGGTCGACTCGCAAGGTCCCTGGACGCATCGATCCAGGTCCTCGATGGTGGTGGCGCGGGTGTAGGAGCCCTCGAAGTGTCTGACAAAGGCGTCGCACATTTCATCCTAGAAGTCGATGTTATCTGCGGGGAGGGTGTTGATCCATTGCCGGCACGCTCCCTCCATCATCAGGGGAAGGTAGCAGGGGCAAGTAGATCGGTGTGGCCGGTGATTCCCATTGCCATGAGGTACGTGTCCAGCCACACTGAGGGGTCTTACGAGGGGTCATACTTCTCGATCTCCTCCGGCGCCTTGAAGTTTGTCAGGTATTTTTAGCCTCGGATCATCGGTCCGAAGCACTGGGGTCCGACTCGGCTTGTTGACCCCCTTGGTTCGCCGTCGCAGCGGTTGGTGAGGGTATGCCTCAGGTCGTTGGGCTGGCATGCGCGCTAGCTCTGGTTGTTGATGATGTGGGTTCACGCGTCGACTGGCTGCCCGTTGACAGCGACGAAGTTGTTTGTTGGTCGTAGGTCGTTGGTGGAGAGTGCCGCGTGTGCGGGTCGATGTTGGAGCTGCAGGGGCTCGGGTGGTGGGCAGTTGAGGGTGTTTGCCACCATTAGGCGGCCGCTCGAGGCCGCCTTGCTGCCTGGCAAATGTGAGTACATGCGAACCTGCGAGTCGGCTCCCGCGTTTTGTTGCTCGACGGCCTTGGCGAGTAAAGCCTTGGCGTATTGGATCTGCAGGGCGCCTTCCTAGGTCACGTTGATGTTGTCGACCGCAGCTCAGCTCGTGACGATGTTTTCCATTGGAGTGAAGAATAGCGGGACGCCGTTCGCATCTCACTCCCGCGAGAAGACCAAGATTCTTGGATGGTCCCGAGGGTGCGCGGTCGGGTGGTGGTGGGGGAGGGCCGTTGGCCATCGCGCCTGGTGGTGGCCGGGAGCTCCCTCCTGGCGGCACGTTCTCGCAGATCGCGCGATCGTCCACGCAGGCCGGGTCGTTCTCATCGTCGAAGTTCAGGGTGCGTCCCTAAACGGTGGGGTTCAGGCGCGACCTGATACGAAGTTGGTGGTAGCACGAAAGCTCCTGTGCCGTTACCTGCTCGAGGCGGAATTTCTCGTGCTCAGCTTGCTCTTTGCGGACCGCCTCCTCCAGTCGCAGGTGGAGTTCCTCAACCTCCATCGCCATCGCGGTCGGCGGAATAGGCATGGAGAAAGGGTCTGGCGGGGCATCCGTGACGCTCGCCATGTAGGTCGCGATGTTGCGACCGGTTTCGGCGTGGAAATCTCCGAAGTTCTCCGACCCGGAGTCGGAGTTGAAGATCCCAAGGATGGAGGGGTCCTCAAAGTCCCCCACGTTGGAGACCTGGGTGAGCCGTACTCGAAGGCGAGGCGATGGATGGTGCAGACCTGACTCTCAGAGAGCCGATCGCGTGGTGGCGACTCGCGGATGCAAGCCGAGTCCTCCGAGGTGATGATGTCGGTGAAGCCGATGAAGAGGCTGATCGTGCCGACCGGCATGATCACGTTGTGCATGACAGGGCGCGCTGCTGGGACGTAGCTGCTCGGCAAGATCTGGAGGATCTCGCCGATCACGATCATGTGGCCGGTGGCGATCGTCTCGTTGATGGTCATATTTGATCTCGCTGCAGAACACTGGCCATGCCCCACGGTGGGCGCCACTATCGTGGGAATGGCCACGGCAGATGCTGCAATCGGCAGCGAGTAGTAGAATGAGGGGCAAGGGCGGCCAGCCATCTGCGGCGTGAGATGAGGGCAGAGACACAAGGGTTTACCTAGGTTCGGCCCCCCGGAGGGTAAAGACAGACTCCTGCTAGATTGTATTTTGGAGAGAGTACAAGGACCAGCTCGACGACTAGGCGGCGAGTCGCTAGGGTGTATGATTGAACGTATCCTCTATGCGTATCCTAGGGAGGTTTATATAGGCTCACCTCGCTAGGGTTTATAGATCCACCACCGAATTAGTTAAGGATTTGGAGGGTATTTGACCTAATCCAATTGGGCCTAGCTACGCTTCTGGGCCTCCAGCTTCCAGTCGCCTGGCTCCTTGTCAAGTCTCGATTCAGTCGCTGTCCTGCAGGCCCACTCGCTGGAAGCTTGGGCCAATAGGAAACGTCATGCTGTGTATACCCCATGCGGCATACCCCCATCACCCAAACAGAAAGGGTCAATCAGTCCTAGGGTTTTAGAGGGGTGTGCGGGGTGGGGCCATCTTGTTCGCTGCCTCCCACCCCTCCTGGCTGCTGCCTCCTCCCAAAGGTGCCCCTCCCCTCCCCCTATATAAGGAGGGGCACGCGGGGAGGGGAGGACACCAATCCCTGAGCCCTAGAGGTCCCCGTCCCCTAGATCTCTCCTCTTTTTCTCCCTCTTGGCTCTCGTTTCTGTAGTTCCAAAAAGAACGATGCGCATGAGAGACGACTTAACCTTTGGCATGCCTTCGCGCTGCTGGATCCCCGATCCAAAATATATACTTCTGCAAACTTTATTGGATCAGAGAAACCAGGAGTCACATGAATGATGTGATTGGATTTTGATGTCCATCTTTTCAACTATGCTATCGACCGTGACGATTGGTGGTGGTATAGTGAATTAGGTTTGTGTAATCACTAAACCGTTTAGGGATGATAGTTTTAGTGGGAGCTCAGTAAATGGCGTGATTATAAATTTGAACTTGTATTATGAACTCTTAGTTTAAAATGTATTTGCAAATATACTTGTAGATCATGTCTTATCCCAATGTTTCGGTCGACTTTGGGTCTTTCATGCATGATGAGAAGATAAAAGTTGATGGCTCCAACTTCATCGACTGGTACCAACACTTGAGGGATATCCTCACTAGGAACAACTTGTTGTATGTTCTAAAAGAACCCCTAGGATATATTCCTGGGGACTCTGCAGGTGAGGAAAGTGAGGATCCTCATGCTCGCCATGACACTTTCATAACTGTCAAGTACACCATGCTTCATGCCATGGAATCCGGGTTGTGTTTACACTTTTACAACGTCGACGCACATAATATGGCCGATAGACTTAAGGCGATGTTCATACCATAAGTCAGAGCCATGAGGTGTGAATATATTGACGTGTTTCTTTCAACTAAGATGGAAGAAAACACCTAATTGGAGACGCACTTGGCAAGCATGCTCGAGATTCATCGGCGCCTTGTGGATGTTATAGACTACTGGATGACTGATAGCTTTGTGATATATGGGGTGTTGCGCTCGCTTCCTCCCAGCTACAAAGATCCATGCCCTATGTTGTACGTGGGTAATCATTCATCTTTCATGAATTCCTTACTGAGTTGAAGACTCTAAAAGTAGAACCAGTTGCAAGGAATGCCATCGACGGAGAAGGTATATATTTGATATATATGTTATAAATATTTTTCTTACAAAACACATATTGCATTTTACCAAGTATTTGATACTTATTCTGTTTTATGAAAACAGGACCTACTGCTTGAGGGCTGCATGGATGAGATGAGGCAACATGGAGTGTTGATGGCAAGCAAGATGGTTGATGGACGACGACACTCCTTTCCTCGAAGTTTATCATTTGGATTAGTGGATTAGATAAATTTGTAATTATTATAAGTGTATGACTTTATTAGTGTGTCTTGCATTTTGCGAGACAGTTATTTATATGAATTTGTAACAAGCCAGTTGTTCGATTTTACAAATAATATCTTTTATGGTCACATTACAGGTTATGAGTGAGTTATTCTTATTGTAATCTCAATGGTAATAGTTTAAGCATTTCAAAAGAATTAGAATACCAAAAGATATCTAAAGTATAATAAATGACATCATTTATGAATGACACTACCTTTTGTAGTCATGTTGGTGTTAAGTTCACGGGTAATATTTTCATATTCATGAAAAGTGAAGTCTTTAGATGTTCTATCTTTTAACACATGCAAAACCATATCTCGTTATGTAAAGTGAGCATCGAGCCACCACACCTCGAGGTGAGCCACTTGTGACGTTCAGAGAGCATTGCGTCATCGCATCTCTCAACGGAGACGTAGCTTCTTTGAAAGAGAACTTCGGGATAAAAATCTCTGTTTCAGTGTCCATCGGTTATCTCTCAACCTAGCCCTTTACTTATGCATTTTAAATTATGATAGCCATCGTGCTTAAAATATTTCATCTTGCTATCACCTTGTTGCTTGTATTGCTTAGCATAGGTTGTTTTTTTAGATTTAATATCCTTCTTTTTTTAAGGGTAAAACAGTAGGGCAAAAAAACCCCACTGCAATTTTTATATATTATAGAGAGTTACAAAAGAATATTTACAATCTCAATCCACCTCAAAGAAGAGGGATAACATTCTAAGCAGCTATCTCCTGTCTAAATTAATTTCAATCCGATCTTTAAGGCCCTGATGATACTTCTTCTTAATTCTATAAAGGACCCATCTTAATTCCTGGGCTACAATAGTCTTCCAGTTCTCAAGCGATGCATGCTTAGCATAGGTTGTTGATGCACTTAGATGAACCTAATGGTTAGGTTTGGTACTCAATAAATTAAATATTAATTTTTATTCCGTATTCATTATAGCCTAAATCGTAATGTTTTTAAAAGCCTATTTACCCCAATCTAGACGACGTTCATTGCACTTTAAGCCTCCCACAACTTTGAATCCAACTCACGATCAGAGCTGCTTATGTCTGAGTTGATCATGTCCTTGGTAGTCATCTCGAAGAATAATTTAAGACCAGCATTGCAGATATTGCAGATCATCTCCTTAACCCTCTCCTGGCCGTGCCACGGTTCGAGAAAAACATTGTTATTCTTGCAAGACTATATACAAACCTAACCGTGTACATCCCATGTTTCTCATGTGGCCAGCATCCAAAATCATATCCCCCATCCCGGCTTATAGGAATTTAGAGGATGGTATCAACCAGCTCACCATGGAAAAAAAAACGGACAGTGTCCACCTCCCATGCGTTGCCTTCACCATTCATCAAGAAACGAACTTTGGCATTGTCATATATAGGAGGCAAAGGTTTAAACGTACCAGTAGGGAAACATGATATATCCAATTATCTATGGTGTTGCGTACAAGCTCACCGTTGCCGATTCCCCACCTCATACCTCTAAGCAGCAGATCACGGCCAAACATGATTGATCTCTAAGTAAAAGAAGATGACCTCGGTTTGATGGCAGAGAGAAAATCAATATCTTGGAAGTAATGACCCTTAAGAACCCTTGCACATAGGGAAGCCAAGCTTCCTTCCCAGCTCTTCTCGGATAGAAATTTAAAGGAGGCCGTGGCCGCCCATGCAATTTCAGTTGACATCCCAAGGTAAGTGTCTTGAAGAATTTCCTTGATCACTTCTAACTTATCCTTCACAATAATTTTGACACTGCTTGGAATTTGTTTCAAAAGAAAACAGAGGACTTCTGCTATTATTGGGTGCCTCCTGACTATGCAGGAACCAGAAGTACTCTCCGAATTAGTTGTCGCTTTTTTTGTTTGCGAAATTCCACCGATCTATTAATAATCTTCAATAGCAGTATAAAGAGTTCTAAAAGTAATAAAAATTACAAGTAGGTCATTAGACCACCTAGCGACGACTACAAACACTAGCACGAGCCGAAGGCGCGCCGTCGCCCTCGCCCCTCCATCATCGGAGCCGGACAAAACTTGTCGTAGTAGAGCTTCTTGTAGTAGACGGACGGAAAGTCGTCGTGCTAAGACCCGAAAGGACCAACTCACCAGAGCAGCAACCGTCGCCGAAGATGACAACCATAGATAGAAAGAGACCCTTCAACCAACACCAACAAATACGAAAAACGATCGGATTCCAAGAGATCGGACACGACTCCATGTAGCTAGCTAGATACTTAGGGGGCTGCGAGCATAGAGCACGGAAGGAACTTATTCTAACTTTAGGATATAGCCACCGCCTCAACATTCTGAAAAAGACACTCGAAAAAAAATCCTAAACAAAGGACGAGAACCCTCCCGCCAGCGAGAGACCACGGTCCGCCACACCTCCAAGGCCCTAAGGCCGACGGAGGAGGAACGGACCGTAGACACCGCCGGTGAGGGGGGCGGAATCCTAGATGGGTTTAGAAGAGCCGCCTCCTGATTGACTTTTCTCTTACTCAAGTCCATACTGGTTCACGTGTTTGAATTAGCCCAATTGCTAAAAAGTGCTCGGAGGCTCGTTAGCAGGTCCGAGCAAACGTGGGTAGTACCAGCCGCAGACGTCAAGCTGTGTGTTAATTTTTTGCTTGCGTCTAATAAATATACAAAAAGCACCACGTCTCACCTATTACAACTACCATTCGGTGGTCTAGTGGTTAAAGTGATGCTGCCGCAGGTGAGATCCCAAGTTTGATCCCTCATAAGTGCTATTTTTGCCTATATATTTTCCAGATTTGAACTGTTCCCAGCTTAACGGGCCGTGCCGGGCCGGCACGCGTGCCTCAGGCCGCGGCCCAGGCACGACCCCCCTCCTTCCCGGGCCGGCACGGGCCCGGCACGCCACGGACCGGGCCGTGCCTGTACCAGGCTTTTTTCGTGGGCTGCGGGCCGGCACGCAAAAGCCCGGCCCGTTGGCCAGGTTTGGGTCCGAGCCTCCGTTCCTTGACCGTCTGATCTACTCGAGCACATCACGCCCGTGTCCCGAAAAAATCCCGCACCCGAGAGGATCCCCCACAGCTGGCGTTTCCCTCACCATCTGCGCGCTCCCTCGCCGGCGGCCCGTCCGGGGAACCACCTCCCGCTCAACTCCTACCGCCACCGCCATGCTTCCCCCACCGTTGGGGCGCTCCCTAACCATCCCTAGGAACCGAATGCCCACACAACCCAGTGCGCCATGGAGCTCGGATGGACCTCGTCTCCGTCCTCAACTGCTGGGATTTGGAAGGAGTTGACAATGAAGATCGTCCCTCACCATTGGCCCGTCCACAAATGCTTGCTGGGATTTATCAGCAGTGGAGAAACATCGGCGACGACGTCACAGGTAATGTTTTCCTCCATAGCTTCTCCGCATCCTCAGTCCTCCTTATCTACCCCCATGTGAAGCGACCCTCTCTTCCCGTATCCCCTCATTTTCTCATGGGCACCTCCCCTCCTGATCTCTGATGGCGCATCCTCCCTCTACCCTCTGATCTCCCATGGCCCGCGTCCCTCTCTCCTTCCCATGGATTCCCGTCCCTCTCTCCCTCCCATGGCTTTCCCTCCTAGTTTCCTACACCTAACCCTTTAATGTTTGACCCCTCTAATCACGTTTATCTGATCTATGAGTTTCTGTTCTGTAATTGATATATGCAGTGATTTTTTTGTGTGTAGCTGCAAAGAGCATGGGCTTTGGACGCTTGGGATCAATAGACTTCACGGGAATTCAAATGCTTAATTTTATGAGTCCATTTGTCAGGTAAAAAATACGTTCTCCTAGAAATCATGCCTGTTTCTAGATGTTACCACTTGTTTCCATGCTATTTTCTCATACACTGATTGTTCAAATGCTATTTTTTTTTACGTTCTGTTGGCTGCTCATGTTGCCTATTGTTCTGTTAATGTCCTTCTTCGGCATTTTGTTGCGGTATATGTGGCTGAATGTCTGAATCCTCTCTGTAGTCATGTGATTCTCTTATACAATATGTTGCTAATGAGGTATATCTATGTTGTATGCACCTTTATTTTGGTCATATTGAAAGTTCATCTCACTAAGTGAGTATGTGTTCAAGTTTTTCTGTAGATTCTAGAACGGACCAGTGCTTTATGTTTTTAGCAAAAACAACTTAGCAAATTTATTGCCTATCGCCCTCACGCCATCGCCTTAAAAGTCGATCGTATCTCACTTCCTCGATATCATCAACATGACCCAATGTTTCTTGAAGTAGTAGGATAAGTTGCATCTTCTAATGGTGAATTATTGCATCACATATGTCATGGTTGCAACTGCGACAATACACTATGCACGCACGTTGGTCACAAAGAGACATCCCCTCCGGCTTCTTATAGATCGTGTTGCACCTCGTGTCATGAATGGCATGACCGACCAAATCAGGATTTTTCGTTTTTAGTGCTAAGTTGTATATACACCGGTGCTAAGTTGTATATGCACTAGTGCTAAGTTGTATACGCATCAATGCTAAGTTGTATAGCCACCGATGCTAAGTTGTATACATACTAACGCTAAGTTGTATAGCCACCGATACTAAGTTGTATACATATACTAACGCTAAGTTGTATAACCACAAATGCTAAGTTGTATACATACTAACGCTAAGTTGCCTATCCACTGCGCCACGTTCGGAGTTCCTGCGCTATGGCCCGCGGAGCGCCGAGTTCCTTCTCTAACGGGATAGGGAGTGCAAGGCGGAGAAGGAGCTCTCTAGTGTCACGTAGGGAACTGAGATCTCAGAGACAAAAAAAACCCAGTAAGGCAGTGTCCCCCAAGCTTGCCAGCCAGAGTTAACGACTCTGAGCATGGGAGCAGTCACTCCCTCGGCAGCAAGGCAGTGTCACGGAGGAAGAGGTCGACGGACATGTACATCATTGTCCTGCTACTTAATGTTACCCTCTTTAATATCTTGCGGACACGTACATCATTGTCATGCAATATCTCGCGGACATGTACATCATTGTCCTGCTACTCGATGTTACCACATCTATGTTGATTGAGGTGGATTTTGTCGTTTTTAGTGCTAATTGTATATCCATCGAGGCTAGGTTGTATATTCACTGGTGATAAGTTTGTATGCATGTCGGTGCTAAGTTGTATACCCATCGGTGCTAAGTTGTAAAACTACAAACGCTAAGTTATACACACACTATTGTTAGGTTGTATAAGCAATGCTAATTATATTTTTCGACTAGTGCTAAGTTGCATACCCACTATTTGCTAAGTTGTATGCCAGCTAGGATTAAGTTGTACCCATTGTCCAATATACCCATTTAGTAAATTGTTGCTTCGCATTTCCCTTTATCTAGGCATCACCTGTCTCAAAGCAACATCACATTTGTCTTCTTGCATTTCTTGTTGCGCCTTGTGTCGTGCTTGTGACACCAACCACATCCATGTTGATTGTGATGGGGTTGTACCTCGTGGCGGCAACTATCAAGAAGACAATGAGTTGTTTCTTGACACATATGCTAACTTGTATTTTCGACTTGTGCTAAGCTGCATACCCACTAGTGCTAAGTTGTATTTTCGACTTATTGTTGCTAGGACTGTTTAAGGTTTAGCAGCCGTACTTTGATTTTGTGTGTTATTTTTGCATGATCCCGAGGTTGTGGTTCTAACTAAGTTGTAGTTCTAGATCACCTAGTGGCTTTTTTGGTGCATGTAAGGTGTGGTTTGTCATGCATTAAGTTGTCGTTAACAAATTACCGAGTTGTTTTTCGGGTGTAGATAAGTTGTAATTTTTGGTTCAACTATGTTGTTGCTCATACTGTTGCAGGTTTAGGATCACCCCTATTGTTCCTATGGTGATTTGTGCACATACCTAGGGTTGTGGATCTAACTAAGTGTTATATTCAGTTTTCTAGTGCGACAAGTTGCAGCTTGTCATGCACTAAGTTGAGTTATCTGATTACCTAGTTGTGTTTTGGCTATAGATAAGTTGCAACTTTGCTTGTAATTCAACTTCTAATATCCTGGTCTTAATACTCCTTGGTTTCATTTTCTTGTAGATTGTTGGAATCGAAGGAAAAAATGAAGCATCAAATCTGGAAGTACGTACAACAGGCCTGAATTGTGTATATTACTAGCTAAGCAAGACGATGCCTTACACAGGTCCTTTGTAAAGTTGGCGTTAAAAATGCATGTTGCTGTCAATTCTATCCCATCATAATTTTGTAGCCTCTACGCACCATGTTAAAAATGCATTGCATCTTCAATCTCACCATAAGTTAGTAGCCTGTACGCACCATGTTCAAAAGCATGATGAGACACTAGTGCTTTCGTGGTTGTAGTGTTACCTTCTTCTGGTCATATTTTCAAGTGTCGATCACTATATTCTTGTATCCTTTTTTGATGTTCAATAAATATTATGGTAGGCACCAATTTTTTATGGAGAGAATTTTTGCTAGTTCACAGTTTTGTGCTCAGAAAAAGATATTTTTTGTGGCTATTTAATAATGGTTCCGTTTGGTTTGTTCTTTTTACAGAGACTACAACCGAGTCAACTACGTGGGGTCATAGGATTTAGCCTAGCCAGGCCAATGTTGGCCCGAGACTCTTTATTTGGCTAGTATCATACGAAACGGGGGCTTTGTTGTTTTTCGGAGGCTCGAACGGACTAAGGAGCCCTCAAGGGCTTGCTAGCCGCGTCCTTGAATTAGTTGTCGCTTGATCTGTCTAGATTCATATGTATATATAAACTAATACATATTTGATATACTAATTTAAACAAATCTGCAACAAGTATCACAAGTATTTAGGGAGAGGGGAGAAGATTTTCGCCGGCGTTCTTTAAAAAAAACTCGCCTGCTCCCGCCCCAGCGCCTCCCGCCGTCCTGTTTCGCCCACGCGGCAGAACACCTATCAGACATGCACCTCTGTTAACAAGTTTTCCCCTCTGGTCTCACTGGCTCGCTTCCTCTCGTCTCCCCTTGAGCCTCGAGCAGCACCGTGAGCGCGGCACCGGCAGGATGGCGTGTGCGGCCCCACCCAGCCCCCTCCCAGCGGCCACCCTCTCCGCTCGCCGCCGCACGACTACTGCCGTGCCCGCCTACCACTACCCCCCGTTGTCGCGGCTCTCGAGGCGTTCGTGGCTCCCCTCTGGAAACGCGCCCCGCGCGCGGCTGCGTGCCGAGGCCTCCAAGGCCGACCCGGTCGAGGAGAGCCTCCCCGCCGCGCCGGTGTCCCCCGCCTCGTCGTCGGAGCCCCTGCCCCGACCACAGACCTGGTTTGCGCTCCAGTTACTTTCCGAGTTCGGGTTACTTCGTTATGCTTCCTTATACAGTATGAGTGATGGTATCTTACATTTTATTTTCCTTTGCTCGTTCCTGTGCAGCACATGGAACTGGAAGGGCTACAACATTCGCTATCAGTACGCCGGAACGTCTGGCCCTGCGTTAGTTCTAGTTCATGGTTTCGGGGCGAACAGGTGCGCATCAGATGCACACACATTCTTGTCTACAGTTTACTATTTGCAGGCAAGAGAACTTCTCCAGTGATCATGGGACGTTCTTTGACCTTTCGACCATAAATACATAGTATTAACTGCTGTTGAGGCATAGGCTTCCCCTTTTTGAAAAAATAAATAACTGCTGTTACACTTTGATTCCAAATCCTTTGTATGCACGGTTGACACTGTTCATAGTACTACAATGAGGTGGCAATCAAAATGGCGTGGAAAATTAGCTTACTAAGATGAGATTTTAGTCATATGATGAATACAAATTATATAAGAAAGCTTTACCAGTAAAATTCTTTTGTTAGGATCCTAATGTTTTATCTCCCCTGTATGCTTGCTGACTTTCACTTCCTTATCAAACATGTACTTGTTCTTTTTTCTCAGTGACCATTGGCGGAAAAATATTCCTGTTCTTGCCATGGCAAATAGAGTTTATGCAATTGATCTTATTGGGGAGAACAGTTGAATACTTTTGAGACTTGGGGAGAACAGTTGAATACATTTTGTGCTGAAGTCGTCAAGAGTGACGCTTTCTTTATATGCAATTCAATCGGAGGTATGTTGGATGCTTACTCACAGCAATATAACATTCTATGTTTATATAGCCAATGAATTTATGTTCAGAACAATGCTGGTTACTCGTACAATCTGTTATAGTCACTCTGCCACTGTCCAGAGCACATTTCTACTGAATTGCCCTTGGTTATTTCAGCAAACATGTCGCATGCATTGGATAACAGATAGGCCAAGATGCTGACTGCCCTAGCTTAGAAATTACAACTTAGAATTGTTCATCTATTTTATTATTACCATGATGATTAAATGAATGATGTTTTTAAAATACCATTGATTACCAATCATATGTTTTTTATATTTATGTCACTGGAGACAATTTATTTTAGTAAAAACAACTTTATGAATCCTTGTAGTTGTTTCATTATTATGCAGGGCTCGTTGGTCTGCAGGCTGCTGTTATGGAACCTCAAACGTGTAAGGGTATTGTCTTGCTGGATATTTCACTAAGGATGCTTCATATTAGCAAGCAGCCATGGTATGGAAAGCCATTCATCAGATCATTCCAAAATCTCCTAAGGTAAGTCATATTTCATTTATTTTTCATGATTTTGGTGCTCACAAGTTGTGCGTTATAGTGCCTTTTTTGGTTGTCAGGAACACTGTTGCTGGAAAGCTCTTCTTCAATTCTGTTGCAACACCAGAGTCCGTGAAAAATATTCTCTCTCAGGTGATTATTTTAACCGACTAAAAAGGAGGCTACCAATTACGTAAATATAATATGTGGCATGTAAAAAAATCTATACATGTAATATTCAGACCGGGAACCTCTTGAATTAAGTAAAGAACAGAGATCTGCATTGCTCCAACCAAATCATACGCAGGAAAAAAACTGTGCCACAGACATTACTAATATATTGTATCGAGGGTCTAAGTTTGACCTGGAAGGTGGAAGCTACCATAAGCGTAAACCCTAAAATTATTACTATTGGAGTCATTCCATGGATAAGTGCAACCTTTCTAGTAAGAAGGGGGAACTGTGCTCCCTAAGTTATGAGTATACACATGTTGCCCAAGCTCAAGATCCTTACCTACTATAGAAGGGCTGCAATCTTATTGCATAGCAACATTGGTAATGTAGAAGTCTATAAGAGATACACATTCCATGCAGCGATGATATGTTTGCATAAATGCATGTTCCTTCTCAGATGTAATATGAGAAAAAGACACTGAACAGTTCCCGCAGCAGAAATTAAGGAGTCAGGAACTCAGGATATAGATCCTTGTCCATAAGAAGAGTGCAGAGTGTATTTTGTTCCAGGCTTCCAACTATGTATGTTTTCCCCATAACCCCATGGAAGTGGTAGTGTACCTTTATCATGTAATGTTTGTCATTCAGTGTAGAAGAGTGATGGGCTGACCGCACACTAAATCAAATTTGATAAGCGACCAAATATACACATGCATGTCATAGAAAGTATGTGTGTTATATGCCTTACATTCTAATGGACAATATCATTTGGCTTAGTCTTAGATTTGAGTCAGGTTTTTTTAAGAACTTGCAATAAAAACAGCTTGTATCATACATTTTTTCAGTGAAGCATGGAGAGCTTTAGTTTAATTGTCTCTGAAGTAGATAATTTGATTTTCCTTTTCACTTAGAGATTAGTTGGATATATGGTCACGTTGTATAAGAAGTTAGGAACTTATTCTCCCATGTTCACGCCTTCTCTAATACTGATAAAACGCCTTCTCTAATACTGATAAAATTACAGTGCTACCATGACACATCCGCTGTCACAGATGAGCTTGTTCAGTGTATTCTGCAACCAGGGCTTGATCCTGGTGCAGTGGATGTATTCCTTGACTTCATCTGCTACTCTGGAGGTCCTCTACCTGAAGATCTACTTCCCATGGTGAAGGTTAGGATTACTTTAGTTTTGTGATTGGTCTTTTCTTGATTTTCTTAGTTCTATAAGACTTAGATTTGGATTGTGCAGTGTCCAGTTTTGGTAGCTTGGGGGGAGAAGGATCCGTGGGAGCCTGTGGAGCTTGGAAGAGCCTACGGATCTTTTGACGCTGTTGAAGATTTTGTTGTCTTACCAAATGTTGGACACTGCCCGCAGGTCCTCTGTCAAACAGCTGGATTTTGTAGAATATTTTGTATTGCAACCTACCTAGCATGTTTAGCAACAATCTATATGCATGCATCAGGCAACATCTGTCTCACTTGTTTGTATTTGTCCTTGCAGGATGAAGCACCTCAGCTTGTTAATCCACTTGTCGAATCATTTGTTAAGCTCCATAGTTAGCACATGGATTATTTTCTCTCTTTATTAATGACCTTGGTAAACTGGAGCCAAGAGTTGCTGGAAGATGGGAATGTCTATTTTATTGCAGGATAACAGATGTGCCGTTCTTTTATTGGCCATGGTACGTATCTTCAGCACAAATACTTCATGCTAAATTCATAGCCCAAAATAAAGATTGTCTTATTTCCTAGAGAATAAAAATTGCCATTTCTCCCTGCAGTACTTCCATTTGAGCACTAGTGGCAAACACATTATAGTTCAGGTATGAGATATGAGGAATCATCTGATCTTATTACAGTAGGAGAAGCTATCTCCTCATCAATTGATGCAGAGGCCGGGGCTTATGCTCCTTTTCGAAAAAGAAAAAAACACAGAGGTTAGTACCAGCAGCACAGAACAGGTGTTTTATTCTGGTGGTGCTGTTGGAGGTATAATGGAAATGAACGCAGGTTCATATGTATATGATTTTTTTTCCTTGTCCCCATATAGTCTTTCTTTATGGTAGAATCTCTACAACTTGTAGACATGGTACATGCCCGTCCAGGGCCCTGTGCGAAATGGGCGACCGCACAGGGCCCCCAAATTCTAGGGTCCCCAGTTTCCATTGCTAGCCCAGCAGCGTCATGTTATTTTCAGCAAATTCTAGCTAGGTGGTTGTGCTTTGTCCTTCTCCAACTCGCTTGGCCCAGTATCCAGCCCAAGCTATTTCCCTTCTGTTAATAAATTAGCCATCATACCAATTATCCTAGGTCTCCTAAATTACCGGTCTAGTTCCAATCGTCTGCTAACAAAACCAAAAGCTCGTGACTCGTGAATTCCTATCAAATTGTAATTAATCTAATTCTCGTGCCTAGAACAGCATGACAGCAGCGCTAGCATTGGCAGTGCCCGCCGCCATACCGATGTTCGATCTTGCCCTGCTCTTTGAGATCGTGCGTCCTGCTACCAAACAGAATTAATTTGTCCATTGAAGTTTCGCCCCAACGTCCCAACAACCAATTCGGAGGCTGATTGAGGTTTGATCTCTTGATGACTTCTTGTATTGTTTTATCTTGTTATTATCTTGATAAGGCAAAGTTTAATGTAGTCTCTGAATTCAATTTATTACATTTTTTTTTGTTTATGAAACAAGAATACGCATATCCTCTAAAATCAGAAACTATTATTCCGATGGTGCTTCATGCGTACTAACAGAAAATAATATCCTATAGAATATTAATTATGACAATATAACTAAAGTTATAAATTGAAGTGAAAGTTTATTTTAGTTCATATTGTTATCTAAATTTTTAAAAGTTTAGGGCCCTACTTAGCATTTCGCACAGGGGCCCTGAATTTCTGGAGACGGCCCTAATGGTACTAATGTTAATAACCTGCTCACTTGAGGTTCCTTCTACGTACAGAAAGTGTGATCTGAGGTGTGCTCCACTGTGGGTAACTTAAACCAAAAGTTTAGGGCTTTAACAATTTGTGTCATACAGTAATGATGTAAATCATTCAATACCTTCGACATGCTCCAGTGTTTGTGATTCCACATACGACCACCCTTATTCGAGGTTTTTCCAGGCTGTTGCCTCCACGAATCTAAATATTTGTACGGCCCCATGGGCGGGAGAAGGCTGGGTCTTGCGAAGCCACTCGCGCAACAGACCATCACACCACCACATCATATCATCGTCACATGTTCTCTGTACCTCCGCTCTATCTCCCAATCCCAGCTGGGTCAGTGTTAATTTTGTGCTGCACTGGTGTTTGGTGAGTTATCCAAATGCGAGCAAGAGCAGACCAGCACCATTCTGATGTTACTCGCCTCATCAAATGGAACGGGTCTGCCTCTGCGTGAAGCACTGCTGTGTGCAGCTAGCCTTTCTTGGTGCCATGTACAGCGACTCCGTGCGGCCGTTTCAACAGATTCGGCGACTGAAAGGTCGGCCGCGCGTGGCTCATTTTGGAAGCTTTTGATCGACAATCCCATACGGTTCACCAAGAAAGTACATACAGGAGGACAACGAGAACTGGAAGGAGCACAGCCTCGGTATAGCCTCGAGTCAATAACAGGCACTGTTTAATCCGGTAGATGGTGCATTTACACCTTCCGCATGAGGAGAAACAGCCTTTGATCAAGCTCAAGGTTGGCAGCACCGGAAGGATCACCTTTCAGCAACATCAGGAGGCCACCAAAAGATGCATAAATCTCCCTCTAATAAGAAAGACATGTAAATTCATTAGAATAGTTGCACAAGGAAGATTGGTCAAATCACTTGGTTCAGGAGCAAGAGAAAGTTGTGACTGAACCCCATGACACCTACACCCCACTAACTTTTTATCTTTTTTCTGATACTAAATCACAACAAAAAATCAACCAAAAAGGTTGAGTGTGGTACAAGATTATACAATGTCATAAACAAAAGCTCAGAAGGAAAACTTATAGTATGTGGCCTCCAAAAAATAACTAGTGGTAGCAAATATAGTGCTAATATAAAATTCATCAAATTTTATCTTTTCTGTTTCTCCCAAATAGCACAACTTATTAACCTCAAACTTCACAGATCAATATAATTTTTGTACAAGAATGCGTCTTTGAGCTTCTTATCCATACCATGCATGTGATAGTTCAATATGAACTGACCATATGCACTATAAAGAGAGTTCAGAATTATATCAATAGCGAACTCTTCGCTAATAGGGTAGCCCATTCTTTTCAGAGACTACACATAACCAACCATCTTGATCATATACGGACTCAATGGATCACCATCCTTAAGCTTGCAACTCAGTAAAGCCTGAAAAATTTGATACCTCTTTGTCTTTTCCAGAGCCTGGAACATACTTTTGAGACTTTCGACCATATAGTAGGACTCAACATTCTTGAACTGCTGTTGCAAGTCCAGTTTTATGTGAGCAAGCATAAGACAACTAATTTTCGTGGACTCAACCCGAATCCGACGGTAGGCATTGGTGGCAGCGACAATCGCATTCTCATTCGGCTCATATGGAAGTGAGTTGTCTAGGACATGGTCATCCTTTTATTGTTTGAGAACAATTCTCATATTACGATACTAGTTGGTAAAATTAGTTTCATTCGACTTATCTTTCTCTAGAATCGTTCTTGATGCAAGACCGGATAACCGAGGATGACTGCTATTAGGTGCCATTGATCTACAACAGAAAATATGCAAAAACACTTAAGACATATATCCATAAAAGATCAAGCATATTAAAATATTTTAATACTTGTGCTCCCACTAGAACCAACATCCCTCCGATGGTTACGAAGTGATTCAGAATCCTAAATAAACAAGTTGTCTAGTGAGCTTTAGCATCACCGCTAGCCATCAAGTGATCTAGGTAGACAACTTCTTGCCAATCGTATCTCATACGACTCATGTTGGTCGACTGGTATCACATGTCCCAACTCCTGTCTGACTTTTTCCTGAGTCCAACAACTATTGTGATAGACTCATCTAGCTTACCGAGTGCTTTCGTTGTAAGAGTCCGACTCAAACCCACTAAGTCGGAAAGAAATGGTAGCACATCAATTTTATGAGCCCACTACCAAGAATGTCCGACTTGTGATGGTGCAGCACTGACAGAAAAAACGACTAGACCTTTGAGGGATTAAATTCTACCAACTATCTCATAGAGGTAAAATAGAGACATAACAATAACACAAAATAAAGCAATTATATTGTGAAATTGTATGGCTCTCTTTATGGCGATCTCCATCTCCACAAAGCCTGTAAGTTGACTCATGGGAACTCTTGTCACTTGCCATCTTACTCCATGTCACCGACTTGTACATCGACTTGTATGTCATCTGGGTTCTCCAAACAGCTACAGTAGCTAGTAAAGTAAATTACATAGAGAATTTGTCACGCAGATCGTTATACAATAAAATGACAACACCTAGGCTCCACCCGGCTGACAAAACCGTGATTCGTAGATCACATATGGATTATACACATCACATGCACATAAGTCATACCATTCACAACTTCCTGCAGAAACAAGTTATGCATGTATACGATATCTACCGGCGTTGTGAAACTCACAAAGGCATTTAAGATGCTACAACAGAGTGAAGTCGGCCGAATAGCCAGCGGGGATTGAAGGGGCGGCACCCCTCATGGGTGCGGGCAGTGTTTGACGATTTTTCAGAAAATGCAGATCTCATATGCACTCCAAACATGGATTTCTTTATCGGATAAAACAATTTTACCTAAATTCTATCATTGTTCCGATTCGATCAAACTCCTTTGATCTTTGATCACAACATCTGGATTTACGTGTTACAATTTACCCTTATGGCGAAAACCGACCGGAAGGGGTATGTTGTTCCACGACCTCAGCAGTATGATCATGGAAACCAGATCATCCTTTCCTCAAGTAAAGTTGATCCAATCAACCTCATACAAAACCTGTCTATCTCATAGATCGTCCACCAAAACAACAAATAGATCCAATCTAATGCTAAATTCATATCACATATGCATGATCTCGAACCTAAAACCAGAAGCTATCGCTCTGGTACCACTATTGGGCCATACAGAGATAAACAAAACTTTTTTTCTACGCATAGATCCCAAGATCTGGCTGAGGTAGAAGGCCACAAGGATTACCACTAGACGCGCGGTTACGGATTACTATAAAGCGCGTCAGTTGAATGCAGTGCAATCCTCACGATCTAATCCAATCCATGATCATCGAAGTGCTGAACGTACATCACCTCTTCTGATATCCACACGTACGAGGAGGAGCGCCGGTGGTGGACTGCTAGGTGCGGTATGTCGACCGGAATGGAATGGAGTTAGAGTTTCCAACGCATGGAATGACCTAACTGTACCCCTTGAGCATCATGTTCCCCATTATATATAGGGAGTGAAAGTGGAATCCACTTACTTGTGGCCCATATACTAAAGCCTATATTAGTCACCGTGAGTGGACTCACTGACTCAGTCCATGTCTGATTCGGGTCCAACCCAAATAACTTGCTTCCGCTCTTAAGTGTGTGACCCCACAGGCTCATGGCAACTTGGATACGATTAAAGTTTGACTCGCAATCAATCAATTGGTAGTGGATCCTAGCAGAACGTGCCGACTCCTAATTACCAAAAATTCATGACGACATGCCTTCCTATGTGACTTACGTCCGAGTCCCTTTTGCCTCACGATATACCTTATCGAGCTAAAGGCAAATAATCTTCATCCCTTAAATAGCCCGACTCTCTTCTTGATCCATGATACGCGATTCATCCGACTAACCCTTAGTCGATTGCCTCGGTTAACGCATAACTGAGTCGTGCATGTTTATGTTTTCCGAATCATATCACACTTTAGGGCCTAGAGAATATTTCTCCAGTTACAGGGACAAAATCCTATCTTGGTTATCCACATCATGCAGCTTGATTCTCAGTCGACCCGAACTCTGTCTTTATAACTGCCCTGTGACGGAACAATGTTTGACAGAATCTAAGCCGATGATACACAACATGGATTGTGCGACAACCTCGGGTCTAAGGATTACATTGATTGAGACATACAAATGGCAACTTATTCGTTGTATCTCAATATGGGTCAACCGACTCACTAAACTCTTTAGCTAAATCCGCGTAAGTCGAAATAGCATCACCATGTCCATGACAAGTGAAACCGAGTTATCAACCTAATTTCACATTAGTCTAAGTTGTGTGTCTAGCACAACCTCAATGACCAAGGATATTTACTATGAACAACATGAATATATAGTTGCACAACTGAATCACATATTCAATGACATACATCACATGATCATATAAGGACAGCTTAATAACTTTATGAATATATTGGGAATTACATCATACATGATTGCATGTTGGGCACATTCCCAACACTCTCCATGGAGGTAGGGTGGTGGGGTGTTAGATAGTGGGAACCGAAATGGGATTAGTTGCTAGGGTTCCTCTGTTATATAGAGAGTGCGGAGTGAAGAGTGGGGAGTCTGGGCCATTTGGATAAGTGCGGTCCATGCTTCAGCTTTTTGCCCAAGTTTGCTGGATGAGCCCATAAATAAAATGTTTTCTATCCGATGCACAACATCCAAGCATCCACACTTGTGCCCCCAATAAAATTACAAAGTCGGCCTTTTATTGCGAGAGAGGGAAAAACACCGGCATCGGACGGTTGCATGGATGGTGGGACACACATGTCAGCGTGACATGGCTGGCCAGCTAGTGGAAGGTGTTTGACCAGTCGCCCACAATTAACGGGGCAAGCATTCGATGTCATGATGTAAAATGCCTGTGTTGGCCAAGCACGACATTAAAAATCGCCGCTCTTGTGTACCACCTACCATGGCACAAATATCTAGCGGTATTGTGTGTGCCATGACGTATACATGGCCGTCGCGACCATATGGTGCCGCGGTTGCTCATCCGCCGGCTAACCAACTTTTGCTGGTACTTTTTGTTTGCGCTGTCCCAAAAAGTGCCTCTGATGGGGGTATTTTTGTAGTGATCTCTGCGTTGGCTCCACGCGCACGCAGATACTATCCGTGTGCTCTCCATCGCATGTCCCCGTGGAAATGGTCAATTCAGACATTTCTCCATAGTTTGTCACCGTGGAAACGGTCGATTCGAGCGTTCCTCCAGAGCCTATCCCCGTGATAACGGTTGATTCAGGCGTTCCTCCAGATCATGTCTGGTCCTGCTTTAAGTTCCATGCCAACCTAGAACACGGGAGACTGCGAGTAACCATATTCAAGTTTTTCGTTCCGCTGGATGGGAGAAACGGCTCTGTGTGCAACCAAACACGTCCTTAACCAAACAATATGACCACCGTAGATACCCTATCTAGTACCAAGTTTTGCAAGAACATGTGCTGGACTATGGAAGGAGGGAGGATTGAAAATAACGTGGTGCTTGATGAACCATAGACTCGAGAGAATTTCAGCTAAAGATGAGGAGATAGTTCTCACTCAGATGAGCTATTAACCCATGATGTATTCACGTTATCCGCACATCATCCACCACCTCACCATCGTGTGGCCACGCGGCTAATCCAACATGTCGCACAACTTGTCACACTATAGGTTGAGAATTCTAACATGCGTACTGCGCCAGAATATCCAATTAGCAGAAGCAGCAGCAGCAACAATGTGGAGGTTATCAGGGTGGTTGGAGCGGCATTCGGACAAATAAATCCGCCTCAACTCTATTCCCACACCAACATAGACTTTCACGACGTCTCAGAGTTGATGGCAATGTGTGTTATCCAATCTTTCAGGCTAGCAGCTTGGTCTTCTTGTTGCTTCAGATCTGGCGAGATCAGTTTTTCGGTGTGTCGCTAGCGTTTGTTGTTATCTGTGACGTCGCTAGCGACATTGCGAGGTTGTTTCTCTAGAGCGAGGATGTTGGTCCGGAGGTAGTGAATCTGTCGTTCTTCTCCGACTTCGTTAATGGAAGGTGTCGGATTTTGGTCCAAGACAACACAGGTGAAAAGGCATGTATATCCCCATGTGTGGTTTTGGTAATTAATGACAATCTCTATGGACTAATGTATAAATTGAGTTTCACTTGTAGGTTTGTCCATTGGTATCGCTTGGACCATGTGTTGGTCTCGAATATTAAGAAATGAAGAAGGATGAGAAGAAATGTCCAAGGGCTATGTGCCCATTGGAATCATGAAGGAAGAAGGAGCTTGAAGGTTGATCAAGACAAATGCAAAGAGTTGAATCTCGACGGATCAACACTCAAGAAGGGATGAAGAAGTGCACGCTCAAGATGTGTGATACGTCCAAAAAGTATCTACTTTCTCGAACACTTTTGCTATTGTTTCTCCTCTAATTTGTATGATTTGGATACAACTAACACGGACTGATGCTGTTTTCAGTAGAATTGCTTTGGTGTCTAGTTTTTGTGCAGGAAATCAACTTTCAGGAAAAATCCCGGAAAATATCGCAAAATTACTATTTTACCAGAAGACTCACGGGCAGGAAGGCAGGCAGAGAAAGGGCCACGAGGGCCCACACCACCCGTGGCGTGGGCCAGCCGAGCGCCGAGGATGGTGTGGTGGCACCGGGCCGACCTCCCTTCGCCTACATAAACCCTCTGACCTAAAAACACAGGGGGATTCGACGTTTTTCCAGATAGAGTTCCGCTACGCCGCCACCACCAGAAACTGCGATTTGGAACCAGAAACTCCGTTCTGGCACCCTGCCGGGACGGGAAATTGCAGAAGATCATTGACATAATCATCAGCAACGCCTCTCTATCAACCATCCATGTTTCCCCCATCCATGAGTGAGTAATCCCCCGCAGTAGGCTATGTGGATGGTAGGGAATGGATGTCAAAAGTGACCGATAGGGTAAGGACGGGAAAGGCGAAGGAAGTTCCCGCCTAGTTTTCGAGTTACATCTAAATCACCAATCTAAAGGTCACGAGGTAGGCAAGAGCGGGACCCTTATGAGAAGAGCAGGCGTTACTCTACCGACATATCAGTGTAAGTCCGGGTCACCAATAATCTGAATGCGGTGAAGGCCAAGGTGAGTTAAGCGAGACGGGCGAATGATATGAAGCTTGCAGGAGAAGGAGATGCCTATAGTCAAACTCTAGTCACGGGCTAGGAAGAATCTAAACAGAGCCAAACACAAAGGACAAGGCGCAGAGCGACAGAAGGGCAGAAGGAGGTCACGGAGGTGACAGTCCTGAAGCCCGAGGCGCAGCGTGGGGTCCTCTCGAACCTTCTTAGTCATTAGAAGGGCAACAGGAAAGGAGGCCGAAGTTACTATCTCGGGACAAGCATATTCCTCGAATATGCTTGCCACGTCGACCCTAGAGGAGCCAAGGTTCTCCTTTATAAGGAGAGGCTTGACTCGAAGGGCATCGACTCATTTAGCATTAAATTTGGTAAAGTTCTTCTCCACTTGTATACAGCTCAAGGAGCACTTGTAGCCTAAGAAAGGAGAAATAAAGATCTTTACGTTAGTCTTCTGTGTGTAGAATCAACTACATCTTCCCTCTCCAGATCCCTCTAGCATCCATTGGCCCCATACTTTAGCCTACCCATGGCATCCGGTGCCACCACCACGGTTGGCGCCCACTGGGGCCGACAACAGTGCTAGCCGGAATCATGATCCGGACGGAAACTTTATCCACACCGGCGAGCGATTGTCTCCGGCTTAGTCCGGAGATTTGATCTCTGTGACTACGCCGTGACAACACATGCACTTCAAGGAAAAACTCCTCCGAAGCGGCGTCTTCATCAACTTGGGCATGCAACGGATCACGTCGGCATCGACACCTCCGCGCTTATCCTCACCAAGTTGTTGTTGCAGAGCCTCCCTTAGCACCACAAACGGTTCACATGAGCGCCTGTCGCCAGCTGTCGAGGTGATGGTCGCAATGGGGTGCAAAGGGAACAAAGCGCCAGATCAAGCAAAGATCCGATGACGGGTGTGCAGGTGGCCACCAAGCAGGCAACTCCACAGCCCACCGAGGTAATTCCTTCAGCGGCCAACCCAGCCGAGGTGCAGGAGACGACCCCAAAGGCACCGAGGGTAAGAGGGCCACCCCTGGAAAGACCAGAAAACATTCTCCAGGCAACTATAGATAATCTGACTACACCAGATCCGATACTTGATCCGCTAATGCTCAGCGAGTTAGAAGAGACGGGCAAAAAGTGCCGATAGAGGCAAAAAGGTGTCGAGATTATGAGTCCTTAAACAGGACCCTGCGAGAATATGCTAGGGTAAACAAGCTTGACGTCGCCCCCGAGCGGGTTGACGAGTTAACATTAAGAGGGAAGAACCTCATAGATGATATCAACAAAGAGCATGGTGCTCATAAGGCAGAATCAGTTGATCTAGGCTTGCCAAGGTACATTACCTCAAGAAGAACACGAGGGCGCAAATGCCGCCGCACTAGAGTTAGAAGGATTGGCCGTGCAAGCGACAAAAACAACAAGAAAGAGTGAATGAGCTGGTGCACATTGCGAACCAAATAGAATGAAGAAATGCTCGTAAGACCCGCAAGGCACAGTGCCTCGCGAATGGTTCATTCGGCTGGTGCAGCACCTGCCTTATCTATGGCAGCAGCGTCCTCGCCCGGAAACAATGCGCGGAAATACAGAGCGGTAACTTCGGGAAAAAAATAAGCAAATTGTTCCATATGATCCGGCGATATCCGGAAAAGCAAATGAAAATAGAAGCAATGGAAGCCGAGGTAATAGTGGCGAGAGAAACCCCGGCCGTGCCGAGAAAGGCAAGGGAAGCCGAGGTAATGGAGATCTCGGAAGAGGAGAAATCGGAAGAGGAAATCACAAGGATAATATCCCGGCTGAAGGAAGGAGAGAACCGCCACCCAATCCACAACCGAGACATGAACCTCGGCAGGAAAGAGAAGTGAGACCAGCTCGCCACAATCAGGTGAATGAGAGGTATAATGATGGTTATTCCGAGATGGAATATGCGGTTCATGGTGGAAATAACCACTATGGAATGCAGGAGAGAATCTGCATGCAGATTTGCCGTCAAGTGATGCGAGAGTAAAGCTGGACCGCTATACCATCCGAGTTGTTAGAAGAACAAGGTCCACCAGTCCAAAGATGCTTTGGACCACGGATCATGGGCGAGCCGCCAAAGGCCGAACTTTCACCGTGGCAAGAGGCACAAAAACATATAATGGGAGCACCAAACCAGGATTGGTTGATTGATTATGCCACTACGTAAAAATAGTCGGCGGAAACTTGCGGGGCGATGCGATATGTCCCGCAAATGTTGGAAGGACCACTAGAGTATGGTGAATAACTCCGCCAAAGCAAAGATCAACTGTTGGTTGGATTTTGAAGAAATGTTAGTTAGCAACTTCACCAAGATTTACAAAAGGCTAAACAGTAGCCTAGCCATGTGCAAGCAAAGGCCGAATGAGATGCAGAGAATTCTTAACTCGGTGGTGTAATCTCAGAATTCATGCGAGGGAGTTATAGAATCACAAAGATAGCTTGGTTCGCTCAAGGATGCCGCTATGGCGATGTATTATGGCAGCGATTGCAAAGAGATATGCCAACCACTTTGGCGTAAACCATCGTGACACGGATTCCTATGCATTGGGAGATCCGACGCAACCGTAACTAATGTCACAGATCATCGGGAACATCAAGATCAATATGCAAGAGATGCTAGGGTCATCAAGGCGCAATGAGTTCAGAGGAAGAAGAAGAGAAGAAAGACCGGATTATAGATATGGCTCAAATCGTGGCGGTAGATGCAAGATCACCGAGTCACTAAACAATCAACAAAAAGAATGGTCCTCAAAGAATGGAAACCAAGGAATGAAGGGAAAAGACGGTGGACACCGTAATGTAAGAAGCAATGGCAGAAAGGTCAAGTACACGCTTGAGTCTATGTTAGATCAACCGTGTAAATTTCACGTCAAGCAGCCAAGCCGCCAATCATACAACTCGGCAGTGCTCGGATGAAAAATGCAATGGGTAACCCCAGCATGCAAGCAACATCCCACTGTGCACATCAAGAAAGACGCCACAGTTGACTGGAGCAAATGCACAACAACTAATGTTACCGCCTCCTCCCCCGAGGTATGATAACTCGGACCGGAGAGATGCAGTGCATCAAGTGATAAATCAAGGTCCGAATGGAAGGACAAACCCAGGAAATAGTGGACGCAATGATTACACGGAACATCATCAATCATATTATGGTTCACAATGAAACGACAAGACATGCAAAGTGTACAGCGCCGGCATATGGAAGTAAATGCAGTTATGCCGACAGTACCAAGATATGTGCCTTGGTCAGTTCAAGAAATAACTTGGAGCATAAAGGATCACCCCAAAATAATGCCGAATCCGGGGTCATACGCACTCGTACTAGATCTGACATTTGTCGGACCGAGAATTAATGTGAAATTTTCAAAAGTACTCATTGACAATGGGAGCAGTGTCAATATCATGTACAAAGATACAATGCATAAACTCGGAATATCGCAGAATATGCTGCAATCCACGAGGACCACATTCCATGGGATAGTACCAGGGCTTTCATGCGAACCCATTGGAAAGGTTCGAGTGGATGTGTTATTCGGCACAAGAGATAATCGCAGAAAGCGTAAAATTTGGAGTTTGAAGTGGTGGATCTAGAGAGTTGTTATCATGCTCTACTCGGACGGCCGACATTGGCCAAATTCATGGGCAGCTGCCACATAACTTACTTGAAAATGAAGTTACCCGGACCACAAGGGGTGATAACAGTAGAAGGAGATTACAGGAAGTCAATGGGATGTGCTTCATCCGGATCAAATCTGGCCGAGTCATTGGTAATAGCAAGAGAAAAAAGAAGGATTCAGGAGGTAGCGGCCCTCTTTAAGACAACCGAATATGCTTAAGATTGGCCAATCCATGGAAGTGTCTCTTTCCACCGACTAAAGAAACAAAAAGTTCCATAGATGAGCGGTTCAGAGCGCACCATCACCATTGGTGCCGCCTAGATGCTAAATAGGAAAGCGAGCTCACCAACTTCCTCCGTGAGAATCGGGATATCTTTGCATGGTCAACTCAGAATCTGCGAGGTGTGCCGAGGAGTTGGCGAGCACTCTCTCAATGTAAGGCCAGAGCAAGGCCGGTGAAGCAACCTCTCCGCCGTCACCAAGACAGAGAAAAATAATAGGATGAAATAGCTCCTTGCGTCCGGGTTCATCATGGAGGTGTATCCGGATTGGCTATCGAACCGTGCTAGTGGAAAAGAAGAAGGATGATCCAAATGTAGCCATTGTATGGCGAATGTGTATTGATTACGAACCCGAACAAGGCGTGTCCAAAAGATCCTTTTCCTTTACCTAGAATAGACTAAGTCATTGATTCGATCACCGGTTGTGAACTATTATCATTTGTAGACGCGTATTCTGGTTTTCACCAGTGCCGTTAAATCCTACCGATCAAATAAAGATGCGTTTATTACCCTGACAGGCTTATTGCTATCGCACAATGCCATTCGACCGCGTAACGCGGGGCAACGTACCGTAGATGTATGCAAAATGTGCGCATGACCAGATAGGAAAGAATGTACAAGTGTATGTAGATGATGTGGTTATCAAAACCAAAGAAAGCAAAACGCTACTGGATGATATCCGGTGGACTTTCGCGAACCTGAGAAGGTTCCGAATGAAGCTTAACCCGGAAAATGCACTTTTGGTGTGCTTTTGAAAACTACTCGGTTTTCGTATCTAGCCGAGGCATAGAGGCCAACCCAACTAAGATAAAGGCAGAGAAAGGATGGAATTGCCGAGATGTCTAAATGACGTCTGAAGTTCACAAGTTGCTTGGCCTCGCTTTGTATGTCTAAATTTGGGAGAGAAAGCATTACCACTTTATCAACTGATGAAAAAATCTGATAAGTTCATTTGGACACCACAAGCAGACAATGCGTTCCATGAATTGAAAAAGATGTTGGTCATAGCGCCAATCTTGGCTTCTCCATTGTCGAAAGAGCCTATGTTACTTTACATAGCCACCACGAACAGAGTAGTAAGCGCTGTGATCGTGGTGGAACGAATTGAAGATGATAAATCAAGACAAAGGTGGTGTATTACCTAAGCGAGGTACTATCACCTCAAAACAAAATTACCCACATTATCGTAAGATGGCATATGGGGTATACATGTCAAGAAAGAAACTTAAACATTACTCAAGAGCATCCCATCAAAGTGATCTGTGAAGCACCCATAGCCATTATATTGAGCAACAAAGATGCAAGTGGTCGAATAGCAAAATGGGCAATTGAATTGTCACCTTATTCTCCGCAATTCGACAAAGTAGATGCAATCAAATCTCGGTCAGGCCGACTTCTTCATGGATTGGGCCGAGGTACGATGAGCCACCATTACCAGATCCGAATTATTGGACGATGCACTTGATGGTTCCAAATTAAGAAATGGTTTGGTAGAATAGTGTTAACCTCGCCAAAAAGAGATCAGCTGAGATATGTGTTGCAAATACATTTTGCCGCATCAAACAATGTAGCCGAATATGAAGCACTCGTCCATGGATTGAAGGTGGCGAAAGAGATTGGCATACGCCGAATCTTATGCTACGGAGATTCAGATCTAGTAGTACAACAAGTCTCAGACAATTGGGATGCGTTAGATGCCAATATGGCCTTATATAGGTTTCATGTGCAAAAACTCAGTGGATACTTCGATGGATGTGAATTTCATCATATACCTCGGGCAGAAAACAACGCCGTAGACACATTGTCAAAACTCGGATCAACCAGACAATCAATTCCCCCAGGTATCGCCCTAGAGCACCTGAGGAAACCATCAATAACACCATCACCAGAGTCCGAATCCATCTTTATTCTGGCAAAATCAAGAGAAGATAGTGTTCCGATGGAAATTGACAAGGAATGTAACCCGGAATTTCCAAAAATGAACCCGGCCGATGCAAGGATGGATATGGGGAAATCTGAGGTAGTTATTTCGGCGGAAAATATGGAAATAGATAGTGAGATCACCCTAGAAAAAATCATACCAACATGGGCGCAACCCATATTTTCTTTCCTTAAAGATGCGATTTTGCCGAATGACGAGGTATTGGCAAGACAGACAGTGAGAAGAGCTAAAGCTTATACAATCATAAACAATGAGCTATATAAAAGGAGCGTCACAAGCGTGTTGCAAAGATGTGTGAACTCGGCGGAAGGCCAGAGATCCTCCTAGATATACATCAAGGAGAATGCAGACATCACGCCTCGTCCAGAGCTTTAGTGGCCAAAGCATTCATGCATGGGTTTTATTGGCCAACAACGTTGAAAGAGGCCAAAGAACTGGTGGAAAAATGTAATGGTTGCCAGAGATATGCCAGCAAGATACATATGCCATCGTCCGAGTTAAAAACGATACCAATTACTTGGCCATTTTCTATATGGTGCTTAGATATGGTGGGACCATTCAAGCGGGCCCGAGGCGGGATGACCCACATCTTAGTCATGGTCGACAAATTCACAAAATGGATTGAAGTAAAACCAATAAAGAAGTGTGATGGGCCCATAGCAGTAAAATTCCTCAAAGATATTATCTTGAGATATGGTTACCCACACAGTGTTATTACAGACAATGGTACAAACTTTGCTGAAGGAGCCTTCGCTAGATTCTGTCAAGAAAAGCACATAAGACTAGATGTCGCCTATGGCTCACCCAAAGATCTAATGGGCAAGTAGAAAGATCTAATGGACTAGTACCGTCCTAATAAAACCATGACTCGTCGAACCACTGCAAAGGCTCAGGTGTTGGATTGAGGAACTACCGGAAGATTATGGAGCCTCGAACTACCCCAAACAGATCAACAGTGGTATACACCATTTTTTCTAGTATATGGGGCAGAAGTTGTGCTTCCAAACATAATACATGACTCGCCAAGGGTTACCCAAAGATACAACCTACGAGGTAAATGAAATAGCTCGGCAAGATGATGTCGATCTGCTAGAAGAAGCTAGGGAGTTGGCACTATCAAGATCAGCTATTTATCAGCAGGACTTGCGGCGATATCACAACAAGAAAGTAAATCCAAGGGTGTTTAAAGAAGGAGATTTGGTTCTTCGGTTAGTGCAACGTACGGCCGGCATGCACAAACTATCACCCCTATGGGAAAGACCGTTCATCGTGAGCAAAGCATTGCACAATGATGCGTATTACCTAATTGATGCCCAGTCACCAGAAAAGAGCAAGGCAAACAAAGCCGGCGAAGAATCAAAAAGACCATGGAATGTAGCTTTACTCCGTCCATTTTACTCGTAGGAGTCATCTACGACACGTTGTAAAGTAACGCTCCAGGACAAAGTATCAACTATGTATTAAACCTCGGCACCTTGGCAAAGTGGCTGTGGACCGCCTATATTGTTTTTGAGTTTGGGTTATGTATTAAACCTCGGCACCTTGAGCAGTGGCTCGGGGACTGTTCTATATTGTTTCTGAGTTTGGGTTATGTATTAAACCTCGGCACCTTGAGCATTGGCTCGGGGACTGTGCTATATTGCTTCTGAGTTTTGGGTATGAATTAAACCTCGGCACCTTGAGCAATGACTCGGGGACTGCCATATTTTGTTTTTGATTTTGAGTTATGTATTAGACCTCGGCACCTCCAACAATGACTCGACGACTGGCCTATATTATTTCGCATTTTTAGTGATGTGTTGAGTCTCGATTTTTAGAGCAGTGATTAGAGAATTGCCCCACAATTGCCCCTTGTTACAGAAATGGGTATCAAACTTCGGCACCCAGAGCGATATTATTTCGTTCTCCCCAGATATAGGCTTCGAGATTGACAACTTGGATAAAACAAGAACACAATGGTTGAAGTGTCAAATTCATCAAGGTCAGCCAATATTAGACGCCGAACTACCGTACGACAAAGGCAAACACACAATCCGAACTTAAGAAATTAAAGGCCACCAAAGCAAAGATTTAAACAAACAGGATTAGTTTAAACAGAATAATAAAGATCACAACCATGTGTGCCTCAGCGGCAAAAGGCAAAAAAGGTTCATACCACACAGAAAGTCGGACGAGTGTTTGACACACATCATACGCCCGGCATACCGGGGATAAGAAACGACTTAGAGTTTTTAAAACTTAAGGGGCAACGACTTGATCAGGAACTGGGCGCTCCGAGGTAGACGGCACTTTGGCCGAAGTTTCTTCGCCCTCCACAGAACCACGAGCGACTTCGGGGGAAGCCCGGGGCTGTTGAGAAACATCAGCTTGAGCTGTGGAATGCCCAGTACCTTTGGAGGAGGATCGCGCGTCGCCATTGCCATCCGAGCTCGAGCTGGAATCACCAGAAGTATCCGAGTCGCCCTCAGCCTCGTGTTGGTTGGCTAAATCATCATCAGAGGCATCTTCAACTTCGACCTCATCCGCCGGGTTAGAAAGGAAACTCGGCCCTTCAATCCAGTTATGCACGTCCGCATACTCAACGAGCTGGAAGGCACGAGCTTGTCGGCGAGCGACGAATTCTGGATCTTCAACCCAATGGGAGCTAGTGTGCAAATTTATCAGGGTATCGAGAGAAATATCCTCGTACCATGACATAACGACTGTGGAGCAGACCGGCTCGTCCAAATGGATTCCTCCAAAGATTCAACCGGTTACGGATGCCATCAATCTTTCCACCAAGATCTTGATTTCATCAATATCGAGTCCCAAGTATTCTACTAGAGAACATGGTAGGCCCGAATGGCCGCTTGCACCAAGTCCCCGCATAATCTTCATCGGACCAACGGCAGCCAACAACAACCAAGAAATCTTCCATCGAGTATTACGGCTCGTGACGCCAGAACACCTCACAAGACACGAGCATTAATCACCGCCTAGAGCTCACGGCTTAGCTCGGAAAATGGTCCGCAAAACAAAAGTACGTCGGCCAACAAGAAGAAAGGAAAAAGATAACTCGGCCGCAATGAGGCTTACGGTGAATATAGCTCAAAGATTATCCAAGATCTTTAGGTCATCACCCTTGGTTCTCTCAAAGCGAGTGATCTCCTCGCTCATCGCCTGTGTCTTGAGTTCGGCAGCCTCGAGGAGTTCTTTATTTTACGCAATTGCAGAGCCACCGATTCTTCTCCTGAGAACTCCTGGTCAACTTTCTCTAACTCAGATTTCGAGAAAGCTTGAGGGACTCCACCTCGGCCAAGTAAGCGAGCTATCTCGCTATCTTTATCTTCCAAATTACCTGAGTGAGTGGCGGCTTGTTCTAAAAAATGCACATCATATCGTGCATGGGTATGCATTCTTGATGTGACGCAAAAGTTTGTAACTCGCTATACCGCCAAAAGGGTTAAGAGAAACCCGGTGCACATTTCAAATAGATATGTGTAAAAGAAAAAAGAGTAACTCACCTTCCAGGGCCTTGACTTTCTTTTCAAGACAGATATTAAGATTGTTGATATTACCTATTCACCAGCAAAATCAGCTAACACCTCACGTCCAAAACAATAAGAACTTTAGGGATAATGTGAAAGCTTGTTACTTACCAGCTTTCACCACGGAATGACCTTCGTACTTATCTTGCAATTTTTATGAGCGAAGAGCACTTTTTGAATTCATCCATTCACGGCCATGCGCAACCTAAGCAACAAAACAAATAGCAATAAGATATTCGAATAAGATGATCCGAGTCAAGCAAAAATTAACTCGAATCTAGGTGACCGGATATTCGAAGCTAAGACAGATCCGAGTCAAGCAAAACTTAACTCGGATCTAGGTGGCTGGATATTCGAGCCTAAGTCAGATCCGAGTCAAGCAAAAATTAACTCGAATCTAGGTGACCGGATATTCGAAGCTAAGGCAGATCCGAGTCAAGCAAAGCTTAACTCGGATCTAGGTGGCTGGATATTCGAAGCTACGACAGATCCGAATCAAGCAAAGCTTAACTCGGATCTAGGTGGCTGGATATTCGAAGCTCAGACAGATCCAAATCAAGCAAAGCTTAATTCGGATCTAGGTGACTGGATATTCGAACCTCAGACAGATCCAAATCAAGCAAAGCTTAATTCGGATCTATGTGGATGGATATTCGAACACTAACGCAAAACTGAACCAGGTAAAGCCTAATAAAACTTCCAAACGAATAACAAATTATCCGGTTGCAAGCTTCGGGGACTAGAGTATATATAATAGCATTCGAATGACTAATCAAACGTCCATAAAAACAATTACCTCATTCATCTTGTCGCTGTCAAGAATGATCTTGGTAGCCAGATGTAAGCGACTGCTGATGTCGGAGAGTTGAAATGGCTGGCTGCTTGGATTGCCCTCGAGCTGATCAGCAGCGTTCCAATTGTTGGCATACTCAACCAACGCGAGGTCGCCGTTTCCCACTTTCCGTGACGAGTCGGACTTTACCTCGGACATGTTGTAGCCACCGCCGCTGGAATCTTGTGAAGAGAGAGCGGTATCGCTAAATGGGGTAACAATACTCTTGGCAGATGAAACCCCTTTATGCATAGCAGATCAGCAATTGTAGGCTGAGAAGAGCTGGCAAGTCCTTTCTGAGATGAGGGAGGCTTGGCGACAACGACCTTTCTTGCCTTAGAAGAGGCGTCGGCAGGAGCCGTTACCTCGACACTTGGAATGGCATCTTTGGGGGCCGGAGGGATTACGGTTTCTCAGGGCACCGAGATATTGGTATCCTCGGCTGGAATCGGAGTCGCAGTAAAGGTTGTGGGGGTCAAAGGGATCTTAGGGGAAACTTCAGGATTCACGGAGGAGACAGCAGGCTCAGTGGAAATATCTACGGACCGAGTTGTATCGGCATCAACAGGAGAGACTTCAGGCGCATCCTGGCGAGATGGCATCTGATTCGGAGCGGGAGGAGAGTCAACACGAGCAGGACTAGGAATTCTAGTATCTTCAGGAGGCGGAGGAGAAGGCGGCCGAGTCGTGTGACTCGTCATGCTAGGACCACTAGGCTTAACAGAAAGAGGAGCCCTGCAAAGGCAAGAAAGATTAGGTCAAAAGGCAGAAAGAGAGAAACAAGAAATAAAAATAAAAATCAACTCACCCAGTAACCCCGGGCATAGTTTTACGCTTAGGAGGGTGCGGGGCTGATTTCTTCATCCATTTCTTGGGAACGGCTTCCGAGGCACCAGCTAGAGCGCTACGTTTCCCCGAAGTAATAGGAGGTCGGGAGGCGAGAGGCTCGGCGTTGTGAACCTGACCGGCCGGATTAGCTGAGAAAGTAGAGGCCAGAAATGCATAAGAAATTGGCATTGCGGCAACTACCTCAAGAACTTGGACCTCGTCCGAATCACCTTCCTCGTGGGCCGTGGTCTTGCCACGAGCACGAGCCGGAGCAAGGTCCAGCTTGGGAACGAACTCCTCTGAGTCCGGCTCCCCACTGTCGTTCGATCCATGGGCTACGGAGAGACAAAACCTAAGATCCTCACTGCTCGCTTCCTCAAACCTCTGCAGAAAAGAAAGAGAGAAATTAACAAGAGAAATCACAGATGCAATTAAAAGGTAAAACACAACCGCAAGAACTTACTCGGGAGGGATGCTCATGGTGAACGGCTTCAATCCCGTGCCCATCCTCCCATCTCCGTCTTAAAGATAGCCAGACGAGCTTGAAGATAAGATAGAGACTAGATTGGGATCAAGGGGACCGCTCATATAGCAGAGATTATGCGTGCTCGAATGGGCGATCCGCCTTGAAGAAGGTGGTCATCGATCCTCGCCAGAAATGGAGCGAATCAGCCTTCAAATTGAATCTCAAGGCCTCGGCCAGAGCATGACTTTTGTTCGGATTATAAGTCCAATTCTTCTTGGAGGGGGGGGGGGCAATGGAAAAAGCAGGGAGCCCAATCCTGTCCTCCTTCCCAGAATTCTTGACATAAAAGAACGATTTATGCCAGTTCTTGCACGACTCTAGGCCAGCAACACGAGGAAACTCGGACTTCCTTCGAGGTGTGATTGAAGCAGCTCCGCACTGGGTGAGCAGTTTCTCAGAAGGTTGAAGGGATTTATCTGGGACAACATTGGAACAGATCTGAAAGAACTTCGACCAAACATGCACAGACGACCATAGGCCGAAGTATCCTTCCGAAGCAGAGATAAAGGCGAAAAGAGAAGCAATGGCATTAGCCGGAAGATGATGTGGCTGCAGGCCTAAGTAATCAAGGAACTCCCTAGCAAAATGCTAAGGGGGAGACCAAACCCGCGAGCGAAGTGTGACATAAAGACGACGTACTCGCCCTCGTTGAAAACAGGAGAAGATTCGCTGCCGGGTAAGCGACAGGCTACCTCGGCAGGAATCTGGCGAGTCCGGATTAACCACTCAACCTCTCGGCGGGTGATGGAAGAGCCCTGCCAAGAGCCCCGCTCGCGCCCAGACGCTGCATCGTCATCCTCAATAAGCGCACCGCTAACGGAGCTCGACATAGGGTCGCCGGAGGAATCTCCGGAGGATGAACTAGCGGCTGAGCAAAGCTTAGAACTGCAAGGCCCCGTCGTGACCCTACGCGAAAACGGCGGCGGAGCGGAGAAGAAACCGCCGCGGGAAATCTAGAGAGAAGCATATGCGCCTAGAAGATAAACTAGGCAATGAGATCGGATAAACTCACCGGCAACGGCACCGGAGCAAGTATGCGGGGACAAGGTCGACGGAGCGGAGCGATGGGAGCCTCGCCGTCGAAGATTTCGATGGCTGCAGCATGGAGTAACAAAGCGAAGAAGCGAGAGGAGGAAGAAGGGCAACGGTAAGCGGAGGAGAAAAGAAATCCTCGGCCCTGCGTTCTCTTTATAACCACACGCCAGCGGTAGTGGGATCGTATGGCAGAGAGGTTAATCGTAGATCGTGTGTGCGACACAACCGCACGCCGCTGAGTGGAGCCACACCAACGACCACACGATGCAAGAAAGGATCACGATCCTCGACGGAAGCGGCACTGCGTTGGTGTAAATACCGACGCGATAATTATGTAGGCCGTCACAAGGCAATCGTAGAGGAACAAAAAACTAGAGAAACGATGATGAGTGTGACACGGAGGACGAGGCATACGCGAGAAGATACGCAGATACCTCGGACGAGGGAAAAGTAACTCGGAAACAAGGAGAAACGAATATTGTGAAACTGATACGGCCCGGCCGAGGTTATAGGCAGAACCATACCAGCTTCGGGGACTAATGTTGGGGGGGGGGGGGTGACCCCAGATACGGTAAGGACGGGGAAAGATGAAAGGAAGTTCTGCCTAGTTTCCGAAGTTATACCTAAATCAGCCAAACTCGTAAAGGTCGGCCGAGGTAGGCAAGGCGTGACCCTTATGAGAAGAGGCGTTACCGCCGACATATCAGGTAAGTCGGTGGGTCACCAATAATCTAAATGCAGGTGAAGGCCAAGCCGAGTTAAGCGAGACATGTCCGAATGATATGAAGCTTGCAGGAGAAGGAGATGCCTATAGTCAAACTCTAGTCACGGGTTAGGAAGAATCTAAGCAGAGCCAAACACAAAGGACAAGGCGCAGAGCGACAGAAGGGCAGAAGGAGGTCACGGAGGTGACAGTCCTGAAGCCCGAGGCGTGCAGGTGGGGTCCTCTAGAACCTTGTCGTCATTAGAAGGGCAACAGGGAAAGGAGGCCGCCGAGTTACTATATCGGGACAAGCATATTCCTCGAATATGCTTGCCACGTCAGCCCTAGAGGAGCCAAGGTTCCCCTTTATAAGGAGAAGCTTGGACTCAGAGAAGGGCATCGACTCATTTAGTATCATAGTCGGTAAAGTTCTTCTCCACTTGTATACAACTCAAGGAGCACTTGTAGCCCAAGAAAGGAGAAATAAAGATCTTTACGTTAGTCTTCTGTGTGTAGAATCAACTACATCTTCCCTCCCCAGATCCCTCTAGCATCCATTGGCCCCATACTTTATCCTACCCATGGCATCTGCCGTGCCATCACCACGACAATGGATGAGATCTATCATGTAATTGCATAAGATTGTTAGGGCATGGTGCCTAGTATCTATTGTTAGTGCTTTTTGACATTGTTGCAACTTTTTATGCTTAATGCTTATCACTAGGGCCTGAGTGCCATGATCTCAGATCTGAACATGTTATTGATTCATGATGATATTATTGTTTGTGATCTTACCTGCAAGTTGTTTACACATATTATTGTCCGGAACCCGAGGCCCCAAAGTGACAGAAATCGGGATAACCAGAGGGGATGGCTGTGATGTGAGGATCACGTGTGTTCACAAAGTGTTAATGCTTTGCTCCGATACTCTATTAAAAGGAGTACCCTAATTGCCAGTAGATTCCCTTGATGCCCCGCTGCAACGAGCTGGCAGGACAAAAGATGTTGTGCAAGTTCTCATTGCGAGCACGTATGACTATATATGAAACACATACCTATGATTATTTAGTACTTGGATGCTTTATCTTATTTATATGCAAATGCCCTTCATCTTGATATTACATGAATAGTCCTGTCCATGAAACGCCCGTCCATCCATCCCTATGCCCACCGCACTCAAATCCTGTTGTTTACTATAATTGTTACTACTGCCTTTATTTTACTACTGATGTTACTTTGCTATTGCTACTACAAAACTGTTGCTACTGAGAAACTACTATGAGCAAGACTATTTCCAGGTGCAGCTGAATTGACAACTCAGTTGTTAAGGCTTATAAATATTCTTTGGCTCCCCTTGTGTCGAATCAATAAATTGGGTTTAACTTTCCTCGAAGACTGTTGTGATCCCCTATACTTGTGGATCATTAAGGCTATTTTCTAGCGCCATTGCCGGGGAGTATAGATTTATTTATAAAGTTCACTTGGAATTATTATTGTTTGCTGCTATTATTTCATCATGGGGAAATTCGTGATGGAAAATTTCGTATATTACCATCCACTACAAGAAGAGGTATAGTTCTGAACACCTCTATTTCTCTTGATTCACGATCTGTTATGAGTAGGCTCGTTACACCACCACCACACACACATGTTACACATACTGCTACTACTGCTGAATCTGAAATTGCTTCTGATACTCATGATGTTACTTCTACTATGCTTGATGAGAGCGGTTCATTAGGTCATTTCCTAGATGCTACAATTTCTAGAACTATAATGGGAAACACTGAAACTCCTAATGAAGATATTACTACAACTGTTAGTTCACCTGAGCCTAGAGAGAGCTATGATATTAATGACGGTTATATTGAACTGACTGATGAATTTATTGAAGAATGCCGAAACACACATGGTGCAAGTGCTATTAAGAGTCTTCTTGTTGGGGATATGCTATATGTGTATCCTCATAGCATGTCTCTTATCCGGATAACCCGGGTGGCCCACAGTTGGTAGCATGGCCCCACTAGTGGAAAAAGGGCCATCCGTTCGTGCCCCCTCAGAGCATTAGTCCCGGTTGCGCCACCAACCGGGACTAATGCTGGCACGCTGTTCTTGCTCGAAAGTGCACGGGCCGGAGGCATGCGCCCGGTTGGTAAGGGGATACGTCCTGTTGGAGCCACCAACCGGGATTAAAGGTTGGCCACAGCCACGTGGCGTGGCAGACACCTTTAGTCCTTGGTGGCTCCAACCGGACGTATTCTCCGCCTCTATAAATGCACGCCCCCTCGCTTCCACTGCTTTTTCTCTTGGTGGAAGGTGTGAGGGGTGTGCTAGTTTTTTCTCTCCTATGCATGCATTCAAGGTGTTTGATGAAATGTTTGAGTGAATAATCCCGTTCAATTTCTCATAGAACAAAAATATAGAAGGTGTCCGAGACGCACTTGAGCTTTCTCCTCTTTATTTCCCTCGATCGAGGTTAACAATCTTATCTTTTCTCTATCATTGATACAATGCATGTGTCGATATGAATTGGTCATTTCACTATTTATGATGTCCTGTTTTTTGATAAACTTACTTATATGATGCAGATGAACCGGGAATGGATGTACGGTGACCCACGTAGCTGTATATATGAAAGGCGTGGATAAATTTATCGATGTGGCTACGGCAAACAAAGAGAGTGGTTTTATACGTTGTACATGTGTTCAATGTCGGAACAACAAGGAGTACTCTTCCTCGAAAATCATTCGCGGCCACCTGATTATGAAAGGTTTCATGCCCAACTATAATTGCTGGACCAAGCACGGGGAAAGAGGGGTTATGATGGAAGATGGTGAAGAAGAAGATGATGATAACAACTATCATCATATGTTTCTGAATACGGATACCGCAATAGAAAACAATGGAGAGGAAAGAGGTGAAGAACGCATCGATGAGCCTACCGATGAACTTGGTAGGGTCATTTCGATGCAAAGCGAGACTATGAAACATAAAATGAGAAGTTGAAGTTAGAGGGCATGTTAGAAGATCACAAGAAATTGTTGTACCCAAATTATGAAGATGGCAAAGACAAATCTTGCATCCAATCGAATTGTTGCGATGGAAGGCAGAGTGTGGTCTAACTGACTCCTCATTTGAAAAGATGCTGAAAATAATGAAGCAAAGAAGACTCCTTGTCCTCTGGGATTAGATGTGCAAAAGATACATGCATGCATTAATGACTGCATCCTCTACCGCGGTAAGGAGTATGAGAATTTAGATAAATGCCCGATATGCAATGCGCTACAGATAAGATCGACGAGATGACCTCGTGATGTTGAGGGAGAGCCTTCCAAAGAGGGTTCTGCTAAGGTTATGTGGTATGCTCCTATAATACCAAGGTTGAAACGCATGTTCGTAAACAAAGAGCATGCCAGGTTGTTGCGATGGCACAAAGAAGATCGTAAGAAAGACGGAAGTTGAGACACCTGGCGATGGGTCACAGTGAGAAAAATCGAGAGAGACTTCCTGACTTTGCGTGACGCAAGGAACTTATGGTTTGGACTAAAATACGGATGGCAGAATCCTTTTGGGGAGCAGAGTCAGCCACAAAGACTGCCCGTGACTCTATGTATCTACAACTCGCCTCCTTGGTTGTGCATGAAGCGTAAGTTCATTATGATGCCAAGAGCTCATCCAAGGCCGAAGCAACCGGCAACGACATTGATGTGTACCTTAGGCCATTAGTTGAAGAACTCTTACGGTTGTGGGCAAACCAGGTGTACGTATGCGGGATGAGAACAAACAGAGCCATTTGATCTACGAGGGTTGTTATTCGTAACCATCAATGATTGGCCTTCTCTTAGTAACCTTTCAGATGCATACAAACAAGGGATATAAGGCATGCACAATTTGCTTAGATAAGATGAAGGTACATATTTGCATAAATGCAAGAAGGTTGTGTACACGGCGAATCGACGATTTCTTCCACCAATCATCCGTAAGAAAGAAAGGCAAGCATTTCAAAGGTGAGGCAGATCACCGAAGAAGCCCGAACTCCCCGCCGGTGATGATGTATTTGGTATGGTCAAGGACATAGAAGTAATCTTTGAAAGGGTCCGGGTCAATCAGTTCGAACGACGTCGCATGTGACACACACACCCATGTGGAAGAAGAAATCTATATTTTGGGAGCCGCCATATTGGAAAGTCCTGCGTGTCCGCTCTTCAATCGACGTGATGCACGTGATTTAAGAATCTTTGCGTGAACTCGCTAGGATTCCTAGGCGTGTATGGGAAGACAAAAGATACAATGTATGACGGAGGACCAACAAATTATGAAAGACCCAAAGAACATGCATACACATAACAAGGCGGATAAAGGCGCCACTTAAGTCGTGCCTATGCTCTTACCAAAGCGTAGAAGGAAATCTTTTGAAGTCCTTTACAGGTATCAAGGTGCCGTCAGACTTCTCATCTAATCTAAAGGGATAATAAATATGGCAGAGAAAAAGTTCCAAAACACAAGTCTCATGGACTCACGTGATTATGACGTAGTTGCTTCCGATTGCATTGAGGGGCTTCTACCGAAAAATGTTCGAGTACCCATTGTGAAGCGTGTGCATTCCTCAATGCAATATCTCGAAGGTAATCAATCCAGATATTCTACCAAGGTTACGTAAGGATGTGGTACAATGCCTTGTTAGTTTTGAATTGGTGTTCCCACCATCCTTCTTCAATATTATGACGCATCTCTGGTTCACCTAGTGGAAGAGATTGCCATTCTCATGCCGTATTTCGCACAATATGTTCCCTTTGAGAGGTTCATGGCGGTCTTAAAGAAATATGTTCATAACTGCTAGACGAAGGAAGCATCTCCAAGGATATGGAATGAGGAGGTCATTGAGTTTTGTGTTGACTTTATTCCTGACCTTAAGCCGATTGATGTTTCTGACTCGTGGCATGAGGGAAGACTAAGTGGAAAAGGCACACTGGGAAAGAAAGCAATGATATGTAGGGACGGGGATTCTTTCACTAAAGCATACTACACAGCTTCTACATAATTCCACCTTGGCAGCCCAGATATCGAGGAACACAAGAATATTCTACGCTCAAAAACCCGGGAAGCTTTGAATCATGGATTACGATGAACACATGAAGTCTTTCGGTGGTTGGATGCGACACATCTCTTGAATGACACCAATGTTGGAGATCACTATACTTGTTGGTCACACACCGTCTTCTCATCAGATTGAATTTCCAAGGTAAAATAAATGGGAATACATTCTACACGATCGCCAAGATAAAGAGCACCAACCAAAATAGTGGTGTCCGCTTTGATGCAATAGACGAGAATGGACAAATGGACACATATTATGGTTACATAGAGGAGATATGGGAACTAGACTATGGAGTCTCTTTAAGGTCCCTTTATTTCACGCAAATGGGTCAACCCGAATGGGGAAGGGTAAAGATAGACCACTTGTACTAATGACAACAGTGGATCTCAACAATCTTGGTTATAGGGATGAACCATTCGTCCTAGCCAATGATGTGTCTGTGTTTTCTATGTGAAGGACATGTCCTCTAGGCAAAAAAGAAAAAATATGCAAACGAATACATCATATGATGAGCCAAAGCGTCACATAGTTCTTTTCAGGGAAAAGAAACATCGTGGGAATCGAGGACAAGATGGACATGTCGGAAGATTATAATAAGTTTGATGAAATTACGCCTTCACAAAGGAAAACCACCCAAGCATTCCGTTAAGTAAAGAAGATGCTCCATGGTTACGCTTGAAGCGATCATAAGGAAGGACATATGCCAAGAAGTTCATGCTCATATTATGTAACTCTAGTTCATGTCTTTCGCGGTTTGTGGCTTGATCAAGGATATCTTTCGCGTTTGTGGCCTTTAGTCCCGGTTTTGTAGTCTTAGTTTTAATATTAATAAATGTCTTGAGTGTTAGTCCCATTTTGTGGCTGGACCGACTATGAAGAAGTTGTCCCGATTCGACTTACCATTAAGATCCGATCTCCAAACGCACAGTCACATATTAGGAGTGCCTCTATGACCAGTTTCTTGAGATGCGGAGGATTGGGATCCGTGGCATCTCCTCAAATCGGTCGTAGTGGTGTCCCCGCTCAAAACCATCTTGCGACTTTGTAACTTCTCTAACTAGATCAATACGCCGAGCTAACTAATTTCATATATTAGAGTGCCTCTATGACAGCTTCTCGGAGATGCCGAGGATGGACTCGTCGGCATCTCCCGAACTGGCCGTAGTGGTGTCCTCGCTCAAAACCATCTTGCAGCTTGTAACTTCTCTAACTAGATCAATACGCCTGAGCTAACTAATTTCACATATTAGGAGTGCCTATGACCAGTTTCTGAGATGCCGAGGACTGGGCTCACGACATCTCCCTAAATCGGCCGTAGTGGTGTCCTCGCTCGAAAACCATCTTGGAGATGCCTCAAACTGGTCGCAGGATCGGACTGCAAGGATGCCTATTTATAGTACAAGCAGCTCGGCATAGTGTCAACACTTACAAAATAATGTCGACACTCACCCCTATCATTAGTGCTGACTCGTGTTTTGTCCCGGTTGGTGTCTCCAACCCGGACTACAGGTTGATCTTTAGTCTCGGTTGGTGACACCATCCGGGACAAGGTACACGCCGCACGACTATCATTAGTGCTGCCTAGCCCAGCCTATCTTCATGCACACCATAGAGATCCAATGCAAGTTCTAACGATGCTCGTCCCCTATCTTCATGCACACCGGTTCGACCATAGTTAGAAATTCAGATAATTCAAAACGCATAATAAATTCAAAAAATCCGAACAATTAAAATCCTTCGTGATGGTGTCATATTATGTTACATAGTTGAAAGGAAAAATACCAGACTTGGTATATTGATCATGTTTCAAAAACCTTCACAAAATGACCTATCATGTTCGAGGTTTCATGGCTTTCATCCAAATGACCGATGTTATGTGAATCACGACATAGTTTGTGATGTTGTGCCCATATTATGCATGTGTGTGGACATTGGTATGGAGAACAATGTTGCAGAGGAAGTTTTCCTTTTGTCGCACGTAAAAGCCCTTTTCTATTTTCCGAAAGAAAAACGGGTCGCTTTTGTGAAGTAACCACAAAATACCGCTTCGTAATGCTACCGTCCCATTTTCCTAAAATACTAGACCATCTTACATGGACTATCTCCCAACCGACATCTTAAACCTTTCGTCCATCCCGTAAAAGGACAAATGTCTGCCGAATTCCAGAGGAAGTGGATCCGGTTTGTACTACAGGTACATGATCTATCGCCCGTGATTTTTTGAAAAAAATCATTTTTAGACTCGCAATATGTGGTTTCTTCAGAGATCCAATGCAAGTTCTAACGATGCTCGTCCCCTATCTTCATGCACACCGGTTCGACCATAGTTAGAAATTCAGATAATTCAAAACGGGCATAATAAATTCAAAAAAAATCCGAACAATTAAAATCCTTCACATGGTGTCATATTATGTTGCATAGTTGAAAGGAAAAATACTAGACTTGGTATATTGATCATGTTTCGAAAAAACCTTCACAAAATGACCTATCATGTTCGAGGTTTCATGGCTTTCGGTCCAAATGACCGATGTTATGTGCTGAATCACGACATAGTTTGTGATGTTGTGCCCATATTATGCATGTGTGTGGATATTGGTATGGAGAACAATGTTGCAGGAGGAAGTTTTCCTTTTTGTCGCACGGAAAAGCCCTTTTCCATTTTCCGAGCGCAAAAAACGAGTCGTTTTGTGAAGTAACCACCAAAATGCCGTTTCAGAATGCTACCGTCCCATTTTACTAAAATACTAGACCACCTTACATGGACTATCTCCCAACCGGGACATCTCAAACCTTTTCTTCCATCCCGGGTAAAAAGGACAAATGTCCTAGAATCCAGAGGAAGTGGGTCGGTTTGTACTACGTGTACATGATCTATCGCTGTGATTTTTGAAAAATCATTTTAGACTCGCAATATGTGGTTTCTTCAGAGATCCAATGCAAGTTCTAACGATGCTCGTCCCTATCTTCATGCACACCGGTTCGACCATAGTTAGAAATTGAGATAATTCAAAAGGGCATAATAAATTCAAAAAATCAACAATGAAAATCCTTCGCGTGGTGTCATATTATGTTACATAGTTGAAAGGAAAAATACCAGACTTGGTATATTGATCATGTTTCGAAAAAACCTTCACAAAATGACCTATCATGTTCGAGGTTTCATGGCTTTCGGTCCAAATGACCGATGTTATGTGCTGAATCACGGCTTTGTTTGTGATGTTGTGCCCATATTATGCATGTGTGTAGACATTGGTATGGAGAACAATGTTGCAGGAGGAAGTTTTCCTTTTTGTCGCATGGAAAAGCCCTTTTCCATTTTCCGAGCGCAAAAAACGGGTCGTTTTGTGAAGTAACCACCAAAATGCCATTTCAGAATGCTACCGTCCCATTTTCCTAAAATACTAGACCACCTTACATGGACTATCTCCCAACCGGGACATCTCAAACCTTTTCGTCCATCCCGGGTAAAAAAGACAAATGTCTGCCCGCTAGTTCAAAAAAAATCCGAACAATGAAAATCCTCCCGCCATTTTTCCTGCCAGTTCTTCTCGCCATTTCTTCCCGCCAGTTTTTCCCGCCGGTTCTTCCCGCCAGTTCTTTCCTCTAGTTATCTTCCTGCCATTTCTCACTATATATATGTAGGGTTGGCCTCTATTGTCATTGCACATCTCTAGACTCATATCTGCAACCTCATCACTCTTTCCCATGACTTCCACCGTAGCACTAACTCCCAGGGAGGCGGAGGCGCTGGCGCCGAAACCCCCCGCTCGCCATTGTGTCCCCGCTGGCCGGATCTCGAGCGCCGAGGCGTGCCGGTTCCTCTGTCCTCTAGGTGTGGCGCGTCGGATGGCCATCACGAACCACTACTACTTCGAGCTCACGCCGAGCAAATGGAGGAATCCAGATGGCATCCACTATTTCCGACTTGGGAAGCCTTCTTGGATTAGCGTGAGAGGCACTCGCCAGTAGCACGAGGAGGAGGTCCCACCTCCGAACTTCAAAGGCCATGCGGGCACGTGGTGGCGCAATGGACTCTCTAGAGCGTCATGGCTCACGACACACGCCGACTCTAGCCCCCTCCCTCGGCTACCCTCAAGTCCAACCCACTCGTACTCAACCTTCAAGGTTCAATTCTACGACCTCGATTTAGCGACGATGACAAAGATGTAGTATTACCGTGGTAACGGTGTGAGTATGATCAATTATTCCAACATTGCAAAACAAGTTCTACCGATCAGTGGCTTAATCTGCCATGTATCTTAATTTTCATTCTTCTATGTAACTTTGTGTTAGTTGCGTTATGTACTTTAATTCCATTTATCCTAATCAAATTTTCTATCCTACCATTATTTTCCTCATTCTTTTTTCCTTCATTAAAATGTAAAATGGTTTTGAATTACTTATTCAAATCTAAACATTTTTTATGTTTAAAGTTTTTCTAAATTCCAAATTGATATTAAAAAAATATAAGTTAATTCATTTTTAATTGTAAATGGTTCATATTTTAAATGGTTACATTAATTATTTTTTAAATGTAAAATGGTTTTGAATTATTTATTCAAATCCAAACACTTTTTATGTTTAAAGTTTTTCTAAATTCCAAATTAATATTCAAAAAATATTAGTTAATTCATTTTTAATTTTAAATGGTTACATTAATTATTTTTTAAAAATAGAAAATGGTTTTGGAATATTTATTCAAATCCATACACTTTTTATGTTTAAAGTTTTTCTAAATTCTAAATTAATATTTAAAAAATATAAGTTATTTCATTATTAATTTTAAATGGTTTATAGTTAAATGGTTACATTAATTATTTTTAAAAACAGAAAATGGTTTCGAATTAGTTATTCAAATTCAAACAATTTCATGTTTAAAGTTTTTCTAAATTCCAAAGTAATTATCATTTAAAAAACATTACAAATTTAAACCCCAAAATAAAAAATAAGGCGGGAACAGAGAGAAAATACCTGAAAAAATTTGAAAACAGGGGAATACGTCCCGGTTGGAGCCACCAACCGGGACTAAAGAAGCCCTGCGCGCGCCCCTTTATCTGCTGAAAATTGGAATATACCGGGACGTATGACCCTTTAGTCCCGGTTGGAGGCACCAACCGGGACTAAAGGCCCTTCCTTTACATACGCGTGCCTCTTCTTCTTCTTCTTCTTCTTCTTCTTCTTCTTCTTTCATTCGGCCTCCGCCCACCCTCCTCTCTGCCTCACGCGCTCAGGCCATCTCCCCGCATCGCCACTGCAGTATGCCATGCTTCATGCCGCTGCCGGCCACCTATCACCGCCACCACCACGACCGCCTTCCTTTCTCTGCAGTTCGACGCTTGAGCCTGGCCGCTGTCGCCACCGACGCCTCACCACTCCAGCCGCCGCCGTTGCCGTCGCCAGATCGCCGCCACCGAGGAGATCCGCCACTCGCTTCGACGCTGCCTCACCTTTCCGCCGCCGAGACCGCCACCGCCGCTTCGATGCTGCCGCCATGCTGGCCACAAGCTACGGTGAGCTTCCGCAGTGCTTCCTCCTCCGATCAACATCCAATGGTCCAGATGGACCATTGACTAAAATTTAGGGCGCCGATCGTCACGTCGGCGTGGTCAAACGTCACGTCGACTATTTAATTTAATTCGATTTTTGGCAGATTTTAGATGGAACTTGTAAAATTTAGAGAAAATAATCTTGTGCCAAAATTGCAAATAAAATATGTATGGAATCGGTGTCTCACGTAGAATATTCTTTGTCTGATTGTTTTATGCTTTTGCAGAAAGGTTTTGTCTTGGTTAATTAAATGAGTTAATGTTCTTTTTAGAGTATTAAATCCATAGAAAAAGTTCTACAACTCCAAAAATTGCAAATAAGATGTCCTTGGAATCAGTGGAACAAGAGGAATCTTACAGTGAATTAAAAGGGTAGACTTGGCTAGCTCTTTAGTTTTTTAGTCAGAAAAATATTAGGGTTTGCGCCCCTCGGAACCCCGAACCCCGAACTTATTATTTATAAGTCAGAAAAATATGTATAATATACCAAAATGTTCAGAAAAATGAAACCTACATATTTAAGCTATAATCATGCATTGTTAAGCAACTTAAATAATATACCAAGTTTGATTAGAAGAACATAGTAACCCCTCACAGGTGATTCCGGAGTTTCCCCGAGTTAGGGTTTGTGCCCCTCGGAACCCCGTTTAATTTGTCGAGCGTGCTTTAGGGTTACACTTCAATACAATTTAACTTGTCATATCATCTTACTTGCTTGATCATTGCATCGATGCTTTAGGGTTTCCCTTTATTTTCGGTGTTTGGGTTATAAGGTTTATTATTAGTTAGGTATTATTAGGTTTATTAATTAGTTTGGTATTATTAGTCTTCGGCCCTATCTTAAAAACCCTATCTTAGATAAGGAATCATTAATACCCCTTAGGTGCATGTGGGTTCGATGATGTGCCTTCGCTAGGGCATTCCGAACCCTCTTAAATCGATTCCAATATGGTATTTTGTTAGTATCTAGTGTTACCTATCTGCTGGATAGTTTCCCTTTTGTAGCCTTATACTCATGTTCCCCTCTCATATGCATCCGAGGTTTCTCCGAACTAGGTTTTACACCCCTCGGAACTCCGGAATATTGATTTTAGGTGATTTTAGCTAGAGTTACCTATCTACTACACGGTTTCCTTTTTGTAGCTAGGTTTAGGGTTTAGGGTTTCTCTTCATTTTTATTATTGTGTATGTATATATTATGGTTTCTCTGAATTAGGGTTTATATCTCTCAACATCGTACCTAACTTTCTCCTTTAGCCGCTTTGACTTATTCGTTTTTCCACCTATGTAGAAAATATGGACCCACACGTCAGAGACGAAGAAAAGGAAGAGTTGATCCAAGGTGTGATCTGTGGGGAAGAAAATTTAGACGTATCAACGTTTCTGAACAACTCCGGTGAGGGTGATCCTCTTTTTACCGGAATAGACGACTTGTTTGAGGTTGAAGGTGTTGCCTTCCGCGAGGGAGAAGGCGATGCCTTGTGTAATCGAGAAGATGACCGCTCCAGCGAGGTGCATGTAATATAATTAATTCATTAATTAATCATCAGCTATCTATATAGAAATAGTAACGACGATCTTTCTTCTTTTAGCCCTCCGGATCGAAGGAATCTACTGAAAAGAGCAGACGAGGCCCAACCAAAAAGTTGCAAGACCATGAGAGGTTCAGGATCGAAGATGTCGCTGAAGACGGCAAACCGACGGCTCCCGAAGTTGTCGCAAACAAATTTGTGGCTCAATGCGGAGTAAGTTAGGGACTTAATCCCGATCACCATTAGAAATTGGAATAGGCCTGCTAATGCGGATGAAGAGGGAACATGTTTATTTGTCCCTAACCACGCCAAAGATTTACTGTGGAAGAGGCTCATGGTTAATTTCAAACTATCGAAGATAGAAATTTGGATCCAAATGCGGAGGATCCAGTTGAGGACGCCTTACAACATGGGAGAGCCATGGAGGCTAAGGTCAGGGAATGGGCTTTGAAGAAGATGGCCTAGTGTTTCATCAACTGGAAGAAAAGATTGCACCTTGACTATGTCGTGAAAGAGAAGACTCCCGATTTCAAGAATATTCAGTTTGAGAAGATAAAACCATTCTGGGCTGAGTTTGTGGAATACAAGAAATCAAAAAAAGCTAAGAAAATGTCTGCAACAAATAAGCTGAATGCTGCTAACAAGAAGTATCACCATACTATGGGGCAAGGTGGCTACAGGGCTGGCATTCCTAAGTGGGAGAAACTTGAGAATGAATCGTGCTAAAAGATCACCCAGATGCACGATTGGGTAGAACGTGCAAGGAATTGGTTTTACGGGCATGGGGGCACGTTGGACTCGGAAGGGAGGTGTATATATAACATACGACATAAAGAAGACCCCTTGCCAATCGAGAGGATGAGAAAATCAGTAAATGCTGTTAAAGATGGGGACTTCATTCCCGAAAGAGAGAATGATGAGGTCACACTCGCCCTTGGAAATAGGCAACATGATGGACGAACACGAGGCACAAGAGGCTCCCAACCATGGAGGACTGGGTTTCCTGAAGAGAGGAAGAAATATCCTGATAGAAGCCGTCAGAGGAGAAAGGACAGGGCGGAAGTTGAAGCAGATAGTCAGAAAGAGCGAATGCGTTTAATTGAAGAACGATTAAAGCAACAACAAGATGAAATTAACGCACTTAAAGAGCAAAGTAGTACCGGCCCATCTTAGCAGCACACTACATTCGATGCTACCGGCCTATCGAATAATCGAAAAAGCAGTGTGGCTTCCACCGAGATCCCGGGTGATGACAATGGCAATGACGATGGTGCATCGACGATGGCTCCTGTTGGCTACCCAGTGGATGATATCACAAAGATGACACACTGCGAGCTACATGTCAAAGTTGTGAACATATCAATGAAGGTGGCGGTCGGCTATGCCTTACCAATTGGACCCACACCAACTTACCACCGTCCGGTTCCAGAGGGCTACGTTGTTGTCGGGTGGATGAAATCATGCCCACCTTTGAAGTTTTGGATCTTCACTACCTGCAGTGAAGGGATGTGATCTTGGGAGGCATAAAAACGTCACCATTCTATGGCGAAGGAATGTATCGTGCTTGAAATCACACGCCAAGGCCATCTTCGCCGCCGCCTCACCGTCTCCGGCGAAGTTCGTCATGCCGCCGCTGCAAATCGCCTCGTCGCCTCACCAGCCATCGCCTGCATGCCTCAGATAAAAAGCGTAAGCGCATCGCCATCGTAAGGCCGTGGTAAGCTATTGCCGAAACGTAAACAAGAGCCTCTTCCAAAAGTACCAAAGGTTCCTCCCAAGAGAGCTTATGGTATCTTGAAGAGGAGATCGCGGCGATCGTTGATGCGAAACGACAATTTTGCTAAGTCGAGGCGGCCGAAGAGCCAGAGTTCCCCAAAGACCAAAGAAGAAAAGCCAAAGTGTTGAAAATGCTAAAGATTCTTCATCAACCCGAGCCAAAGTCATCGGACTATGAGCGTTCTATTCTCAAGTCACATGCGGCACAAAAAGCCTCAAGAGCGATCGATGCAAGCGAGAAATCTGTTGCCGAGCTCGGAGAACAAGCAAAATAGTCTTGCGCCCCTCTCAAGGTGATTTCCCAAACCAATGTGGGGTCGAGCAAATATGGGGCCGAAGAGCAGTATGATCCGGTAGTTACTGTCTGAGAAGCCGCCACTCAAGGTATGAGTATTGCCCATTACTTATCCCAGCTTAGAGTTCTTCCCGTGAGTGAAGTAGCATACAAATACCAGCACGACAAACCTCTCACAAACTGAGGAGGTAAACAATCTTCCAACAAAAATGCGAAGATTGCATAACTGGTACATGCATGCCACAAAGGCCGGGGCTAACTGGATAGTGCTGAGGGTTACAAAAAAGCATCATGGGAAAGAAAAGGATGACATGATATCCATTGAATTTGATGAACTATTTCAATTATTCAATCAAGACGCCTTGGACAAATCGATCATCGATGCCTATTGTCCGTAAGTACTAATTACGTAATTAATTTAGTTTCCACTATCTCACCTTGTTTATTGCATGTATATAATCATACCGTAATATGTAGAATGAAGATTCTCGAATGCAAAGAGGACAAATCTATGACATTGGCTTCATTGACCCATATTGGGTTCATGAAGCTAATCTCAAAACAAGCCCCGTGATACGGAGGATAATATAGTACACGCGTTAAGGTTTCAAGAAACCAGAAGGGAAATACCTTTTCCTTACAACTTCGAGTGAGTGTTATTGTCTTCTATACACTTTCTTTTTCGCTTACTCGATGTTAAGTATATAATTGATTAGATATACATTCGCAGCTTCCACTATATTCTGTTAATCATTCAACTTGACAAAGGGCATGTACTAGTCATGGACTCGAAACATAAACCCCTTGAGACGTGGAAGGACATGCAGATGCTTCTCCAGCGGTAATTCTAATCATTACGACACTATATCGGCAACGTTCGTGAATTTTATGATATCAAGTAATTAATAACTTCATTTATTCGTTTTCTACGCCGGGCAGCGCTTGGAAACGGTTCACCAACAAGTCTAGGGGTCTTTGGAAAGAGGATCTTACATTTCAACCACTAGATGTAAGCACCACTAGCTATATCCGCGCATCTCTTTGATTCTAGTTTTGATACAGTTATTATCATGTTTGATTATTATTTTGATTGAACTCTGTTCTCGTAAAGTGCCTGACGCAGGGACCAGGTAACAATCTATGTGGATACTATGTTTGCGAGTTCATCCGGCAGACGTGCGATGAGAAGGTCAGAAATTTAGAGCAACGCCACGTACGTAAACAATTTCTATAGTTTTTAATTACAATCAAATTGTGTTTAGTTTCATTCATATAGACTGACTCCTTTTTTAAATTAGATCGAACATCTACGGGACGGTCTTCTGCCAAAGGATCGCGTACGAGCAATTCAGGAGGAATTGGCGGGATTCTTGGATGCAGAAGTCCTAAACCCAAAAGGGGAATACTATTCGGCTGTGTATAGACAATAGGGATTGTAAAAATAGCAACTTTTGTATGTAGTGCATGAACTCGATCCGTGTATTGAATGTAATATTGTCATGATGATCTTGTGTAATATAACGGTTCCTTCATTGATAAGTGCAAACACTAAATAAACAATAAAACAACCTAAATGAATTCTCTGCCGCGGCACAAAAAGTGGCGAAAATGCTGCCGTGGCAACAAAATGTGCCAAAATGAATTCTCGCATGGCGAAGAAATTACAAATCTACTTGGCGAAGGTTATTTGTCTCGGTTCAGATTACGAACCGACTAATGCTCCACCCTCGCCTCGCTGCCACGTGTGCACCCATTTGTCCCGGTTGGTGGGGCAACCGGGACTAAAGGTTAGGGCTTTAGTCCCGATTGCCCCTTCCCGGTTGGGCAACCGGGACTAAAGCCCCTTACCAACCGGGACGCATGGCACGTTTTCTACCAGTGCCCATGGCCTGCTGGGCGGCCCAGTTAGATGGATCCAGAAGGGAGGCCCATGCCGGATAAAGGAAGGCTACGGTTGGAGTCACCGACGTACCCGGAGCCTCGGAGTGCAAGATACACAAGACTAGTAATAGACGGTGCCTGTAACCCTAGGACCTGGCGACTATATAAGTCGGGCCTATGGGAGCCTTTAGGGCACAATCTCAGACAACCAAGTAGCGATTAGCATACACCTCGCACAACAAACCTATCTCTATAACTCGGCGTATTGCCATTATAGTGATTTATAGCAGGAGTAGGATTCCGCCACCGTTGTGGGATCTGAACCTGGGTAAGCTGTGTTACCTCGTACCCGTCAAACGTCCGCCTTCCCCCACGTCTCTAAACACGCACTGTGAGGACCCCTCCATGGCGTACTCGTCGACAATACCACGACAGTTGGCGCCCACCGTGGGGCAAGAGGCACTTCAGGCCCTTCAGTGGGCGAGGACCAAGATCTTCGCGGGAATCGGCGAAACCGTAGCCATCGGTCACGTTCTCTTCTCTGGCAACATTCCGATTGTACCTCCCGACGAGTTCTGGATCCCGGCGAAGATGAACCCTACGCGGTGTTCGATCGTTCCTATCGGAGACATCCACCTCTTCATTGGCGAAACCGACTCGGGCACTAGTTCCCTGGGAGTAGGAGGAGCATCAGGGCCCGCACGGACCGCCTACGGGCAGGATACGTTCGCGGAAGGATTGATGTCGGATCTCTCTTCAGAGTTTGCCAGCAAAGATCAGAAAAAATCAAGGCCCACCCAAACCGCCCCTGTGCAGGATATAAAGGTGGAAGATTACTGCAAGTCCGCCGGCTTCGCCCGTTCGTCTGGAAAACAGAGATCCAAGTTCGTCGGTGTGGTTACCATCTCCGCCCGTTGCGTTCAGAGAGAGGGCGAAAACCCCCACGATTACCTGGCCAGGTGGCTCCGTATACGAGCCGACCTGGCCCACTACCCGAATGATGATGCTATGTATCACTTTGTGGAAGGACTGGACCATGGCACGCTTCTCCGACATTCTCTAAGGCGGCAGCAGGTGTCAGGACACCTTACTTTCGAAGGCATGGTGAGCACCATCAACAACTACGCGGAGGCTGAAGTGGCAGCTCAGACAGCGCTTGCGCTCATTGATGGAGCCCCTCAGAGCCACCGCCACCACCGCCTCCGACCGCCATTATCGTAGCCGCACCGCCACCTCCAGTCATCATCGCTGCTGTTGCACCTCCACCGCCCGTCATCGAAGAAGTCCTGGCACCCTCCGACTCTGTGATTGACGCGCTCTATGCTGACTTCAGTGCAAATTCGGAGGAGATAGATTTTAGTCCAGAGGAACTAGACTCCGCCATGCAAGAGATGGAGGAGGAGTACACACGCGACGAGCAAGCCAACAATGCCGTCACGTCTCGAGAGGTGTTCTTCACCATTGGGACGGCGATGGATGAAGATCAACCCGGACGAGCTCCGCCTACAGCGCTGGAAAACGGGAAGGGGCCACTTATTGCTGCTGACGATGATCGCGCAAAGGTCATGCCTCCTCCGCCTAACCCAAAGGCAAAGCGCGAGAACTTCGGCACCCAGAAACAACAAAACACCACAAACTTGCCGCCTCCAGCATCTACGTCTGCAGCTGCCCAAGTTACTCCAGCTGATAGAGTGATGTACGTCAATCTCCTCGTTGAGCCACTAACCGTAGCTCATATCCGGAACGTGACTCAGCTTGACGAGAAGCGCCGGCAGCTGCTGGAGGAAGCACAGGCCATCGCGGAGCAAGGCGCTAAGCTAGATCGAGATTGGGTCAACGCGCAGAAGTCCATAGAGAAAGCTAGAGCAATGGAGGCTGAGTACAAGACTCTCCTGCAGCAGCAGAAGGCCAAGAAAGCTCTGGCTCGCGTCATCAATGATCCTGGTGTACGACGAAACCTAGGATGGGCTCCCTCGAAGCCGGCACAGGTCAAGCCATATATTGACAGTGAAGGCAAACAGGTGATGCCCACCCCACTCCTTAACCTCGCCGTCGCCAAGACCCTTTTGGAGCAGGATAGATCGCCCGAGGCAGTGGAACAGGTCTATGACCTAGTGGCCAAGGCAGTGAAGCAGCAGGAAAAGGCCACCTCTCAGAGGCTTGAGTCCGACCCAGCGCTTTGCCAGTCTAGCCAGTATAAGCCGCCAAGGGACAGATCTCCTCTTGATGTCGGGTCCTAGACGGGTTCGTCAGAACAAAGACGGAGGGATGCACGCAACAGGAAGGATGCTACCCCCATATCCTCCGACCACGGAGAAAGGCCCGACCTCGTCGCCCATCGCCACCGCCCCGATCCCCCCGACATCGCGAAGATCCCAAGGCTCACCATTGTACGGATATGCCCCCGCCAAGGCAGTGCGGCATCGTCATCTACGACAACGCGGAGCAGACCCGTCATGACAGAGAGCGCAACCAAGGACACAAGAGCAGGTCACGCCATGACCCTCCGCGTCCGACAAGCAACCGTGATAGGCGTGAGGCGTCGAAGGAGGGTAACAGCAAGAAGGCTACACCGCCACCTCCGCCTCCATCACCACCTAGCAGTCACCATGGCGGAGGAGGCATGCGTCGTTCATGCAGCCCATCCCCTATTGACAAGAAAAAGAAGAACTCGGAGCCATACGATGCACGTTCGCGGATCGATAAGATCCACGAGGCCCTGGAAGGACCATACCTGGGACTATGTTGCTTTGGACATGCAATACGGTCCGCAACTTACCCCAAAGGTTTCCGGATTGACAAGACCATCAAGCCCTATGACGACACCGCCAAGCCAGCCACATGGTTGCAGGACTATGGCAATGCGGTGGAGATTGCCGGAGGTAACCCCAACATCGCCGTCAAGTACCTCCCATTAATGTTGGCGGGCACAGCCCGTCAATGGATCGACGACTTGCCGGAGAAATCCATCTGCAACTGGTTGGACATGCAAGAAGTGTTCACCAAGAACTTTGAGGGTACGTACAAACGTTCATGCACTATTGGCGATCTACAGCGGTGCGTGCAAGAGAAAGACGAGACATCTCGCGCCTACCTCTCCCGCTGGCTGGACATGAAGAATTCCTGCGCATGAGTGCATGCTCAGACCGCCGTGGCCGCCTTCATCGATGGGTTGGAAAGGGGTACGTTGCTCCGACATAAGCTGAAGCGCCTGCAGGAAAATCACCAACTTGACTTGAACCAGATGATTCAGTTGGCTAGTGAGTTCGCAGCTGTCGACGACGATGCTCGCGGCTCCTTGCCGGCAATAGCCATTCCAACTCAAGCTCGGAGGAACAGTAGTACAAAGTGGAAAACCGCTCCAGAAGAAAATCAATCTCCTGACATGGTCGCCATGACTTTTGCAGGACGAGGTGATCGCGGACAGCATGGCCGAGGACAGGGAGCTGGTCGTGGGCAGCAACGAGGAAGTGAAACTACCTCGGCGCTGCTCCGTGTTCCCCAAACCTACGAGGAGTACCGCTTTATGCCATGCCTCGTACACCTCGATGTCAACGGCAAGGCCACCCATACCAATCGACACTGCAAGTTCGTCAACAACCTCAAGGAAGACCCGGAGTCCGACTACAAACGAAGTCGGAAGAATAGACCACGAGGCAAGGGCAAGGGGAATAAGATGGAGGAGGAGTCCAAGGATTCAAGTGACATGGACGAGGATGTTGACCCCAAGCACGCCGCCAAGAGCGACGACAAGGGCAAGAACCCCTTCGTGAAGAAGGCGCTAGTATACCACACTTTCCTTGGCACCCCCACCGTTCGACAATAGAAGACCTCTATGAGGATCCTGATGGCTACTCTACCCCCAGTTCCCCAGTACCTACGCTGGTCGGAGGTTCCAATTACATGGGACAGGACATATCACCCAGACCTCATTCCTACGGAGAACCAATACTCCATGGTCATCAACCCCTTGATTGACGACGTGGAGTTCACCAAGTGTATGGTGGATAGTGGAAGCAGCATCAACATCATGTACCTGGATACACTGCAGAAGATGAACTTGACGGAGGCAAACCTAAGGCGGACCAACACCATCTTCCACGGCGTAGTTCCTGGTCGGGAGGCTCGATCCCTCGGGTGCATTACACTTCAGGTTGCCTTTGGCGATGTTAATAATTACCGCCAAGAGCGCATGACCTTTGAGGTGGTCCCCTTCAAGAGCGTGTACCACGTCATATTTGGCCGCGACATATTCCACACGTTCATGGCCAAGCCATGCTTTGTCTACAACTAACTCAAGATACCCGGACCAAACGGTGTCATCACCGTATCCGGAAGCTTTACCAAGGCAAGGGACTGCGAGATTAATGAAGTAGCCTTCGCGGAAGCTGTCCTCTACAGCGAAGAATTCAAAGAGATCCAGAGCAAGGTCTATGACTCAGAGATGCCCGCGTCGAAGAAGCAGATCTCTGACTCCGCTCCTGCATTCAAGGCCGCCATCGATACCAAGCTGGTGGAACTTGTGGTAGGCGATGCCTCCAAGGTCACCGCCATTGGGACGAACCTGGATCCCAAATAGGAAAGCGCGCTTGTCGAGTTCCTCCGTGAGAATAGGGACATCTTTGCCTGGCAGCCTGCCGACATGAAAGGTGTACCTAGGGAACTTGCCAAGCACAGCTTAAACATTGATCCAAAATGCAAACCAGTGAAACAACCTCTACGATGCTTCAGAGACGAGAAGAGACGCGCCATTGGCAAAGAGATAGCTAGGTTACTTAAGGCTATATTTATCTGAGAAGTCCTTCATACCCGATGGGTGTCCAATCCTGTACTTGTCCCCAAAAAGGGAACCAAAGAATTAAGAATGTACGTTGATTACACCAGCTTGAACAAGGCTTGCCCCAAAGATCCGTTTGCTTTGCCTCGCATTGACCAAGTCATTGACTCGACGGCTGGCTCGGAGCTTTTGTGTTTTCTCGATGCATCCTCAGGATACCACCAGATCAAGATGAGTCGGAACGTTCACGCCTATGTGGACAATATCGTGGTGATGTCTAAAACTTCCAATGACTTAATCTCCGACTTAAAAGAAACCTTTGATAATCTCCGGAAATACAACATGATGCTTAACCCTAAGAAGTGCGTCTTCGGGATTCCAGCCGGCAAATTGTTGGGCTTCATCGTTTCCCAGCGTGGAATCGAGGTCAACCTAGAGAAAATCAAGGCCATCTTAAACATAAACCGTTCGACATGCCTAAAGGACATTCAATGACTAACAGGTTGTGTTGCAGCAGTTAGTCGGTTCGTCAGCCGACTTGGAGAGAAGGCTCTGCCGCTGTACAAGTTGCGGAAGAAGGCGGACAAATTCACATGGACGGACGAAGAAGATGCAGCATTGAGGCAGCTCAAGGAGATTCTTTCCTCAGTGTCCATCCTTGCAGCACCCGAGCCTGGAGAGCCCCTGTTAATCTACATGGCGGCAACCAACTGGGTAATCAGCATTGTCGTCGTGGTAGAGCGGAAGGAACCAGGCTATGAGCACGGAGTTTAACGACCAGTTTACTATGTAAGCGAGGTCTTGACGGAGTCCAGGCAGCGTTACCCGCACTACCAGAAGATACCTTATGGAGTATTCCTTGCTTCTCGGAAGTTGAGGCATTACTTTCAAGAGCACCCAATCACAGTGGTGAGCAAGACTCCACTGTCCGACATTATCAACAACAGCGACGCTACGGGAAGGGTCGCGAAGTGGGGCATTGAACTTGCCGCCTTCGAGATCACCTACAAGAGACGCGACGCTATCAAGTCACAATACTTGGCGGATTTTGTTGCAGATTGGATAGAGATGCCAGATGCTACTCCATTGACGGAACCAGAGTACTAGGTGATGCACTTTGACGGATCAAAGTTGCTCAACGGCTCGGGGGCTGGTGTATTGCTACAGTCACCAACAGGAGACAAGCTACACTACGTTCTGCAGATCCACTTCGAGGCTACAAACAACATGGCGGAGTATGAAGCACTCATTCACGGACTACGTGTAGCCAAGGATATTGGCATCAAGCGCATAGTTTGCTGTGGAGATTCCGACTTGGTTGCCCAGTAGGTGGCTGGCACCTGGAATGCGTGGAACCCTATGATGGCAGCATATCAAGACGAAGTGGACGAGATAGCCAAGAGCTTCTTGGGCTACGAAGTCAAGTATGTACCTAGGGAGCAAAACGAGGCGGCTGATCTGCTATCTAAGCTTGGATCAGGGCGCAAACAAATTCTGCCAGGAGTTTTCCTAGAGCATCTGCGCACACCATCCGTGAAGGGAGCCGACATCGACAACCCGGATAGATTCGACTCTTTTGTCCACATGGTGACAAAGTTCCCTCCGGCTTGGACAAAACCGTTCATGGAATATCTCGAACACGGAACTTTTCCCGATGACAAAGCCGAAAGACGGCAAATAGTACGACGAGCAAAGGGTTATACCATCGTCAATGGACAACTCTACAAAAGGAGCACTACTGGTGTATACCTAAAGTGTTTTTCCCAGTTAGAAGGTATGGAAATCCTACGCGAAATCCATCTCGGAGATTGTGGGCATCACGCCGCTCCTCGATCATTGGTCGCGAAAGCCTTCCGGCTAGGATTCTACTGGCTGACCGCGAAGGCGGATGCCGACAAGCTGGTTGAGACATGCATGGGATGCCAGTATTATGCCCGACAACCACATGTTCCTGCTGAAGAATTGCGAACAATACCAATAACTTGGCCGTTTGCAGTATGGGGGCTAGACATGGTGGGACCACATGCATTTACACCATGTGGGTTTACGCATCTGCTAGTAGCAGTTGATAAATTCACTAAATGGATAGAAGCTAAACCCATTAGAAAGCTTGATGGGGCAACTACCCTCAGGTTTGTTTGGGATCTAGTGGTGAAATTTGGTCTCCCACATAGAATTATCACCGACAATGGTAGCAATTTGTCACTCGGAGAAGTGGAGGCTTATTGTTGGGAAAAGGGCATCCGACTTGACCTTGCATCTGTGGCACACCCACAATCCAACAGTCAGGTTGAGCGAGCTAATAGATTAATTCTGCAGTGAATCAAGCCACGTCTTGAGGAACCGCTACATAGAGCAGCTGGAGCCTGGGCGGAAGAATTGCCATCTGTGCTATGGAGTTTACGAACTACACCCAATAGATCCACCAGCTACACCCCTTACTTCATAGTATATGGAGCAGAAGCCATCCTACCTTCCGACATACTTCATGATGCACTAAGAGTTGCCGCCTACGACGAAGATGACGCTGAAGAATCTAGATGCCTAGATGTGGACCTTCTCGAGGAGGAGCGTGTTTTGGCATGCCAAAGATCCGCCATCTACTAGCAGAAGCTACACAGCTACCATAGTCGCCACATTCGGCATTGCTCGTTTAAAGAGGGAGATTTGGTGCACCAACTTAAGCAGAAGAAGTCACACAAATTATCCCCGCCATGGGAAGGACCGTTCATCATAAGCAAGGCACTACTCAATGGGTCTTACTACCTCGTTGATAATCGTGAACTGAAGGATAGACCCAACGAGGATCATAACCGTAAGCGACGTGACCCGGATGATGACTACCCGGAGCTTGATCGGCCATGGAACATAGCACAGCTACGTCCTTTTTATACTTAGGATTTTTTATCTAATTGTGTACCTCTTATATGATCAATGAAATAAAGCTCTCTGGTTCACTCATATTTTTGAGTCTTTTACCTCCTTTAGTGTTCATTTTTAGATCATATAAAACCTTTATGCACAAGTTTTGCGATTGCACTTGTGAAAATTCCGCCTACGTGCGTTAGCTTAAGATTTATGGTCTACACGTTCTTTGTCGTTTTTATGTGGATTCTAGAGTACTGACTTTCGGTACTTGTTATCGGCGATTTTGTGCTTAGGTTTTTTACGGTGCCATTGGGCATCATCACCTGAGAGCATGGTTCCGACAACGAGTCTTCTGACTCACGAAAAGTCAAGCATAAGAACCAAAGTAATGGATAAACCAGCACTTGCTTAAACAATATATACATGCTGGAAACTGGTTCTTAAGTAGCAGGACATACAACATTGTTTTCCTCCTTAAGTTATATACATAAGTTTTTTCCGCATACGCATCAAGGGTGAAACAAATATTACAAGTTGTTTTTCATTCCTTTGGCGCAGGCGACTTGGAAGCAGCGTCATCAGCAGCAGGAGAACCACCCTCGAAGTCGGCGGTGCGAAGAGACTCGGAGGAACTTTGGTTGCCACCATCGATGGTATTCATCGGCACGAAGACGTTGACATCGACTAAGTCGGCAAATCTAGTGTCATAACCAGCGAGTGACGACAAGATAGATTCATTATTAATCTCTTTGCCATCGTCTTCCATGTCGGGTATGCCAGAGGTTACCGTGTCGATGTCGGCATCTTCATAGTGTGCCTTGACCATGGACATCGCCATCCTTGCACCAGCCCATGCACATGAAGCTTTCTAGCTCGTGATACGCTCGGGGGCTCAGCGCAGAATCTCCGAGTACTTCGCCACAGAGTCTGATGCCTTGATGTTGATTTGGAGGGCTTGGCAATCTCTTTGGCTTGCGCGATGGCGGTGTTGATGAAGTTGCCAGCAAGAACCATGCATTCCTTTGGTGGAGGAGGCGACCGGGTTAAACCCATAGGAGCTGCAAATTCCGACAAGGAGCACATGAGTTCAAAAATGCAAAGTATCCAACTTATAGAAATCCAAGACGGCGAATTACTTACTGAAGATGCTAGCCTCATCCTGCCAGAGGGTATCCGCCAAGGAGTCCCGTTCTTGTTGGAGGAGCTTGTACGCCTCATGATGGCGTTGATTCTGCTCGTCAGCAGCTTTCTTCTGATCTCTTAAGATCGAGATCTCCTCCTTCAAGCGGTTGATTTCCTCGGTGGCGGAGTCCTGTAGGACTTTCATGGATTCTTCGTGCATCTTCAACATGTCCTTCCTCTCCTGCTTAAGGATATTGTTTTCGCTATCCAGCTCTTGAATGTGCTTGGATTTCTCGACAATGTCCTTGGCCTTGGCAATGGTTTCTGCAAGTCGGAGAAAAGCAAATTACACAGTGAGTACTCGGAGAATACACAAGTCCAAGTCGGAATACAGAAAAGAAAGGAAAAACAGACGCTTGCTCTTGATGATCTGTTCCTTCAAGTAGGCAGTTTTACCCTTTTCGGTTTCCAAGTCCGCGCGCATCTTCTGAGCATTCTCGTTCTGTGGAAAAAAGAAGAATTAAAATGTTGTTTGGTCTACTTGGAGCATCTAGCTAGAAAGTTTCCACCTAGACGCTTGGGGGCTACAGCAAAAGTTTTTAACTTGGCAATATGCTTAGTCTATCTTTAAGCATCTAGTAGGAACTAATTCAGTTTTCGATTAGAAGCTTGGGGGCTACAGTATAAAGTTTTTAACTTAGATGTATGCTTAGCTTTTCTTTAAGCATCTAGTCAGAACTAATTCAGTTACAACTAGAGGCTTGGGGGCTATAGTATTGAAATTTATAAACACTGCATATGCCACTCTTAAAGCATTTAGTCGGAATAGATCATTCCACCTATATGCTTGGGGGATACAGTGAGAAGTTTTCTAGCTTAGTCACTTTTAGAGCATCTAGACGCAAAGACTTATGGTTTTCCGTCTAAATCCTCGGCGGCTACAACGGGATACTCATATGAAATGCAAAAAGGCAAATAAAACTTACAAGTGCAATGATCTTGAGGTTGGTAGCACTCTCGGCCAGCAGCTTGCCAAAGGATACGCTATTTCCTTGCAAGATCTCTGCTTGTCGGAGGAGCTCCTCTAGACCGCACGTCGGAGATGTCGGCGCCGCACCAGGGACCAGAGCAGTGCTACCCGGTGTAAATACCGGATAGACTATCTTCGGATAATCTATGGCTTTCTTGGGTGCGGGGGCGCCGCCTACGGCAGAAGTACCTGCTTCCACCACCGCCTTACCACCACCGATAGCATCCTTAGCCGGAGCTTCAGCCATTTGGTGGGCGGCACTCTCCTGCGTCGCCTGCTCGCCGACAATAATGACCTTGGTAGAGGCACCTGAGTCCACTTCCATGGCGGAAGGGCTAGATGCCTCCTTAGATTGTGAGCTTGTCGGGGCAGACGAGGGCTTGACGGAGGGAGTGACAGGGGCGATGGCGGGAGATGTGTCGCGATGCAGCATGTCCTTAATGGTTCTAGAAGCCCCCAATGTTTTGGAGGTCTTCTTCAAGCTGGTCGTGGCTTTCTTCCTGAAACGTGCAAAATGGATAAGTACAGGAGCAAGACAGATAAATAGACAATGTCGGAGAGAAAGAAGCTTACACAAGTGGGGGTGCTTTGGCAAAATGGATCCTGGTAATTTTTCTCTTCTCCGTCTCCAGGGCGGCGGTAGTCTTCTTGGATGCTCCACCCTCTGTCTTCTTCTTCTTGCCTCCGTCGGCAGCGCCAGAGGTGGAGCTCTTCCGCTTTCGCGCCAATGGAGCATCGTCGTCGGACACGACGGTGACTTCCTTCATCTTTGGATCATAGATTTGAGGAGCCATGCTATCCTCATCTATGTCGCTAAGCTGTAAGGTGAAAAACCACCGTGTTAGACGGGATGATATTTGCTAGACGGAAAAACTGGAGTATATGTCATACACGGAAAATAAACAACTACCTTTGGGCACTTGCCATCTACGAACATGTCGTAGGTGATGGTGAAGCCACGCTTCTTGTCCTTCACCTTGACGATGTCCTTGAGGCGGAGCTTGACGGAGTCGCTCGAGAAATTGTCCACGGAGATGCGGAGGCTATCCCTTCTATCGCTGGTATACTCATGCATTAGCTTCGCACGGTGCTGCAGAGGCTGGATTCGCTCGATGAACCAGCACATGGCTAGGTTCAAGCCGGTCAAACCCGTCTCTACGAGCCACTCTATCCGCCTTATGGAGCGGGAAGCATCGAGGTCGGAGGGAAGGTAGGCCTGGGATCTGCATGACGAGGCTTCAACGGCGGCTCCATCGACGAAGTCCGGATACGTTACTTCTCGGCCGGCCAGAGGGATATCTGGGCCGTAGAAGTAAGTGCGCTGCCAGTTTTTGCAGGACTCGTGGCCGACGATGTCGGGGAACCGCCGGCCAGGACGGATCTTGAAGCTTGCCGCAATTTCGTCCTTACTGGCTCCGGCTTCACGCTTGACGGTGAAGAAATACACAAAGAGATCTAGCCTAGGCTTAATCCCTAAGTAACCCTCACAGAGCGCCGCCTAATTGCTAAGCGCTAGGATGCTATTGGGAGAGAGGTTTTGGGGCTAGACTCGATAGTGGTTCAAGACGTAAAGGAAGAAGTTAGAGATGGGCAGGGAGACGCCCCGTACCAATTGGGCTTTGAGGTACACCTTTTCTCCGGCTTGGGGAGAAGGTGTCACCTCGCCGACCGGCGCCGCCCGCCAGGCGAGCCTCTCCGTCGCAGGGAGGTAGCCCTCGGCGATCAGCTCCTTGATATCGCGGTCGTGATGTCCGAACCGCGCCAATCGCCTTTGTGGGAGTCGAGCTCCTCCTCCAGCAGTTCCAGCGCCGCTAGATTATTTTCACCGTCGGTGGACTCAACCACCACCGAGACGGGGATGACCAGGCCCTCCGGGGGCACAACGATGGAGCTCGCCTGCTTCGCCCGACGCCGCCATCAAGGGAGAAGAAATGCTACTGGCCATTGTGCGGGTTTGGAGGTGACTGGCGAGAATTGGAGCTAGGGTTTTTCGCGAAGATTGCGCGGAGAGCTCGAGGGGGCGCTCGCTGGAGGAAGAAGACGATTCGAAGAGAGAATGAGGTGAAAAGTAAAAAGTTCCACCGCAGTTACTATTTATGATCTCCAGCATCAAGATTCGTGCAGCTTGATCGGACGGTTGCTGCGTAGACGACGTGTGTGCGAACGTGCGCGGAAATTTTGCCATGTCCCAACCGTCGCTGCCAACGGTTCGTATCGCTCGCGCGGGAAAACCGGACATGATTGCGTTCTTTGCATGTGTGAGTTACGAGGCGTCGCTGACCTATGCATACGTCGCCCTAGCTGACATAGGCAGATGAGCCATCACATCGGAAGATTCCGGCATGGACGGATCCAAACTACTGGAAATGCGATGGAAGATTCAGCATTTCTCCGACTTACATATTGAAGATGGAGAAAACCTTGCAGGGTTCTTTGGGAGGACTACAAGATGTTGCTTGACGATTTGTCGACATCCATCTAGATGGAGCGTTTCACGTGAAGAGGCAAGACGATGCAAGATATCAGAGTTCACCGGGGGCTACTGTTGGGGATGTGCTATATGGGTATCCTCATAGCATGTCTCCTATCCAGATAACCCAGGTGGCCCACAGTTGGTAGCATGGCCTATGGCCTGCTGGGCGGCCCAATTAGATGGATCCAGAAGGGAGGCCCATGCCGGATAAAGGAAGGCTACGGTTGGAGTCACCGATGTACCCGGAGCCTTGGAGTGCAAGATACACAAGACTAGTAATAGACGGTGTAGGACTCTATAACCTGTCCGGCTAGGACCTTTCCCTGTAACCCTAGGACCTGGCGACTATATAAGTTGGGCCTATGGGAGCCTTTAGGGCACAATCTCAGACAACCAAGTAGCAATTATCATACACCTCGCACAGCAAATCTATCTCTATAACTCGGCGTATTGCCATTATAGTGATTTATAGCATGAGTAGGATTCCGCCACCGTTGTGGGATCTGAACCTGGGTAAGCTGTGTTACCTCGTACCCGTCAACCGTTCGCCTTCCCCCACGTCTCTAAACACGCACTGTGAGGACCCCTCCATGGCGTACTCGTCGGCAATACCACGACACTTCTTGAGATACGTACTATTAGACCTAAACTATTTCCTGATGCTAAGTTTGCCACATCTCCCATAAACATTAAAGATAAGGATTATGATTTCTCTCTTGATTTATCCTATATAACCATTGTTGAGAAAGAACCTTTTTATGGGACTGAAAATGAAAGTGTTGTAGCACATATGACTGAGCTTTCTACTATGGGTGGCTTATTTTCTGATGATATTAAGATACGCACCTACTTTGTTGCTAAAATTTTCCCTTTTTCACTAAAAGGAGAAGCTAAAACTTAGTTTAATAATTTACCTCCTAGATCCATTGATAGTCTTGATTGCTACTTTATTTCAGAAATATTTCCCTCCTAGTGCTAGACATGCCATCTTGCAGAAACTTTTTGATTTTAAGCAGGGAGAAGATGAGAAATTGCCTGAATCATGGGAAAGGTTTTGTGCTTTAATTCATGCACATCCTGGATGTCCATTACCTAAAAATGATATTTTTTATATATACTATAATGGACTAACTGGTAAATCTAGGACATACCTGGATATTTGTAGCTGATTGTGTTTTCGGGAAAAGAACTCCCGCAGAAGCCGAGGAATTAATGGCTAAAATAAGCAAGAATTATTATGATTGGACTACATCTGATCCAACTACACCTGAGTCAACTACACCTGAACCCATTGTTCCAGAGCCAACTCCAACACCAACACCCAAGAAGAGAAGGGTGATTGAACTAAATGATGAAGTGATGAAGGAAGCTAATAAATGTCTTAAGGAGAAGGGTATTAAATCTGAAGATGTGAAGAATTTACCTCCTATAGAAGAATTATGTAAGCCAATCTCCCACTCATCCACTATTGAGGTACACTCTCTCCAACATTTTGATGAAGGTGATATTCGTTATTCTAATCCTCCTGGTCAATGCTTAGAAGAATTTGATATCTTTATTGTTAAGCAAGATAATTTAATAAGAAAGTCCAAAATCAATTAATGGAAAACTCTAGAGCTATTAATGAGTTGAAAGATATTGTGGAAAGAAACTCTAATGATGTTAAAATGCTTGTTTAACATTTCGAAATGGTTCAAACTCAAATTGATCAACTTGCTAAAGCACAAAAAGATTTGCTAGTTAATGCCTCTAGAGAAAAATATGCTTATGAAATTAGAACTAGGAGTGGTGCTTCCATTCAAGATCCTTTATACCTGAGGGACATCCTAAAAGAATTGAGCAGGATTCTCAACAAGCTAAAAATATTGGTACTTCTTCTAAGAGAAAGAGAAAGAAAAAGAAACATAAAATAGATTTAGAATCTCCTGAACCTGCTATAGATCCTAATAGTATATCTGTCTCTGATGCTGAAATGAAAGTGGTAATGATAAAAATGATACTCCTGATAAGGAAGAAATTGAAGAAGAACCTAAAAGGCACACTAAGAACACTAAGTACACTAAGGAAGATTTTGTTTCTAATAAACATGGTAGTGAAAGAGATCCTTGGGTTCAAAAACCATTCCCTGATAAGAAACACAAGTCAAAGGAAGAGGAACACTATAACAAGTTTTGTGAGTGGATGAAACCTTTGTTTTTGCAAATTACTTTGACTGATGCTATTAAATTGCCTCCTTATTCAAAGTATATGAAGGATATTGTCTCTAATAAAAGGAAGATTCCTAATGAGGAAATTTCCACCTTGCTTGCTAATTATTCCTTCAATGGTAAGGTTCCAAAGAAACTTGGGGATCCAGGGATTCCAACTATTCCTTTCTCTATTAAAAACAATTATGTTAGAACTTCTTTGTGTGATTTGGGAGGAGGAGTTAGTGTTATGCATTTTTCTCTCTACAAGAGACTTCAACTGGAAAAATTGATACCAACTGATATATCCTTGCAAATGGCTGATAAGTCTACTACTATACCTGTTGGTATATGTGAGGATGTTCCTGTTCAAGTGGCTCATAATTGTTTGATACTAATTGATTTTGTTGTGCTTGAAATGCCTGAAGATGATAATATGTCTATTATTCTTGGGAGACCTTTTCTTAATACTGCAGGTGTTGTCATTAATTGTAATCAAGGAAAAGTAACTTTTAATGTTAATTACAAGGAGCATACTGTTTATTTCCCCAAGAAGATTGATAAGAGTTATGGCCTAAATTCAATTGAAAATATTGAGGCATCAAAGTTGGAGAAATATATTGTCCCATACCACAAGAAAATTATGAAACTATTACGATTGTGACTATTGCTATCAAGATTGAGGTAACATAATCATTTAGTGAAATGCAAAGTTTTGTTTCATATCAAATTGTTTTTGTAACAAGACTTGATCAACCTTGTTAACAAAGGGATTTTAATGAACAAAACAATGTTTTCACCATGATTATCCTGTCTCACTTTTACTTTCTCATTTCCAATCTTTGCTCTTCATCTTGTTCGTCTTTGTTTTCCTAGTAGCTTGCATATCAGAGTGTCTTAGAACTTCTGTAGTTTTAGTTTTGGTTTTCTTTGCATCTTTCCAAAATCTTTTTCTGCGAGAAAATCATTTATCAAAACCTGAAAATTGCCCAAAAATAGAGTTTCCCGAAAAATTCCGGAAATTTCACATTAAATTTTTATGTCAAAATGGGGCAGAGAGGTACCTGGAGTGACCTAGGGGGGCCCACCAGGCAGGCACACCTCCTGGTGGCGCGGCTAGACTAGGGGCGCGCCTGGCCTTGGTGTGGGCCACCCCTGGCCCTCCACTTATTCTCCTTCCTGCCACTTTACTCTATCCCGAAAAACACCGGAAAATTTCTCAAAGCTCGAGTTCTTGCTGTTCTTGCTCGCGATTTTCGATCTCCTTGCTCAGCCCATCTTAGCTACTGCTTTTGGAGGGATTGTTCTCCGGTATGTGCCTCCTCCGCTTGTCCAATTAGATTTTTGATTGATGGATTATATCTTGAGTATTTTGCTACTATAGGTGACATGTTATGTGAGTTTTCATGCTTGTTCTATGCTTAGAGAAATCATTTTGATGCATGTTTACCCCTCTTACAAGTCCCTATAGTAGTTCCCCACCATCTATTAGCTTGGAAATCACTTGGTTTGATGTTTGTCTAAAAATTTCAGAAAAGAAAATGAGTGAATACCAGCTGAATCTGTATGGTTCGCAACATAGAAAACAAAAAATTTCCTACGATGGGAACTATGTACCAAGATATATCTACTAGATACAAACAACGGGCGGATGTATATCCGCGGAGAACATACCCTTGAAGACCGACAAAGCTTAACAAGTTCGACTCGTGGTTGATGTAGACGATCTCTTGCCGATCTCAAGATCGAGAGGAAGTCCTAGCGCCGCAAAGCAGCAGCGCATCCGTGCTCACACACACGTACAAGACACCGAGCAACCTCCGCCTCCTCGCTCCAGCGATGTCACATCCCAAGATTTTCCAAATCTTGTAATGTGAAAAATAAATGAATAAAATAAAACTTTGTTGATTTCCAGGGTGAGAAGAAACTTTTTGAATCCAATTGGAAACTTTCAAAACCTATTTGGATCAAATAAAATCCTAAAGGGATTTAAAAAGTTAAATAAACAATAAACTTCAAAATATTTAAAATTACTATTTTTGGATCTTTTAATAAAAGATTTGGTTTTCAAAAGAAAAGGTAGATTTATAAATAAGGATTATTTTATATAGCCAAATTAAACCTTGGCCAAACTTTTGAAATAAAACATTTTGTTTTGATTAAAATAGTAAAGGTTTATATAAATAAAATAATAAGGATTTAATATCCAATTTTATTTAAGTAAAGGCTTTTCCCATTTTAAATAAACAATAAAACTTATTTATTTTAAATAAGTTTTCCAAGTATTTTATATTCTCAAATAAAACCTACTGAAGTGTTTTGGTGTTATTTTAGATTTCAAAATAAAGATTTTAATAAAACAAATCCTATTTGATTTAATAACTAAGGTCCATTTTATTTAATTATTAATGGACCCTAAAATAAAAATGTTATCTTAGTTTAAACAAGTTTTCCAAATATCTTATATTTTCAAATAAAACCTACTGATTTGGTTTTGATAATATTTAGTTTTCAGATGGAGATTTTATTAAATAAATCAAAACCTATTTGAATTAATAATTAAGATCTATTTTTAAATAGATCCTAAAAAGAATAAAATTATTTTATTTTGGGACTTTGGTTTATGTTGCTAAACAGAACCAAAACTCAATACAAGTTTGGAAGTGTTTTGAATTGTTTTGAATGTTTGAATTGTTGATTGAAATTCAAAACAGAAAAATCAAAAGAGAAAAAGAAAAAGATTCAGAACAGAAAAAAATAGAGCAAAGAAGACCCAGCCCAGCTAAGCCCATCCCAGCCCAGCAGCCCATTTCCCTCTCCCCTCCCGAAGCGTTTTCTTTCACTCGAACTCACACCCGCTAAGTCACTGACTACTGGACCCCGCTTCCCCTCTCTCTTCTTCGCTGACGAAGCGGACCCACGCAGCCAGCTCATCATCTTCTACCTCGCGGTGACCACGCCTCCAACGCCTCCTCGCCGTTTCTGGCCGTTGAAGCCGGTGTAAATTCGCGTTATTGCCTCCATTAATCCCTCACTCGACCACACCCATTTAAACGCCAGCGTATCCCTTCCATTTCCCCTCTGTCTCCTCCCCCAAGTGCGCCCCCAGGCTGCCGAATTTCACTCGACACCGCCCACTGTCCGACGACGCTCCGGCGAGGATTCCAGCAGCACCACGCCACCCCTTACCTCCTCTAGTACGCAGTTGTGATCCCCATCTCCAGGAGGACCTTTCCGCATCGCCAGCTCGCTCGGGCGCGCCCCTGAGCCTCGACAGCGACGACTCCAAGCGCCGCCACCGTCTGGTTTAACTCCGGCGAGTGCCCCAGGTAGTTTCCGTCCGCCCCTTCCCCTCTCGTTCACGCACGCAAGTTATACTCACCCTCACGCGTCTAACAGACCCCTTGTCTCGTCCTCCTGTGCCTTGTAGCCCTGCCCCCAACGTCGACCGAAGCACGCCCGACGCCGTGTAGACTCCGGCGAGCAATCCACGTCGGACCAGAGCGCCCCTTGACTTCTCAAGAACACCTTGAGCTTCCCCAGGCTTCTGCGAACACGGTAAGCATCTCCCCAACCACTCTAGCTTCCTATATCGCCGGCACCACCACCATCTGGCCGCTCCGCCGCCAGCCACCGCCGCAGCGCCGCTCGTTTTAGGTCAAGCTCGCAGCAGCCGTCCGATCTCGATCTAGTGGATAGGATAGAACCACTTAAGGCGAAGGGGTAAGCAATCTGATCCGTGCGATATGACTTGATCCTACGGTCTGTGTTAGTCAATCCACGCGAAACATTTTCGACGAATAGGATTAAGACGCGTGGCCAGACTCTGGTTATAAAAACAGATTTGAATCTATTAGATTTGTGATTTTGTAAAATACATAACTTTAGTTCCACACGTCCAAATTTTGCAAACTTTATATCAATGGAATCAGTGGAACAAGCCCTAGCCAACCAATGCCATTTTTTTTAGTAAAAAGCTTCTGGAAAAATGTTTGTTTTTGTAGAAACATTTGTATGCTTGTTTAGATTGTAAAAATTGTTCAAAAATGATTTTGGGGATAAAATCTTTGGCAAATGGTGTATTTTGAACCTACTGACCATAGGAATCACTTTGTGGTTTCAAAAATGTATTTGGTGATGCAAAAGAATGATTCTTTGATTTAAAACCATTTCTAGTCAAATAAAAATATAGTTTATTTATTAAAAATGGTTTTGGAAGAAAACCTTTGGGAAATGTTTTGTTTTAAACTCTCTGACCCCAAACACCAAGTTTTATGGTTTGAAAACATATTTTGTGAATCCTATAGAATAATGCCTTATTGAAAACATTTTTACACCACATAAAATGATACCTTGTTTTGAAAATGGTTTATGAAGTGAAACCTTTTGCAAATGACTTTGCCACTTTGCAAAATGACCATTAGGTGTTTTCAAATGTTTATGACCAATTAGGAACCACTTTCCAAATAAAACAATCCTTAGCATGCTTGCATGCATTATCTTGGTTCTATGATTTTATGTGATGTTTTGCTTGAATGGTAGATTGAGTTTGTGCCTTGCTTGATTGAATTGTAGTGACTTGAAGAGTGTGATTATTGCAAGGACAAGGAGTGAACTTATACCCTCTACCAAAAAGGCAAGTGATGCTTCATACTTTTGTCCCATTACTTTCACTATGCATTAGTGATTTTTCTAAGTAAAACTTGCATGGAATTTTTGCTAAGTATAAACCTTGCTATGGGAAATCCTAGTAGATGAAACCTTAGTAAAATTTCCTAAGTTAAGACTCCTACTACTATCATGCTTAGCTTAGCTAGTAGAAAACAAGGGTGGAATATATATTCACACTATGGAAAAATTTCTAAGTCTGAGGACTTGTATTTTGTTTAATAAAACAACTAAGTTAATGAATCACCTAGGTGGAATGGTAATTGCTTGGTGGATTTTGGTTGAGTGGTTCACATGGCCCATGTTTATGGTTTACCTTGTGTATCTCACTTGTGGATGGCCACCCAGGAACAAAGAGATTTGAGATGTCAAATGTTGAGAAGCTTCAAGTGCAGCCACTTGGCATTATGGGCTCTGCCTGGATCATATAGGTTGCAAGAACTTAGCCATATGGACAGTTGGTGGTAGAGTTTGATAGGTTGGAATGCGTCCATTTTGGTCTAAGGGAAGGCTTCTGAAAGATCTTGTCTTGGTGAAACCAAGTCTTGTGGGGAAAGTGCACCACCTCTGCAGAGTGTAAAATCTAAGTACTTAGCCATGTCCCTGGTAAAGGACAATTTGAGCATCAAGACATGGAAGCAATCAAGAATCTCATCATTCAAATTTCTAAGTTAAAAACTTGTGGTTGAACAAGGGTTAAAGGATCTTCAATCTTTGATTGGGAGAAATGTTTTTGTCAAGCAAAAACTTAGTGTTTTCAAATGTTAAGGAAAAATCTATTTTGAGCAATGCAAGCCTCAACTCCACTTAGCCAAATGCATATAGATGTTAGACTCCACCATACTACCATAGTATCACTTGCCAATACAATTCAAATGTATTGACCCTTGTGGCTGTAACTTGTTATGTTGCAGGTTTGATTGATGTTAGAAAAGTTTGATGATTAGGATTACAAAGTCTACAACCAACATGTTTGCCTGTGGCACTTTGAAGATGAAGGACCCCATGCTTATAGATATTCTGCTGCAATGTAATGTAATAGCCAAATGAGCTAAGTAAGATGTAATAAAATTATGTTATTCCTAGTTATAAAGTTGTATTATGACCTTTGTTTCTTGATATTACATCTTAACTGTGGATGCTAGCTATTGATCCAGGGACTAGCATTGTAAACACAGGGGACTCTACCTTATTTAAAGGTTGGGACCCTTACAAGCGAAGCCGCGGAAGCACAAATCTTTCTTGCCGAATAGCCACCGGGAACATGTATCTCGCTAGTCCAAGACCATGGGGGATAAATTCTAGAGGGGGAGAGAGATCCTTCACGAGGAGGTGTGAGTGAGAAGTGAGGAGAGGGGTGCCTTTTATAGGAGAGGGGGGACCCCAAGGGGGTGGCCGGAGCATGGGGGCTGCCCCTTTCCCTCCCCTCTTCATGTGGGTGGACACTCCACTCACAAAAAACCCTTTCAATTTCCTCCACTCAAAATTGTAATTAAATTTCCACCAAATTTAATGCAAACTCTCATTAAATAAAACTATTTTATATTCAGAATTTTGTCAATTACTTTAATGACAAACATTCACAAATAACCCCTTGCTAGAATTGCATTTCACATGCAAAACCACTTTCTGCAATTTCACCCGAAAACCTGTTTCGGTATCTATTGAAATAAATTCCTGCGCTTGATTATTCTTTCGGCATGAAACATTTGCTCCAACTAGATGTCAGTTTCCCTTAAGTGTGTCACCCTACGGTTTGCGAATAATGCGGACATGATCAAGACCCTTCTTCAATCAATAATCAGTAGCGGGACCTGGAGATCCATACTGACTCCCACACATTCAACGATGACTTTCCTGTGATCGTCGGAACCTTTTACGCTTGTATCTTAATCCCTTTGTTTCACGATATATTACATGTCCGAGATTCGATCATCGGTATCTCCATACCTAGTTTGATCTCGTTGCTGACATGCACTCTTTTCTCGTTCCCGTGATATAACATTCTAGTGATCAAATCACTTGCTTGCGAGCTAACCAATGTGATATCACCGAGAGGGCCGAGATTATATCTATCCGTCATCAGGATGAACAAATTCCACTCTTGATCCATGATTCTCAACATAACACTTTAGTAGATTTGAAGCCATCTTTATATCACCCAGTTACGGTGTGACGTTTGATGTCAACAAGAAACTCTTTCGGTGTTAGTGATTGGCATGATCTCATGGTCTAAGGATTAGGATCACTTCGTAAGTTGTTTATAGCAATATAAACTCAATGACTTTGATCGTAATGCTATACTTCGAATGAATGTTCATCACATCATTACACTAATGTTGTGATCTCGTTATTAACAACATCCAATGTCTATGATCAGGAAACAGTGATCATCTTGTTAATCAACGAACTAGTTTATGAGAGAGGCATAACTAGGAACTTTCTGTTTGTTTATTAAACACACATGTATTAACGTTTCCGTATTAATAAAATTATAGCATGCAAAATAAACATCTATCATATACTTGGAATACACATAATAAACATTTTATTATTGCCTCTCAGGGCATATTCCTTGATCTCCCACTTTTTCGAGACAATAATCTAGTTACATAGTGATGTATCTAACACCCATGGAGTTCTGGTGTAGATCATGTTTTGCTCTAGGGAGAGTTTTAGTCAACGGATCTGCTACATTGAGATCCGTATGTACTTTACAAATCTTTATATCTCCATCCTTGACATGCTCGCGGATGGAGTGAAACCGGTGCTTAATATGCTTGGAATGCTTGTGAGACCTTGGCTCTTTGGCATTGGCAATGGCACCATTGTTGTCACAATAGATCACCATTGGGTCCAATGCGTTTGCAACCACACCTAGTTCGGATATGAACTCCTTCATGCAAACTGCTTCCTGAGCTGCTTCCGAAGCAGCAACATATTCGGTCTCCGTCGTTGATCCCGCCACCACAGGTTGTTTGGAGCTCCTCCAACTAACCGCTCCGCCATTCATGAGAAATACATATCCGGATTGAGACTTAGAGTCATCCGGATTAGTGTCAAAGCTATCGTCAACATAACACTTAGCGACGAGCTCTTCTTCACCTCCGTATACAAGAAACATATCCTTAGTTCTTCACAAGTACTTAAGGATATTCTTGACCGCTTTCCAGTGTTCCGAACCTGGATCCGATTGGTACCTACTAGTCAAACTAATAGCATGTGCCACATCCGGTCTTGTACATATCATGGCGTACATTATAGAGCCTATGGGTGAAGCATAGGGGACTTTGTCCATTTTCTCTCTTTCTTCCTCCGTAGCCGGACTTTGAGTCTTACTCAACGTCGTGCCTTGTGTCATAGGAAAGAACCCCTTCTTAATATCTTCCATTTTAAACTTCTTTAAAATCTTATCAAGGTATGTACTTTGCGATAGTCCTATTAGGCGCCTAGATCTATCTCTATAGATCTTTATGCCTAATATGTATGACGCTTCACCTAGGTCCCTCATTGAAAATTTGCTATTTAGATAACTTTTAACACTGTTTAAAATATCTATATAATTTTCGATCAATAATATGTCATCCACATATAGTATCAGAAATGCCACATTGCTCCCACTCACTTTCTTGTAAATACAAGCTTCTCCATAAGTTTGGACAAATCCAACCTCTTTGATCACCTCATCAAAGGGAGATTCCAACTTCGTGATGCTTGCTTTAATCCATAGATGGATCGCTGAAGCTTGCACACCTTGTTAGCATCCTTAGGATCGACAAAACCATTTGGTTGTATCATATACAACTCTTCTTCAATATTACCATTGAGAAAAGCGGTTTTGACATCCATCTGCCATATCCCATAATCAAAATATGCAGCAATTGCTAACATAATCCTAACTGACTTTAGCATCGCTATGGGAGAGAATGTCTCATCGTAGTCAACTCCTTGAATTTGTCGAAAACACTTTGCGACAAGTCGAGCTTTATAAACAGTTACATTACCATCAGCATCAGTTTTCCTTTTGAAAATCCATTTATTCTCCACGGCCTTTCGGTCGTGAGGTAAGTCCACCAAGTTCCAAACTTGATTTTCATACATGGATTCCATCTCGGATTTCATGGATTCTAACCATTTGTTGGAATACAGGCTCATCATCGCTTCTTCATACGTCGCAGGGTCATCATTTTCATCAACCATGAAATTCATGACAGGATTTCCGTACAACTCGGGAGCTGCACGCGTCCTGCTAGACCTGCGAGGTTCGGTAGTACTCTCTTTTGGAGTTTCATGATCATTATCATTAGTTCCTTCTTTAACTGGTGAAGCCAACTCCTAACGACTTACGGCTACTCGCCATACTTTGAAGAGAAGGTTCAATAACCTCTTCGAGTTCTACCTTCCGACTACTCACACCTTTCACGAGAAACTCTTTCTCTAGAAAGGATCCATTCTTGGCAACAAAAACCTTGCCCTCGGATCTGTGATAGAAGGAATAGCCAATTATTTCCTTAGGGTATCCTACGAAGACGCATTTTTCCGCTTTGGGTTCGAGTTTATCCGGTTGAAGTTTCTTCACATAAACATCACATCCCCAAACTTTAAGAAATGACAGCTTAGGTTTGTTTAAAAACCATAATTCATCTTGTGTCTTTTCAACAGATTTAGATGGTGCCCGATTTAAAGTGAATGCAGCAGTTTCTAGTGCATAACCCCAAAATGACAATGGCAAGTCCGTCAGAGACATCATAGATCGAACCATATCCAATAAAGTACGATTACGACGTTCTGACACACCATTTCGCTGTGGTATTCCGGCAGGTGTGAGCTGTGAAACAATTCCACACTCTTTCATGTGAGTGCTAAACTCGTAACTTACATACTCACCTCCACGGTCGGACCATAGAAATTTGATCTTTCTATTAAGATGATTTTCCACTTCATTCTGAAATTCCTTGAACTTTTCAAATGTTTCAGACTTGTGTTTCATCAAGTAGATATAACTGTATCTATTCAAATCATCTATGAAAGTAACAAAATAACGATATCCACCTCGCGCTGACACACTCATTGGACCACATACATCAGAAAGTATGATTTCCAATAAATCTGACGCCCGTTCCATTGAACCTGAAAACGGCGTTCTAGTCATCTTGCCCATAAGGCATGGCTCACATGTATCAAATGTAAATTGATTCCAAAAGTCCATCCAAATGGAGCTTCTTCATGCGTTTAACACCAATATGACCTAGACGGCAGTGCCACATATATGCGGATATATCATCATTAAGTTTAATCCTTTTAGAATCAACATTGTGAATATGTGTAACATTATTATCGAGATCCAAAAGAAATAAACCATTCATCATCATTGCATGACCATAAAAGATTTCATTCATATAAATAGAACAACGATTGTTCTCAGATTTAAATGAATAACCACTTCGCATCAAACACGATCCAGATACAATGTTCATGCTTAGTGCTGGCACCAGATAACAATTCTTCAAGTTTATTACTAATCCCGATGCCAAATGGAGAGGCAGCGTTCTGATGGAGATCACATCAACGCTTGATCCGTTGCCGACACACATTTTGACCTCACCCCTTGCTAGCGGTCGCTTCTTCCGTAGCCCCTGATTCGAGTTACAAATATTAGCAACTGAACCGGTATCAAATACCCAGGTGCTACTGCGAGCACTAGTCAAGTACACATCAATAACATGTATATCATATATACCTTTGTTTTCCTTGCCGGCCTTCTTGTCTGCCAAATACTTGGGGCAGTTGCGCTTCCAGTGGCCAGTCCCCTTATAATAGTAGCACTCGGTATCAGACTTAGGTCCAACTCGGGGTTTCTTTTCAGGCACGGCAACCGGCTTGCCACCCTTACTTCCCTTCCGTTTTTCCTTCTTGTCTTTCTTGAAACCAGTGTTCTTATTGATCATCAACACTTGATGTTCCTTTTTGATCTCCACTTCTACAGTTTTAAGCATTGACAGAAGCTCGGGGAGAGAACTCTTCATGCCTTGCATATTATAGTTCATCACGAAGCTCTTATAGCTAGGTGGCAGAGACTACAGAACACGATGGATGCCTAAGTCAATGGGAATCGATATTCCCAAGGACACAAGCTTATCGGCGACATCTTGAGTACATGCTCACTAACGGAGCTGTGCTCTTCCATCATGCAGCTAAAGAACTTTTCTGAAGCATTGTAGCTCTCTACAGCAGCATGTGTGTCGAAAATCATTTTCAACTCACCCATTGTATCAAATGCATTACCGTTTTCAAAACGTTTTCGAAGTTCTGGCTCTAGCCCATACAATATACCACAATGAACTAAGTTGTGGTCCTCCTGACGAGTCTGATAGACATTCTTCTCCTCATCAGGGGCATCCTCAAAAGGTGGGGGGCCTAGCGGCGCTTCTATCACATATTGCTTTTGTGCAGCAGAGAGGAGAATCCTCAAATTCATGGCCCATTTAGTAAAGTTGCTACCATTTGTTGCAAGTTTCTCTTTCTCCATGAACACATTGAAATTAAAAGCAGGTGGTGCCATCTACAACAGAATTTGTAAAGTTTATACTAAGTTTATGATAGATTGAGTTCAACTAATCCACATTACGAATGAACTCCCACTCAAAAACGACATCCCTCGTGCCTTTTTGGTGATTACATGAACCAAATCCACTACACCAAGTCCGATCATCACGTGAGTCGGTGTAGCTTCAAAGGCGAGCATCAAATGGGCATCATATCTACTATATGACTCATGCTTAACCTTTCGGTCCGTGTTCCGAGGCCATGTCTGTACATGCTAGGCTCGCCAAGTTAGAACCTTAGTATTCACGTGTGTAACTATTTTACACCCGATATATGGTCGTGGATCCAAGAACACCCGATCAGCACGTGATGTCTTGGAGCGACGAAAACATAATCGGTGCATACTAAAGGAAGAACACATTCTTATCTTGATATTTAAATGAGGGATCATCTTATTATGCTAACAAAGCGCTAAACAAGCAATATAAGATGCTATCAAACATCACATGTTTATTAGTGAAATGATATGGTTCCCGCATATGATCTCTATCATGTGCACCGTGGTATGACCACTATCATACCTTTATGTGTAAGTCCAAGGTCTATGGAGTTTACACGCTATGTGTGTTGTAAGAGTATCATCTCTTACTTCTACTTACAACATCACCATATCATAACACTAGCCCAACAACAATCTAAACTAGACGCCTCTAATTTATCCATTGCAAGTTTTATGTGGCTTAGGGCTTTCGAAGATAGAACCGTTCTTACCTACGAACATGAACCACAATGAGGATAACCAAATTGTTGACAACTCGTTGCAAAATAGATATTGACTATAGTAGGAGAGACAGACACCCGCTAGCCACTTATGCAAACTAGTTGCATGTCAAGCGTGGAACAGGTCTCATGTGCGAGGACATGTAAAGTTTGTCCGGGCCGCTTCATCCCACTATGACACCAATATCCAAAATTACAACTAAGGAGCAACAACATGATAATCATTGCCCACATACTCATATGTGTACTACCCGTGTAAAGCATCTACGCATAGATCCGGCTTTGATACCACTGTAGGGTTTGCAGCATAGAAAACAATTTTTTTCCTACGATGGGAACTATGTACCAAGATCTATCTACTAGATACAAACAACGGGCGGATGTATATCCATAGAGAACATACCCTTGAAGACCAACAAAGCTTAACGAGTTCAACTCATGGTTGATGTAGACGATCTCTTGCCGATCTCAAGATCGAGAGGAAGTCCTAGCGCTGCAAAGCAATAGCGCATCCGTGCTCGCACACACGTACAAGACACCGAGCAACCTCCTCCTCCTCGCTCTAGCAATGCAGCGGAAGCACAACTCTTTCTTGCTGAATAGCCACCGGGAACATGTATCTCGCTAGTCCGAGACCATGGGGGATAAATTCTAGAGGGGGAGAGAGATCCTTCACGAGGAGGTGTGAGTGAGAAGTGAGGAGAGGGGTGCCTTTTATAGGAGAGGGGGGACCCCAAGGGGGTGGCCGGCGCATGGAGGCTGCCCCCTTGCCCTCCCCTCTTCATGTGGGTGGACACTCCACTCACAAAAAACCCTTTCAATTTCCTCCACTCAAAATCCCACTCAAACTTGCAATTACATTTCCACCAAATTTAATGCAAACTCCCATTAAATAAAACTCTTTTATTTATTCATAATTTTGTCAATTACTTTAATGATAAACATTCACAAATAACCCCTTGCTAGAATTCCATTTCACATGCAAAACCACTTTCTGCAATTTCACCCGAAAACCTGTTTCGGTATCTAGTGAAATAAATTCTTGCGCTTGTTTATTCTTTCGGCATGAAACATTTGCTCCAACTGGATGTCAGTGTCCCTTAAGTGTGTCACCCTACAGTTCGCGAATAATGCGGACATGATCGAGACCCTTCTTCAATCAATAATTAGTAGCGGGACCTGGAGATCCATACTGACTCCCACACATTCAACGATGACTTTCCTGTGATCGTCAGAACCTTTTACGCTTGTATCTTAATCCCTTTGTTTCACGATATATTACATGTCCAAGATTCGATCATTGGTATCTCCATACCTAGTTTGATCTCGTTACTGACATGTACTCTTTTCTCGTTTCCGTGATATAACATTCTAGTGATCAAATCACTTGCTTGCAAGCTAACCAATGTGATATCACCGAGAGGTCCCAGAGTATATCTATCCGTCATCGGGATGAACAAATTCCACTCTTGATCCATGATTCTCAACATAACACTTTAGTAACTTTGAAGCCATCTTTATAATCACCCAGTTACGGTGTGACGTTTGATGTCAACAAGAAACTCTTCCGGTGTTAGTGATTGGCATGATCTCATGGTCTAAGGATTAGGAGCACTTCGTAAGTTGTTTATAGCAATATAAACTCAATGACTTTGATCGTAATGCTATACTTCGGATGAATGTGCATCACATCATTACACTAATGTTGTGATCTCGATATTAACAACATCCAATGTCTATGATCAGGAAACAGTGATCATCTTGTTAATCAACGAACTAGTTTATGAGAGAGGCATAACTAGGAACTTTCTGTTTGTTTATTAAACACACATGTATTAACGTTTCCGTATTAATACAATTATAGAATGCAAAATAAACATCTATCATATACTTGGAATACACATAATAAACATTTTATTATTGCCTCTTAGGGTATATTCCGTTCAGAATCAACATGAATTAAGGGTACCTGAGATTATGAAAGTCCACCGCAAGGAGGAAGTTTTCCCTTCTATTTATGCATGCCCAGAATTCATGAGAGCTGCAGGGATATTTCAGGATTTCCAGACTCTAATTTATAATGCAGGGTTGGAGCATTTTGTTGGAGATGAACCTTACCAATATGTGAAGCTGACTATGTCTATGGTGCAGGATTTTCGATTTAGTTGGTCTTTTCCTAACCCCATGGTTCATTACAAAATTTACAATGTGGCTGTCAATCTCCCTTTTGATGATTTTTGTATAGCTATCAAAGTGCCATAGTGGGGTTCATGTGAGAGGATTGGGGAGCGGCCCATGCCACTCATGGAGTTATATGCAGAAATTTTCTAAGGAAGTAGCTTCTCAAAGGAGAGTGGTAAAATTCGAAATATTCATCTCCCATCTATTTGATATTTTTCCTATTTCATTGCCAAGTGTGTTCTTGCTAGGAAGACCTCTAGTAAATTATCTTCATATGATCTAGCTTTTCTCTCAGCTGCTTTGAAAAGGGATATGACTTATAACTTGGGTGCTTTGATAGCTTTCTATGTTGCTGCTAACCGCGAGAAAGGTGGAATTTGTGGAGGCCTCATTGCCTCTCGTTTATTAGCTTTGCATGGTTTAGCGCCTCATCATTCAGACTTACAATTTTCCATAGAGAGGCTTGATATTAATTCCATGATACATCATAATTTTTTTTCTTCTTGGGCTAGTTTGAGCGAGTTATCTTATGAAATAACTTTTCTCAAGAGAAGATGGAGAGGGGTAAGTCTGAGCAAGTAGTCCCTTTGCGTGCACCTGCTTTGTTTAACCTTGATACCAGGAAAGGATGGTCACTCACGGAGGAAGAACTCGACACATACATGGCAGAGCTCTCCCAGCAAGAGGAGAATGTTGAAGAGGAAGCCAAAGATAATTCGGTTTAGCCCTCCAACACGGGGTAGTCTTCATACCAGCAGCCCACTTATGATTAGGGCGCTTCTTCTTCTTCTTCTTCATGAGGGCCTGGTTATGATCATTCTTATGATGACCCACCATCTTGGGGTTACTACCCGCGATTTGATTGATCTCCACTTAGGCCAAAAAGCCTAATCTTGGGGGAGGGGAGGTATACCGACATCACACTCATCTACCGATCATGTTCCATTGGTACTTTGCATATCCATGTTTCGCTTTCTTTTTAGTTTTTGTTTCTGCTTTCCAAAACACAAAAAGACCAAAAATATTTTTATTGTTTATCTTTGTTTGCTTCCTTAGCTTTTAGCTTTGGTTTACTTCGCCTTCTTTTATCTTTGGTTTGTTATAAAAAAAATCCAAAAAGATTTTGCTTTGTTTGCTTTTGTCTTTAGCTCTTGCTTTAAATCAAAAACCCAAAAATATTTGTTGTTCTTCTCTGGTTTTGTAAAGTTCGTTGCAGGGTTCAGCGGTCCTCAGTGACTCCTTTATGACAACTCGATGATTTATTATTCAAGTCACACAAGTGAAAGGCAATGATGATTTATGACAACTCGAGGTGTGGTAAGAGGCTGGTATGAACTCTATTTGTTTTCATTTTTGTACATATACTCATCATTGTGGGCATGCTTAGTCTGCTCGTGTAGGGTGTATGTTATTTAATGGATGCTTAGTAGTTCTTGCTCTCTTATGATTAGATCCAACTTGCTAATAGTTTGTAGCATGTCATATAAATATATGCTTGCATTTTTCTATTCATAACTTCGTATGCATTGTGGTATCCTCCTATGAATGTTTATTTGAATCGACTTGGCACATGGTCACGCATGCATATGACTAAACAAAAATTCAGTTAAGCCTTGATAATTTATTTTGCCTCAGAGTTCTTGTGTCACTTTTATGCCATAATTAATTTTATTTTGTTGCAAGCATGATTATGACAGTTACTGCTCTCTCGATTAGCGCTCCCTTTCTTTTGCTAGCATTCACTTGCACTGAGTATGAGCTCTACTCATCCATCCATCTCCCCAAAACCAAAATATTCAAAAAATGTCCACCATATCTAACTATTAGCATCATTGATTCCATGCATATTTATTATGCCAGGTTTTCTTCCAAATAAATGTTTTCTTGTTATGGGAAAATTATTTAGTAAAGCTCTCACGAACTTGATGGCACAATTTATTTTCTTGCACTTAATAAACCTAAACAATTGTGACTGTCCATGAAAGTTATATGCTTGCAAATTATAGGCTGGGAGTTAGCAGAACCATGCTGTCACGGGGAACGCTTTCAACACCTGCAAATATTATCCAGTTGATATCATGCTCTTTTGTTTATGGATGTCGGCGATGTGAAATAAAAGGGGAGCTTGTAAGTCCATGGAGTTATGTATATGTGTTAGAGAAACGCCTGGGCGGCTAGCCTAAGCCATGCCTAATCATGGTGGAAACTTGCAGCATAACCATAATGAGCAATCTATGAAGCATCCTCAGAAAAAATATATATAGAAAAAATAGAAGAGAAAAGATATGCACCATGCTCATGGTAAATAAAAGGATCGTTGAGATGCTCATTGTTTGTTGCCTTGTCATTTTGATATGGGATAGCTCCTGTGTCATGGGGCAAGGGGTACCCCGTTGGCGGTTCTCTATGATACGCATATACTTATAATGACAAGAACTTACCAGTGACTAAAGTTGAGTAGCATGAGGAACGGCCCTCGTACTCAAGGGACTTGAGATTCCCAGTTTATGATCTGTCAAGCATATAACTCATATTTGACCTCATTTTAACGTTAACCATTTAAAGATGCTTATGATAGGGGCAATGAGATCTCAAAGCTAATAAATACCATACTTTCAGACATTTGGAAGCCTTTCAAACTTGTTAAACTTTTCTTTCACTTCTATGTCGAGTCACCATTTATTCTACGAGCACCTTATCAAGAGCATAACTGTCATTCTTAGTGTAATGTGCTTGTCCCAGAATGCAATACCCCAAAAATATTAATGAGGATCAAATTCTAATTAACCAAGATTAGGGCAAACAAAAAAAATTTAAATTAAATTCAAATCTTAATGCTTGTGTGTGAATGCTTGCAATGCCATGTTTGATTGTTGTAAATTATGAGAAATGGGTTAAAAATCAAAACCATATCATCTAGGTCATTTCCAAACCAGATCAAAACAAAATAAATTCAAACTATGAAGCATATGACCTAATGGTCATTTCTGCCCAAGTTAACCACTAGCTCACTTTGAGCATCTCTAGTAACTAATCTCGAACATAATATTTTCCATTTCTTTTCTCCCCTTGCTGAACCTAGTAACACTAAACACAATGGAGCTTTCCAACCTTGCAGAAACATTTTCAAATCCTTTTGATAGGCAATTAAAAATTGAATCTATCTTATGTATCAAGATAGCCATTTTTGGAAAACCCCTCAAACCTTCACCACTTAGCAAACCATTGCACCCAAAGACTACCAAGATTACTACCAGAGTACCCACCAAAAATCACTGGAAAATATGATGGTTTTAATTCTTGTGTCCATTAGATTGAACACTTGGTGATCATAGTACAAATTCAACCACTATACACTGTTTTGATCAAACCTTGGATCATGTTTGTGACCTCACCAAGCTCACATGTCGTGCCCTTAACTCACTCAGTACCAGCCCTTGCAAAGGAGCTCTCTCACTCGATCAAATGAGCAGTGCAAAAATCATACCTGATCTCACTTTGCCACCCCGACGCGGACACGCCGCCACAGACCGCGCCGCCCTCGCCCATGATGTCTAGGAGGTAGCCCTGACCTCACCGCCCCTGCCTGTGCACACCCCGACCAAAGACCACTCGAGGAGATGCCAGCAAATCCATGCCCATTTAACACCAGACCATGTCGGTCTCCACGCCAGAGCGCCGAGCAATCCCGCGCGCACACGCCACGCCTTGTTCTCACCTTGCGCCATTATGTTCGCCATGACTCCATCAAGCACCCAGACATGCCCGTTTGATCGCGCGACCACCCTGACCATCATACGTCGTGACGAATGCCAACGTACCGCCACAAAGCATAGATGATCTAGAATGATTGAGACCATGCCTCGCTGTTCCACTGTGCACATGACGATCGCCCTGAAGCACCGCGTCGACCTATAACCTTGGCCATGCCGACAGCTCACTGTATCTACGTCGCCGGCGAGCCCAAGCCATGCTGCTGTGCCCCCATCACCACAGTGTAAATAGAGCCCTCCTCGACCTCAAAACACACACCATTCCACTCCTCTCTCACCCAACAACCTCTCTGACCCAACCGTGGAGCAAGGCGAGCACCACCGCGCCGGAATTTCACCGGAGTTCGCCGTTGTAGAGGAAGGAAGGAGCCGATGCTAGGAACCTCCCCAGGAGCTGCCGCGGCCACCGTTCGAACTTCCCCAGAAGCCCCCGACGACCCCCGCTGTAGCGCTAGGGTTCTGTCTCGTGCGAGCCCTGTGACGGAGACGAAAAATCCCAGCCGTTGAGCGTGCTCTATTCCTAAGGCCCAGATTAGCTGATATCGTTTCACATTTGCTTAGTCGCTGACAGGTAGGACCAACCCCGGAGCAGCCCGCTACGTGCACGTTGCATAGTTGGGCCAGCCCATTAGCATTCCCGCTCGTAACCCATCGATTCAAATTTAGATTTATCTTTTATTTGAAAAACCCCATACTATAGGTAACTTTAAAAATCAATTCAGGTAGATTCACATCACCAAATTGAATGGATCCAATTTTGTTTGAAATTAGATGAAAATATCTATTCACTCCCGTTGGAATTAAACAGTTTGAAACCATAGACCACCCTTGGTAAAAATAGCAAGACAGTAGCTTTTGCAACTTCAAACATTTTTCAAAATTCAACCATAAATGATTTTGAGTTGATTCCAACTCTCAAAAATCACATTGGACAAGACCTATCTGAATATGTAAAAATATACATACTTACATACAATAGTCCTGGACAAAATTAAAGAATGGCTTTATAGTCATTTCTAGTCCCTAAAATATTATTAAATAGTAATGTTAAGCTTGGTAAAATAGGCGAACCACTTTAAATCACATTCTCAAGTATTAGAATATGTGGTGATGACATGTGTCAACAGGATCCCATATTTGAATTGGAGAATATTAAATCTTAAATAACTTTTCAATGAGTAGAAATTACTTTTCTAAAATAAGATGAATCCAATCAAATCACCCTTTTTCTTGTAATGATAGAGATGATGCTAGATCATCTAGTGTGACCTTTGTGTGATAAATAGAAGTAGTTAAGTATTGTTTGGTGATTGTGTATCTCGTAATAATTTATAGATGCTAGTGTCAATCCTGGATACGAGGAGGAAGAATTCTACGGAGACAAGGAAGAGAACTTCGACCACTATACCAACCAAGGAAAGATATACTAAGCATGATAGACCATGCAAGCCTTATTATGCATACCTTTAGGATACCAGGTTGAGCATACCACTTTCCCAGTTTTACCTACAAGCTTTACCTTTCTTTCTTTTATTAAAGTTGTTCAAGTAGTAATTAATTGGTGATCCTTGCAAGATTAGGAAGAATGTCATCAAGAGCTTGGAACTTGATGTTGATAGTTACACTATTTTAGTACCCCTCAGATAGTGACACCCTCATTGATAGAAGCTAGTGCTAAATGAATCTTGATCATTATAGATGGGAACAAATGGTTATGAAAACCTTGGAATGATGGATCATTCTATTGAAATGTTTTGACATGTGTTATGGACACAATTACTTGAGGATGATGACAAGTGAAGAAGGTGACTTGACTTTGATAAAAAATGATGGTTGGGTTCGGATGCGAGACCATTCAAATTTTACCTATAACCACAATACCCGAATTTGGGTAGGGCTTGACTGGAAGTTTATGTGTCTTAGTATGGGTTCCCTCGCGGAACAAGGTGAGCTGAGGCTACCTTGTGAATGTGACTGTCCACCTATGCAGTTCCCAAGATGACAGATGGTCATGGTTGGGAGGCCAAGATCATAGGGGAGGTGCCTATATTAGGGTGTGTAATTGAAAGGTTAGGATTGTTTATCCGCATACCAAGTATGATGATTCAAGATTATTCCTGACGGATGTATCGAATGTTGTGGTGAAAGTGTACTCCCTCTACAGAGTGTCAAACTATTCGAATAGCCGCGTCCGCGATTATGGACAGTTGGATGGCCATACTGTTCCGTTGTCAGATGTTTTCCAAAAGGACTTGTGACCTGAATGATGACTTTGACTTGACCCCACAAGTTGTGGAGATGAAGTTAGGTTCCAATTTAAGTAATCTAGACAACTAAAGTTAGGACTTACCACTAAGTACTTGTGAAATAAAATTGGCTTGTGGAAAATAAACATAGAGCTTAGGATTCCTATTAGAATGGTCTTATTGCTTTAGCAATAGTGTGTGAATACTTCAAAGTACTCATGGCTTTGTCCCGGCTATTCCCATGGCCAGACTACAAAGGAGACTACAAGGAGGATGGACAGCAGGACACTTACGATAACTAGGATCATCTCCCATCGTCAGCAATGCTTGTGACCCTAAAGATGGAGTCTCGACCATGCTACTACCTATTATTATTTCCGCTGCTTTGATTGTAATCAGACCTGATCATGAGATCAACTATTTGTAAGACTATTATGGTTTGTAATGGATGATGTAATGTGTTACCAATCTATTATGTCTCGCAAAAATGGTAATCCTGGGATTGCGATGTATGGCATAACAGGCATCTAGGATTAAAAATCTGGGTGTTGACAAGTTGGTATCAGAGCCATACTGACCATAGGAGACCCTAGTTAGAATGGACGTCTAAAAAACTTAGTTTCCAAAAACAAAGAAAGTGGGTATTTATAAAAACCTATTCTCACTTTTACCCTTGAAAATTCTTTACAAAAGAGAGTCATATGTTCCTCAACATTTTTGCAATCTTACATAAAATTTGGCACACTTGAGCACTTCTCTAACTTACTCCTCTCAATTGCTTATAGATGGACTATACCTACATCAAGTTTTATCAGTTGGGCAACGGAGGAAACCTTATCTTTGAGAGTGACTTGACTCATCTTGCGGAATATTTGGAGCACCGACATCCGGAGTTTTATGGAGCTCAACTCCATGATCACCCTAGAGGGGAGATGCAATGGTTGATAGTTGCATATCTACGAGGAAAAATGGAGCCACCTACATCTGAGAAGATCCATTTCAGCATCCGGGAGAACAATTGGATAGATGGATTGGCAAGAGCAATGCAAGAAGCACTTGCCCGACTATGTGGGCAAAATATCAACAAGATCGCTAGCACCTGCTTCGCTCACTGTGCCATAAGTGACTCCAATGGACAACCCTTGGACCTGCTAGACCACCCTGAGCTAGGGCACCATGTGGACCATCTTGCCTTCATGCTTCATGAAAATCAGAAAGAGCTGGACAACGCTCGTGCTGACGCCAACGAGAAGCAACTTGCTGCCGCCAAGAAGGACCAGACCATCGCCATTCTCGTGAAGGAGCGCAAGTCACTTCGCCGTCTGTGTGACAAGAAGGATCACATCATTGCCCGCCTTCATCACAAAGTGTCAGCCCTAGAAGAGACCGTCCATGATCAGGACATGCAGCTTGAGGAGAGGGAGAACGAAGGGGAAGATATTCATGGAGATCCCTACTCATACCTCAGTGATGATGATGACTACTTGGAGGACATGGACTAGGAGTTCCACACTGATGATGAGGACCGTGACTTCATTGATGATGAAGAAGCCACCGGTTCTGATGAGTAGTAGACCCAGAGCACTGTCGTAGGTGGGAGTTGTATCCGGTACCACTGTAATGTAGCTTGGCAGAATGGTTCTTCAAACCATCTGCATAGTGGTTGTGATGTGTTGTTTGGAATGTGTGGTTTGTATGTGTGCTTGGAATGAATGAGAATGAGTTGTTGTCTTTCAAACCTTAGCCTTACTCAAAGACTAAAAGCTTTAAAACCAAATCCATAAACCTTAGAAAAATTTCCCTCTTGTCTTATGATCTATCTCAATCTTCAGATGACTCGTGGAGGGAGCAGCTCATCTCAATAGCCAATGGTCCAAATCCTACAAATGTTAGGAGCCGATCGAGAAGCCGGTAGAACCGAGCGTCAAGCCAATCTAGCCACTCTGCAACAGATCGCCCAACTAGCACATGATAACCAAGGTCATGGAAATCAGGATCACCATGGATCCAAACTTAAGAACTTCTACAACACCAATCCCCCTATCTTTAGCAAGTCAGAAGAGCCCTTAGATGCCGATGATTAGCTGCAAACTATGGAGAACATCTTGGAAGTTGCCGGAGTAGATGAGGCAGAGAAAGTACTGTTTGCCACCCTATTAGGCAGGTTCTGCAAGAGCATGGTGGAATAACACTCATACCATAAATGGAGGACATATGATGACTTGGGATGAATTCAAACTCAAGTTCAGCCAAACCCATGGGCCACTAGGTTTGATTCTGAGGATGAGGGATGAATTCAAGGAGTTGAAGCAGGGAAGGATGACCGTGGTAGAGTATCGTGATAGATTTCTGTCTCTGTCGAGGTATGCCCCCGATGAGATTGGTACTGAAGCCAATAAGAAGGAGAGATTTTTGAATGGTCGGAATGATGAGATGCAGACAGTGATAGTCAATATCCCGTTTACGGATCTAGAAGATTTAGTGGATTTAGCAATCTAGATGGAAGGGAAGATCAACCAAGCTACTGAGAACTATAAGTGTCATATGATGCATCAGCCTGGACCCCACCATACCCCAAAGTACCGCCCTAGTTCATCTGTTGGATTTGCACCAAGGACCAATAGGCCACCGATGTCACGCCCGAACTTTCCCAACCGTAGCGTAGGAAACCCGAGACCGGGAGGCAACAACCATTACCACAATGGAAACCCCAATAACTTCAACCGTGCACCCCCAAGGCCCACCAACACCAATAAAAATACTACCCCAAGGACTGGAAGTAATGCTATGTCTGTTGCCGGGAAGGACAAGTCAACAATCACCTGCTCTGAGTGTGGAGTGACGGGTCACTACTCCAATGAGTGCCCCAAGAAGATTGCTACAACACCCAATGTTACTGCACCTGCCCATCAGCAGCATCGTGTCCAACCTGGAAGGAGATTCGCCCTAAGCAACCGGAACAACCATACCGGCCTTGTGTTCCACATGAATGCTGAAGAAGCCCAGGAAGCACCAGATGTCGTTCTGGGTATGTTTTCTGTTATTCAGTACTTGCAAGAGTGTTGTTTGATTCTAGAGCATCGCATTCATTCATTACGGAATAATTTGCATGCACTAGTAAGATTCAACCAACAAATTTGAAGCATGTTATGATAGTTCAAATACCTGGGTCAACTACCAAAGCTAGAAAAATTTGCAAGGCCGTACCTATCAGAATTCATGGAAGATATTTCTATGCTAATCTAATAGTACTCGGAACAAAAGGTTTGGAAGTAGTAATAGGAATGGATTGGATGTCAAAACATCAAGGATTAATAGATTGTGCCAAGAAAGACATAACCATGAACAGTAGCACCGAAATATCAGTTGAGCATGTGTCTAAGACATTGCCTCGTCAATTCAAGTGCAATAAAAGTTTAGCCCAACCGACCCTAGACCAAGTCAGAGTAGTCTGTGAATACCCCGATGTGTTCCCCGATGAATTGCCTGGTATGCCCCCCAGATCGGGATATCGAATTTATCATTGAACTAATCCCTGGAACTGGACCCATAGCTTAGAGACCCTATAGTATGAACCCCTCAGAGTTAGTGGAGATCAAGAAGCAACTGGATGACATGATTAGCAATGATCTTATTCAACCAAGTGCATCGCCATGGAGATCACCTGTTCTGTTTGTGGATAAGAAAGATGGTGCCACTCGTTTGTGTACGGATTACCGAAAGTTGAATGACGTCACCATCAAGAACACGTACCCATTACCGAAGATAGAAGATTTGTTTGACCAGTTAACCGGTGCTAGAGTGTTCTCTAAGATTGATCTTAGAACTGGTTATCATCAACTAAAAATTTGTGCAACAGATATTCCAAAGACTTCCTTCACTACCTGATATGGATTGTATGAGTAGAAGGTCATCTCTTTTGGATTAACCAATGCCCCCTCTTATTTCATGAATCTCATGAATAAGATTTTTATGAACTTCTTGGATAAGTTTTTCGTTGTTTTCATCGATGACATTCTAATATACTCCAAATCGGAAGAAGAACATGAACAACACCTAAGAATCATCCTTGGAACCTTGAGGGAGCATCAGTTGTATGCCAAGTTTAGCAAACGTGTATTCTGGTTAAAGGAAGTAGGATTCCTAGGACATATGTTGTCAGCTGGAGGAGTTGCTGTTGACCCTTCCAAGATTAAGGATGTTGAAGAATGGAGAGCCCCAACCACTCAAACAGAAGTTCGTGCATTTCTTGGATTAACGGGATATTACCGCAAGTTTGTTGAAGGATTTTCAAGCATCGCTAGGCTGATGACTCAGTTAGTATTAAAGAAAGATCAGAAGTTTGAATGGACGGACAAATGTGAAGCGAGTTTTCAAGAACTCAAGAAGAGATTGATTTCAGCCCCAATTTTGATCATGCCGGATATCACGAAGCCCTTTGACGTGTATTGTGATGCATCCAAGATTGGTCTCAGATGTGTGTTGATGCAAGAAGGCAAAGTGATATCATATTTGTCCCGACAACTAAAGCAACATGAGCAGAATTACCCAATCCATGACTGAGAGTTAGCCACCGTTGTTTTAGCCTTGCAGACATAGCGTCATTACCTCATGGGTAATCGTTGTGAGATCTATTCGGATCACAAGAGTTTGAAGTATATTTTTACTCAGAAGGAGATGAATATGAGGCAAAGCAGATGGATAGAGTTAATCTAGAATTATGACCTTGACATTCACTATCACCCCGGCAAGGCCAATGTGGTAGAGGATGCCCTTAGTAGACTACCGTGTAGATTGAACACCATGATTCTGAAATAGCAACCAAGTTTGCATAACGAGTTGGAGGACTTCAGAATGGAGCTGGTTAGCGAAGGATTCCTAGGTAGTATTAAACTTTAACCCACCTTGATAGATCAGATAAAGGAAGCTCAGAAAGGAAATGCCAGTATCGACGGAATTAAGCGTCGTATCGGTATAGGGAAGGTACCTGGATTCACGGAAGATGAAGGAGTTCTGTGGTATACAGGAAGAATCTGTGTGCCCACAGATTCAGAGTTGAAACAAGCTATTTTGCAAGAAGCTCATGATACTCTTTATTCTATCCATCCGGGTGGAACAAAGATGTATCAGGATTTGAAGGAGCAATTTTGGTGGCATAAAATGAAGAGAGAAGTCAGAAGCTACATAGCTAAGTGTGATATCTGTAAGAGAGTTAAAGAAGAACATTAGCGACCTGCAGGACTTTTGCAACCATTGCAAATTCCAGAATGGAAATGGGATTCAGTTGGCATGGATTTCATCACCGGTTTGCCTACGTCTAGTAGGGGAAATGATTCTATTTGGGTCATAGTGGATAGACTTTCCAAAGTAGCTCATTTCCTACTATTTAAGACCACTTATCAGAGCTCAAAGCCAGCAGAGTTGTACATTGCTAGGATAGTAAGTCTGCATGGAATCTCCAAGAATATTGTGTCGGACCGAGGAACCCAGTTTACCTCAAGATTTTGGAAGAAAGTCCAAGAAGGTTTATGAACCAAACTGAACTTTAGCACAGCTTATCACCCTCGGACCGATGGACAAACGGAATGACTTAACCAGATACTCAAAGATATATTGAGAGCTTGTGTATTGGAATATGGAACCAAATGGGAGGACTGCCTACCTTTTGCAGAACTCTCGTACAACAATAGTTATCAAGCCAGTTTGCAAATGGCCCCATTTGAATTTATGTATGGAAGGAAGTGTCGTACACCCTTGAATTGGTCACAAGTAGGAGAGAGTAAAATCTTCGGACCAGACATCCTACGAGAAGCCAAAGATAAGGTTCACAAGATTCGTGTGCACCTCAAGACCGCTAAATCCAGACAGAAGAGTTATGCCGACAAGAGACATCGATATCTAGCCTTCAATGTCGGAGATTTTGGTTATCTCAAAGTATCACCCCTGAAGGGAATGCGGCATCTCCAACTCAAAGGAAAGCTTGCACCCCGATACATTGGACCCTTCAAGATTTTAAGTCACCGAGGAGAGGTATCGTATCAGATACAACTGCCTGGAGAGATGTCAGCCGTGCATGATGTATTTCATGTCTCATTACTTTGGAAGTGTTTAGAAGTTACAGACACGACGGAAGTTTTCAAGAACATCGATCACAGAGCCATTGAAATCAACCGGACTTAACCTATCATGTAGTACCCATTCGTATTTTGGAAGAAGCTTTCCGAACTACTCGAACTAGGAGTATCAAGTTTCTCAAGATCTAGTGGAGCAACCATACTGAAGAAGAAGCCACTTGGGAACGAGAAGATTACATGAGGACTAAGTTTCCCAATCTCTTTAGTTCCTAGTTTTCTCCTGAATCTCGGGACGAGATTCTGTTTAAGGGGGGAAGGTTTGTAACACCCCAAAAATATTAGTGAGGATCAAATTCTAATTAACCAATATTAGGGTTAACAAAAAAACTTTATAAATTAAATTCAAATCTTAATGCTTGTGTGTGAATGCTTGCAATGACATGTTTGATTGTTGTAAATGATGAGAAATGTGTTAAAGATCAAAACCATATCATCTAGGTCATTTCCAAACCAGATCAAAACAAAAGAAATTCAAACTATGAAGCATATGACCTAATGGTCATTTCTGCCCAAGTTAACCACTAGCTCACTTTGAGCATCTCTAGTAACTAATCTCAAATAGAAACTTTTCCATTTCTTTTCTCCCCTTGTTGGACCTAGTAACACTAAACACAATGGAGCTTTCCAACCTTGCAGAAACATTTTTAAATCCTTTTGATAGGCAATTCAAAATTGAATCTATCTTATGTATCAACATAGCCATTTTTGGAAAACCCCTCAAACCTTCACCACTTAGCAAACCGTTGCACCCAGAGACTACCAAGATTACTACCAGAGCACCCACCAAAAATCACTGGAAAATATGATGGTTTAGTTCTTGTGGACATTAGATCGTGATCACAGTACAAATTCAACCACTATACACTGTTTTGATCAAACCTTGGATCATCTTTGTGACCTCACCGAGATCACACGCCGTGCGCTTAACTCACTCAGTACCAGCCCATGCAAAGGATCCCTCTCATTCGATCAAATGAGCAGTGCAAAAAATCGTACCCGAGATCACCTTGCCACCCCAACGCGGACACGCCGCCAAAGACCGCGCCGCCCTTGTCCATGATGTCTAGGAGGTAGGCCTGAACTCATCGCCCTGCATGTGCACGGCCCGACCAAAGACCACTCGAGGAGATGCCAACACAGCCGTGCCCATTTAACACCAGACCATGCCGGTCACCGCGCTAGAGCGCCGAGCAATCCCGCAGACACACGCCGTGCCTTGCTCTCACCTTGCGCCATTACGTTCGGCATGACTCCAGCAAGCTCCAAGAGATGCTGATACGTCCAAAATGTATCTACTTTCCCGAACACTTTTGCTATTGTTTCTCCTCTAAACTTGTGTGATTTGGATACAACGAACACAGACTGACGCAGTTTTTAGCAGAATTACCTTGGTGTCTAGTTTTTGTGCAGAAAATCAACTATTAGGAAAAATCCCAGAAAATATGCCAAAAATTATATTTCACCAGAAGACCCACGGAGCCAGAAGACGAAACGGAGTGGAGGCCTGGGGGGCCCACACCCCTGCTAGGCGCGGGTGGGCCCTACCCCACGCCTAGGGGGTGCGGCCACCCCAGGCATCCCCTCGGGCTCCCTTTGTGCCTATAAGTTACCCTTGACCTAAAAACCGAGGGGGGTTTGATGTTTTTCCAGAAAGAGTCCCGCTCCGCCGCCACCATCAGAAACCAAGATTCGGATCCAGAAACTCCGTTTTAGCACCCTGCAGGGACGAGGATTTTGGAGAGGATCATCGCCATCATCATCACCAACGTCTCTCCATCAACCATCGATGTTTCCCTCATCCATCAGTGAGTAATCCCCCGCTGTAGGTTTGGGGATGGTAGGGATTGGAAGTTATATCATGTTATCGAATAAGATTGTTAGGGCATAGTGCCTAGCATCTCTATTAGTGCTATTTGACTTTGTTGCAGCTTGTTGAGCTTAATGCTTGTCACTAGGGCCCAAGTGCCATGATCTCAGATCTGAACTTATTATTGAATCATTATGATAGTATTGTTTGTGATCTTATCTGCAAGTTGTGTATACATATCATTGTCCGGATCCAAAGGCCCCTAAGTGACAATAATTGGGACAACCGGAGGGGATGGCTGTGGTGTGAGGATCACATGTGTTCACGGAGTGTTAATGCTTTGCTCCGGTGCTCTATTAAAAGGAGCACGTTAATTGCCAGTAGTTCCCTAGAGGCCTTGCTTCCACGGGCTGGATAGACAGAAGATGTTGTGCAAGTTCTCATTGTGAGCACGTATGACTATATATGGAGCACATGCCTAGGATTATTTAGTACTTGGATGCTTTTTGTAACATCCCAATTTCAGCAACCCTGATTCAATGTCCAAAAAGGCAAAAATCAGGGAGAACAAAAACTTTTTCTTGCATTGTGTGCTTACTTGTTTGCTTGTGCTCAAGAAATTGTTTATGTATTAGTTGTGTACCCCTCATCTCAACACTAGTTTACAAAAACTATTTTACAAAAGAGATGACTTGGCTTGATCCTTCATATTCTCAAATGTTATGGCATTTCAAAAACCTGAGCCAATATGACTTTAACACAACCAAATACTTTACTAGCTTCTATTGCCAAAACTATGGAGACATATGTATATAATCTCCTTATGTTTTCAAGACAGAACCTTCAACTACTCTTATCCCTAGGTTTTCCCAAAAACTTTATTAAAACATTTTCATCTCCATCTTGGTAGAGATACCAAGATGGTACTTATCTTACTTCAAGCAAAACCCCTTTCAACCTACCCATCCTTACCTCAATCTAGACTTGATGGTAACCCTAGTACTAGTTGGATAAGTAATATGATGAATTGCCTTGATCTGCTGGTTGATGAATTGCCTTGATCTGTTGTCTGATGAATTGCCTTGATCTGTTGATTGCCTTGTTTGCTTAGGAACTAGAGTGAGATAATCTAGTATCTCATCCCTTATGACCCAATACTTGTTTGTGATCATCAATCTCAAGCAAACACCCAAGTCTAGATCTATCCTAAGTCACTCAAGTGCCCCTCTCATCTCCTGCTCAGATCAATCCCAGGATAATCCCTCTGGATGGTTTCCAACTTAGTGGAGACCCAATCTGAGCATGAATCCTATCTACCTAGTTATTACCTCAACATAATCTCCTTGATCATGAGCTTGGAACCTGGCATCCTCTCAGAATCTTCTACACTTGCCCTCTAGTCCAAAACCCCAAATCTGCCAAAATGGTTGTCTAGATTTCTTATCTAGATTCAATCTTTAGAGCTCTACCTCTTACAACCTATGGGCAGTCTTGAGATTGTACTTGAACCATATTGTAGTACATATTTAGTACTACCAAGGCCCACTCTTCCCTTATCGAAGCCATTCCATGTCCCACTCCTCCATGATGGTTTTGTAGTCAAGATAATAATCTTTTTTGCAAATCTTATCATCTTGCCTACTTTGGCAGAAGCTCACATCTATATTCCACCTCCCCTTGACCAACTCTTTGCATGGTTAGGATCTAATAATAATGTCCTATCAGTCCCCATTTAACTTGTTTCTATTGGATCCTTGTGCTTCTTAAACCCACATGGTTTAGGAGGCTACCTGATGTACCTGTTATGGTAGCCTTATTTTCAACAAAGTTTGCCATCACTCGAAAACCACCTCAAATCCAACCAAGCCCAACTCTTGCTTCCATGATCAACTATATGCCATGGTCTATCCATACATTTACCCCTTGTACCAAGGTGAGCTCTGAGCTCCCTAATCCAACCCTGTTTAGGTGGCATTAGAGTAACCAAACCCTAGATCCTCCCAAGAATATAGTTTTCACTCTTTTCACCACTTTTCTTCAAATCCAAGGCTGACCTTCATGCCCACATCAATTTTTCATCATCTACCTTGAATATAAGCATCCCCAAATAATTCCCATAATTATTTGGATTAGTAAACTATTTAATTTCCTCTACTTACCAAATTCTCAAAATCTTTATCTTAAGGGCAAGTTTGCTTTTCTCCAAATCACCTTGCCAAATCAAGGAAAATTTGATGCCTATTTATCATATCCCATCTTTCCAACTCAAAAATAAATATTTTTGATATTCTTTATTATTTCTTTTTTCCCTTTTTCTTAAATGGCAGAAACGAGAAATAATTCCCCAAAAATACTTTTCCACCTCAATAAATCCCACTAAAATTCTCCAATGTGTGATATGGTATTTAGGACCATATCACATAAAAAATCAAGTTTTCCCAATGTAAAAATATCATTTTTTGCTTCCATTATGTACTTCAACACTTTTTGAAGAAGTGCATTTAAATGGGATTATAATCATCAAAAAAATCCCATTGAAATCATGAGGTGATTATTTGACCTATACCACCGAGCAGTACCATTTCCACACCTTGTCCAATGAAATTTTATCAACTTCCTTCTCAAGGCTCCATTTGATCAAATTTGCAAAAACCATCAAACCTTGATTCAAACAAAGGCCAAACCAACCCCAATCTTCCCCATCACTTCTCTCTAGCAGCATCACTCACCTCTGGTCGACCATCACTGTAGCATCACTTGACCTCTTGTCCTTTGTGCTTGTTTATAAGAGGGACAAGGGTCATGTCCCTTCATGCCAATTAAAAACCCTTGCAGCTGATGCACCCCACCTGCACGACCAGAGCACACCAGCAGTACCCACTCCACCGCCCCTCTAGCCCTACCCCATCCTAGCACCTTGCCCATGTCCAAAATGGACTTTGTCCACCATGGACCTTCCCTCTTGGGTTTATAATGTCCAAAGGCCACCCAGCACCCTCCCTTCATCTCATTTGCCCCCTTCCACTCCCACTCACCTCCCCAGCACCTCCTCTCCCTCTCCCCTGCTCAGCATTGCCCGAGAGAGAGGCAAGGTTCATCCATGGCAAAGAAACCGAGCCCCGAGCCCCTCTCTCTCCCCTTCCTCTCTACATGTCACCCTACCCATCTCCCATACTCTCACTGATGCTCTGGGTAATCCTCTTGTTGACATGCATGCATCACCGCCGCTGCACCGGCTAGCTCCGAGGGGATCCTCTCGGGTGCTCCGGTGTGGGCACCTTCCAAACGACGAAACCAGGCGTGCCGCCCTTCCCAAGGCTCGCCAAGAACCACCGCGTTTCCCCAGCACTTCCCCAGCCACCGGCGTGCCCTCTGGTGAGCTCCCTACCCAACCCCGACGCCGTCTAAGGTTTCCGCTCGGCAGCACCCCTCCTCACGGGGACGACGACCCTCCAGCCGTCGATCTCCTTTCAGATCGAACGGCCAGGGCGCCCCGTACCCCTTTGACCCGGTCCCTATGGGCACGCCAATCAATGGGCCGCGGCTGGTTGCGCACCGCCCGTGCACACCCAGCACAATTGGGCCAGCCTGCCTCTGTGCAGCCTGCTGCCCTCCAGATCCATCCCAAAAAACCCCTCGCCTTTTATTCCTTTTTCCAGATCTGAATATTAGTGGTTTGGTTTAATTCGAAATGAAAATGGAAAATGAATCAAACTGCTCAGATCTAATTTTTCCCACATGCATACACCTTTTCTCTAACATGCCGACCCAGATCTGGACCAAAATGATGTATAATTTAAATATGATAAATGTTCTCCCTAAATCTGTCCAGAACACTAAATAATTTCTCCAATAAGTTTGGTACATCCAAATTACCTAAATCCATTTTGTGATTAAAGGTACTAACCCTACCTTTCATGTCCCACTGACTCCACCCTAGTTTGCTTCGTAGTTTGCTCGTAGCAAAAACATTAAAAACAGGCCTTTTCTGCCTTTAGCAAATTCCCTAGGCCAAACCAAATTAGGATTGGACCTAATTCCAACTCTCATATGGCACACACATCCATATCGTTCATAATCCAGCAGCTCATAACTTTATGAGTCTCTGTTGAATTTTAGTGAATGAAACCCTTCTATGCATGGCTTATTCACTAATAAAATCACCTCAATAGCTTTGTAACTCCAAAAAGGTTGATTCCAATTTCTACATAAAGGTATTTGCATCACCTAACATGTTTCCTTGGAACCAAATAAAAATATTCTGTAGAATAAATCTGATGAAAAAGACAAATACCATCCAGTATAGTCTTTGGGAATTTCTCAAGGGCATTCTTGTAATTGTTTTGAGATGATTCCAACTCCTCTTGATTCATTACATAAAATAATACCTAATCACCAAAGGAAATAATGTTTTGAACTCCAGAGAAGTTCTGGTGAATTATTTCCTAAAACTAGAGCTTTATCCAGCATAAAATCCATTATAAATCCTAGGAAACTGATAAAATAGTGAAACCACTTTTCTTGGCTTCATCTTATCAATACCTATATGATGGTATCATTTTTATACAATGGTATCATACAAATCAAGTCCTTGGCCCAAAACCCTCTCCTAAGTGGTTCCTAGACTATAAATCCAAAGGGAGCCTTTCTCCCTAATATCTCCAAGTCTCCTCCCAATCCAATAAAATCCAACATCCAACATCCTACTGATGTTTATAATGTATTTATACTTTTATTTCTGTATGGTTTGATGCTTGTATGCCTGGTATTGATTGGTGTAATGTTTGCTTGCATGTATGCTCGATAAACGACGATAGTTGCGATTGTGTGACGCCGAGAAGAAGGAAGGATCGGGATCTTCTTATTAGTGCTAATATTGGTTATCTGGTTATCTAACACCGTCAAGGGACATCTCGCTGGTCCAAGGCAAGCCACCATTCCTGAATTCCGTATTTACGTACTTCCGTTTATCAACTGCTTTATATCTCGTTTACGAATTGCATGATCAAAGGCATGATTTGATTCAAATAAACAGACATGAGTAACTTGGGTCCTCCAAGTTATGAATGAGTGTCCATTGCACACCTACCCTATTTACACCTACTTTTACCCCTTAGAACGAGGCTAAGATGATTACCATCTTCCCTCTTGGAACCGACGGGATTTCAAAGATAAAACTATTTTGGGTTCATACCCTACTAAAAGGTTTCCAAAATAAAACCCTTGGGAATAGGCATCATTTCCGAGTGGAAGTTTTACTAAAAGAAGATAGGAGATGGATGAAGAGAAGGTAAAGCAAGAGAAAGAGGAAGGGATGTTCTAAGCCAATGTCCGAAAAAAAATTATCCGTGCAACCACATTACCCCAGACGTTGGGGCTTAGCTCGTAGTTTGTGATCCTTAGCAGGGGCTGCTCGTACTCGCTAAAGGGGAGAAATCCCCTGAAATCTGGGCTGTCTGGGACAAGGCGCTGGTGCAACAATTGGGTCTCTCACGGACAGTATGCTTTTAGGTAGTACAGATGGAAGATTGTCACTATTGCTACCGGTCAGACTTTGGTCTGGAGGTAGGGGTCAGTACGGAAGGTAGGACCAGGGTCATAGTACCCCATACTCGTACCGGAGAGATAAACCCAAAAGGAAAAGCCGTCGTTGCTAGGGATGGACAAATGAAAAGCGTAAGTTTGATTATCCGAGCCCCTGTCTACCGTGTGTAGTAGGCCGTGGTTTTATCCCGGCGGATGTATTGATTCTTGTGGGTAAAGTGCACAAACTCTGTAGAGTCTAATATATTCGAATAGCCGTGTCCACGGTCAAGGACGGTTGGAATGGCAAGTGCTAGGAGAACTCTTCGGTTATGTTGTGATGAATTAAAGGATGTGACTTGGTCACGAGGAAAGATAAGAACAAGTTTGGTTTTGACCAGTGATGGTCAAAGACGTTTAAAAAGGGTTTTACAACAAAACTGTTTTAAATCTTTTTAACAAGGATGTGGAAAGGTCCTGATTTCCAAAAAGGAGGCATATTTTACAAAAAATCTTTCTCAACAAAGATATAGAGATGCTAATGTTAGGTCTTTCAAAAACAACTATAGTGTAGAGCTATCTCGCCACAGCCAGATATGCATTATCTTATTATCTTGTCTCGGTGGTTTGCAAGTACATCCAAAGTACTCACCGGCATTGTCCCTGGCTATTTAATTGGCCAGATTGCAGATGTTAAGAAGGGATAAAGGTGCTGACGTCTATGCGAGCTAGGCCGTCTTCCCAGTCAGTTGCCTGTAGGTTAAGGCACGGGCTCTGCGCTGAAGACTTCCGCTACTTATGTTGTAATCACCATAATGGCCACTTCGTAAGTTTTGTACTTGTTACTTTATGGATGATGTAATGATACTAGTCGGTTATGCTCATGGCTCACTGATCATGGGAACGTGAATTATATGCATAACGGGTATTCTCGGCCCGTAAATCCGGGGTGCCACACTTTTTATTATTTATCTGCAATGCCCTAGATCTTGAAGTTACATGTTTAGACTCGTCCATGCAATGCCCGTCCATCCATCCCTGTTCCTACCGTGCTCATATCCAACTATTTACTGTTACTGTTACTATTGCTTGTGTTTTACTGCTGTGGTTGCTTTGCTATTGCTACTACAAACTATTGCTACTAATAAACTTCTGTCAGCAAGAACTATTTCCAGGTGCAGCTGAATTGACAACTTAGTTGTTAAGGGTTTCAAGTATTCATTGGCTCCCCTTGTGTCGAATAAATAAATTGGGTAATACTACTTGCGAGGACTGTTGCGATCCCCTACACTTGTGGGTCATCAAGACTATTTTCTGGCGTCGTTGCCAAGGAGCATAGCTTTATTTGTAAGTTCACTTGGATCTACTATTATTCACTGCTGCTCCGTTCATCATGGGTAAGTCTCGTGATGTAAAGTTCCCTATTTTACCATGCACTACAAGAAGAGGTACAGTCCTAAACACCTCTATTGCTCTTGATTCACAGTCTGTTATAAGTAAGCTTGTTACACCACCACCACATACGCATGCTACACACACTGCTACTACTGCTGAATATGAAACTGCTTTTGATGCTCATGATGTTACTTCTACTGTGCTTGATGCGAGTAGTTCATTAGGTCCTTTTATAGATGCTACTATGGCTAGTCTAGGAAATACCGAAACTCCTAGACAAGACACTATTAAACCTGTTAGCTCACCTGAGTCTAGAGAGATTTATTATATTAATGATGGTTACATTGAGTTCACTGATGAATTTTTTGAGAGTGCCGAAACACACATGGTACTAGTGCTATTAAGAGTCTCCTTGCTAGGCGCACCATTATTCCTAAGTTGTCCTCTGATCCTAAGTTTGCCACTTCTCCCATAGATATTAAAGATAAAGGTTATGATTTCTTTCTTGATTTATCTTTTTTAGATATTATTGAGAAAGAACCTTTTTGTGGGACTGAAAGTGAGAGTGTTGTGGCTCATATGAATGAGATTTCTACTATGAGTGCTTTGTTCTCTAATGATTTTAAGATGCACAAGTATTTTGTTACTAAGATCTTCCCTTTTCACTAAAAGGAGAAGCTAGGGCTTGGTTTAATAGATTACCTCCTGGTTCCATTGATAGATCTGATTGCTTGATTGCTTCTTTCTTCTAGAAATATTTTCCTCCCAGTGCTAGACATGCTGCTTTGCAGAGAATTTTTGATTTTAAACAGGGAGAAGAAGACAAATTGCCTGAGTCATGGACAAGGTTCTGTGTCTTGATTCATGCACATCCTGGATGTCCATTGCCTAAGAATGAGCTTCTTGATATTTATTATAATGGACTAACTGATGATTCTAGGACATACCTAGATAGTTTTGTTGATTGTGTTTTCAGGAAAACAACTCCTACAGATGCTGAAGAATTAATGGCTAAAATAAGCAAGAATTATGATGATTGGACTTCAGTTGAGCTAAATACACCTGATACTATTATTCTTGAACCAGATGTTCCTGAACCAGTTCCAACACCAACACCAAAAAAGAGGGGATTTGTTGCATTAAATGATGAAGGAAGCTAAGAAATGTCTAAAGGAGAAAGGTATTAGAGCTGAAGATGTGAAGAATCTACCTCCTATAGAAGAATTATGTAAGCCAATTCCCCACTCATCTACTATTGAGGTACATTCTCTCCAACACTTTGATGAAGGTGATATTCCTTATGGTAAGCCTCCTAATCAATGTTTAGAGGAACTTGACATTTTTATTGTTAAGAAAGGTAAATTTTAATAAACAAGTTCATAATCATTTATTGGAAAACTATAGATCTATCAATGAGTTGAAAGATATTGTGGAAAGAACTTCTAATGATATTAAAATGCTTTGTAAACACTTTCAAATGGTTCAAACCCAACTTGATCAACTTGCTAAGGTACAAAAGGATATGCTAGTTAATGCTTGAGGTGATAAACATGCTTATGGAATTAGAACTAGGAGTGGTATAGCTACTCAAGATCCTTTATATCCTGAAGGACACCCTAAAAGAATTGAGAAGGATTATCAACAAGGTGAAAGTAGTGGTAGTCCTCGTAAGAGAAAGAAAAAGAAACATAAGGTAGTTGAGGAACCACTTAACCTGCTGTAGATCCTAATAGTATATCTGTCTCTGATGCTAAAACTGAGAGTGGGAATGTTAATAATGATGCTCCTAATAAGGAGGAAGTTGAGGAAGAACCTGAGAAGAACACTAAGAACACTAGGTACACTAAGGAAGATTTTATTGCTAAGAAACATGGTAGTGACAGAGAACCTTGGGTGTAGAAACCCATGCCTTTTCCAAGTAAGAAACATAAGTCAAAGGAAGAAGAACACTACAACAAGTTTTGTGAGTGGATGAAGCCTTTATTTTTGAAAATTCCTTTGATTGATGCTATTAAGTTGCCTCCTTATTCAAAGTATATGAAGGACATTGTCTCTAATAAAAGTAAGATTCCTAATGAGGAGATTTCTACTTTTCTTGCTAATTACTCCTTCAATGGTAAGGTTCCAAAGAAACTTGGTGATCCAGGTATACCAACTATTCCTTGCTCTATTAAGAATAATTATGTCAGAACTGCTTTATGTGATTTGGGAGCTGTAGTTAGTGTTATGCCTTTTTCTCTCTACAAGAGACTCCAGCTAGAAAAATTGATACCAAATGATATATCTTTGCAAATGGCTGATAAGTCAACTACTATTCATGTTGGTATTTTTAAGGATGTTCCTATTCAAGTGGCTCATAATTGCTTGGTTTTGACTGATTCTGTTGTACTTGAAATGCCCGAAGATGATAATATGTCTATTATTCTTGGGAGACCTTTTCTTAATACTGCAGGTGCTGTTATTAATTGCAATCAAGGAAAATTAACATTCAATATTGATGACAAAGAGCATACTATTTATTTCCCCAAGAAGGTTGTTAAGAGCTATTGCCTGAATTCCATTGAAATTTTTGAGAGCATCAAGGTTGGAGAAATATGTTGTCCCATTCCACAAGAAAAATTTGAAACTATTATGATTGAGACCATTGCTATCAAGTATGAGGTAACATAATCACCATGTGGAATGCAAAGTTTTGTTTCATATAAGATTGTTTTGGTAACAAGACTTGATCAACCTTGTTAACAAAAGGATTTTTATGAACAAAATAATGTTTTCATTGTGGTTATATTTGCTCACTTTTACTTTTTCTCCTTCCTAGTCTTTGCCTTTTCTTTTGCTAGCTTTGGTTTTGTTAGTTGCTTGTTTGTTAGAGTGTCTTACACCTTGTGTAGTTTGGCTTTTGGTTTGCTTTTGCTTCTTCTAAAAAAACTGTTTCTGCGAGAAAATCAATTTTCATACCCTGAAAATTGGCCAAAAATAAAGTTTCCCGAAAAATCACATAAAATTCAAAATAAATTTTTCCTCGAAAAAGGCGGAGACACTGGAGTGACCGGGGACACCCAGAGCCCACCCAGTAGGCGGCCTGCCTATGGGTGACGCCTAGGGGGGTCTGGCCCACCTGGGCCCCTCCAAGGTGCCCCCTCACAACCATCTTCTTTCTCTCTCCCAAAAAACACCGGAAAACTTGCTCAAGCTCGAGTTCTTGCTCTTCTTGCTCACGATTTTCGATCTCCTTGCTCGGCCCATCTTTGCTGCTGATTTTTGGAGAGATTGCTCCTTGGTATGTGCCTCCTCCACTTGTCCAATTAGATTTGTGATTGGTAGATTGTATCTTGAGTATTTTGTTGATATAGGTGACAGGTCGTGTGAGCTTGCATGTTTGTTCTATGCTTAGATATTTCATTTTGATGCATGTGTATCCTTCTAGAAAGTTCCTATAGTAGTTTGTCATCATTTATCAACTTGGAAATCACTTGGTTTGATGTTTGTCTAAAAATTTCAGAAAATAGTGGTCATGGACAACCACACATTTGGAGAGATATTTGAGAGTGATGCACCTAGAAGGGCAAGGCCTTCAAGATCATACTCCCATGCTAGGCCCTCATACAATGAGGATCTCATCACTCCGCGATTCGGTGACGAGGGAGATGAGGGGGATGCGCACCCCTCCGCCTTTCCTTGCCAAACCTTCTTGCGGCCTGCTGGGATTCTAGATGATTTTATGACCTTGGTTCGGAGGGCTGGACTAACAAGCCTTATGTAGGATGAGAGAGTGCAATATGCTACGCTCACTAAAACATTTGTGGAGAGCTTATCCTTTACTAACAGCATGTTCAATCCAGATGTTTCTTTCAAAATTTATGACAGGTCTTACCATATGACGTTGAAGAAATTTTGTGAGGCTCTGGCACTTGGTACAGCTAGGTCAGCAAAGAAGATTCCCGCTCAACCCGTTGATTTGTTGGAGCTCTACCGCGAGATAACGAATGATGATAACCATAGAGCTCAACGGGGAAAGATAAGAAATATTCAGCTTCCAGCCATCAGGTACTTTTATCTTGCCACCAGTGTTCTTGGTAGGGAGAACACTAGTAATATTTCCAGCTATCATTTGGCTTTCTTAGCCACCGCGCTCAACAATGATACTAAGTACAATCTTGGTTCTCTTATTTCTCATCGCTTAACTGCTAAGGGACCCATTTATGGGGGAATTATTGCTACGCGTGTTGCTACTTCCTTGGACATTGTTGTTGATCCAAATGATACAGTTTTGGCTCCTCAGAGGCTTGATCTTGCTGCCATGAAGGCGCACCACTTTGTCACTAATGGCTCTACCCTTGAGAACTTGGTTTATAAAATGTTGTTTATTGACGGGGAAGAGAGAGATCCCTCTACCCCAAACCACTTTGTTCAGTATTTCTTAGGGACCTTTGTCACGCTCCAAGGAGGAGATGAATGACAAGCTGTGCTCTCTTAGATTCTATGGACACTATAAGGAGGAAGCACCCTCGTATGACCCCGTGTACACTACACAGGGGAGTCCTCGAGCTCGTATCAGGACGAGGTAACCTCGTCATCCTACTACGGAGGTGCACCTACTTGGGCACCATGGGATTGAGCCCCACTTAGGACAAAATCCTAAGCTTGGGGGGAGGTATACCGACATCACACTCATCTATATATCATGTTCGGTCATTTCTTTGTATATCCATTGTTTCACTTTCTTTTTGGTTCTTTTTGCTGCTTTCTTAAAAACACCAAATTACCAAAAATATTTTCGTTGTTTCTCTTGGTTTGTTTCTTTGCTTCGGTTTGCCTTAAAAGAAAAATCCAAAAAGATTTTGCTTTGCTTAGTTTGTTTTTTCTTTGTTTGCTTTCTTTAAAAAAATTGAAAACACCAAAAATATTTGTTGTTCTTCTTTGGTTTTGTGAGTTCTTTGCAGGGTTCAGCCGTCCTTAGTGGATTTTGGGTTTCATGTTATTATTCAAGTCACACAAGTGAAGGAAAATAATGAAGATTAAGACAACTTGAGGTGTGGTAAGAGGCTGGCAACGAACTCTATCTGTTTTCATTTTTGTACATATACTCATCATTGTGAGCATGCTTAGTCTGTTCATTGCAAGGAGTGTGTTACTGATGGATGCTTAGTAATTCTTGCTTGTCTATGCTTAGCTCTAGTTTGCTAATAGTTTGTAGCATGTCATATGAATGTTTGCTTGCATTGTTTTATTCATATTTTGGTATGCCATAATTAGTCCTATTTTGTTGCAAGCATGGTTATGACAATTATTGCTCTCTCGTTTGTCGCTCCCTCTCTTTTTCTAGCCTTCACTTGCACTGTGTATGAGCTCTACATGTGCTTCCAACTTCCCAAAACCAATATTGCCAACAGTGTCCACCATACCTTCCTATTAGCATCACTTGCTATTTTAGTGCATATTATGTATGCCTTGTTTTCTTCCAAATAAAATGTTTGTCTGTTTTGAGAAAGTTAGTTAGTAAAGCTCTCACGAACTTGATGGCACACTTTATTCCTTACACTTAATAATCCTGAACCATTGTGACCTGTCCATGAAAGTTATATGCTTGCAAATTATATGCTGGGAGTCAGCAGAACCGTGCTGTCACGGAGAACGCTTTCAACACTTTTTGGATATCCTATCTAGTTGATACCTTGCTCTTTTGTTTGCGGATGTCGACGGTGTGAAATAAAAGGGGAGCTTGTGAGTTCATGGAGTATATACATTATGTTATAGAAACACATGGGCCGCTAGCCTAAGCCATGCCTAATCATGGTGGAAACTTGCAGCATCACCATAATGAGCATTTATGAAGCATCCTCAATAAAAAGCTATGCATATAGTAAATAAAAAGATCGCTGAGATGCTCATTGTCTGCTTGCCTTGTCATTTTTATCACGGAATTGCTCCTGTATCATGTGCAAGGGGTACCCCGTTGGCGGTTCTCTATGATATGCATGTATGTACAATGAAAAAACTTACAGGTAAACAAAGTTGAGTAGCATGCAGAGCGGCCCTCATTCTCAAGGGACATGGGATTTCCAGTTTATGGTCTGTCAAGCATATAACTCAGATTGGACCTCACTTTCACCTTAACCACATAAAGATGCCCATGATAGGGGAAATGAGAGCTCAAAGCTAATGAGTACCTTCCTTTTAGCATTTGGAAGCCTTTCGAACTTTTCAAAACCTTTTCATTCCCTTGTTGAGTCACCACTTATTTTATGAGCACCTTCTTGAGATCATAGTTGTCATTCTTGTGTTTGTTTCGAAACTTGGTTAATTATATCATGACTTTGATGCTTGTATCTCTGATATCTTTACTTCTAGTCTTCACTTGAACCTCAGAGGTGCCTTGGCATTTATATTGTGCTCTACAAACAAAGGCAAGTGAGATACCACTCTATCATACCTTATTATGAGCATTAAAATGTTGCTTATGTTTATGTTCCATGCTATTTATTATTATTGAGTTGGTTTCTCTTCATAGCTTGCAATGACTATTGAGTAGACTTAGTTGCATACTTCTTATTATGAATGGTTTAAGCATCTACTCCAGTGCTGAGAATATATACATCATATGAAGCAAATGTGTTCGTGAAAGTTCTTTTATCGCACTCAGTTTTCAACTGAATTGCTTGAGGACAAGCAATAAGCTAAGCTTGGGGGAGTTGATACGTCCAAAATGTATCTACTTTCCCGAACACTTTTCTATTGTTTCTCCTCTAAACTTGTGTGATTTGGATACAACTAACACAAACTGACGCTGTTTTCAGCAGAATTACCTTGGTATCTAGTTTTTATGCAGAAAATCAACTATCAGGAAAAATCCCGGAAAATATGCCAAAAATTATATTTCACTAGAAGACCCCCCGAGCCAGAAGACGAAATGGAGTGGAGGCCTGGGGGCCCACACCCCTGCTAGGCACGGGTGGGCCCTGCCCCGCGCCTAGGGGGTGCGGCCACCTCAGGCACCCCCTCGGGATCCCTCTGCGCCTATAAGTTACCCCTTGACCTAAAAACCGAGGGGGGTTCCACGTTTTTCGAGAAAGAGTTCCGCTCCGCCACCACCATCAAAAACCAAGATTCGGATCCAGAAACTCTGTTCTAGCACCCTGCCGGGACGGGGAATTTGGATAGGATCATCGCCATCGTCATCACCAACGCCTCTCCATTAACCATCGATGTTTCCCTCATCCATGAGTGAGTAATCCCCCGCTGTAGGTTTGGTGATGGTAGGGATTGGATGAGTTCTATCATGTAATCGAATAAGATTGTTAGGGCATAGTCCCTAGTATCTCTATTAGTGCTATTTGACTTTGTTGCAACTTGCTGTGCTTAATGCTTGTCACTAGGGCCCGAGTGCCATGATCTCAGATCTGAACTTATTATTGAATCATTATGATAGTATTGTTTGTGATCTTATCTGCAAGTTGTGTACACATATTATTGTCTGGATCCAAAGGCCCCAAAGTGACAATAATTGGGACAACCGGAGGGGATGGCTGTGGTATGAGGATCACATGTGTTCACGGAGTGTTAATGCTTTGCTCCGGTGCTCTATTAAAAGGAGCACCTTAATTGCCAGTAGTTCCCTAGAGACCCTGCTGCCACGGGCTGGTTGGACAGAAGATGTTGTGCAAGTTCTCATTGCGAGCACGTATGACTATATATGGAGCACATGCCTAGGATTGTTTAGTACTAGGATGCTTTTTATTATTTATCTGTAATGCCCTATATCTTGAAGTTACATGTTTAGACTCATCCATGTAACGCCCGTCCATCCATCCCTATGCCTACTGCTCTCATATCCAATCATTTCTTATTCTTATCATTACTATTGCTACATTTATTATCGTTGTTGGTTTCTTTGTTGCTACTACAAACTGTTGCTACTGATAAACTTTTGTGAGCAAGAACTATTCCTAGGTGCAGCTGAATTTACAACTCAGTTGTTAAGGCTTGCAAGTATTCTTTGTTGGAATTATGCCCTAGAGGCAATAATAAAGATGTTATTATTATAATTCTTGTTCATGATAAAGTTTATATTCCATGCTAGAATTGTATTAAGCGGAAACTTTCATACTTGTGTGGTTTGTGAACAACACCGTGTCCCTAGTATGCCTCTATGGACTAGCTCATTGATTAATGATGGTTAAGGTTTCCTAACCATAGACATGAGTTGTCGATTAGTAATGAGATCATATCATTGGGAGAATGATATGATGGACAGATCCAAACTAAGCGGCGCAATTAGATCGTGTCATCGTATTCATCTTTGCGAAGCTTTTCTTATGTCAAATATTGTATTCCTTAGACCATGATATAATACAACTCCCTGGTATCGGAAGAAATCTTTGAGGTCATCAAACGTCATCCTATGAGAGGGTGATCATAAAGGTGTCTCTCAGGTGATCAGAAAGTACCTGTTGGGTTGTATGTATCGAGATGGGATTTGTCCCTCCCAAGTCGGAGAGATATACTTCGGGCCCACTCGGTAATCAATATCAACACCGCTTGCAAGCATGTGGTTAAGAAGTTAATCACAAAGTGATATCGGATTACGGAATGAGTAAAGTACTTGATGTGAACGAGATTGAACTAGGTATGACGGTACCGACGATCAAATCTCGGGCTAGTAAAATATTGCGAGACAAAGGGAATATATATGGGATTGATTGAATCCTGGCATCGTGGTTCATCCGATATGATCATCGATGAATGTGTGGGAGTCAATATGGGTTTCCAGACCCCGCTGTTGATTATTGATGAAGATCATGTCTGCATATTCTCGAACCCGAAGGGTCACACACTTAACTTGTCTCGACACTAGGATAGATTGGATAATTGGTTTATGAGTTTTTGTTCGGAGTCTCGGATGAGATCCAGGACGTCACAAGAGGTTCCGGAATGGTCCGGAGAATAAGATTCATATAAGGCAATGCAGTTTTTGGAGTTCGGAATTGTTTCAGGTTAATCGGTATTGTACCGGAAGCTTCTAGAACCTTCCGGAAGGGGACCAACGTGGCCCCATCTGCCGGGAGGGGGCATGGGCCTATGAGGGAGTGCCCTGGCCGCATTGGGCCAGGGGCACAAGGCCCCATAGGGCCTAGCCGGCCAAACACCTAGGAAACCCTAGGGGAGCTTCTAGAAGGGAGGGGGAAACTTGCCCCCCACTCCTCCCTCCTTGGCCGCCGGCCTAGGGCTTGGGGGAGGGGCTAGGGGTGGCCGCCCACCCCTCTATATAAAGAGGGCTGGGGGCGCACCCCTCCCCTACACCTCCTCCACAACCCTAGCCACCCTGCTGCCCCTCCTCTCTCTCTCTCCCGATGGCGTAGGGAAGCTCCCGGGCAGAAACTCTCCACCGCTTGCACCGCGCCGTCGCGTTGTAGATCCAATCCATCTCTCCACCCTACTTGTTGGACCGAGGAAGGAGGAGACGTCGAGGTGCCGCACGTGTGCATCTCTCGGAGGCATCGCCACTTGCGGTGTTAGATCGGATCGGATCGCGAGGAGGAGAAGCGAGTACGACTACATCACCCATGTTCCGTCGAACGTTCCCCTGTGTGAATCTTCAAGGGTATGAAGATCTCATATATTCCCCCTTGTTGTTTGCATCTCCTAGATTAGATCTTGGCTTTCCCGTTCGCATCCGTAGAATTTTTTTGATTTACTATGCTGCAAAACCCTTCGGTGGTATCAGAGCTAGATCTATGTGTAGATGTGTTTCACGAGTATAACGCAACATGGTTGTTGCGGGTGTTGATGTTTTCTATTGCAAGCCTCTTGTTTGTGTACTTCTTATGACGCGGGATAGTGAGATCAAAGCGGTCCAGGCCAACTTTACACGACGTCGTTCGCGAGACCGGCTCTGCACTTGACGTGTGGCTTGTTCCACACATGCGGCTGGTGGATGCCAGTTTCTCTCACTATAGTTGTCATGGGATTTACACCGGAGTTTGGCAACCATAATATCACTGTTGTGGCTTTCCGTAGGTAAGAATCGTTCTTAGCTTGCTACTCCCATAAGCCACGTAAAACATGCAACAACAAAGTAGAGGCGTCTAACTTGTTTTTGCAGGGAGTGTTTTCTGTGATATGGTATGGCCCAAGATGTGATGTGTATGTTGTATGCAATGATCATGTTTTGTAATGTTTCACGACTTGCATGTCGATGAGTACACAACCGGCAGGAGCCATATGGTTGTCTTTATAATTGTGTATGACCTGTGTGTCAACTTCTTATACGCCATGTAATAGCTTTACTTTATCGCTAAGTAGTTAGCAATAGTTGTAGTTGCTATTCGTGGTGGAGGCAATCATGGTGGAGTGATGGAGATCATGCCGGCACGCACAAGATGGAGATTATTGCACGAAGATTGGCTATACCATGTCACATAAAGTTATATGCATGTGATGTTTATCCTTTTATGTATCTTATTTTGCTTAGATCGCGACGGTAGCATTATAAGATGATTCCTCACTTAAAGATCAAGATAAAACTGTGTTCTCCCCATGTATGCACCGTTGCGAAAGTTCGTTGTGTTCAAGCATCACGTGATGATCGGGTGCTATAAACTCTACGTTCACATACAACGGGTGCAAGCCAGTTTTGCACACGCGGAAATACTTGGGTTTGACTTGACGAGCCTAGCATGTACAGACATGGCCTCGGAACACATGAACCGAAAGGTTAAGCATGAGTCATATGAATGATATGATCGACACTTTGTTGTCCACCATTGAAACCACATCTCTTCTCGTGAAGATCGGATTAGGTGTGGTGAATTTGGATCATGTTCACTAAACAACTTGAGGGATGTTGAATTTAGTGGGAGTTCATCTAGTAATTTGATTAAGTTGAACTAGTTATCATGAACATAGTCTAAATTGTACTTGCAAATTTTTAGATCAAATGGCTAAGTCCAACTTTAACTTCAACGTTTTTGCTGAGAAAGAAAAGCTTAGAAACAATGGGTCTAACTTCACCAACTGGTTCCGCAATCTGAGAATCATTCTCGCTGGCGGACAAAAGGACTATGTCCTTGAGGATGCGCTAGGTGACGCCCCTGATGTAGATGCGCCGGCTGATGAGAAAGCTGTTTATCAGTCGCGCAAAGATGATTATGGTGTGATTAAGAGCACCATGTTGTTTGCTATGGAATCGGACCTTCAAAATCGTTTTGAAGATTATCCCGGGCCCTTTGAGATTCTTGAGGAGCTGAAAACTATGTTTCAGACTCAGGCCCGTTCTGAGAGATATGAGATCTCTAAGAAATTCTTTAACTGCAAGATGGAGGAAGGGAGTTCTGTTAGTGAGCACGCCATAAAGATGTCGGGCTACACTCAACGCCTTGAGCAACTGGACTGCAAGATTCCAGAGGAGCTCAAGATTGACAAGGTTCTGCAATCACTCCCTCCCAGCTACAAAAGTTTTGTAGTGACTCATAATCAGATTGGTTCCACTGATACGATCACCAAGCTCTTCGCTAAGCTGAAAGCTGCGGAGGTGGACATCAAAAAGGATAATCATGTGTTGATGGTAAACAAGCCCCCCAGCTTTAAGAAAGGTAAGGGTGCAAAGAAGCCCTTCAAGAAAGGCGGCGGCAAGCGTGTGGCCCTTGCTGAGAAGAAGCTCAAGTCTGGACCTAAGCCGGACACTGAGTGCTTCTATTGCAAGGACAAGGGTCACTGGAAGCGCAATTGTCCGAAGTACTTAGCGGACAAGAAGGCTGGCACCATCAAAGGTATATTTGATATACATGTTATTGATGTTTTCCTTACTAGCCCTCGTTGTAGTGCCTGGGTATTTGATACTGGTTCAGTTGCTAATATTTGTAACTCGAAACAGGAGCTACAGAATAGATGGCGGCTTGCGAGGGATGAGGTGACGATGCGCGTTGGCAACGGATCAAGAGTTGATGTGATGGCCGCAGACGCCTCTCCTTAGTATTACCTTCGGGATTAGTTTTAAACCTCAATAAGTGTTATTATGTGCCTGCGTTGAGCATGAACATCATATCTGGATCGTGTTTATTACAAGACGGTTATTCATTTAAATCTGAGAATAATGGTTGTTCCATTTATATGAGTAACATCTTTTATGGTCATGCACCTGCTGTGAATGGTTTATTTCTTCTGAATCTCGAAAGGGATGAAACACACATCCATAACATTGAGGCTAAGAGATGCAAAGTAGATAGTGATAATACTACTTATTTGTGGCACTGTCGTCTAGGTCATATTGGTGTAAAACGCATGAAGAAACTCCATTCTGATGGACTTTTCGAGTCTCTTGATTTTGAATCATTTGACACATGCGAACCATGCCTCATGGGCAAGATGATCAAAACCCCGTTCTCCGGAATGATGGAGCGAGCAACGGAATTGTTGGAAATCATACATACCGATGTATGCGGACCAATGAGTGTTTCGACGCGCGGTGGATATCACTACTTTCTCACTTTTATTGATGACTTAAGTAGATATGGGTATATCTATTTGATGAAACATAAATCTGAAACATTTGAAAAGTTCAAGGAATTTCAGAATAAAGTGGAGAACCATCGTAACAGAAAAATTAAGTTTCTACGATCCGATCGTGGAGGTGAATATTTGAGTTATGATTTTCTCACGCATCTTAAAGCAAGCGGAATCGTTTCGCAACTCACGCCACCCGGAACACCACAGCGCAAAGGTGTGTCTGAACGTCGGAATCAAACTCTATTAGATATGGTCCGATCAATGATGTCTCTTACTGATTTGCCGTTATCATTTTGGGGTTATGCATTAGAAACCGCAGCATTCACTTTAAATAGGGCACCATCTAAATCCGTTGAGACGACACCGTATGAACTGTGGTTTGGTGCTAAACCTAAGTTTGGGGATGCGAAGCTTATGTCAAGAAGTTGATGCCGACAAGCTCAAACCCAAAGCGGAGAAATGCGTCTTCATAGGATACCCTAAGAAAACTATTGGGTATACCTTCTATCACAGAACCGAAGGCAAAGTGTTTGTTGCAAAGAACGGATCCTTTCTTGAGAAGGAGTTTCTCTCGAAAGAAGTGAGTGGGAGGAAAGTAGAGCTAGACGAGGTTGTTGAACGTTCTCTTGATTTGGAGAGTAGCGTAGCACATGAAATTGTTCCAGTGCCGCCTGCACCAATATAGAGGAAGCTAATGACAAGGATCATGAAGCTTCGCACGATGCTACTACTAAACGTCGCAGGTCGACAAGGTCGCGTGCCCTCCTGAGTGGTACGGCAACCCTGTCTTAACTGTCTTGTTAGTAGACGACAGTGAACCTGCGAACTATGAGGAAGCGATGATGAGCCCAGACTCTGAGAAATGGCTAGAGGCCATGAAATCCTAATTGGGGTCCATGAGCAAAAACCAAGTATGGACTTTGGTAGACCCTCCTAGCAACCGAAAGTCCGTTGAGTGCAAATGGATTTTCAAGAAGAAAACGGATGCGGATGCTAATGTTACCGTCTATACAGCACGACTTGTCATGAAAGGTTTTTGACAAGTTCAAGGTGTTGACTACGATGAGACTTTCTCTCCCGTAGCGATGTTTAAGTCCATTCGGATTTTATTAGCAATTGCTGCCTTTCATGATTATGAAATATGGCAGATGGATGTCAAGACTGCGTTCCTCAATGGCAACATTGATGAAGAGTTGTATATGATGCAACCCAAAGGTTTTGTTGATCCTAAGGATGCTGATAAAGTGTGCAAACTTCAGCGTTCCATTTATGGACTGAAGCAAGCATCTCGGAGTTGGAACCTTCGTTTTGATCAAGTGATCAAGAGCTTTGGATTTGTTCCAAATTGCTAAGAAGCTTGTATCTACAAGAAAGTGAGTGGGAGCTCAGTGACATTTCTGGTACTATATGTGGATGACATATTGATTATTGGAAATGACATTGACATGCTTAACGATGTGAAGAGTTATTTGAACAAATGTTTTTCAATGAAAGACCTAGGGGAAGCTGCTTATATATTGGGCATCAAAATCTATAGAGATAGACAAAGATGGCTGATAGCTTTAAGCCAGAGTACATACCTAGACAAAGTTCTGAAAAGGTTCAGAATAGATAAGGCAAAGAAAGGTTCAGTGCCTATGTTGTCAGGTAAGATGTTGAGCAAGGCTCAGTGTCCAGCTATGGTAAATGATAGAGAAGCTATGATCAAAGTGCCTTATGCCTTGGCCATAGGTTCTATCATGTATGCCATGATGTATACTAGACCGGATGTGTCCAATGCTCTTAGTTTGACGAGCAGATACCAAAGTGATCCCGGAGTGGAACACTGGACAGCCGTGAAGAACATCCTAAAGTACCTAAATAGGACTAAAGAAATGTTCTTAGTCTATGGAGGTGATGAACAGCTCGTCGTAAAAGGTTACGTCGACGCTAGTTTCGACACCAACAAGGATGATTCTAAATCTCAGACAGGATACGTTTATATTTTGAATGGAGGAGCTGTGAGCTGGAGAAGCTGCAAGCAAAGCGTGATCGCGGGATCTATAGTAGAAGCGGAATACATGGTTGCTGCAGAAGAGTCAAGTGAAGGAGTTTTGATCAGGAACTTCATCACTGAGCTTGGCGTGGTTCCAAGTGCCTTGGACCCACTGGAGATATTGTGTGACAACACTCGCGCCATAGCACTAGCTAAGGAACCAAGATATCATCCAAAGACCAAGCATATCAACCGCAAGTTTCATATAATCCGAGATTACATAGCAGATGGAGATCTGTAAGGTTCCCAACCTTTAATAAGGTAGAGATCCCTGTGTTTACAATGCTAGTCCCTGGATCAATAGCTAGCATCCACAGTTAAGATGTAATATCAAGAAACAAAGGTCATAATATAACTTTATAACCAGGAATAAAATAATTCATTACATCTTACATAGCTCATTTGGCTATCTCATTACATTGCAGCAGAATATCTATAAAGCATGGGCTCCTTCATCTTCAAAGTGCCACAAGCAGTCATGTTGGTTGTAGACTTGTAATCCTAATCAATAAACTTCACTAACATCAAAGAAACCTGCAACATAATAAGTTGCAGCCACAAGGGTCAATACATTTGAATTGTATTGGCAAGTTTCACTACTATGTAGAAATAAGTGGATCCTATCACTACATGCATATTTGGCTAAGTAGGGTTTAGGCTCTTTTGCAGAAAGCAATATAGTTTTATCCTATCTTTTAAAAAATAGTTTTGATCTTTTGTCAAATCTTTCTGAACTTCTTGGAAAACTCCAAGTGCTTCAAATCCCTTGTTGTCACCATCAAGTTTTACTTTGAGAAATTGGAATGTCGAGATCTTCCATAGCTTCAGGCCTTAGTTGCTCAGTATTGTCCATATCCGGGGACACGGCTAAGTACTTAGAATTTTGATCTTCTGCAGAAGTTGTACACTTTACCCACATGACACAATCTCATCTTGATGCCACCAGTGGCCGCTGGATAAGTACTCACCAAGATGGAGTACTGGAAGATTGAGAATGTGACAAAGTCTTTCCAGAGAAGTCCTCCCAATACACAATGCTAGCTTTTCATCCAGGCACCAATGTAGGGTTACAAGTTCCCTTACACAATTCTAGTTATCCTGAAGATGCCAATGCATGGGTCTTCCACTATGTAGTTGACTAAGCCAGAGCCCATTTAGCATGTGGCTGTACACGGAAGCCACTGTACGAGAAACATGTTCAACCTCTAAGTCCCTGGGTGGTTTTCTTCTAGTGCACATACAAAAAGAGATGGCCATATAAACATGGTTCCTTTTGTTGCCACCTTGTCCAAAACTTGAGTATCCTTGTCCATCCAGGTGGTTCATTGAGTACTTGTTTTCTTATATAAAACATATATCTTTTCAACACTTCATATATTCATAACATGTATCCCATCCCAAATATATAGCTGGGCTAAGCATACTACAACTACATTGTTTCCACTAAGGGAGATATAAGGGTATCCTATTAGGATTTAGCATAGCATAAAATATAGTAAACCTTTCCATGCATGTTACAAAATCCACTAAGTGTAATGAAAATAGTAGGACTTGGATGATAGTGTCACTTGCCTTTTTAGTAGAGAATGATGGTTCACTTCTTGATCTTGCTAATATCACACTCTTCTAATTCCACTACAATTCAATCAAGCAAACATAGATTCAACTAGCATTCCAACCAATTTATCACACATAAAATAATAGAAACAAGGTCATGCATGCAAGCATGCAAAAAAATAGTTTTATTTGCAAAGGTGGTTTCTACTAGGCTCTAAACATTATAAAGTTCAAAGTGCTCATTTACCAAAGTGGTAAAACCATTTGCAAAAGGTTTTATCTATAAACCATTTTTAAATCAAATCAATATTTTATGTGGTTGAAAAAGCTTTTAGTAAAGCAATATTCTTTAAAGGGTTCACCAAATATATTTTAATTCTCAAAACTTGGTGTTTAGGGTCAGAAGGTTTAAATCAAATCATTTCCCAAAGGTTTCACTCAAAAATCATTTCTAAAACAAAATCAATATTTTTATTTGACTAGAAATGAGCTAATTCAACTATTTATTCCCTAACTTCACCAAATACATTTTTAAATCCATAAGTTGGTTCCTAGGGTCAGTAGGTTCACAACAATCCATTTTGCAAAGATTTCATACTAAAAATATATCTAGAACAATTTTTATATTCATAATAAGCTTACACATGTTTCTACAATTTCAACCAATTTTCCAGAAGATAATCATTAAACAAAGTGCATGGTTGCGAAGTACTTGTTCTGCTGATTCCATTGATATAAAATTTGCAAAATTTGGACGTGTAGAATTAATGTTATGAATTTTACAAGTTTGCATATCAATCAGATTCTAATTTCTGTTTTAAACAAAACTCTGTCCACGTTGCTCGATATAACTGGACGGTACCGCTTCGGGTGGATTGATCTCTCTAGACCGTAGGATTCCACTTAAAACGAATGGCTCAGATGGGCTCATACCCCTTCAGTTAGATCTATTCCTAGCCAGATGATTCGCATCGCACGGCTCACAGCAGCTCGACCAAGAATCGGCGGTCTTGGCGGCGAATGGCGCATCGCGATGCTCGCTACGGCGGATCCGGTGATTCAGTAAGCAAGAGTAATAACGGAGGTGCTCACCGTGCTCGCAGAGGGATGCTGAAGCTCAACGTGTGGTCGTCTTGGCGAGGGGCGCGCTAGAGCGGCGTGGATTGCTCGCCGGAGTCCGTGGCGGCGTCAGGCGGTTCTGTTCGTCGTCGGGGACGAGGCTGCAGATCGCGCCGAGGCAAGTGGGAGGGAGTGTTAGATGCGTACGAGAATGGGGAGTACGGGAGTATCAATGAGAGGGCTCGGGGCGGTCTGGCTTACCAGGGAGACTTCGCCGGAGTAACGGCCGAAGACGGTGGCGCTCTGATGTTGACGAAGCCGAGCTTCTAGAGCGCGCGGGAGCGAACTAGGGCTATGGGCAGGTGCGCCTGGCAAGGGGGAACAAGCTCATGTGCAGTGGGAGGCGAGGCGCGGCTGGTCGGCGCAGGAATTTGCTCGGAGACGCTCGCCGGAGCAGCGGCAGTGCAAAGCCGATTCGAGGCAGCCTGGTGGCTGGGAGTGGATGGAGCTTGGGGGGAAAGAGAGAGGGGAAGCAGGGTATTAATTGAGCGTGGTCGCAGGCAGGATTAACGCAGCTAATAACTCGTATTGATCGCCGGAGTTAATCGGCAGCAACGGCAGGGGGACGTGGTCGCGGGTTGAAGACGATGTGCTGGCGTGGTGGGGTCCGTCTGTCAGCGAGGTGGAGGAGGTGGGAGTGGGGCCTGCTTGTCTGTGACTCTGCGGGTTGATCTCTGGGTAAGAAAACGATTCGCCGAGGGGGAAAAGATGGGCTGCGAGTTGGGTTTGCTGGGCTGCTTAGTGGGTTGAGTCTGTTTCATTTATTTTTATTCTGAAAGCTTTTTCTTTTTTCTATTTGAATTTCTGTTTTGATTTTCAAACAAATAATTCAAACACCAATTCAAATCAAACCACCACAAAACTTTGTATTTATTTTAGTTCTGTTTAACAACAGAATCCAATGACCAAAATAAAATAATTTTTATTCTTTTTAGGATCCATCATTAATTAAATAAATAGACCTTAGCCATTAATTCAAATAGGATTTAATTTATTTAAAAATTCTATTTGAAATCTAAAATAATACCAAAATCATTTCAGTAGGTTTTATTTGAATAACTAAAACACTTGGAAAACTTATTTAAAATAAATTAACAAGTTTTAGTGTTTAATTAAAAATGGGAAAAGCCTTTACTTTAATAAAATTGGATATTAATAAATCCTTATTATTTTATTTAAATAAACCTTCACTCTTTTTATCAAATAGAAATATTTTATTTCAAAAGCTTGGCCAAGATTAATTTGGCTCTTTAAAATAATCCTTATTTATATTTCTACCTTTGCTTTATAAAAACCATATCTTTTATTTAAAGATCCAAAAATAGTAATTCCAACTATCATAACTTTATTTATTATTTGTTTATCTTTTTAAATCCCTTTAAGATTTTATTTGATCAAAATAGGTTTTGATGTTTCCAAATGGAATCAAAAAGTTTCTTCTCACCCTAAATTTCAACAAATTGTTTATTTTGTTTATTTATTTTTCACATTTCAAAATTTGGAAAATTTTGGGATGTGACAAGAACTGAAGATTAGCAAAGTACATACAGATCTGAATGTCACAGATCCATTGACTAAACCTCTTCCACGTGCAAAACATGATCAGCACCTTAGTGCCATGGGTGTTAGATTGTTGCCAGATGTAAACTAGATTATTGACTCTAGTGCAAGTGGGAGACTGTTGGAATTATGTCCTAGAGGCAATAATAAAGATGTTATTATTATAATTCTTGTTCATGATAAAGTTTATATTCCATGCTAGAATTGTATTAAGCGGAAACTTTAATACTTGTGTGGTTTGTGAACAACACCGTGTCCCTAGTATGCCTCTATGGACTAGCTCATTGATTAATGATGGTTAACGTTTCCTAACCATAGACATGAGTTGTCGATTAGTAATGAGATCATATCATTGGGAGAATGATATGATGGACAGATCCAAACTAAGCGGCGCAATTAGATCGTGTCATCGTATTCATCTTTGCGAAGCTTTTCTTATGTCAAATATTGTATTCCTTAGACCATGAGATAATACAACTCCCTGGTATCGGAAGAAATCTTTGAGGTCATCAAACGTCATCCTATGAGAGGGTGATCATAAAGGTGTCTCTCAGGTGATCGGAAAGTACCTGTTGGGTTGTATGTATCGAGATGGGATTTGTCCCTCCCAAGTCGGAGAGATATACTTCGGGCCCACTCGGTAATCGATATCAACACCGCTTGCAAGCATGTGGTTAAGGAGTTAATCACAAAGTGATATCGGATTACGGAACGAGTAAAGTACTTGATGTGAACGAGATTGAACTAGGTATGACGGTACCGACAATCAAATCTCGGGCAAGTAAAATATCACGATACAAAGGGAATATATATGGGATTGATTGAATCCTGGCATCGTGGTTCATACGATATGATCATCGATGAATGTGTGGGAGTCAATATGGGTTTCAGCACCTGTTGATTATTGATGAAGATCATGTCTGCATATTCTCGAACCCAAAGGGTCACACACTTAACGTGTCTCGACACTAGGATAGATTGGATAATTGGTTTATGAGTTTTTGTTCAGAGTCTCGGATGAGATCCAGGACGTCACAAGAGGTTCCGGAATGGTCCGGAGAATAAGATTCATATAAGGCAATGCAGTTTTTGGAGTTCGGAATTGTTTCAGGTTAATCGGTATTGTACCGGAAGCTTCTAGAACCTTCCGGAAGGGGACCAACGTGGCCCCACCTGCCGGGAGGGGGCATGGGCCTATGAGGGAGTGCCCTGGCATTGGGCCAGGGCACAAGGCACAAGGCCCCATAGGCCCAGCCGGCCAAACACCTAGGAAACCCTAGGGGAGCTTCTAGAAGGGAGTGGGGGGAAACTTGCCCCCCACTCCTCCCTCCTTGGCCGCCGGCCCTAGGGCTTGGGGGAGGGGCTGGGGCCGCCCACCCTCTATATAAAGAGGGCTGGGGGCACCCTCCCCTACACCTCCTCCACAACCCTAGCCGCCCTGCTGCCCCTCCTCTCTCTCCCTCCCGACTGCGCGTAGGCGAAGCCCTGCCGCAGAAACTCTCCACCGCTTGCACCGCGCCGTCGCGTTGTAGATCCAATCCATCTCTCCACCCTACTTGCTGGACCGAGGAAGGAGGAGACGTAGAGGTTCCGCACGTGTGCATCTCTCGGAGGCATCGCCACTTGCGGTGTTAGATTGGATCGGATCGCGAGGAGGAGAAGCGAGTACGACTACATCACCCACGTTTCGTCGAATGTTCCGCTGTGAGAATCTTCGAGGGTATGAAGATCTCATCTATTCCCCCTCGTTGTTTGCATCTCCTAGATTAGATCTTGGCTTTCCTGTTCGCATCCGTAGAATTTTTTTGATTTACTATGCTGCGAAACCCTTCATTCTTTGGCTCCCCTTGTGTCGAATCAATAAATTGGGTAATACTACCCACGAATACTATTGTGATCCCCTACACTTGTGGGTCATCAGATGCCCGTTTGACTGTGCGACCACCGTGACCACCGTACGCCGTGACGAATGCTGACGGTACCGCCGCAGAGCATGGATGATCTAGAACGATTGAGACCGCGCATCGCCGTGCCATTGTGCGCATGACGATCGTCCTGAAGCACCACGTCGACCTATAACCTCGGCCATGCGGATAGCTCACTGTATCTGCGTCACCGGCGAGCCTGAGCCATGCCGCTGTGCCCCCGTCGCCGTAGTATAAATAGAGCCCTCCCTGACCTCAAAACGCACACCATTCCACTCCTCTCTCACCCAGCAACCTCTCTGACCCAACCCTGGAACAAGGCTTTAGGGTTTAGGGCCGGAATTTCACCGGAGTTTGCCGCTGTATAGTAAGGAAGGAGCTGATGCTAGGAACCGCCCCAGGAGCTGCCGCGACCACCATTCGAACCACCGTCATTGACTCGTTTGTTCGCCCCCATCGCCTGACCTATCTGGAGCCCTAGTAAGCCCCCGACGACCCCCACCGTAGCGCTAGGGTTCTGTCTCACAGAAGCCCTGCGATGGAGATGACGACGCCCAACCGTTGACCGTGCTCTAATCCTAAGGCACAGATTAGCTGATATCGTTTCGCGTTTGCTTAGTCGCTGATAGGTAAGACCATCCCCGGAGCAGCCCGCTGCATGCGCGTTGCGTAGTTGGTCCAGCCCATTAGCATTCTCGCGCGTAGCCCATCGATTCAAATTTAGATTTTTCTTTTATTTGAAAAACCCCATACTGTAGGTAACTTTAAAAATCAATTCAGGAAGATTCACATCACCAAATTGAATGAATCCAATTTTGTTTGAAAGTAGGTGAAAATATCTAATCACTCCCGTTGGAATCAAACAGTTTGAAACCATAGATCACCCTTGGTAAAAATAGCAATACAGTAGCTTTTGCAACTTCAAATATTTTTCAAAATTCAACCATAAATGATTTTGAGTTGATTCCAACTCTCAAAAATCACATTGGACAAGACCTATCTGAATATGTAAAAATATACATACTTACATACAATAGTCCTGGACAAAATTAAATAATGGCTTTATAGTCATTTCTAGTCCCTAAAATATTATTAAATAGTAATGTTAAGCTTGGTAAATTATGCCAACCACTTTAAATCACATTCTAAAGTATTAGAATATGTGGTGATCACATGTGTCAATAGGATCCCATATTTGAATTGGAGAATATTAAATTTTAAGTAACTTTTCAATGAGTAGAAATTACTTTTCTGAAATAAGATGAATCCAATCAAATCACCCTTTTTCTTGTAATGATAGAGATGATGCTAGATCATCTAGTGTGACCTTTGTGTGATAAATAGAAGTAGTTAAGTATTGTTTGGTGATTGTGTACCTCATATTTACTTATAGACGCTAGTGTCAATCCGGGCTACGAGGAGGAAGAATTTTACGAAGACGAGGAAGAGAACTTCTACCACCTTACCAACCAAGGCAAGCTATACTAAGCATGCTAGACCATGCAAGCCTTATTATGCATAACTTTGGGATACCAGGTTGAGTATACCACTTTCCTAGTTTTACCTGCAAGCTTTACCTTTCTTTCTTTTATTAAAGTTATTCAAGTAGTAATTAATTGGTGATCCATGGAAGATTAGGAAGAATGTCATCAAGATCTTGGAACTTGATGTAGATAGTTACACTAGTTTAGTACCCATCAGATAGTGACACCCTCATTTATAGAAGCTAGTACTGAATGAATCTAAATCACTATAGATGGGAACAAATGGTTATGAAAACCTTGGAATGATGGATCATTCTATTGAACTGTTTTGGCATGTGTTATGGACACAATTACTTGAGGATGATGAAAAGTGAAGAAGGTGACTTGACTTTGATAAAAACTGATGGTTGGGTTCGGATGCGATACAATTCCAATTTTACAGTACAACCACAATACCCGAATTTGGGTAGGGCTTGACTGGAAGTTTATGTGTCTTAGTATGGGTTCCCTCGTGGAACAAGGTGAGCTGAGGCTACCTTGTGAATGTGACTGTCCACCTATGCAGTTCCCAAGATGACAAATGGTCATGGTTGGGAGGCCATGCTCATAGGGGAGGTGCCTATATTAGGGTGTGTAATTGAAAGGCTAGGATTGATTATCCACATACCAAGTATGATGATTCAGGATTATTCCTGATTGATGTATCAAATGTTGTGGTGAAAGTGTAGTCCCTCTGTAGAGTGTCAAACTACTCGAATAGCCGCGTCCACGGTTATGGACAGTTGGATGGCCATACTGTTCCATTGTCAGATGTTTTCCAAAAATGACTCGTGACCTGAATGATGACTTTGACTTGACCCCACAAGTTGTGGAGATGAAGTTAGGTTCCCATTTAAGTAATATAGACAACTAAAGTTAGGACTTACCACTAAGTACTTGTGAAATAAAATTGGCTTGTCGCAAATAAACCTAGAGCTTAGGATTCCTATTAGAATGGTCTTATTGCTTTAGAAATAGTGTGCGATTACTTCAAAGTACTCATGGCTTTGTCCCTGGCTATTCCCATGGCTAGACTACGAAGGAGACTACGAGGAGGATGGACAGCAGGACGCTTACGATAACTAGGATCATCTCCCATCGTCAGCATTGCCTGTGACCCTGAAGATGGGGTCTCGACCATGGTACTACCTATTATTATTTCCGCTGCTTTGATTGTAATCAGACCTGATCATGAGATCAACTATTTGTAAGACTATTATGGTTTGTAATGGATGATGTACTATGTTACCAATCTGTTATATGTCTTGCAAAAATGGTAATCCTGGAGTAGAGGTCCTAACCTGATAAGGTAGAGATCCCTGTGTTTACAATGATAGTCCCTGGATCAATAGCTAGCATCCACAGTTTAAGATGTAATATCCAGAAACAAAGGTCATAATACAACTTTATAACCAGGAATAAAATAATTTATTACATCTTACATAGCTCATTTGGCTATCTCATTACAATGCAGCAGAAATAAATATATAGCATGGAGTCCTTCATCTTCAAAGTGCCACAATCAATCATGTTGGTTGTAGACTTATAATCCTATTCAACACACTTCACTAATATCAAACAAACCTGCAACATAATAAGTTACAGCCACAAGGGTCAATACATTTGAATTGTATTAGCAAGTGATACTATGATAGAATAGTGGTATCTATCATCTATATGCATTTGGCTGAGTGGAGCTTAGGCTTGCTTTGCTCAAAATAGATTTTCCTTATCTTTTGAAAACACTAAGTTTTTGTTTGTCAAATCACCCAAGGCATCTACCAATAAAATTGGTGATCCTTTACCCTTGTTGAACCACAAGCTTTTAACTTAGAAATTAGGATGAGGATATCCTTGATAGCTTCCATGTCTTGATGATCAAAGTATCCATTGCCGGGGACACGTCTAAGTACTTATATTTACTCTCTCGAGAGGTGGTACACTTTCCCCACAAGACTCAACATGCATCGAGACAAGATCTTTCAGAAGCCTTCCCTTAGACCAAAATGGACGCGCTCCAAACCTATCACCCCCTACCACCAACTATCCATATTGCTAATTTATTGCAACCTATATGATCCAGGAAGAGCCCATAATGCCATGTGGCTGCACTTGAAGCTTATCAACATTTGACATCTCAAATCTCTTTGTTCCTGGGTGGCTTTCCACAAGTGTGATACCAAGTTTTCAATAGTATACTAGACTTGGTGATACCCAAGTTTTCCCCAGTATAGTGGACTTGTGTAACCACTCAACACAAACCTTTCATTCCATTCCACCCAGGTGATTCATTTACATAGTTGTTTTATTAAACAAAACACAAGTCATAGACTTAGTAATATTTCATACCATGAATATAATCCACCCTTGTTTTCTACTAGCTAGGCTAAGCGTGATAGTAGCAAGAATCTTAACTTAGGGAAAATTCTACTAAGGCATCATCTACTAGGATTTCCCATGGCACAGCATACTTAGTAAAAATTCCATGCAAGTCCTACTTAGAAATATCACTAATGCATAGTAAAAATATTAGGACAAAATTTATGAAGCACCACTTGCCTTTTTAGTAGAGAATATAGGTTCACTCCTTGATCTTGAAATGGTCACACTCTTCAAAGTTCACTACAATTCAATCAAGCAAGGCACAACTTTAATCTAGCATTCAAACAATTCACCACATAAAATAAAGAAAACAAAACAACGCATGCAAGCATGCAAAAGATTGTTTTATTTGGAAAGGTGGTTTCTAATAGGTTATAAACATTTTAAAACACCTATTGGTCATTTATAAAAGTGGCAAAACCATTTGAAATTAAGTTAGTGAAAATGACCACTTTAAATCATCTTTGTTTTGTTAGAATTATTTAAATCAAAGTAATATTTTGTAGTGTTAGCCAAATATATTTTTAAACAAAAATGTTAGTGTTTATGGTCAAATTGTTTAAAACAAATCCATTTTCAAAAGGTTTCACTCAAAAATCATTTTTAAATCAAGCACCATTTTTACTTTACTAGAAAAGATTTATTCAAAGGAATAATTCCTTAGTGTCACAAAATATATTTTTAAATCCAAAAGTTGGTTTTTATGGTCAGTAGGTTCAAAACAAACCATTTTCAAAATATTTTACCCTAAAAAAATTTTTAGAATAAATTTTATAACCAAAATAGCCTAGAAATGTTTATGAAAAAACAACCAATTTTATAAAAGCAAAATACTAAAGTACGGGAATGGTTGCAAAGGTTTATTTTCCCTGATTCCAATGATACAAAATTTGCAAATTTTGGACGTGTGTATTAAAAGTTATGAATTTTACAAGTTAATTCATCTATTTAAATCAAATCTGGATTTTAAAAGAAATTCCCTGACACGCGGCGGCTTCTGATTGGTCAGTACCGCTTCGTGTGGATCGGCCTACATGAAGCGTTGGATCTAAAACAGATCCAGTGGCCCAGATCAAAAGATACCGCTTCGCACCTGTTCTAATCTAATCCCTACGATTCAAATCTAACGGTGCTTGTTCGATGACCAAAACTTGGCGGCACTGGCGGCGGCGACACGGCCCTGGCGCTCTGCCAGTGAGGTTTCCGATGGTTATAGAGGGGGTTGGGGGCTGTCGTTGGTCTTACCGGCGTCGCAAGGTTGCGAGGAAGCTCGACGAATCGTCGGTGTGGACGGGGGCGTGCTGTGGTGGCCTGGAGACCTCGACGGAGTTCGCGGCCGCATCTGATGTTTACTGTTGGAGACGAAGGCGACGTTCTGCAGCGAGATAAAACGAACCAGTGGCATTAGGAGATGCGAGTCACGACGGATAGAGTGTTATGGTTTAGGGAGTAAGGGGTGGCTTGATTTTACCGTGATTCTTCACCGGAGTTGAGCGGCGTTTCTGCCGTTCGCGGAGCTCGACGAAGACGATGACCTGGGTCATGAGTAGACAAAATAAAGGCATGAGAGGGAGCACAAGAGTCTGGCAAGCACGCTCGTGTGAACCAAAAGCAAAGGGGAGGTCGGGGCTCACCGTAATCACTCGCCGGAGTTTGTCGGGCAGCGGCGGTGCAAGCTCCAATACGAGCAGCCTGGTGGCGCTTAGGCAGTGGTGAGTGAGGGGAAAGATGCGGGGCAGGGAGAGGTTTAAGTAGGCAGGGTCGGGGGAGGTAATCACGCCCTAATTCAGTCCAATTGATTCGAATTTAATCGGCGAAGAAATGGCAGCGGCGAGCGGGTCTACGACGCGAGATTGACGACAGGGTCGACGTGGCAGTGGGGCCTGCCCGTCAGCGAGAGGGGTGTGCGCGGTTTGGTGAGAAATAAAGAGGGGCAGGGGGTTTTCCCGGGTGGCCTAGGTGGACTGGTAGCTGGGCCGCGGGTGGGTTGGGTTAGATAGGGTGCTGCGTTTATTTTTTTTTCCTTTTCTCTTTTTCTTTTTCTGTTTTGATTTTTCTAGTTTGAATTTGAATGGCCAAATAAGATCTGTTTGAATTTGAATTTTCTCCAAACTTTTGTATTTTGTTTCTAGTGTCCAAAGATGTGTCAAACATCTACTTACACTCAAAAACCATTTTGGTTTGAAAATAAATATAAAACCATGCCTTTATTAAAATCCATATCTTCTTATTTGTAGATCCAAAATTGGTGATTCCAATTTGTAGAAATTTATTTAATATTTGTTTATCCTTTTAAATCCTTTTGGGATTATTTTGCTCATAATTTAGTATGGATTTTATCTATTAGCTTTATTAGCTTTGGAAATTATTTCATTTTATCTTATTAAATTCATAAGTTTTTATCCATGGCTTCAAATTAAATGAAACCAATTTCTATGGTTTTATAATATTTTTGTTTATCATTTCTGATCATTTTAAAATGATTGTTGCTGAATTTTTTTATATGGATCAAACCCATAGTCTTTGAGAGATCTTGGAAATGATTTTCTTCCATTAGGGTTTTGGGGTTTGGTTTAACTTTTCCCAAGTGTTTAAGTTTCAAGATACATTCACTGATGAATGTATTTCACTTGTTTGAAATTTGTTGGATTCCATTTTATTCAAATTTTGTTCAAGAAGGGTTTTGATGTTTCCATTTAGAAGCAAAAAGTTTCTTTTCACCCTAAATTTCAACTATTATTTATTTGGGTTTATTCATTTTTCACATTTCAAAATTTTGAAAATTTTGGGATGTGATGGGGATTGCGATGTACGACATAACAGGCATCTAGGATTAAAAATCCGGGTGTTGACACAGAACATGGTTAATTGTGACATAAATTTGACACTTATCTTTGATATTTTTACTTCTAGTCTTCACTTAAACTTCAGAGGTGCCTTGGCATTTATGTTTTGCTACACAATCAAAGGCAAGAGAGATACCACTTTATCATACTTTCTTATGAGCATTACAATGTTGCTTATCCTTATGTTTCATCTTCTTATTATTATTGTGTTGGAATCTCTTCATAGCTTGCATGACTATTGAGTAGACTTAGTTGCATACTCTTTATTATGAATTGCCGAAGTATTTGATCATATGCTGAGAATATATACATCTTATGAAGAAAATGTGTTTGTAAAAGTTTCTTTTATCGCACTCGGTTTTCAACTGAATTGCTTGAGGACAAGCAATAAGCTAAGCTTGGGGGGAGTTGATACGTCCAAAATTTATCTACTTTTCCGAACACTTTTGCTATTATTTCTCCTCTAATTTGTGTGATTTGGATACAACTAACACGGACTGACGCTATTTTCAGCAAAATTACTTTGGTGTCTAGTTTTTGTGTAGGAAATCAACTTTCAGAAAAAAATCCCGGAAAATATCGCAAAACTCCTATTTTCAATTATCAAAATATTGACTGATTCAGCGATTTATCACCCAATTTATCGTGAATCGGTGTGTCTGCATAAGATATTGCCTTATCATTTGGGTTTCTCGTCTGGAACATTTTATCGCTCTGACAAGCGATAAATCAGGCCAAACCCGATAAATCGGGCCAAATCTGAGAAATCGTCTAGAGCCCAAATTGTATAAACCTCCAGCCCGGCGCCCCTCGATTCCCCTAGATGCTTCGTTCCTCTCGATAGGGTTAGGGTGCCGCCGCCATGCTCTCCATCCTGTCGCCGCAACCATCCCTCTCGCCTCCGCCGGTCGTCCCTCTCACTTCTGGCGACTGGAGCTAACTCGGCCTACTCTTCGCGCCCTCTGGAATCCCTCCCCCGTCCCTCCGCTTCCCCACATCTCCAAGAACTCAAGCAATACTGCAGCCTGCAGGACGCATCTCTCTCAGCTCCCAGGCCTAGCTCGTCAAGGAGGAAGAATCGTAGTTTATTTCCTTCAGCAGAACAAGGCAGGCATAGGGGGAACCTTTCCTCCTTTATTCACCAAGGTATAATTCTAGTCCTCTTTTATCTAGACTCTACTCAAGACTCAAGACGGCAAGTACCGATGGACTGTATTTTCTCGAATTTTGGATTTTCTATATATGCTTGTGTAGATTGTAGAACAGTATAGTAGTGTGTAAAAGTAAATCTATAGATTGTATTATTGCCCTTATTTTTCAGTACTAATAGTCTTATACATGCTACTTATGTCTGTAGATGCTTGTGTAGATTATAGAACAACATTGTGTAAAAGTAAAACTATAGATTGTTGAACTCAACTGATACATTCTATTTCCCTTATTTTTTTGTAGATGGCTGCTAGTGGTAGTGCTTTTGCTTCTGCTGCATTGCAGGTTGCAAGTTCCACACTTAACAGGAATTCAGATGACATGGCCTGGAAATTTGCTATATTAGTCGATATAAATGATCCGCAAAGAGTCAAGTGTAAGCTTTGTGGAAAATAGATGCATGGAGGGGTGACTAGGATGAAGCAACACATTGCTCAGATCAAAGGTGCAGTGACATATTGTATGAATGCCACACCAAATCAGATTGCTCGATGTCTTGTAGCACATGAGGCACCAAAGAAGAGGAAGATCGAAAAGCTAAAGAAAGAACAGGAAGTCATAGCTGCGGTGAATATAGAGGCTGTCAACCATGAGGTAGACTATGATCAAGCTGAGCTTAATCAAGTTGGTAAAGGTGACCCAAAGAAGGGGCCTATCGATCAATATCTTGCTCCAATTGACCCTTCTATTGCATTGAACTTGAAAAAACATCAGCAAAATATAACTGATAATGTTGATAAGGACAGGAGCTACCGAGTAGGGCAGTACTTGGCTAGATGGTTGTACAAGAAAAATGTACCATCCAATGCTATCAATGATGATGACTTCAAACAGTTTTGTGAGCCTCTTGGTCATTATGGCCCTAGATGGAAGCAACCTTCACAATATATGATCTGAGAGAAGATTTTGTTGCGGGAGGTGGAAAGGACTAAGGATTTGTTGAAGCCACATGATGTTGAGAGGGCGAATACTGGGTGCTCTATCATGACCGATGCTTGGACGGACAAGAAAAGGAGGATCATCATGAACTTGTGTGTGCATTGCAAGTTTGGGACGGTCTTTCTAGGATCAAAGGAGTCGTCGGCTGATGCACACACAAGTATATACATCTTCAATTATGTGGATGAATGCATTGAGAAAATTGGTATTGATCATCAACTTTTAAAATGCTCCCATATTTTTTTCATTTGTCTCCATTTCTGAACGGTTTGGCTGATTATTGTGTTTTGCATTGGTGCTTTGTAGGTGCTAATAATGTTGTGCAAGTAGTGACAGATAATGCTTCAAACAACATGGGATCAAAGGAGATGCTGAAAAATAAAAGGCCCAAGATATTTTGTACCTCATGTGCAACTCACACTATTAATTTGATGGTAGAAGCAATTGGGAAGTTGAAATAGTTTGGTCATGTAATCTCCAGAGCTAAAGAGATGACTATTTTCCTGTATGCACACCATGCCACATTGGCATTAATAAGGTTGCATACAAAAAAGAGAGATATTGTTAGGCCGGGTGTGACTATATTTGCTTCCGCATTTCTTACCTTGCAAAGTCTTGCCGCTATGAGGAAGCAACTAAAGGAGATGTGTTGTAGTGATACTTGGGAAGGATGCAAGGCCACAAGAACAAAGAAAGGAAGGGAAACTTATGACACAATAATTAGTAGGGCATTTTGGAAAAATGTGTCTCTTTGCATCAGGGTATTGTTTGCTAAACTACAAATTGTGTCTTGTTTATTTATTCTATTACTATTTTTATCTACTTATGTGTTAAATCTTAAATGCCAATCCTTTGCTTTTGTATTTTGGAATGCAAGGTTTTTGAGACATTGGTGAAGGTGCTTCGGTTGGCTGATGGTGATGGATACTCGATGGCCTCTATGTATGGAGAAATAATAGAGGCAAAGAAGGAAATAATGATTGTGGTTGACAGTTCCGAGAAGGACTACAAGGTGATCACAACAGCCATGGAGAGCAAAAATGAATGGGAGGTTAGATACCCCATTACACATGGCAACATATGCCTTGAATCCTTATTATAGTTATGATGCCACAAGCATCTTTAGTGATGTAGAAGTCATGTTCGGGTTGATGGAGTTTATTGAACAATTTTATCATGATGATGATGAGTCGATAAATAAGGTTCTTAACATAGAATTGCCCAAATTTAAAAATATGGAGGGCATGTTTGGTAAGGTGGCTGCCAAAAAAGCTATTAGCAATGCACATTTCAATGCCGGTAAGCTTGTCCTCACATATAATTTGCCATGTTGCATTCCTAAATTTTTTTTGCCTGATGCATAATACTTTGTATTTTCTATAAATGTAGGTGAGTGGTGGGAAACTTATGGACTTGAAACTCCTACATTGACGCACATGGCTTTGAGGATACTCAACTTGACCACAAGTTCATCCGGATGTGAAAGAAATTGGAGCATGTTTGAACAAGTAAATATCAACTTGCAAATACTCAACTCTGATCCTTATGTCCTTTATGTCAAATGTGAATCACCAAACTATACTATCTTATTTGTAGGTAGATGCAAAGAGGAGGAACAAACTAGATATCCAGCATAGGGATGATTTAGTTTATATTCAATTCAATGGAAGAATGATGGACAAGAGAATAAAGTATGAGTCATCTTGTGATGTTCTTCTTGATAAAGATGCTTCCATGGCACAAGATTGGATATGTGAAGGAGCTTATGTTGATGATAACGTTGATCCAATAACAGGGCTAGCCAACTCTATTAACGATGCAATGGGAGCTACCGAAGATACAGAGCCTCGTAGAAGTGCAAGAGCGAGAGAACTCCATGAGGTGGAGGAATTTGTTTCCGGCGAAGAAGAGGAAGAACATGTGCTTGTCAATGAGGATGAGATTGAGTTCGAGTTTGATGATGAAAGGGTGCTACAAACCAATGCCAATGGGATAAGGAGGACTGATGCATAACCTTGGGCTGATGCATTCATGCATAATCTTATATTCTTATGGACTGCATAAGTTAATCTTTTCCTGATGCATAAGTTGTATGCATGATGTAATGCTATTTATTGGTTGTTATTTCCATAAGCATGACTTATGACTTTGTGAGAGACTAAGAGTACTGATGTTTTCTTATATTTCCCTATGTCCGAGATAGAACTAAGATTGGAAGTGTACTATTGTCTGCTATTTGCCTAATATTTGCTGCTGTCCTATTTTCTGTTTTCTTTGTCACATCACGTGTGTGCCTAGATAACTAGGTCCACCAATTTATCCATTATGTACGTTGATGAGAGCACACCCATTGTTGTTTTTATTCTGTATTTTGTAGCTTTGTCACATTCATGTAAACTCTTGTATAAGAATAATGCAAGGAATTAACGTAAGGCACAAACACTTCTATCTATCTTGAGATCTAAAAAAACTTGATATTTACAAAAAAAATCTTGAGATTTACAAAAAAGTTGGCTGATAAATTGTCGACCGATAAAATCGATTAATCGGCCGATAAGCGATTAATCTATAATTTGAGCCTGGCCAAGAAGTTAACAATAAACGATATCTTGAAAATTGCTTATTTTCCCTTGAGGCCTCGCTGCAACGGGCTGGCAGGACAAAAGATGTTGTGCAAGTTCTCATTGCGAGCACGTATGACTATATATGAAACACATGCCTATGATTATTTAGTACTTGTATACTTTATATTATTTATCTGCAAATGCCCTTGATCTTGATATTAAATGAATAGTCTTGTCCATGCAACACCCGTCCATCCATCCCTATCCCTACCGCACTCAAATCATGTTGTTTACTACAATTGTAACTAATGCCTTTATTTTACTACTGCTGTTTATTTTGCTATTGCTACTACAAAACTGTTGCTACTGATAAACTACTGTGAGCAAGACTATTTCTAGGTGCAACTGAATTGACAACTTAGTTGTTAAGGCTTATAAATATTCTTTGGCTCCCCTTGTGTCGAATCAATAAATTGGGTTTAACTTCCCTCGAAGACTGTTGCGATCCCCTATACTTGTGGGTCATCAATGCGCCTTCTCTAGAAGATCTCATGCTTGGAGCTTGCCATCCTCAGTGATCATGAAGTGATGAAGACAAGTTCAAAGAAGAGGTTTCTCCTTGAAGTATGAGGGGGGGCAATTTGGAAGTCTTCATCAAGTAAGAGCGAGCAAGAGCAATCAAGAAAGATGTTCCATCTTGAGAAGGTCAAGACGGTCTACATCAAGCTCAAGTGGAATGCTCAAGTCAAAGGTATGATCTTGTTGGGGAGATGACCTCGGGTAGGGTGAAGACGGGGAAAGATGAAAGGAGATTGCCCGTCTAGTTTCCGAGTTAAAGTATGAGTCGGCCGAATCCTGTAGAGTTCAGCCGAGATAGGGAAGGGCAGGATACTCGTAATAATGGCAAGGCATTACCCGGCCGAGATAATGAATAAGTCGGCCGAGTTAGCCCGAGTAATCTTAATGCAGGAGAAGGACAAGGCGAGTGACGCGAGGCAGGGCCGAATGATACAAAGCTTGCAAGGGAAGGAGAAGCCTAAAGTCAAACTCTAGCCGCAGGCTAGGGAGAATCTGAGCGGAGCCAAGCACAAGGGACAAAGGCGCAGAGTAACAGGGCGACAGAAGGAGGTCACGGAGGTGACAGTCCTGAAGCCCGAGGCACGCAAGAGGGGCCCTCTGGAGCCTTGCCGTCATTAGAAGGGCGACAGGGAAAGGAGGACGCCGAACTACTATATTGGGACAAGCACATTCCTCGAATATGCTTGCCCCGTCAGCCCTAAAGGAACCCAAGGCTCTCCTTTATAAGGGGAGGCTTGGACCCTGAGGAGGGCATCAGCTGATTTAGTACCGTTAGGCTGGTAAAGTTCTTCCTTTCTCCTTGAATACAGCTCAAGGAGCACTTGTAGCCCAAGGAAGGAGAAATAAAGATCTTTGCCTTTGTCTTCTGTGTGTAGAATCAACTGCATCTTCCCTCCCCAGATCCCTCTAGCATCCATTGGTCCCATACTTTAGCCTACCCATGGCATCTGCCGTGCCACCACCACGACAGTTAGCGCCCACCGTGGGGCCAGCAGCGCTTCCTAGCTGGAGTCATGATCCGGACGGGAAACTTCATCAACACTGGTGAGCGCGTTGTTTCTGGCTTGGTCCAGAGATTCGATCTCTGTGACTACGTCAGCGACAATGCAGGCAGCTTCAGGGGAAAAACTCCCCCGTGCAACGGTGTCTTCATCAGCTTGGGCGGGCACAGGGTCTACGTCGGCGTCGACATCTCCGGCATTTATCCTCACCAGGTTGTTGTTGCAGGAGAGCCACCCCTTAGCGCTGCGAGCCGTCCGCGCGGAGCGCATCCGGTGAGCAGCGTCGAGGTGATGGTCGCAGCCGGAGTGCAGGCGGGAGTAGCGGGTGCCGGATCAACCAGAGACCCCGTCGCAGGCGTGTAGGTCGCGCTCAGGCAGACGGCACCACCACCCACCGAGGTAATCACTCCAGTGACCAACCAGGCCGAAGTACAGGACACAACCCCAAAGGCACCAAGAGTGAGAGGGCCACCTCTGGATAGACCAGAAAACATTCTTCAGGCAACCATAGAAAACCTGACTACACCTGTAGCGCCGATACTTGATCCGGCTAATGCTCAGGCAGAGTTAGAAGAAACCAGGCAAAAGGTGCTGGTAGAGGCAAAAAAGGTGTCGGCCTTGCGGGAGTCCTTAAACAGGACCCTGCGAGAATATGCCAAAGCTAATAAGCTTGACGTCGCTCCCGAACGGGTTGACGAGTTGAGATTAAGAGGGAAGAACCTCATAGATGATATCAACAAGGAGCATGATGCTCATAAGGCAGAATCAGTGGATTTGGGTTTGCCGAGGTACAGCACTGACAAAAGAACCTGAGAGCGGCAAATGCCGCAGCATTAGAGTTAGAGGGATTGACCGGCGAAGCCCGGCAGAAATAGAAAGAAAGAGTGAATGAGCTGGTGCGCATCGCGAACCAGCAAAACGAAGAAATGCTCAGGGCAGACCCGGCGAGGCCAGGGGCCTCGCGAATGGTTCACTCGGCTGGAGAAGCACCTGCTTTGTCCGTGGCAGCAGCGTCCTCACCCGGAAACAATGCACGAAGGGACAAAGCGGTAACTTCAGGAAAGAGAAACAAGCAAATCGTTCTGTATGATCCGGCGATAGCAGGGAAAGCAAACGAGAACAGAGGCAATGGAAGACGAGGTAACAGTGGTGAGAGAAATCTCGGCCGTGCTGAGAAAGACGGCGGAAGCCAAGGCAATGGAGACCTCGGCAGAAGAGAACTCGGAAGAGGCAATCATGAGAACAATATCCCTGTTGAAGTAAGGAGAGAACCGCCGCTCAACCCACAGCCAAGACATGAACCTCGGCAGGAAAGAGAAGCAAGACCAACTCGCCACAATCAAGTAAATGAAAGGTACAATGATGGTTATTCCGAGATGGAATATGCGATCCATGGTGGAAATAACCACTATGGAATGCAAGACAGAGTTCTGTATAGAGATTTGCCATCAAATGATGCCAGAGTAAAGCTAGACCGGCTATACCGATCCGAGTTGCTGGAAGAACAGGGTCCACCGGGTCCGACGTGCTTCGGACCACGGATCATGGGCGAACCACCTGTGCCAAACTTTTAGCTGGCAAGAGGCACAAAGACATATAATGGAAGCACCAAACCACAAGACTGGTTGATTGATTATACCACAACTGTGAAAATAGCAGGTGGGAACTTACGATGGGCAGTACGGTATGTCCCACAAATGTTGGAGGGACCAACTAGGGTATGGCTGAATAATCTACCAGCAGGCAGCATCAACTGTTGGTTGGATTTTGAAGAAATGTTCGTTAGCAACTTTACCAGTACATACAAGAGGCCAAACAGGCCGCAACAATTAGCCATGTGCAAGCAAAGGCCGAATGAAACGGACAGAGAGTTTTTAACTCGGTGGTGTAACCTGAGAAACTCGTGTGAAGGAGTTATAGAGTCACAAGCAATAGCTTGGTTCGCTCAAGGATGCCGTTATGCCAGTGTGTTATGGCAGCGACTGCAAAGAGATATGCCAACCACATTAGCAGAAACCATCAGAATAGCGGACTCCTACGCATTGGGAGATCCGACGCAACCAGAATTAATGTCAGCAGATCATCGGGAGCAACAAGACCAGTATGCTAGAGATTTGGCCGGGTCATCCAGGCGCAATGACTTTAGAGGAAGAAGAAGAGAAGAAAGGCCGGATTATAGATATAATTCGGCCCAAGTGGCAAGAAGATCAGCCGAGTCACGGAATGACTCAACGGCAAAAGAATGGTCCTCAGCAGTGGACACCAAGGAATGAAGGAAAAAGACAGTGGACTCCAGAACAAAAGAAGCAATGGCAGGAGAGGCCGAAGTACACGTTCGAATCTATGTTAGATCAGCGGTGTAAATTTCACACGTCAAACCCAGCCAGGCCAGCCAACCATATGACCCGCCAATGTGCATGGATGAAAAATGCAATGGAAAACCCCGCAGGCATTCAGGCAGCACCTCTCCAAGTACATCAGCAGCATTAGCCGCAGTTGACTGGAGCAAATGCACAGCAACTGATGTTACCACCTCCTCCCCCGAGGTATGATAACTCGGACCGGAGAGATGCGGTGCATCAAGTGATGAACCAAGGCCAGGATGGAAGGACAAATCCAGGAAACAATGGACGCAATGATTACAGAGAACATCATCAGTCGTATTGCGTGTTCACGACGGAACAGCAAGACAAGCAGAGTGTACAGCGCCGGCATATGGAAGTAAATGCAGTTATGCCGGCAGTACCAAGATATGTGCCTTGGTCAGATCAAGAAGTAACTTGGAGCATAAAGGATCACCCCAAGATAATGCCGAGTCCGGGGTCGTATGCACTCGTATTGGATCCAACATTTGTTGAACCAAGCATTAATGTGAAATTTTCAAAGGTTCTCATTGACAATGGGAGCAGTATCAACATCATGTACAAAGATACCATGCATAAACTCGGAATATCGCAGAACATGCTGCAATCCACGAGGACCACTTTCCATGGGATAGTACCAGGGCTTTCGTGCGAACCCATTGGTAAGGTTCGAGTGCATGTATTATTCGGCACAAGAGATAACTGCAGAGCAGAAAACTTAGAGTTTGAAGTGGTGGATCTAGAGAGTTGTTATCATGCTTTACTCGGACGGCCAGCATTGGCCAAATTCATGGGCAGCTGTCATGTGAGTTATCTGAAAATGAAGCTACCCGGACCACAAGGAGTGATAACAGTAGCAGGGGATTACAGGAAGTCAATGGAATGTGCTTTAGCCGGGTCAAACTTGGTTGAGTCATTGGTTATAGCAAAAGAAAAAAGAAGGATTCAGGAGGTAGCAGCCCTCGCTCAGTCGGCACAGCTGAATATGCCGGCATTAGCCAATCCACATGGAAGTGTCTCCTTTCAGCCGACTAAAGAAACAAAGAAGGTTCAGATAGATGAGCAGTTCCCAGAGCGTACTGTTACTATTGGTGCAGGCCTAGATGCTAAATAGGAAAGCGAGCTCACCAACTTCCTCCGTGAGAATCGGGATATCTTTGCATGGTCAACTCAGAATTTGCAAGGTGTTCTGAGGGAGTTGGCTGAGCACTCTCTGAATGTAAGGCCAGGAGCAAGACCGGTGAAGCAACCTCTCCGCAACCACCAAGACAGAGAGAAAATAATAGGGGATGAAATAGCTCGGCTCCTGGCGGCCGGGTTTATCATGGAGGTGTTGTATCCAGATTGGTTGTCAAACCCGGTGCTAGTAGAAAAGAAGAAGGATGATCCGAATGTAGCCATTGTATGGCGAATGTGTATCGATTACACGAACCTGAACAAGGCGTGTCCAAAAGATCCTTTTCCCTTACCTAGAATAGACCAAGTCATTGATTCGACCGCTGGTTGTGAACTGTTGTCATTTGTAGACGCGTATTCTGGTTTTCACCAGATACCGTTAAATCCGGTCGATCAAATAAAGACTGCGTTTATTACCCCGTACGGGGCTTATTGCTATCGCACAATGCCATTCGGCCTGCGCAACGCAGGAGCAACGTATCAAAGATGCATGCAAAAATGTATACACGACCAGATAGGAAAAAATGTACAAGTATATGTGGATGATGTGGTTATCAAAACCAAAGAAAGCAAAACACTACTGGATGATATACGGCAGACTTTCGCGAACCTGAGAAGGTTCCGAATGAAGCTTAACCCGGAAAAATGCACATTTGGCGTGCCAGCAGGAAAACTACTCGGTTTTCTCGTATCCAGCCGAGGTATAGAGGCCAACCCAACCAAGATAAAGGCAGTAGATAGGATGGAGTTACCAAGGTGTCTAAATGACGTACAAAAGCTCACGGGTTGTTTAGCCTCGCTCAGCCGGTTTGTATGTCGGCTGGGAGAGAAGGCATTGCCACTCTATCAACTGATGAAGAAATCAGATAAGTTCATTTGGACTCCACAAGCAGACAATGCATTTCATGAATTGAAAAGGATGTTGGTCACAGCGCCCATTCTAGCTTCTCCATTATCAAAAGAGCCTATGTTACTCTACATAGCGGCTACCAACAGAGTAGTGAGTGCTGTAATTGTCGTAGAACGAGTCGAAAATGATAAGTCAGTACAAAGGCCGGTGTATTACTTGAGCGAGGTGTTATCCGCTTCAAAGCAAAATTACCCACATTATCATAAGATGGCTTATGGAGTGTACATGTCGGCAAGGAAACTTAAACATTACTTCGAACAGCACCCCATCAAAGTGATTTGTGAAGCACCCATAGCCGACATATTGAGCAACAAAGATGCAAGTGGCCGAATAGCAAAATGGGCAATTGAATTGTCACCTTACGCTCCGCACTTCGATAGGAGAGATGCAATCAAATCTCAGGCTGTGGCCGACTTCTTCGTAGATTGGGCCGAGGTGCAATATGAGCCACCATTACCAGACCCGAATTATTGGACGATGCACTTTGACAGTTCCAAACTAAGAAATGGTTTGGGGGCAGGAATAGTGTTAACCTCGCCCAAAAGAGATCAGCTGAAATATGTGCTGCAAATACATTTTGCCGCGTCAAACAACGTAGCCGAATATGAAGCACTGGTCCATGGATTGAAGGTGGCAAAAGAGATTGGCATACGCCGAATCTTATGCTATGGGGATTCAGATCTAGTAGTACAGCAAGTCTCAGGCAATTGGGACGCATTGGATGATAATATGGCTTTGTATAGATTTCATGTGCAAAAGATCAGTGGATACTTTGAAGGGTGTGAATTTCACCACATACCTCGGGCAGAAAACGATGCCGCGGACACGTTGTCAAAACTAGGATCAACCAGGCAGTCAATTCCCCCAGGTATCGCCCTAGAGCACCTAAGGAAACCATCGATAACACCATCACCAGAGTCCGAATCCATCTTTATTCCGGCAAATTCAGCAGAAGATAGTGTGCCGATGGAAATTGACCAGCAATATAACCCGGAATTCCCCAAGAGAAAGACAGCTGAGGTAAGCATAACTATGGAGAAAGACGAGGTAGTTATGTCGGCAGAAACCTTGGAAATAGACAGTGAGACAACACCAGAGAAAATCACACCTGTATGGGCGCAACCCATATTCTCTTTCCTTAAAGATGCGACTTTGCCGAATAATGAGGTGTTAGCAAGACAGATAGCAAGGAGAGCTAAAGCTTATACGATCATAAATAATGAGCTATACAAAAGAAGCGTCACAAGTGTATTGCAAAGATGTGTGAGTTCGGCAGAAGGCCAGGAGATCCTCCTAGATATACATCAAGGAGAATGTGGACATCATGCCTCATCTCGTGCCTTAGTGGCCAAAGCATTCAGGCATGGGTTTTATTGGCCAACGGCGTTGAAAGAAGCCAAAGAGCTGGTTGAAAAATGCAATGGTTGTCAGAGATATGGAACCAAGATACACATGCCATCGTCCGAGTTAAAAACGATACCCATTACTTGGTCGTTTTCTGTGTGGTGCTTAGATATGGTAGGACCATTTAAGCCGGCCCGAGGGGGGATGACCCACGTATTGGTTATGGTGGACAAGTTCACAAAATGGATTGAAGTGAAACCAATAAAAAATGCGATGGGCCCACAGCAGTGAAATTCCTCAAAGATATTATCTTAAGATATGGATACCCGCACAGTGTTATTACAGATAACGGCACAAACTTTGCAGAAGGAGCTTTCGCTAGATTTTGCCAAGAGAAACACATAAGATTAGATGTTGCCTCTGTGGCTCACCCAGCATCCAATGGGCAAGTGGAAAGGTCTAATGGACTAGTATTGTCCGGAATAAAACCACGACTCGTCGAACCGCGGCAAAGGTCGACAGGATGTTGGATTGAGGAACTACCAACAGTATTATGGAGCCTCAGGACTACTCCAAACAGATCAACAGGTTATACACCATTCTTTCTGGTATACGGGGCAGAAGCCGTGCTTCCAGCCGACATAATACATGACTCGCCAAGAGTTACTCAATATACAACTTCAGAAGTAAATGAAGTAGCTCGGCAAGATACTGTTGATCTGCTAGAAGAAGCCAGAGAGCTGGCGCTATCAAGATCAGCTATTTATTAGCAGAACTTGCGACGATATCATAGCAAGAAGGTGAATCCAAGAGTGTTCAAAGAAGGAGATTTAGTTCTCCGACTGGTGCAACGCATGGCCGGCATGCACAAGCTGTCGCCTCCATGGGAAGGACCATTCGTCATGAGCAAAGCATTGCACAATGATGCCTATTACCTAATCGATGCTCAATCCCCTGGAAAGAACAGGGCAGACAAAGCCGGCAAAGAAACGAAAAGGCCATGGAATGTAGCTTTACTTCGTCCATTTTACTCGTAGCAGTCATCAGTGACACATTGTAAAGTAGTATCTCAAGATCAAGCACCAATTATGTTTTGAACCTCGGCATCCAGAGTAGTGACTCGGGGACTGCCATATGTTATTTCAATTTTAGGTTATGTATTAAACCTCGGCATCCAGAGCAGGGACTCGGGGACTGCCATATGTTATTTCAATTTCATGTTATGTATTAAACCTCGGCATCCAGAGCAGTGACTCGGGGACTGCCATATGTTATTTCAATTTTATGTTATGTATTAAACCTCGGCACCCTGAACAATGACTCGGGGACTGCCCCAGATTTATTTCTAACCTTAATTCACATACTAAACCTCGGCACCTTGAGCAGCGACTCGGCAATTGTCTTATATTATTTCTGAGATTTGGTTTACATACTAGACTTCGGCGCCATAGGCAGTAACTCGGGGACTGCCATATATTGTTTCGAAGTAGTGGTTAGCCTTTGATACAAGGAAGGTATCAAACTTCGACACTCAAAGTAAGAACAGCTCGAATCTCGTATGATATTCGAAGTCCACACCCAGATTAATGGTCTAAACCACGGGAGTACAAAGGCAAATATATATCCCAAAATCAAGAAATTGCAGGCCGCCAAAGCAAGGATTCGGACGAACAAGACCACTTAAACAAAGTGATAACAATTACAGCCATATGTGTCTCAGCAGCACACGGCAAAAGAAATTCATACCATACAGAAGACGGACAAATATTCCACGTACATCATACGCCCGGCATACCAGGGATAAGAAATGACTTAGAGGTTTTTAGCTGGAGAGGCAACAACTTGGTCAGGGGCTGGGCACTCCGAGGTAGGTGGAACTTCGGCCGAGGTTGCCTCGCCCTCCACAGACCCAGGAGCGACTTCGGAGGAAGCCCGAGGCTGCTGAGGAGCGTCAGTTTGCGCAGTAGAAATGCCCAGTACCTTTGGATGAGGATCACGCGTCGCCATTGCCATCTGAGCTCGAACTGGAATCACCAGAAGTAGCCGAGTCATCATCATCTTCTCCTTGCTCAGTTGAGTTGTTATCCGACGCATCCTCAACTACGACCTCGTCTTCTGGGTTAGGAAGGAAACTCGGACCTTCGTTCCAGGTATGCACGTCGGCATACTCAACGAGCTGGAAGGCGCGAGCTTGCCGAAGAGCGACAAAGGTTGGGTCCTCAACCCAACGGGAACCAGTGCGCAAATTTCTCAAGATATCAAGAGAAATATCTTCATACCATGACATGATAACAGTGAGAGCCATGTCAGCGCCAGCTCGTCCGGCTGATTCCCTCCAAAGACTTAGTTGCCTCTCGGATGCCATTAATCTTTCCACCAGCAATTGGACCTCATTGATATCAGGAGTACCAGAAGTATTCGGCCAGAGAACATGGTAGGCTCGGATAGCCGCCTTCACCAAATCTCTTCCCATAATCTTCATCGGACCAACTGCAGCACCGACAGCAACCAGGAAATCTTCCATCGAGTACTCCGAGTCCGCATCAACAGGAACACCTCGGCGCACACGAGCACTAAGAACCGCTTTAGAGCTCACGGGCTTAGCTTCTGGAAAATGATCTGCGCAAAACACGAATGCGTCAGTCGGCAGTAGGAAAAAAGAAAAAGATAATCCGGCCGTGCTAAGAAGCTTACGATGAATATAACTCAGCATTATCTGAAGGTCTTTAGCCCAATCAATCTTGCTCTTCTCAAAGCGAGCGATCTCCTCGCTCATTCCCCGAGTTTTCAGTTCGGCAGCCTCGAGGAGCTCTTTATTTTTCTGTAGTTGCAGAGCTAGCCGATTTTTCTCCTCGGAGAACTCCTGGTCGACCTTTTCTAATTTGGACTTCTGAGAGAGCTTAAGGGCCTCCACCTCGGCACGCAGGCGAGCTATCTCATCGTCTTTTTCTTTTAGCTGCGCCGAATGAGTAGCTCTTTGTTCTAAAAAATGCAGCATCACATCAGGCATGGGCGTCCAATCTTGGTGAGATGCTGCAAAGGTTTGTAACTCGGCTTTACCAAAGCCAAAAGAGATAAAAGAAACTTAGCGCACATTTTAAAGAGGGAAGGTATAAAGTAAAAGGGCAACTAACCTTCCAGGGTCTTGACTTTCTTCTCAAGACGGATGTTAAGATTATTGATGTTACCTGTTTACCAACAAAGTGAGCCGACATCTCGCATACAAAACAATAAGAATGTCGGAGATGACGAAAAGGATTGTCGACTTACCAGCTTTTTTCACCACAGGAATAACTTTCTCATATTTTTCTTCCAATTTTCTGTGCGAAAAAAGCAATCTTTGAAATTCGGCGGTCCGCCGATCATGTGCAACCTAAGCAATAGAGCAAATGATGAATGGATATTCGAAGCTAAAACAGATCCGAGTCAAGCAAAACTTAACCCGGATCTAGGTGGCTGGATATTCGAAGCTAAAACAGATCCGAGTCAAGCAAAACTTAACCCGGATCTAGGCGGCTGAAGATTCGAAGCTAAAACAGATCCGAGTCAAGCAAAACTTGACCCGGATCTAGGTGGCCGGATATTTGAATATAAAACAGATCCGCGTCAAGCAAAACTTAACCCGGATCTAGGTGGCTGGATATTCAAAGATAAAACAGATCCGAGTCAAGCAAAACTTAACTCGGACCTAGGTGGCTGGATAATCAAAATTCAGATAGAGACAAATCAAGCAGAATTTAAGGCGGATCTAGTTGGATAGAGGTTCGAATTTTAAGATAAAATTCAACTGAGTAGAGAATCATAAAACTTCCAAATGAATAACAAGTTATTCGCTTGCAAGCTTCGGGGACTAGAATATATATAATAGCATCTGGAGAATTAACCAAAACTCCATAAAAATCAATTACCTCATTCATCTTGTTACTATCAAGAACGATCTTGGCGGCTTGATGCAGGCGGCTGCTAAAGTCGGAAAGCTGAAACGGCTGGTTGGCTGGGTTACCCTCGAACTGATCAGCAGCATTCCAGTTATTGGCGTATTCAACCAGCGAGCCGAGGTTGTTCCCACTCGCCGTGCGAATTAGGACTTTACCTCGGACGTGCTGTGTAACCACCACTGCCGCTGGGCTTTTATGAAGAGCGAGCTAGGTACCGGCGGCCGGAGTAACAGAGGCTTTGGCGGAGGCACTTCCTTTGCGCAGCACATCGGCTATACTAGGCTGAGAAGAGCCGGCAAGACCTTTCTGGGAGGAGGAGGCTTTAGTGGCAACGGCTTTTCAGTGGGAGCTGATACCTCGGCAATGGGAACGGTGTCTTTAGGAGCCGGAGGAGTCACGGTCGAAGAGGGCACCGAGATATGGACGCCCTCGACCGGGGAAGGAGTCACTGTGGAAACCGCAGCGGCAGAAAGAGGCTCAGTAGAGACATCAGGGTTCACGGAAAAGGCAGCAGGCTCGGAAGAAATATCTGTGGGCCGAGTGGAGTCATCGTTAACGGGAGGAATCTCAGGTGCGTCGTGGCGAGGTGGCGTCCGATTCAGAGCTGGAGGAGATCTGGCGTGAACAGGACTGGGAATCCTGGTATCTTCAGTAGGCGGAGGAGACGGCTGCCGAGTCATACGACTCGTCATGCTGGGACCGCTGGGCTTAACAGAAAGTGGAGCACTGCGAAAATAAAAAAGGTCAGGTTAAAAAGAAGAAAGAGAGAAACAAGAAATACGAGCAAAAGAAACTTACCCTGCGACTCCAGGCATGGTCTTGCACCTGGGAGGATTCGGAGCGGATTTCTTCATGCGTTTCTTCGGGGCCGCCTCTGAGGCACCAGCGGGAGCCCCACGTTTCCTTGAGGTAACAGGGGGCCGGGAAGCAATAGGATCGGCGTCGTGAACCTGGCCGGCCGGATTAGCTAGGAAAGTAGAAGCCGAAAATGCATAAGAAATTGGCATTGCGGCAACTACCTCTAGAATTTGGACCTCGTCCGAATCACCTTCCTCCTCGTGGGCCGAGAACTTGCCACGAGCACGAGCCGGAGCGAGATCTGACTTGGGGACGAACTCTTCCGAGTCCGGCTCCCCACTGTCCGGGGTATTCCGGTCCGCAAGCCATGGGAGTGACAAAACCTCGGCGTCCTCATTCTTCTGCTCCGCGAACCTCTGTAAGACAAAAAAGAGGAAGATTAGCAAAGACAGTTACGAAAACAATTGGAAAAGCAAAGCATTAGTGATTAAGCTTACTTCGGGAGGGGGATGCTCGCGGGTGAACGACTTCAATCCCCAAGTCCAGTCCTCAGGCATCTCCATCTTAAAGATAGCTCGGACACGCTTAAAGATGAGATAGTTGTCCAGCTCCACGGTCGAGACTCGGTTAGGGTCAAGAGGACCACTCATGTAGCAGAGTTTGTGCGTGCGTTTCTAGAATGGGCAGATTCGGCTACTAACGAAGGTAGCCATCAAATCCTCGCCGCGTAACCCGGCGCGGATCAATTCCTTAAGCCGAATCTCAAAAGCCTCGGCCAAAGTGTGACTCTTCCTCGGATTGTAAGTCCAGTTCTCCTTAGAAGGTGTGCCAATGGAGAAGGCAGGGAGCCGAATCTTGTCCTCTTTTCCCGTGTTCTTGACATAGAAGAAGGACTTGTGCCACTTCTTGCACGACTCTAGCCCCGTGACATGAGGAAATACGGACTTCCTCCGAGGTGTAATGGATGCTGCTCCACATTGAGTAAGCAGCTTCTCGGAAGGGTGCAGAGACTTGTCTGGGACAACATTGGAACGAATCTGGAAAAACTTCGACCAGACATGCACGGACGGCCACAGGCCGAAATATCCCTCCGAGGCAGAGATAAAGGCAGAGAGAGAAGCGATGGCATTGGCAGGAAGATGATGCGGCTGAAGGCCGAAGTAATCCAGAAACTCCCTAGCAAAGTCGCTGAGAGGGAGACCAAAGCCGCACGCGAAATGCGACATGAAGACTACATACTCGCCCTCCCTAAGGTCGGGAGAGGACTCGCTGCCGGGTAAGCGACAAGCTACCTCGGCGGGAATCCTCCGAGTCCGGATAAGCCACTCGATCTCGCGGCGAGTAACGGAGGAGCCCTGCCACGAGCCTCGCTCGGGCCCAAAGCCAGCATCATCATCCTCTATCAGGGCACCGCTGACGGAGCTAGACATGGGCACGCCGGAGAAATCCGCGGAGGAAGAACTAGCGGCGGAGGAAAGTTTAGAACTACAAGGCCCCATCGTGATTCTATCCAAGAAACGGCGGCGGAGCGGAGACAGAACCGCCGCGCAATAACAGAATAGGAGTTGAGATCTCTAGAGGAAAAGCCAGGCGACGGGACCGGAGAAACTCACCGGTGATGGCGCCAAAGCAGGCGAGCAGCAATGACGACGACGGAGTGGTGCGGCAAGATTCGTGCTACCAAGAATGCAGACGAGCGCACGGCGGCGGAAGCGCAAGCGGGCGCGAGGGCGAGAGGAAGAAGAAGGGAACGGGCGAGCGAAAAGGGGAAAGTAAATCCCCAGCGCCGCGCCCCTCTTTATAACCGCGTAACCTGCGAGGTAGTGGGATCGTGCGTGAGGCAGTTGACCGTGTAGATCGTGTATGTAGCACCAACGCACGATGATGAGGGGAACCGCACCAGCGGCCACACAGTGGGAAAGAAAGCCACAATCCCCGATGGAAACGGCACAAGAGGCGTCGCAGAGCTGACGAGACAGGAGTAGCGGCGGCTGTAGACTGACAATGAATACTGTAGGGGAACAAAAAACTAGAAATACAATGATGAGTAAGACACGTAGGACGAGGCGTACGCGAGAAGATAGGATGATACCACGAGCAAATTAACTCGGAAACAAGGCAAAAGAAATCTCTTGAAACTGATATGGCCTGGCCGAAGTTATTGGCAGGGCCATACCATCTTCGGGGACTAATGTTGGGGAGATGACCTCGGGTAGGATGAAGACGGGGAAAGATGAAAGGAGATTGCCCGTCTAGTTTCCGAGTTAAAGTATGAGTCGGCCGAATCCTGTAGAGTTCGGCCGAGATAGGGAAGGGCAGGACCCTCGTAATAATGGCAAGGCATTACCCGGCCGAGATACTGAATAAGTCGGCCGAAGTAGCCCGAGTAATCTTAATGCAGGAGAAGGACAAGCCAAGTGACGCGAGGCGGGGCCGAATGATACAAAGCTTGCAAGGGAAGGAGAAGCCTAAAGTCAAACTCTAGCCGCAGGCTAGGGAGAATCTGAGCGGAGCCAAGCACAAGGGACAAAGGCGCAGAGTGACAGAGCGACAGAAGGTGGTCACGGAGGTGACAGTCCTGAAGCCCGAGGCATGCAAGAGGGGCCCTCTGGAGCCTTGCCGTCATTAGAAGGGTGACAGGGAAAGGAGGCCGCCGAACTACTATATTGGGACAAGCATATTCCTCGAATATGCTTGCCCCGTCATCCCTAAAGGAACCCAAGGCTCTCCTTTATAAGGGGAGGCTTGGACCCTAAGGAGGGCATCAGCTGATTTAGTACCGTTAGGCTGGTAAAGTTCTTCCTTTCTCCTTGAATACAGCTCAAGGAGCACTTGTAGCCCAAGGAAGGAGAAATAAAGATCTTTGCCTTTGTCTTCTGTGTGTAGAATCAACTGCATCTTCCCTCCCCAGATCCCTCTAGCATCCATTGGCCCCATACTTTAGCCTACCCATGGCATCTGCCGTGCCACCACCACGACAGATCCTGATAGGGTTTCTCTTTTGCCGGTCTCATGTTGTTAGTTGGGAGATCGGGTTTAGGATAGATAGTCATACTATCAAGAGGGACTCTTAAGCGGGTGTCTCGATTACATCGTTCGGAGAGAGCTCAAAACTTTGCATACATAGCATCATCTTTATTGGTTGTTAGTTGGTTCTTGTCCATGAGAGGATCTAGAGCTTGTGGTTATCATCATAACAAGCTCTAGTTCATCAAATAAGGATTTCCCTTGCATATCTTATTGTGGTTGTTGATCTTCTGAGTTTTTCGTCTCCACACCTTGGGAGATACATCACATATATATTCATGGTAATTTATCCCTTGGTGATACCCAATATTTCGATTTTACATGTTGTTATCTTTCCAACAAAATTGGTTTCATCTCGTTTGGAGTTCGAATGCGAAAGTTATTACAGTTTTGGTTTCTGGAGTTTCCCTGACCGGAAGTTCCGGCTAGCCACCTCTAGTACCGCAAGGACATTTTGCCGCCTGTAGTTCTGGTGGAAGTTCAGGTGCTTCTTTCGCTCAGCTTTTGTATCCTCTTTGTCTGGTTTGTTGTATTTGACGGAATCTGGATCAGAAGTCAAGGCGGTAGTACCGCCTTTGCCGGAAGTTCCAGCAAGGCACCGGAAGTACCGCTTGGGCATATTTGCCGCTGGTAGTACCGTGTGAAATTCCGTCTCCACTTTCGCTCACATACCATAACCTCATTGTTTTATGTGCTCTATTTGTTGGATCTTCGGTCGGAATATCTGGCGGTAGTACCGGCCCCAGCGGAAGTTCTGATGGACCGGCGAAAGTTCTGACCAGGGTCGTAAATGCTCAAACGGTCAGATCTAGGAGCCCTTTAAAAGAGGTTCCTCTTCCCCTTCGTGGGTACTTTTTCTCTTTTCTTGGTTCTTGGTTTTCTCTCTCTCCTCCATTGTTGACCTTGAAGAGCTTTCCCTCTTCCCTTTCCCCTCCTATGTTTCTTGCATCTTTTTGAGAAATTTGAGAGAGGAGATCTAGATCTACAACCTCCCAAGCCAAATTTCTTATTTGTGAAAGAATCATTGGGATCTAGATCTTGGAGAGTTTTGTGTTCTCCTCTTGTGTTCTTCCTCCCTTATTCTCCCAATAGCTTTTGTAGTTTTATTGAAATTTGGGAGAGAAGTACTTGCCCTTGCATTTTTTGCATAGGGTTGAGTTCTCCTTGGAGATTCAGCGAGTACAGGCTTGTGGGCTTGTTTCTCTTGGGTTCTTGGAACCCTAAACAGTTGTGGTTGGTGTGTTGACTTCTTGTGGCCTCCATTGTGGAGTGGCCTCAACCTTGTGGCCTATTGTGGCCTTGTTGCCTTTTGTGGTTTTGTTGTCTTTTGTGTCTTTGTTGTTGGGAGCTTCCAACTAAGTTGTGGAGATAGCAACCTTGTACGGGTTTTGGTGACCGTCCTCAAGTATCCCTTAGTGGATCGTGAGTAGGCGTTTATGGCGAGCTCACGGGAGAATATGGTGAGCCTTTTGTGGGCTTGGTGAGTTGCGTGCCTTCGCATCTTATGGTGAGGCCTTGTGTGGCGTTGAGTGAGCGTCGAGCCACCACACCTCAAGGTGAGCCATTTATGGCGTTCGAGGAGCATTGCGCCATCGCACCTCTCCAACGGAGACGTAGCTTTTCTTTGTAAGTGAACTTCGGGATAAAAATCATCATCTCTGCGTCCATCGGTTATCTCTTAACTGAACCTTTTACTTACGCATTTTACGTTGTGATAGCCTTCGTGCTTGAAGTATTATATCTTGCTATCACCTTGTTGCTTGTATTGCTTAGCATAGATTGTTGGTGCACTTAGATAAACCCAGTGGTTAATTTTTGTTCTTAATAAATTAAACATTAGTTTTATTACACATTATTTGAGCCTAAATTGTAATAATTTTAAAAGTCTATTCACCCCCTCTAGGCGACGTCTATTGCACTTTCAACAGAGACATCCCTCGAGTTGATGTGCAACATAACGACATGTGTCTCGCTGCATGCAGCATGCCTGTTCATCGATTCACAACGCCTGGTTGGCGATGATGTTTTTTTTGAATCTTGCAATGGTGGAGGCTCGACGTTTATTTCGGCATGCATCTCACCGACGCCAGAGTTGGGCGACGGCTGCTGGCTTCGCTGGTTGAAGGAAAACCTATGAATTATTTTGTATTTCTCGGTCTCTTAGGATTTGATCTGTATTTTTAGTTTCCACAGCGTGTTACTTGTTGTAATTTGATTTTCTATTAACAAAACTAGCAAGGGGGGCCTCGCAAATGCGAGGGCATCGTCTTTATCGTATTGAATAATATGTTTTCAAAATTATTTTTATATCCTTCAATGATTCTATTTTGTGTAATAAATTATTAATTGAACAAATATTAACCATAGATATACTACTCAGAAGAACATAGTATTTTAAATTCGTTGTAAAAAATCAATCTAGACAATCAAATAAGATTTGATAATGTATAAGAGGATGACATGAAACCTTGTGTCCCACAATTACTCACACACTAATTATCATCTTAGTTGCAGACTTACTCTCTTGATTTTCATGAAATAATTGAATTTTTCCTACCTTGGTGCTTCAAACTAAGGTGGAAAAATTTCTTGACATCAGGTTAATCTTTGGAACCGAATGATAATTCAAACTTCTATTCCTCAACCAAAATTAAATATGATCCATGTTGCAACCTTTTATATACACTCATCTTCTTATCCTTTAATTTCTTTATCCATTTTCTTTGGCCTCGTAAGTTTCATGCTATACATTATGTATCATTTTTTACCTCAGTACCAGCACATCAAATAATTGAAATGCAGTGAGCCAAGATAATGATGGGTCCCTCAACTACGATGTTTATTTCCTGGTCGTCTAAGTTGTTGTGATACATGTTTCCTTCATGTGACCAATACAAGTCATATTGGTGCCTGACTGCCATTCAAATTTCCCCTTTGTACGAGTGCAATAAGGGTTTCAAGGACTTCCATAGTTCATCTAAATGAGATATGACATATCTGTTTTTTAGTATATTTACCAGTACAATAATAACATCAGAGATTTTGGTGATTAGCTTACACTTCGAAACATGAGGCATCATAAGAATCTTTTAAAAAATTGAGAAGTATTTGACATGATCAGATATTTTATTAACTCCTAATTATATAGCTAGGAACTCTTGGTATTATCCATGCAGAAACTAAGGATGACTAATAAGTATATGTGCAGGAAATGAGGTTAACTTACTTGATTGGAGGAGTGAATGTACAATTTCCTGACCGTGTTCAATGTTTTACCAGCACCATCGCACTAAATAAGATAAGCAATTATCTGCGATTTGTTCTAAAGCCACAACATACATAAGGGGGACGTATAATGTGGCTATTAGAAAATTGAGAAGAATTTAATATGCTCAGATACAATTATCTCTTAATTATGCAGAAACTAATAGCTTTAGCTATAAAAATTGGAAATAAGCCTTACTCACTTGATTGGAGGACTTATTCTACGATTTATTAAGGACCTAGATTCAATCCTTATGAATTTAAGTTTGGTTTCTATTTTCTTTGGTTTCTGCTAAAGTTATCCTTGTAGCAAAAAAATCATGTGTATGCATGATCATTCATCTTGGTGCTGTTCGGTTGCTTTTAAAAATTCTGACCTGATTGACCCAAAGGACCGGCCAGCGTGCTACTCCTTTTATCCCAACGACATGAGATTGTTTCTGAAGAAAAACTTGTCCTTGGCCACGCAAATTGTTGGCTGCAGGCTTGCAGAGATGAGGAACTTCTTGTGTGCTCCATGATTCATCTGTCCTGTCCAGATCAACAAACGTAGAAGAAATTGTGGTTATATACCAATTCATTATATCTACTATAGTATTTTTTTTATAAGTGAAATTTGTATTAATTTCTTTCCCCAAAAGGACAGGCGGACCTGACTTGAGAATCTAGCATCTGCCTCGAGGTGCAGGTTGTTGCTGACAGTTCGTGCGTTGCCGGTGAGATACCTAGCTGGGCGGACGGGCACTTCCTTTTGCAATACCTTGATTGATTAGCACCAACAGGAAGCTCGGAGGAACGATACAGGGCTGGAAGTGCCCGATGTTGCATAGGCGATGGCCCAAGGCCATGGCGGCAGATGTAGTGTTAGGGCATATGACGTGTATTTTGTTTTAAGCAAAGGTACATGGTACGTGAGAGACTAATTTAATCTTAGCCTTAAATTAATGATCTAACAGTGAACGGGTAATTTGGAGATATGTACATAATCGAACGTGTCAAACGGAAACATATAGTTACGTAACTATTAGTATTCTATTAAATCCTAACCACAAATTTTAGATCTAACCATCTAAATAATTGAGCTGATGTGGATCAACCTAATGCCTCGAAAAACACCATTATATTACTTTTAGTATATTTTAGTATATAATAGATAGAATAGATATGTGGTTGCTCTAAGAAAAGAATATCCGATTAGTAAAAGTGCATTTTAAGTATCGTGTGGACGCATCGGATGCTCCTGTCCGGTCGCTTTGTTAATTTCATCATCAGCCCTGACATGAATATAGTAAATCCTAGGAAATCAATGCCAAGCTGATGTGAATCATGTGATGACTGCGCGATGTGCAAGATTTGCTCTCTAAAACGGATGTTCTAACCGCATATTCGCGCGACTTGTTCGTTACCACTCCCAACCTACGAAGCACTAGTACTCAAGCTATAGACTTGTGATGATAGAAAAAATGTGCTCCGGTGAATCTGAACGCGCGCTTGCAAGTTCCCGTCGGACGACAGGGCCCGGTCTTTTTGCTAAGCCACTCGCGCTACACGTATTCTAGATGATCCACATGCAAACTACTATACAACACACCATCACTGGAATCTCTTACGTACTACAGCTGGTTTGGTCAGCTACTCCTGATTGGTGTGCGAAGTAAACAAATTAAACCAACGTGTAAACCGTGGACGTGTTTGTTATTGCGAACGATCGATCCTTTGACGAAGGTCGGGTCCGTCCCATCCCATGTAATCATCCTAACCACTACGCGCGTGTTGCAATAATCTGGCGTTAGGGGCTCAACAAGTCTATAGAAATATTAGCGATTGGAGGTGCATGTTCTGTCCTTGACTGACCCAGCCAGGTCTGCAGGTCTATAACAACTACAGTAGTAAGTACAACGCAGCTCATACCGCGTAGACGTAGGGGCGGATGGTCGCGGTTTGGAGCACGTTCTTTTGTTGTATTCTCCGGCGATTCCTTCTACGCTGGCCGGCCTCCAACTAACACGCGCGCCGGCTGGACGATAGTCCAAGCGCACACGAAACACTAAGGGCGTGTTTGGTAGGCCGGTCAAACCCATATATTCTCACCTCAACTTAGCTCAGCTGCCTATTTGTTGTTCGGTAGCCCGGGTCGGACCATATTGGCAGTGCCGGCATCGTGCGGAAAAGGCCTTTCAGCCAGGCCGCGATGGGAAGCTGGAATCGAGGTTCACATGTGGGCAGTGCCGGACTCATCCCGCAAAGAATTGTTCACGTGTCGCAGCCGCGCCTGGTCGTCCGCCCCGGGCCTCGAACTGTTCACACGCCCCCTCCCCCCGCTGCCTCGAAATGGCGAGCTCAGCCTTCAGCCGACCGCCTCCTCCTCAAGCCCTGCCGCCTCTCGGACCGCCGCCCTCCTCAAGCCCCTCCCTGTCGCCCTCCTCCGGCCGCAGAGGGCCGCCGTCGACTCGGGAAGCTCCTCTGACCGCCGCCCTTCTCCCGCGCAAACGACCACCCCCGTGCTCCATCTCTCATCACCTCCGCCCCGCCTGCGCTGATGAAAATCTCCCGGACCGTCCGCCGCCCGCCGCCGCGTCGCTAAAGGACCACCGCCGGCGCCCCGCATCCCAGCGACGACGAGCATCTTCTCCCAGCGCGGCAGCGTGGTTACAAGGGCCCGATTGCTTTTTAGATGTTATGTCTAGGGACCTCTCTGTTATTTCTTAGTTTTTGGGCCAATCTCAACCCATACAGGGCTACCAAACAAAGTATCAATTTACCTTTTCCAAACGCATACGGGCTAACAAACACACCTCAATATCTCAGGCCAGCTTGTATGAGTTCAGATATCTCAAGTGGGAGAGTGAATTTGAAGTGACACGGTCTACCAAACACACCCTAAACAAACACACTTGCCACGCGCGTGTGCTTCTCTGGAAAGTGACAATTTTTTGAGGGGTGACAATGATGGGCAGCTGATGGATGGATCAGATCGGAGACTTGTGTTGTGGGAGATGGATGGATGAAGAGCCGTAAAGCTATGCCAAGCTACCATACTTAAACGCCAGCAAAGCTAAGCTAAATCCTACGGGTAGGGATGCAAGAAGTGGAGTCATCGGCAATAATAAAAGCAACCGTGCTTTCTTGCAAGTAAACTACAGTTCCACTGACCATGATTTGTTGAAAGGGGCCAGCGGTATATCCTTTGGCCTGTGAGGCTTTGAGGGGCCGGTCTTTGCCAGTTCGGCGTACGGCCGAAAGTGACAGGTTAGCTAGCGACGCAGAGCCTCCCTGCCACGGCCAGTCTCACCCGTTAAAAGGAACACCATTGGCGTTGCCCCCCTATCCGCATGCGTGCAAGTGACTCGAGCTAGCGAGAAACCAACCGTGCACGCCTTGAGCAAGCAACCAAGCAAGCCAAGCATCGGCTCCGGTTTCTCTCGATCTTCTCTCCGGCCATCCTCGTCGCAGTCGCCGACCACCGGCAATGCCGACGAGCAAGTCGTGCTTCGGTTGTATGCCTATGGGCACGGCGGCGCTGCCCGTGGAGAGGTCCTTCGATCTTCCGGCTACGATGCAGTCGTGGCCGTCCTCAGGTACGTGTGTGCCTGTGCGTGCATGTTCATGCCATGTGTTTTTGTTCTTCCTATGATAAGGCGGCTTTTAGGCACGTCGAGTTGTCGGGGTCGGGGTAGCTAGCATGAATGGGCAGGTAGCTTGGCTGAAACTGCAACGAAGAACGATCTTTGCCAAACTGAGCTAGCTAAAGGATCATCCTCTGTTTCGATGGTACAATAGCTCTGTGTTGTGAACGTCATAATCCATAACAAGATAAGAATAAATTCCCTTATACTCCCTCCGTGTCATAATATAAGATGCTTTAGCTTTGTGAAGCAATGTATCTAGACTACTTTTAATACTCCCTCCGGCCCGAATTAATGTTCGTGGCTTAGTTCAAAATGAATTTTACAAAAAACTCCAAAACAGATTCAAATCGTGGCAAATTAGCCTATATTCAAGATTGGAATTTGGAATCCATCGCCCGCAATCACCGGCACCCACCATGATCCCCCCGTCCGCCCGCAATCACCGGCGGCCGCCGTGATCCCCTCGTCCAGCTCCAGCTCCAAGCCCGTCCCCACCGTCGTCCTCGGGGGAGGCGGAGCCGGTCCAGGCCGGTCTCGCTGTGACATCCCTCGCCGGGCTTGCTGCCGCCCCTTGGCGCCGAAGTCCAGGAGTCGCCGGCGACCTTCCTTCTCCGATCGCCCCTCGAGGCGGATCAGTCGTGCCGGTCCATTTGTGAGGTCCTCGGGGCTTGCTGCCGCCTTGGCGCCGAAGTCCAGAGTCGCCGGCGACCTTCTCTCCAAAGATTCGCCTCGGGAGGCGGATCGAGTCCAGTCGGTCCTCATTGTGAGATCCCTCGCCGGGCTTGCTGCCGCCCCTTGGCACCGAAGTCCAGGAGTCGCCGGCGACCTTCCTTCTCGATCCGCCGTCCTCGAGGCGGATCAGGTCTGTGCCGGTCTCTGGTGAGGTCCTCGTCGGCTTCTTGCCGCCTTGGCGCTGAAGTCCGTGGAGTTGCGGCGACCTTCCCGCTTCAAATTGCCCTTCCTTGGGAAGGCGAGCAAGGCAGCCGGTCCCGCCGTGAGGTCCCTCGCTTGGCTTGCTGCTGCCCCTTGGCGCCAAAGTCCAGGAGTCACCGGCGACCTTCCTGTCTCTACCTCGGCGTCTTCGCTGACCTTCCTCTGCGCCCATATATAACTCCTCGATGCCCGGATCACCAGCCTCTTGACAGGCATCGTCGCCGGCACCCTAGACATGAACAAAACTTACAGGTGATCTATGGACTTGAATTTAAAAAGTAATTTAGCAACAGTTCTATACTCCTAAGAAATTTGAAAAGTATATGACTAAATCCAGAGTAGAAAGAAACTGATCATGTTGATACTGATCAAGTTAGAAAGAAACTGGGAGTAGAGAAGAAAATTTCTTAACCTGATGAAGCAGAACCATCTGTGGTAATACAAGTGTCCACAGGTTATGCACTTTAGATGATAATTCCATCCAGTTCCTTTGCTGTTGGAAAGTATGCCAGAAGGATCAGTAAGACCAGTACTTTGGACAAAGAACACTCCTGCAGAAATACAGAGGATGTATCACCATCATTAGAACACACTAAAGAACAACATGAAAGGAAGCAAGTTTAAGTTTTCCATATACATAAAGTTGGTTTCTCAAGGACACAATATTTGGTTCCTTTGGATAATACATCAAACCATGGTGTACTTATGTTTCAAAAATAATATTGTAGAACATCACTTTGTAGAACATCACTTTCAGAACATCACTTTGTAGAACATCACTTTCAGAACATCACTTTGAATTCCTGTAAAATGCATCCAGAGAAGATGATATTGGCTTCCAGATGCTTGCTGGATCGTGTGCTTCAGTTTCAGGATGTAGTGATTGCCCAACATTTGCAGAAGTATTTCTTGATTGATGTGATATCCAATGGTAGGAGTATTTCCAATCTAAGAAATTTTACAATGATCAACAGTAGGGCCTTTGGGACCTTGGATGGACAAAGAAACTTGCCCTATATCATTACGTTGGATAGAACACAACGATGGTAGAATATGATCTGGAAATTCAAGATTTCAAAACTACGTTAAGCACTCAGGAAACAGAGATGGAGGTATGTGACGGTATGTAAGATCAAATATTGGTGTATCTTTATCTGACTAGGTCAATTACTACTACTGAATTGGATCAGTCAAAGATCACAGTGATGAATTTCACGCACGCAAAAACGATCTGAGCATACAATACTACAGTTGGAGAGGAAGTGTGCATGAAACTAATTCTATCCATTTCAGGAATACATCAGCGCTTCCATAAATCTACATCTCCTTGATTTCCATAAAAGATAGCAAAGGGGCTGATTTCCCCATAAACATCATCTAACTCCAAACCTGTCAAATAGTTACACATGATTTAGAAATCTTCCCATGAAAGAAATGTAAAAGAGAATTGGCAGAGGTTGTCTTAAGTTAAAAAGACAGTATAGCCAAATATATACGAAATAAAAAAATGTGCAAAAAGATTTAGAAATGTACTGCTTCATGCTTGGATCACAAATCACATTAAAATGAAGAAAGTAATGATTCAGTTAGTGTCTCGGGCATAAGGTGGCTCTGGTCATAATCATGATTCAGTTAGTGTATCATACGATGCTAAGTCTCTCATTTGAACATGTAACAGAGGACAAAAAAACAGAGCACAACTAGACACGTACAGGGGGGGGGGGGAGATCAGGGAGAGGAGAGGGGAGAGGGAGGCAAAAATTACTTATCGATCTAATGGCCTGAGGCACGTAGTAGAAAATGGTGACCGGATTGGATCCGAGCTGGAGCTCTGCAGCCAGAAGGAGCTCGGGGATCTGGAGTTCTGGACGAGCTCGGGCAAGGGGGTGGAGGGTGCACCTGTAAACCGATAAGGAAATATGGCCAAGAAACCTCGTGCTCGACCTTGTACTTGGCCAGCCGCGTCTTCCCCTGCGGCAAGATGAACTGGATTTGCAAGGAGGTGTCTTGGTCAGCAAGATCCAAGCTTGAGCGTGTCTCCGCAGTCGGCATCAGTGCGGGGGCGCTAGGAGGCGAGGGAACAAGGAGGCAGCAGCACGGCGTGGGAGAAGCGGCGGCGGGGGTGGGGGGAGGGCGGAGCAGCGGCGTTGGCCGGCCGTCGGGATACCGGATGAGTGAGCGACGAAGCGAGCGAGGATGACGACGAGGAGTTCAGATTTGGTCGGACATTTCGCAAGGGGTTTTCTGCAAAATTGACACCACGAACAGTAATTCGGACTGGAGGAAGTATATAGGTTCACTCATATTTGAAATGAATCTACATACTAAAACAAATCTAGATATATTGTCTTCACAAACCTAAAACATCTTATATTTTAAAACAGAGGGAGTACGTGACGACTACGTATGTCGTGCGTTGTTTCTGCAACTTACGTTTTATGTGCTCCGACGACAAACATTATTTGCCCATCATCTCATTCAGGTTGCTCACATCCTTGTATTTATACGATCACAAATTTAGCAGTATTGTATTTTTTTTGGAAACGGGAATTTAGCAATACTGTAATTCCTACACTTACATATTCATGTAAAGCGGCTCGATAATCAACCTACATCTTGAGTTCTTGCACACCATTGCACTGACGATCACTCCAAATTAGTCGAAAGTTTAACTAGCTGGCTTTATTTCGTCAACTCTCTCTGAAACATTTTTTATTAACCACTAGTACTCCCTTCGTTTAGAAATATAAGATATTTTAGATTGGACACGTCTAGAGAGCAATCGGTGGCTGGTTAATCTAAACCAGCCACCGCCTAATTAGGAAAGTATTCCGTAGGATTAACAACTTGGAATAGAAACAAACGAACGAGCGTCTTCCTAGGCGCGCCGCTATCCCAGGGCTCGCCCGCGCACCCAACACAAGCGAACCAGCACCAAAGATCCCTGCCAGACCACGTGACACAGACCACCTGACACTCAAACACACCACCACCAATAACCTCTCCTTCAGATCTCCATTAAACGTGTAATTTTCTTCAGAATGCCATGGCTCAAAAAGTAAAAGAATAGAACATTGGTAATAACTATGCATGCTGTGAGAAACAACCTGCTGTAGAAATTCTAACAATAACTATAGGTGCATCCTAGCAGCAACTATGCCAGCTCAAAAAAAACCTAAAAATTATGCACGTTGTGAGTAAAATCCTAAGAATTCTAACAGCAATAATATGTGCATTTTAACAGCAACCTGCGAATTCCAAACAACAGCAGTTTGTGCGCTGGGTGCTGAGTTTTTCCCTGAAGCAGCAACCTACGAATTCCAAACAGCAAATTTAGGTGCAACCTATGAATTCCAAACAACAACTTTAGATGCATCTTAACAACAACTATCTAGATCTTGAGCATCAACAGTTTGTGTGCTGGGTCCTGAGCTTTTTCCTAAAGCACCATAAGGTAAAAAAGCAGGTTGCTCCTAGTCATTTTCCTCGTGTGAAACCCTCTCTGCATATAGGGGAAAAAGGCACCACTGAATTAAATGGTATAAACAACTTAATTTACAAGAATAAATAGTAAACTTGGTTTTGCAGCCTAATTTAAATCGTACAAGCAACTGAATTAAATAGTAAGCAAACTTGGTAGCCCTTACGTGAATCTGGTAGCCCTTACATGAATATCTAGAATGCACATAACCCCCTAAAAGGTCGTCCCATCTGGTTGCCTGCAACAACTAATCTCTAGGATGCCTGCAACTTATGTCAGTACTGCGCTCAACTCAACTGAATCCACAAAAATTTTAGGCTGAACTCATCTATAGGACACCTCCAACAACTAATATCTAGGATTCCTGCAACTCACGTGAATACAACCCGCAACTCATCTGATTCTGCAAAAAAAATTAGACTAAACTCATGTATGGAACACCTACAACAACTAATATCTAGGATAAGTGCAACTCATACAAAACTTAATCGGACCGAACCGAGCATAGATATGATACTACCATCGGGACATAAATCGAACTTAATTACTAAACCAAAGTTCATAAGATGTCTAACCAAACTTAATTAAGTGGTAGGAGCAACTTAATCCTAAGTTGCATTTGTTTTGTGCAAAGAGTTTTTTTTAGCTATCCCTGCGTTGAATGTGGGCGTACAATTAGTTTCTCATACTACTTAGTAAGAAAAATGGTTTTGACTAAATCCTTAAATTGCTTGTGTATGTGAGATTAGTTGCAGTTGTGGGGCAACAAAATTGTTTATGGGCAAATGGTATGTGTGGAGGGCCGACAAGATTTCGTTCCGTCGAACAAAAAAATACACCCCGTCCCTCGTGTCGCCCCGACCGGGCGGCTCGGGGGAGCTCTCCCATCGCCGCCGCCGGCCCCCCACCTCACAGCCTCCTCTCCCCCGCCGCTGCCGCTGGCCTCACCGTGGTGGCGGCGGCCTCCATCATCAAAGGCGGCTGGGGGAGCTCCCGCAGTGGACACGTTGTGGCGATTTGCCCGATCTTCATCTTCCCCGCTGCCTCCTCGGATCAGTGGTGTGGGGTGAGGAGGGCTGCGTGTTGCGGTGGCGGCCGACTCGGGGGTGGAGTGCGGTGGCCTCGGTGTAGTGTGCGGCGGCGAGCACGACCAAGGCTAGATCTGGGCCCAAATGGGTTCGGCGGGCCATGGCTTGGCGAGGCTTCCCGGTGTAGTGAGGCACTCTGCCACGGCGGCGACGGCGGGCCTTGGAGGCCGGGACGCGGCGGCATTTCCTCAACCTTGGACGCGTTGCGGGGCGGTTGCACTGCCTCCCTGGCCGTGTGGGCGGCAGGGGGCGGCACGCGTGGTGCGTCGGTGGCTCATTGGCGCAGGCATGCCGAGGCGGCAGCCCCCAGGACGCGGTGGTGATGGGTGGTGGCAACCCTGCTTCTCTTCTGCGTGGTGGTCGTGTGGAGGCTGTAGATTTTGGCCCCATGCCATGTTTGTCGGAGGTAGGGTGCCACGGAGGACCATCGCAGGTGACAGTCTGGTTGGGGCGCGGCGGCCCTGGCCGAAACCTGCAACTCTGCGACATAGGTGTGCCATAAAGATCGGACGGTGCCGCGGCGGCATCACTTTGTGTGGGCGAGGTGTTGAACCCGATGTCTCGCGGTCGGTGGCAGATCGGCATGTGGTGCTGCATTGCTGCGCATGTAGGACAGAGCGGTGGTTCCAGATCAATATTGTGGTGATGCTTTGCCTTTGATCACACGGGCGGCGAGGCATGGCTCTGTGGACGTGGGCATCGTCTCTCTTGCCGGGGATCTTGCTCGCCGGGAGGAATGGACCATCTCGATGATTGTCCATTGGAGGTGGTGATCGAGGTCTCCGGACGAAAGTCTAGCCCGACTTGGTCACTGCCGATAGCAGAAGAGCTTGAGGGCGTCGTTCTCCCTCTTGAGGGCATTGTCGTGGAGCCCTGACACCCCTCCGTCCATCATTCTGGGGTGAAAACCGAAATCTGGCTTGCCGGATTGGATGACGGCGTCGTCTTTTGGATGTCGTTACCTCCTTGGAGGCGTCATTTTTCGGTGTGAGCAGAGCCATTCTTGGGATGCTAGTGATGTCAGTTGTGTCTACATCCTCGGGCCCTGTCGGCGTGCGAGTACCGTTGGCGAGTTCCCTGCGGCCTGCCTCTCGCCATGAAGCCTGTGAGGCCTGCCTCTTGCCATGAAACCTATGAGGCCTAGCCGTTTCCTTCGGCTTTGACTTCCTCTCCGGTGACGTGGACCAGACTTTCCGTTAGCGCCCATTGTTGCCGTTTTGCTGGCGTCGTTCGGCGGTGCTCCAGACCTAGTCGAGCTAGGTAGTGTGGTCTCGTGTGGTTTTTGCTGCTTTTTCCTAAAAACTTTGCCGTTTGGGATCTTTTTTGGTCTGGTTCCCCTTTTAACCGGACCCGTGTGTATGTACGTTTGTATCGGGTTTTAGTCGGTTTTCCTTCCAAGGCCAACTATTTTCTTCTTTATGAAAAGGCAGAGCTCCTGGTGGTTGCTCCAAAAAATGATATGTGTGGAGAAACCAGTTTGGTAAGAAAAGATGCAACTTAGTTCAAGACATGTAATCAACTTAATTAGATTATAAAAAGTAACTTAACTATGTTACCAAAGCAACTGGATAAAAAAGAAGGAAGTTTTAAAACAACACAATGCAACCACGTATATGTGGAAAAGCTAACTTTATAAGGGAGCAGTATGCAACTTAGGCTAAGATATGTGATCGACTTACCTAGATGCTAAAAACAACTTCACTATGCTGGAAACAACTTAAGTATGCTGAATAAAACAACTTAATAGCAATCAGTGTACAACTCAGGGGATGACAAAATGCAACTCAGGGGTACAACAAATACAACTAGATGAATCATATACCCAACCTGGTTGCATGGATTTTAGGAAAAATAACTAACCAAAAATCACCATACAACTCTATATGATCCCTGCTGCAACTTAGGGATACAACAAATACAACTAGATGAATCATGTACCCAACTTGGTTGCATGGATTTTAGGAAAATCAACTAACCAAAAGTTACCATAAACTCTACATGATCCCTGCTGCAACTAAGGGGTATAGTAAAATACAACTAGATGGTTAATTGTGTACAGCATAGACTAAGACATGTGATCAAATTAATTAGATTCTAAAAAGTAACTTAACTATGTTGGTAGAACAACTTGATTAAAAAGAAGGATGGATCAAAACAGCACCACTTCAACCCTATATATGTGAAAAACTGAAAATCCCAACTTAACAAGGGACCTGTATGCAACTTAGGGTAGGACATGTGAACAACTTAATTAGATGCTAAAAGTAACTTAACTATGTTCGTAAAACAACTTAGAAGAATAAAAAGCATAATAGCTAAACTACATCAGTGAATATATAGAAACGCAACAAAGAGCAGTATGCAACGTAGAATAAGAATGTAGTAGGGAATGCCATAAGTTCAATATCTTCATAACCAAAATTAAATGGTCTTGGGATGTAGCACAAGATGATTGATGGTTGAGGATTTCTGGATTTACAGTGAACTAAAATAAAAGTTTATGTATATTTGTTTCTAAGCATAGAAGGTTAGCTATCTTGATTTCTACGGATAGCTCAATCCAGAATCCAAACACCAACCTGTCTCTAACACCAATAATATGACAAAAAATGGCACAAAGTTCCAAGCACTGGGCTGTTATACTTATACTAAAATGAGCAACTTTATTTGGGTGGAACTTTTGTAGGTAACCTATAATACTGCGACGTTCAGATAAAACAATGATCTTAAATCAACAAATGTAATCTACTAGAGAACTAAAGCTAGAATATATAGAATAATCTTAGACAATGGAAAAGATAATGAGTGTAATTTGGAAACTCAATACTGGCTACTAGCGTCCATGGTACCCAATATCAAGTTACCTGTGCACGCGAGCTGGAGTGAGTAAATTCAATTATCCCTTTATCTTGTCTTGTTGCACAAACTTGATACAAGTCCATAAATTTCCAGTTTCAGCAACTGGTCAGCTAAATATCCATTTGAATAACCTAAAAAAACATCATAAATTAGTCATGATGTCCCTCCCTTTCAGGCAAATGTGTATTTATGGTAAATAGGATAAAATGTGGAGTTGGCAACTCAGTATTCTGTAAAAGGCTATCTAGGCCTTCAAAAATTAGATCAAGAAAATGTGGAATTGATAGATTCAAAAGTTAGCACATAAATAGCTTTTGGACACAAACAACTTCAAAATGATACAACATTACTACCAGATAGCAAACAACCACTACAAGTTGTTGTATGCGATATGATGTTTTTTCAGAACGGATTACATGAAATTCTTCACATGGAGAATGGAAAGAAGACACATATACGCACAGTAAATCAGTGCTAACCTAGAAGATAACTCTATGTTGGAAACTACAGAGTGGCCGTGGTGAACTCGCTGCTGCTGCCACTACTGTTGTCCTCCTCCACCCGCCGCACTGTCCATGTTGTCGCCTCCTCCACGGGCGGCTGGCAACCTACAGATGAGTCAACGTCTCATAGGATTTTCTTCAGAAGGTGAGCAGTTCATCACCTCAAGCAACAATGAAAACGACACAAATTCAACACTGAACCAACTGCAATTCAACACGCAGGATAGTGCTTCCTCGTAGCGAGTCCGGGGACAAGTCGAGTGTCTCCTAAGTTGCATTTGTTTGTGCAAAGAGTTTCTTCTAGTTATGCCTAAGTTGAATGTGGGCGTATAATTAGTTTCTCATACTGCGTAGTAAGAAAAATGGTTCTCATTAAATCCCTAAGTTGCTTGTGTATGTGAGATTAGTTACATTTGTTGGGCAACAAAATTACTTATTGGCAAACGGAATGTGTGGGGAAACCACTTTGATAAGAAATGTTGCAACTTTATTGAAGATGTATGTCGACTTAATTAGATTATAGACGTCACTTAACTATGTTACAAAAGCAACTTGATTAAAAAGAAGAATGGATCAAAACTACACAAGCGCAACCATGTATATGTGGAAAAAGCCAACTTAATAAGAGAGCAATATGCAACTTAGGTTAAGACATGTGATTAACTTACTTAGATACTGAAAGCAACTTCACTATGTTGGAAACAGCTTAAGTATGCTGAATAAAACAACTTAATTAGAATCGGTATACAACTGAGGGATGACAAAATGCAACTTAATTTAACATAATCGGTGTACAACTTTATTCATCAAGAGAAACATGAGATACTCTTCCATCTACAACACATGTCCTTAATTTACTTGTAGAAACTTGCGTTAGTCATGCTTGTAAAAATTTGCTCACTCAGTTCGAATAGCTAAGCATTAAATAAAACAACCATACATAGGAACCATATCATTCTACTAATCCAGAGTGGTATGAATTCAGAAAACTTGGATAACAGGGTTGGAGAGAGTGAGGTTACCCCGTTTCCATACTTAATGGTGATGCTGGCATGACTGTCCATTCTCATACTAGAATAATTCCCACTGCTCTCGTAGCAGGATGCCGGCGACATCAGCAGTGTGCCGCTTGTCAGATAGATGGTGCAAGATCCCAACATTGTGGTGACCAGCAACAACAGCTGGGGGAGCTCATGACAGTGGTTGGGGAAGACGTGTCCAGCAGCTCTGGCAGAGGCGCTGCCGTCCATGACCACCGCCACCGGTGGTGAACTGCAAAATAGAGATGAGCAAATGAATTTGTTGCTGCTCCCTAGGACCTAACTAGCTAGGAAACCCCACATCCTTCCGTCGCTGCAAAATCAACAGGAAAGGCTGCCCTTTCCTTACCTAAATCCTACCAACCGAGCAAGGGAATTGCCACGTACTAGATCCTTGCGGAGCTCGGTGTCGACATTCTTAACTGAGCCTACTCCACTTGGCGTTGCCGCGGTAGACGTAGGTCCAGAGGAATCGCGATGGCCACTGCTGGCAACAGCTCCAGTAGCTCGGGTAGGAGAAACAGGAGGCCGTCACTGCAGAACCGTCTAAGCTCCATGGCAGCCCGTACGGGGGTGGTTTGTCGACCTTGTGTGGGTGGAGGGCAGGATTTGCTACAACTTAACATAACGAGTCTATACAACTTGGTTCATGTCATAAAGCAACTAATCAACTTGCATATATTGCATACTCAAAAGGCTGAAAATCAACAGAAAAACATCCCATGTTCGTGTATATTTCATAAAAATAAACTTAATAGAAACAGAAATACGGCCATGCTTGTTCCATCTACAATCCTGCTGAAAACTGTCTACTACTGCACGCAACAACTATGAATGCCTATTACGCAACTCTAAAGGGCGACGAAGCTACATAGTTAAACAAAATTTCCGCCTGAGAAAAATGATCTACTACAGTGGGCAGCAACTTTAGCTGATTATTACACTGACACGGTGATATCGATTACCTAATATATTCACCCAATTGAGCAACGAGAATGGACCTATGCATGAGCTTGCCCAAAAGTTTGAGGCCAAAACATTTGGTTCAAGTAATCTATGTGAAAAAAGCCTACCGCATACAAGCTGAAATGCACTGAACTATGATGGATAAATTTAGCATTTGAATTCGCGTGCTGGACTATAAAACTCGATCCTAAACTCTGAAAAAAATTCTGAGATTCAAAGGGGTCCTTACATCTGAAGCTGCAGGCGAAAAAATGTCCCCTTTGCCACTTCATCTAAGCGCTCCTCCACCATGATCTGGAATTTTTTTCCGGGGTTCTCCCGATTCACCCTAGGTGCTGAGGCCCCCTCGCCCACACGCGAGTGCGCTCTCCGTGCCGGCCTCCACGAACCACGCGCTGGCGTCCTCCTGTATCGGTCTCCACGCCGCTCCTGCGGTTGTTCTCGGCACTAATCTCCACGGCCCGGCGTGGCCGCTCTCCAGCAGGCCTCCACGAACACTGCGTACGCAACTCCTTCCTCCCAGTAGGAGGTCCGGGGGTGGAGCATTCGGCGGCGCGGTGGGAGATCCAGGATGAGGTGAGCGGAGCCCTTGGAGGCACGGTAGGGAGACCAGGAGACCCGCGGCGGGCGCGGTCGGTGGATGGGAGGTCGCTGGCGGGCAGGCAGGGGCGTGGTGCTGGAGGGGATGCCGGCGGCAGGGGATGAAGGAATGGGGAGGAGGAGGCACGGGGAGAGAGAGATGGGTATATGGGCTACTCACGAACGTTGTTGTCGGAACAAAGCGTGTTGATCGGTTCGATCTCGTGGATCCGATGGCCACAAATCGGTGGCTCGGTTTGACAAACCAGCCACCGAGCACTTATTAGCGTTTGGGTTTAGATTTGTGAAGGAGATGTATCTAGACATGTTTTAGTGTGTAGGTTCAAAAACATCTTATATTTTCAAACACTAGTGCAGAGCACCCCCTTTAACTCCGGTTGGGAGGGCCCTCTAACAGCGGTTCCCCAACCGCTGTTGAGGGTTCGGTGTTAGAGGGGGGCCCTTTAACACCGGTTCTTATACGAACCGGTGTTAAAGGGTGGCGCACGTGGGCTGCGAGTTCAGCTCTTTAACACCGGTTCGTCTGGAACCGGTGTTAAATTCTTCTGCTGGCAGATTTAAACCCGTTTTCTGCTGCAGCAGAAACGGCCTAATCTCGCCACGGCAGACTTCTGCCCGCTCTGGTATTTACCGCGGAGGGGAGCGAGGGGGAATCGATCGGGAGCGGTATACACATAAATCGTCATCGGTACATACGAGTAAATGAATAATTAAGCAACTATTATTATACACAAACATCGTCATCGGCACATACATCGTCATCGGCACATATACATCGTCATCGTTCATTTTGGTGGATATCTAAAGAGTTCTCCAGCGTGGCGACCTCATCAAGTATGAACCCGCCAATTCCTCTTGAATGGCTCTATGCGTTCAAATGGTAGTAGTTCGTCCGCATCCGTTCGATCTGAATATATATGAAGAATGGGTCAATATATATATAAGAATAAAACTCAACACAATTGATGGTAATAAAATAATGTTGTGGACTTTGTTTACTTACTCTAAGTTGTTCTAGTGCGGCTTGGCCCGTCGCACATATCGTGTTGCGAATGAACTCGCAAACATAGTACCCACATAAGTTATTGCCGTGTCACGATGCACGACTTTACGAGAATAGAGAGTTCAATCAAAATAATAATCAATAAAGCATGATATAATGGAATTGGAAGCTAGCTAGTATTACTTACATTTTGGTCTACAAATTTTAGTTCTTGACCATTCACCCACGACCGCCGTGAACCTTTTCAAACCCTGTCCGGAAAAGAAAATGGATAAAGGAGTAATTAATTACTTGTTGTCACGAAAGTTGCCGATCTAGTGCGATAATATGATTGAAATTACCTCTGGAGCATCTCTCTAAAGTCTGCCCATATCTCTTTTTCTTTTCATAACGAGTCCATGACAAGGACTTTTCCGAGTCGGGTTGAATGACTAGCGAATAAATGGAACCTACGACGATAACTCATCATCGCTTACACTTAACATCGAGTAAGCGAAACAGAATGTGTACAAGAGAGGGTATGATACTCACGAAGTTGTAAGGCAATAGTATTTCCCTTTTGGTTTGTTGTCTCAAGAAAAGGCGTTAGCAAGTAATCTTACATTTGCCGGGTTTGGTTTTACCACTTCTTCATGAACTCTATTTGGGTCAACGAACCCAATGTCAAAAGGGCCTCCTTTCATGCATTCCATAACCTTTTTCCTGCATAATAGTATATACATATATGGTGAGCATATATATATACATGCAATTAATGAAGTGAATGAGATGAGATAAAAATTACAGAAATAGTACTTACACACAATAAAGGCTGATGGCAGATTTGTCGAGTTCCTTCTGATTGAATAGAAAATGCAAGTCTTGAATGTTGAAGTCGATCGCGTCGTCTCCGCACAAGAAAATCTGATCTCTTATATGCGCCGTGATCCATTCTTCTTTTCTCGTCTTGCAGAAATCAAGGTACCACTTGTGCAATTTTCGCATCTTTGTTGGTAGATTCTTGAGCTCCTCTTTCTTGACTAGATTCTTCCCATAATTCCATGGCTGTATGGGGTTGGCATCGCATTTGGGCAAGTTGTCTCCCATGACGTTCAAGTATGCAATGTAAGTCATCCCCATCTCATTGGCCTTTCTTTGTAGCTCTGCCTCGTAATCATTTACAGGAGGAGCGTCCCGTGTGTCGAACATTTGGAGCGGGGCACATGATTGGTTTTCCTGCTCTCCGAGCATGGGAACTGTTCAGGGTGCCTCACGACTGCTACTTTCAGTCTCCCTGCGGCGCCTTGCATCCGCCTTCAAAATCTGGCGCTCGTAGTCCGGCACAAGTGGGGTTTCAGGTTTTAAAAGATTTTTGTAAAACTTCTTCACCACCGCCGGATCTATTTTCTCCTTTGGCTCGGCCCGTCTAGGTGCAAAGAATTTCTTGACCTGTTCTTCCGAGATCCTATTGGTCTCGTCGTCGCTGCGATTCCACGGTAAAACCGGCAATGGCTTGGCGGAAGGCTGCGGGACGTAGTTTTTTGAACTCTTTGGCGTACGGTTTCCTGCGGATTTCTTTGTGGCGGTACTCGATGCTCCTCGTGGCAGTGCTCTTCCGCTTCTGTTGAAGAGATGGCTGAAGCACGGAGATGGCTGACGGGCAGAGATGGCTGCAGCAGAGATGGCCGACGGTAGGAGATGCTGCCGCAGAGAGATGGCTGCCGCGCAGGAGATGGCTGCCGCGCAGGAGATAGCTGAAGCGGCTCAGACTGCTGACGCTGCGGAGACGGCGGGGGTGCCAGTGACCTCCAATTTGGAAGCACAATGTGTTCCTTCTTCCAAAGAATGGTTGTTTTCACTGCAAATTTGAGTTGAGTTTCCCCTTCACCTGTAGCATGGTCAAGCTGTGCTTCCTCATATTCCTTCACAACCTCATCCACCCCAACAATAGCATAGCCATCTGGAATCGGTCGGCAGTGGTAAGTTCCACCAGCTATAGGAGGTAAGGCATAGCCGACAGCCACCTTAATGGATAAGC